>CAOKZL010000293.1:0-600000 GCA_948472985.1 Iguana delicatissima
TTCTCTGTGCCTAGTGCTGCCACACCAAGAAGGTACTGTGGTCACTTGGAGACAAAAAAAATTTTTCCACAAAAATTGGGGGTTCCTCTGGGGAGCTCTTGGGGCTCCAAAATGACCTTGGGGGCTGTATGTATCCTGTAGGCTGTGAGTAACTGCTACCTGCTCTAGGTATACAGTAGCACTTGGGCTTGAAAAATTGGCAGCCTGTTTTTCTTCTGGTTACATAACTTTTTTTAAGTAGTGCCTCTCAGTCTCTGGTGTCAGTCAGACAAATTTTCTTCCGCAGCATCTCAAACTTCCCTTTGATAATCTCTTTGCTTTGTATTTAATTACTATTCAGTAATTAATGTGGTACTGGGACTCTGCTTTTTATCTCACCTGTGCCTTTTAAATTCTAGAAGCAGAATTAATATTCCCTGGCTCTTTTCTTCTTTAAAGAGATGAAGGGTGATAGAAACTAATCAATGCAAACTTGGCAAAAGAGTAAATAATTGATTCTCCTGGCTCACCTCAGTCTTTGAGTGCAGGAAGATCTGAGAAAGAAAAATCTCAAACAAACAGAAGAGGCAAAGGAACAGAAGAAGTAGTGTCCTCAGATGTATTTGTAATATATACAAGTCTCCTACTGTATTTGCAGAGATGAATGCTGTGAGTATTCATGTTGGCTTTGCTCTGGTTTTCACCAATGATATGGATAAACCCATGCATTTGATATATGCTAAAAGCTAATTAACAAAGACGGTTGCTGGAGATGTGGAGATTTTAGGCTATATCAGAAACAGGTCTAGAGACACTGATAATAAAAAAACAAGAAGTATTGTATGATTTTTTTTAAAAAAATCTTCCATTAATTGTTATGATTCTGTCTTTGGAAAATGCAGGAGGAGATGCAGAACTTGATAAATTATGTTGAAAGTAATTAGTTTATAGTTACAGGACTAAAATAGTTCATTACTGATGTATTTGCATTTTAAAAAGTAGTCTTTACTTTCACATTTCTCAGAATTATTTTAATTTGAATTTTTAAAATATTTGAATGGCCTAACATGAAGCAGAGTAAAAGGTAACACTTAAACTGTATGATATTTTGTCCTTCCCATTTTAATGCTGCCAACCTCTGCAACTATAAAAGTAATTTAAAATCTATAGTTAAACTGTAGGAGTGAAGTTACAATCATAATGTTACATAGTTGAACCTGCATTATTTGAAAAGGAACTAGGGATATCATATTTTGAAAAGCAAAGAAAGGGCATCACTGACTCACTGCTTCAAGCCACCAATCACTATGATGGTTCTTGCTTTAAGTAGCTCTACTATATAGGTTGTGATAATTGCTACTAGAAATATCCCAAACTTTCACAGTATCTAAATAACAAAAAAATTGCCTTCCATTTCCCCCTTGCCTGCCTCTTCTGGCAGCCACCTCAGTTGCTCCGTCAGGTCACCCTGTTCCATCACTTCCAGGGGTCCAGAGGCTCCCTCAGCTGCCTTGCTCAGATATTCTACCTTCCCACTCTGATTTAGTTTCCCTCCCCACTGCCAGGTCACTGTCTATCTCTCTTTCTGAGTCCTCCATCCAACCGGTTCCTGTGTCTTCTAGCAGAGCTTTTGATGGAACTGGCGAGATTGTCGATGAGGAAATGGAGTTGGAAGGCAGAAGGTGAGGCGGCGGCAGACATTTTAAAAATCCCCAGATCTTTTAAAATCTATCCAGATAGAAATTTTAGCTGTGAAAAACAGGTCATGTCCAGGAAAAGGAGGGCATATGGTAACCCTGAATTAATCTTAAATGTGGTGGTGGTGGTGGTGTGCATTCAAGTCATTTCCAACTTAAGGCAACCCTAAGGTATTCTGGGCCTGAGAGTATGTGACGTGCCCAAGGTCACCCAGTGATTTTCTATGGCCAAGCAGAGAATCAAATCCTTGTCTTCTAGGTTGTAGTCCAGCACTCAAACCACTGCATCGTGCTGACTCTCACAAGTAACTTACTGTTTGTAATTAGCTGTTTCCAGGAACTTGTTGAGGAGGTAAGATTACAGGGGTCCACAAAGACTGAAGCACACATCCATAGTCAGAGCACATTGTATCCCTCAGCCCCCAAGATCCTGGTCATCTGAATCCTTGTCTTTCAGTGTTGAAGCTGAAATCATGTTCTGCACCTTGCTGATCAGAAGCCACTCTGATTCAACTCAGCTGGAGAGGCTGATGACATTTTCCTTTGTGAAAGGGCCAAGGGCCATGCACTCTTTGTATGCAGAAAGTCTTGTGTTCAGTTTCTGGATCTCTAGTTAGGAGAGAATCCGTGCCAAGTGTATGCCTGTCAGTGGCAACAATATCAAACTAGACACACTAGTGATCTCACCCACATAAGGCATTTTCCAGTATTCTTGGGCTTGCAAATGAATTTCAGGGACTGTTATAGTGCAGTTGTGTGTATACCTCCTGTCATGTTTTTGAGCAGTAAAAAGCAGAAAGTATTGTAATGGCTCCTCAGCAGAGAAGTCTTGTGTCTGTAATCAGCATGTTTTTGTTTAGATGAAGGATCTATAGTCCTTGAATTCATCAGGATAATTACATATTTGGTTGCTATATTTCTGTGCCACTGTTTTTTCACCAAGTGGTGCTTAAGATAGCTAAAGGAAATATAATAAAAAAATAATAATTAAAGAATAAAAACAAGGCAGATAAAGCATAGCACTAAAAACAGTAGCCAGCTGAAAGGAATTACAGAATAATTACCGTGGCCATACCATTCAGTTTATCAAGCCAGAGGTTTATCTGAATAAAAATATGTTTGCTTGCCAGTGGAAAATTATTAGCGTTGAGGTTAAGTAGGTGTGCCAGAACCTGGGAACAGCCACCAAGGTTGCATCATTCAGTCATGAATAAGGAGTGCTGTGAAATTAGTAGTCAGTAGAATCAAATTGGTTACTTCCCAAAAATGGAAGCCATATGTTTTGCCTTGATTCATAGTAATCTTGACTAGTAGTACTCACCTCAGGCTGTGATTTCTTCTTATTCCATGTTTTCCCTTCCTTATTATCAGCAGCCAGTGATACAGAGGAGAAGATGAGGAAATGTTGAATATTGTGATATCATGACACAGGGCTAATACTTGGATAGAGCACTGTCATTTTCTGCAGAACAATCTGTTTATTACCATTATGTGACATTTTTTCACATTTAATTGGGCTCTCAATCAGTTGCTCCAAGGAGCAGTCCTCTTATTAGAAAGTAAATTGTACTGAAATAAATGCCAAGATTCATATTAGCGCTATACTTTTATTAGGCCA
This sequence comes from Iguana delicatissima, assembly GCA_948472985.1. Classification (NCBI taxonomy): domain Eukaryota; kingdom Metazoa; phylum Chordata; class Lepidosauria; order Squamata; family Iguanidae; genus Iguana; species Iguana delicatissima. Next base: position 3,295 of record CAOKZL010000293.1, read on the forward strand.
ACTTAAGTGTCACAAAAATGTGCAGCTGTATCACTCTCTTGAGGGTTATGAGAGTAACATTTCAAATTAGACTGCCAGGGCTTGCAGGAGGAAGTTGGTAGGAATTGCTGGGGTCCAGTGATCTGGAACGTGGGCTGCACCCCAATTATGTCTCAACTATGTTGCAGTACAACTGTGCTGCAGCAGAGCGAGGCTACTCCAGGCACCTGTATCCTTCCCCATTTCCCTCCCATCTACTGCACTGAGTGGCCACCTTGCTCTTTCCCCTTCACCAGCCTTCTTTGTTGGCAGGCATGTTATAGGCGTTGATTAACTCATCAATTTCCAACTCTTTTTTTTTTTTTACCAGTTTTGGGCTTAATGCACCTCAGTCACGTAGGAATGGAGTAGGGGGGTGATTTACCCCAGGTCGGCAATGTTTCTGGGGCATCCCGGGCCATAGTCACGCCCCCACGTGGCCATCCCCCATGCACCACAGCAACGCCCTTGTGCACAGTGGCCACACCCCTCATTCTGTAGCTCCGCCCTGCCCCCTCCACACACTCCAAGCTCTGCCACTGATGCGCTTGCAACAGTTAAAACAAACATAGAGTAAAATCCACAATATACAGAAGCTAAAAAGTAATAAACCAACCAGAGGATTAAAAAACAAAAGTATAAACCATTAAAATGAGAAATAAAAATGAAACAGCAAGAACAAAAATCAAGCATGTTATACAAGGTCTGATTCCTCCTAAAAACCTAGTTCTCAAAGGGCTTTCAGAAGAACAAGAAGGTCTTCACCCACAAGGACACCCTCCCCAGGGCAGCAGGTATTCAGAGCCTCTTCTAAGCCCACAGGGAATCAGGGAGGGAAGGAGGACAGGTAGAGAAAGACCTTCTTCCTCAGGTCCCTTCATGTACAGTTCGGAATGCCTTTCTTCCTTCAGTTCCGTGCAAATCCATCACGCCAGCCCAGAAGTGCTTACATGGCTTGGGCCCTGCTCACCTATCAACGGACCTTACCTGTCATACACATCTGTTGCTTGCTGAGGGCCACCCAAACAGCTGGGGGTTCCCAAAAATTTCACTGGGGACCCAGATCTGCTCTCAGTGGCCCCAGAGAGTGAAAACATAATTAAATAACCAAAACAACAATAATACAGCAATTTCAAAACTAATAATTCATATGTAGTGCATATGTCCCCTCAGTTGAAGGCAAGGCACAGCAAGTCAAAGCAATTCAGGGGTTGCTTGAAGAAGCAGGCTTTAAAATCTCTGTGCTTCCAGGGTCAGTGAATTACTCCCAGAATCTTCTTTTACATGATACAGGAAGGCCAGTAGCTCCAGTGAGGATGGCCTTAAACCCCTGGAATAAAATACAAAAAGAACATCTAGCACAAAGAAATGACTCTTCCATTTATGAAATCTCATTACTCAAAATAATGTGATAAGGGCCAAAATCCCAGATCCCTGGGGAACAACAGGTCCTTTCCTCTCAGTCACTTAGACCATAGTGTTTGTACAGACTTTGAAGTCTCCACATCTCTTCAACAAGAAAGACAATATAAGAAACAGGTTTCAGGGTGGGGATTGGAAAAGAAATTGGGGGGCTAATCTGAGGTTAATGCCCTGAAGTCTGCATGGTTAGAATCTTAAGATGAAATGTGAAAAGATGTTCCAGGCATTCAAATTGGGCTCTAGCAGGTACCATGATAGTTTTAGTTTACACCTAGGATTCTTCCTAGGACCTCTAAGGTGAAAGAAGGAATAGTGGTCAGTTTCTCAGTTTTAAAAATGTAAAATGTTGCAATTACTTTTGTATTTTCATCTTTAGGCTTAACACATAAGTTCCTCGGTAGGCAGAAGGCAAAAGTAGAGAGAAACTAGACAGTTTAATATTAAAGCTGAAGATAATTCAACAGTGTCCTTGTGAGTGTCAGTTTGAAATAACTTTGACGGTTTTCCCTACATTTCTTAATTTTTTTATTTTTTTTTTGGTAATGCAAATATTTGGGATACTAAATAAGATTTTTTTAAAAAAAAATCCCAGAACTGAAAGGAAAAGAATAATAACTAAAAGATTCTCTCTCATTCTCACACACACACACGCAAGCTATGGGAAATAATCATAAAGTTGCAGGCTGTAGTGTGTTTTGTGTGTGTGTGTTGACATCAAACCTTGACATCACATGTGGCCGAGGATGCTGTAGCAACGGCAACTGTGTTGTCAAGGAAACAGCCTTGTGCTCAGCAGTCAAGACCAATGAGGATTAAGGACTGCTATATTCTATCTAAGCCTCAATGACCTTATCAGAGAGCAACGTAGTCCATTTGGTCTACACTGTGTAGGTATCCTTTTGTAGGAAGGAAGCTATGAGCAGACAAGGCAATGTATTGTATGGCCACCCAACTAAAATTCTGGATGCAGATTATTCAGACTAGTGGCTCTTTTACCGAACGAGATGGACTAAGCAACACACTTTTTTTTTTTTTGGTAAGTAAAATAGCGTTATTATTGATCCATTTTTATTAAATATATAAAGAGTATATTTTGTATGTTCTCATTAAATGGAATCACAGGCTCTGAAAAGGTGTTTTAGAAAGCGTTGGCAATGCTGCTTTTTTTAAAAAAAAATTATAGGTCTGTATGCATGAATGTTTTTAAGAACTTTGAAAACAAAAGCAGAATTAGTTATGGTAAGCTTCAGGATTTGGGAAGCTAATGCCTCTTGTAATAGAGGTACAGTGCTGAACCTGATTATAATGATTTAAAATATAGCATGAGAACTTGGAAATGCTGTTGAGTGAACTGATCCTGTTTTTTGTCTCAGGAGATCTATTCTCCTTAAATACTAACTTGAGTTTCACACGTATGCCTATGCTAGAGTAATCTTGTAACCAATTGTAGCACGCATTTATTTTTTCTTTGTAGAGAAAAAGCAGAGGAGTGCAAAGCTGAACCACTGCATCCTAATAAGTTCAGAAGAGAAACAATATCTTGTACTGAAGGTGGGGGAAAGATCCAAGAAGTGCTTTTTCCATTGGGATACCATACCGTCCCTAAGCACTGTCTTCCCTCTCTTTACTATTTTGCTTTCCTGCTTGTTTCGAAAAGTAAAAGAAACGTGCTTGCTTGGAGTGGAACATGTTGAAATTTTTGGAGATGAGTAACTGACTTATTTCGATAGACTGGCAGTGTTGGTATGGACTAGTGAAGTGTTAGAATTGGTAGCATGCTACATATGTACTTAAACATCTTGGTATGACAGCATAATCTCGCTCACCCACGTTTACATCTGGAGATGAAAGCAGGAGAATGGAAACATTCAGTGAATCAAATGTGAAAAAGGAGAGGTAGGATCTCAAGATGTGTAAAAGAAGATTTTATTTCTTAGAATACCCACATGCCTGTGAGCCAAAGGATATTATCTGAAAACCCAGAAGGTTGATTTTCAAATTGTTAATTCCTGAAGAAAGCCACACAAATATTGTTGTGGCTGAAATGTGCAATGCTGTTTTGAGACATCCTGCAACTCTGGGCTCTCCTAGATTGGTTTAAATTTAAGTATGAACCTTCACAGTATTGGTCCTTGAGTTTTACTGGCCTTTGTCAGTTGTTGTTGCATCAGTGTCCACTTGTACTATATAGAGTTGCCAAATGAGGATTATTCTAGGCACTGACATTTCAGGGCCAGAATCTGAGACCTAGGGTTCTTGTGCTGCCACAAGGAAACAGATCCTGGAGATATTACAATGTTAATATTATGTAATGTCATTAAGCATGATAACTTAAGCATCAACTATAGCTGCAGAGTATACCACTGAAGTTTTTCAAGTCTTGTCTAACAAATGAGGATATAGATACACTTTCCAAGGCAGTGCCCTTCTTCTGAGAACCTAAGAAGAGGGCCCAGCAGGCCCTGAGATCTGGGAACACTCGTTGTTGTGGCTTCTTGGAACTACACTTGAGCTTTTTTAAAGTGTGTTCCCCCCCCTAAACTCTGGTTTGCTTGGGGGGGGAAATGTTACAATGTTGGTATTGTTGTCCTCTGACTTTTTAAGTTTTTTTTTAAGTGTTAAGTTCAAAAGTACCATTTCAAAGAACTGCCTAAACAAAAGGGTCTTTGTGTACTGATTAAAAGTGGGTAGCATGGAGGCCAGCCGAAACTCTCATGGAAGGAAGTTCCACAGCCTGGAAGGAACCATTGAGAAGGCTCTCTTTGATGTCCACATGAAACATGCTTGTGGTGGTGGCATGATTGAAAGAAAGCCCTTCCCTGAAGATCTTAAGACTTGGGCTGGCTTGTATAGGAAATATCAATAAACAAGTGCTCCCTAAGATGCATTTGAATTTTTGTCCATATGCCAAATGGACATTAACTAGACCGTGACAGTATCACGTTGCTTACTGCAATCCATTGCTATTATATATAACTTCTGCCCCAAAACAAATACTCTAATACTTGTGTCATCTGCAGTTAATCCCTTCTGTCTCCAAATTGTGTATGAGTTGGCAGAAGGATTGTCATAAGGTGGGAGGGAGGGAAATTTGTGTTGATGAACAGGTAACCACTCACCAATACATGGTCAAAGTAGCTCCAGATTGATTAGTATTTGTATTAATTAGTAAACAAGTAGTCCCTAAGATGCAGCTGGCAAAATTTAGAAAGTTGCTTTTTCACTACAGCTCCCATAATCCTCCAGGCAGCATAGCCTTAAGCAATTCCAAACAAAGTTGCAGGTTCTGAATTACAAGATTCTGTGAGATGTAGTCCAAAAAAGTAACTTTTCCAAGCTCCAATGTTTAGTTAATTCTCCAGCAGTTTACTGAACACTGTATGGAATTCAGGCACAGTTCCATGCATGCATGCATGTCAGGCCATGTCCTTGGATACTGTAGACCTGACTTCAACCAAAGATCACTGTATTTGCCAATCATTTGTGGCCTTATCAGTTTTCCAAAACGTTATTTGCATTGAAAAACAAATTGAAGTTTAATTTATTGTACAGTTTTTCAAATTAACCCTGGTGCTGTGCTAAATATGTTTTCCCCAAAGAACTAGGAGTAACTTTTGTTACATTTGATTTGTGTTTTCCTTACCTGCAAATCCCAGATTGTGAAACAGGGCTCTTTTTCGGTCCTCAGAATGCTTCTGATTGATGGAGGCAACAACTGGCTTGATCATGGTTAAACTAGAGGTGTGCCTGCTTCATTTTGCAAACTATATCAAAGTTATTGGATATTGTTGTCTATTTTATGTAGGAAACCTCCAAGCATTTGTACAATGCAGGCGGGCCCAAAGTGCCTAAATATCATTATTAGTGAAAAGCATCATCTGCTTTCTGTAACTGTATTGTCTAGTTTCTCTTTCCAAGATACCCACAAGGGCTATGATATTTGTTTTTGCAGCTCCTCATTGAACTTGGCATAGACTTTTGTGTATGCTTTAGCTTTAACACCATTTTGCTACACTTGAGTTGCGATCCCAAGCTCATTCACTCAGCAGTACTTTCTGTTTGAAAGTAGCATACTTCCTAGTGAATGTGCTTAGGATCTGAGTGCCAGATGCTGCCTTCTTTCTTATTGGAATCACCAAATGTCAGGGATTTTAAATAGTAATTTGGCTTTTTGTAAATACCTAGCCCATGAGCACTTATCTTACATATTTTCCAATTCCACCATTTCCTTCTCTTCCCTCCTGTCTGTTTTCCATTTTCTGTATTTTTATTCTACAAATCCACTTAAAAATTAAAATACTAATTTGGCTTGTATTTCTACAAATAATAGTTTGCTATTAGGTTCTATTGGGAATGTGGACAATTTGCAGCCATGAAAAAGTGGAAGCAAAGAGGGGTTCCTCTGTCATTGAATATTTTCAGTGAAACATTAGCAGCTTCACACACACACACACACCAGTCTTCTTATTACTTCCTCAACCCCTGGTTTTTGAACCATCATGCCTGATGAAGAATTCCTAAGAGTTCAGAAGCTTGCTATGCCTGTGACGTTTTAGTGAGCCAATAAAGTTGTTACTCAACCTTGAATTTTGCTCCTGCTCATGGATTGCATGGCTACTTTTAATTTTCTTTAATCCCTAAATAGGTAGTTCTGTGGGCAGGCTAAGCCACAGAAAAGACTCTGATCTAGAGAAGGAAAGAAAATTCAAAAATATTGGAAACTGTGATGAAAAGACTCTAGACTGAGAGGTTTAGAAAAATTATTCTGTGCAAAATCTATGCATTTCCTTTTTTGCACAGAAAATATTTCTGCTATGCAAAAAAAGTGAAAATTGTGTTCAGAATAAATCCTGATCTGTGATTCTGACCTGTGCAGTTTTCAAAGGCTTTCTCTCAGTTGGAAGAAAATTGTTAAATTTACTCATTGCATCCTTTGAGAACTATTTCAGTGAGAAAATACATATGTAAATCATGTTCTCATCAGGCTGTTCATCAGCTGGTGGTAAGGTGAACAATAGGCAAAATGTACAATCTTTACATTACTCTTGAAGCACTTTCCCTACTTTGGTAGGAAGTATAGGCACCCTAAATGTAGATAATGGAATGAATGCCAGTCTTACAAATGTGTGATAGCACAAAAACAGGTTCCTATGGTAAAAAATAGTGAAGGAACAACCCTCTCTCATAAAAAACATCTACTAGATTCACTCTGTATACCCTGTGTTGTTGCAGTTGGCCTAGGCACTGCAAAAAGTGGGCTTGTGATTCTTCCCCCACAAGTTTCTAGTTCAAGTCCCAAAGTCTGGGCATTTTACCCTCTTCACTGAGGAGTAAAGTAAAGTTCTGGATGAACTGGATCGTATCCTAAATTTACAGTAGTATCTGAAATGAATTTGACATGGGGTAGGTCTTTATTAACTACCCTTCCACAAACTGATGGAGATGGAAATCAACATACAATTGGGATGTGGGGAGAGAAACCAACATACATAATTGCTCCAAGATGGAAGAAGCTGCCATGTCAGCCAGCCCCTTTACCTGGGTTGAATTTTCTTGAGTGTTAATCTAGTGAGCAATCTCTGTTACCACTGGTGTTAACCGCAAAAGTACTCGAAAAGGTATAAATTAGATGGTAATCAAATCCTTCTGTTTTGCAAGTGTAGAAACAGACATTGCCTTTGTTGTTGTTGTTATTGTAGTAGTAGTTGTGTGCCTTCGAGTTGCTTCTGACTTATGGTGACCCCAAGGTAAATCTGTCACAAGGTTTTCATGGCAAGATTTGTTTTCCTTTGAGGCTGTGAGAGTGTGACTTGCCCAAGGTCACCCAGTGGGTTTCCATAGCCAAGTGAAGATTCAAACCTTGGTCTCCATAGTCATAGTCCAACACTCAGACCACTACACCATGATGGCTCATGGATTCAATTGGATTTATCAAACTCTGAAAGCTGTGAAAGCTCCACTTAAGTTTTCATGCACGATCGACTTTTAATTTGGGAAGACTTCTTTTGTGACACTTGATGAGATTTTTTTTCTTGGTCAGTGTTATTGGAAAAGATATTTGAACAGCTTTAAAGGAATCATCATATACAATTATTGCCAAGTTAGCATTCCTGTTGTTGCATGGAAGCTGATCTCCCATCTTGTTTCAGGGCATTGCTATCGGCGGGGAGGGCATTGCTCCCTAAATAAGAAATACAGGCCCCCGAATGAAATTTTACTTCAGGGCCTTCAGAGAGTGTAGACATGGAATATTGTTCCTACCCAGAACTCTTGGATTTGCTGTGTTCACATTCCCTTGGTAACTTTATCTTCTTCCTTTCTTTGAATATCTAAATTGTTTTCTTTAAATGTGCAACTTAACTTAAAGTTAAGTAACTTAACTCAAAGGTTTTAAGTTACTGCAATCCAAGAAATTTGGGGACTGAAAGAAAATTTCACTGGGAGAGGGGCAGAACTATAGTTTGTACATGGGAATCCTCCCCAGCTATATCTGATTTGCATTCTGTATCATTTTTCTGAATGGGAATGGCTATTTTTGCTTGTTTTTTGTTTCTTTTCACATTGACAGTGTACTATGTATTAGTTTCCTAGGTAATTGCTTCTGATTTGTGAGCCAGCTGTTCAGATACACACGCAGAGGGGTGCTTTTCTCAAGGAACTATAAAAACTCAGCTTGCTTTTTGTGCACACCTGCAGACAAAATCCTTAGTATCTAACAGAAGACCTGTGAATATCTACCTCTCTCTGCCTCCAGTTCTGTCATTTGTGTTATGTGGAGAACAACAAGTCTATACAGGAGAGCTTCCACTTGTTTTCACTTTGTGCCTTCAAGTCATTTCTGACTTATGGCAAACCTATCATGGGGTTTTCTGGGGCTGAGAGTGTTTTGATACATCCAAGGTAGCCCAGTGGGCTTCTATGGATAAGCAGGAATCAAATCCTGGCCTCTTGGATCATAAGCTGATATTAAAACCACTACACCACGCTAACTCTCTACACATCATCAGTCTCCATATAATGAGGAATGTTTTTTAAAAAATGAAGGGGAAGATATTCCATTCAGGATCATTCCTCTCCATAGGAGAGATGGTGAAGATGGGGCTAACCTCCCCCTGCACCCGCTTTGTGGGTTGATTCGTCACATTTTTTAAAAACAAGTAGATAGACCTCTGTGGGTAGCTAGATAGGAGGAAACAGCCATTTTCTTGGAATCCCAGTCCTCGCACGTAGTCCTCTTCCAAGGAGAGTATTTTGTTACAGCAAAGGCAGCATGTAACGCAAGTTAAGACAAAGCTATAACCTCTAAAGCAAACTACGTACTATATGGTGCTGCATGCAGCATTAGCTTTAAGGACTCTTTTCTATAAAAAGAGTGTTGCTGGGAGGAGATGCATTAAACCTCAGCACCTGGTTGTGCACCATTAATTCTTTTAAAAATTCCTGACATTTCAGCAAAGTTCACCGCTCTTAAAGCAGCTTTGCCCACATCTACTACACTGATGTGATAAACATATCAATAGATCTTTGGAGGGCCACAAAAAGAAAAAAAAAGGATTCAGCCACCCCTTCTCCCTTACTCATTTGTAAAGATAATTTCCTTTGAGAAGGATCAAGGATCAAAGCCCTTAGAATCCTACAAGGAGACAGCAGAGGTGTGCTGGCTGACCCTGCTTCTCTGTCATGTCCTTCTGATGGCATCAGCGGGCTTTTCCTTCCAAAGTAAATACCAACTTCAGAGGAGAGATTTGTGTCAGCAGCCCCAGCAGGTGAGCAAAGTGTTAAATCCCGCCCCTAGCGCCAGCTGCAACCCCAATGATTGTCAGTCCCTTGGTCCTATCTGTCTTTTGGCACCCTGGATATTAAATACAAAGGTCCAATTCAGTACACACACAGCCACCATATTTTTATGATCAATTGCTTTCAAGGGGTAGACAAAGGATGAAAAGAAGGGAGCTGTAGCTTGAAATACTTATGGTATTTAGCTTAGCAAAGAAAGAAAAGGCAAATAATGGAGAGAACACAATAAAGATTTATAGAAATGTGAATGGTATGGTTAAAATAGATACATCACCATCACTCACCCTTTATACTGCTAGACTCCAAAGGCAACCAAGGAAATAAAGGATGGACTTATCAAAAGAAAAGCTCTTTCATACAGCATCTCAGGGTTGGCTGTCCCATAAGGTGTGATGAATCAATTCTGGGTTTCATGAGAGGGCAGCAAATTGTTTTTGGTTTTTTGCTTTACTGCCATGGATGGGAAATGGTAGTTGCGGGATTTTCTGCCTCATATTCCAAAATAACATGGGGGGCTTTCATTATGATGCATCTTGGGTGGGTGGGAGTACAGATGCATTTGCTGTTCTGTCTAAAGGAGCAACTTGTCTTGGGATGTCCCTACAGCAGGTAGTTCAGCTAAGGAATTTGTTACCACATGTTGTAGGATGGCTGCCAACTTGGACTGTTGTGAAAGGGGATTGAGACAAATTAGTGGAAGCTAAGGTGACCAGTGGCTCCTAGTCCTGAGAGCTGTGTACCGCTATAGAAAAGCAGTATGCTTGTAAATGTCAATTGCTGGGGAACAAGAGGACAGCACTTTTTTACTGTTTCCTGCTTACAGGCATCCGATAGGCATCTGAGTATGGCCACAGAATGCTGAACTACATTTGATCTGATGTGTCATGGCTTTTCTTATGTCTTTATGGACACATTCAGCCCTTTGAGTGGGAGGTGCAGCTATTATTTTAAAGAATTGTGGGAACTACATTATTGGATGAGGCTCAAGGCCACAAAGTGGGAGCGCACATTCAGACTTAAAGCCCATTCTTCTAAGACACAAGCCATTGTGAGATGGTGGGCTTTGTGTGTGGGTTGGTCCCAGCAAAAATGTTTACATTTTCATAAGTGGTTTGTGTGCCTTTCTATAAAATGCACAGCATGGAAAAATGCAATTGCTGCTTTGCAGTAAAAGCAGTAGTATAGGGAGGGCTATTTGATTCTTAGTGACCAATTAGCCTATGCTGGTGTGCTTTTTCTGTGTGTGTACCTGCTTAGAAAACAGAAAAATAAATACTAGTTTTTCATAGAAACAGCAGTTTGAGACAAAGGCCATTTCTGCACTGGGCTGTTATAGCGCTTTGATTCCACATACAACATCCTATGGAATCCTGGGGTTTGCAGTTCCGGAACTGCAAACCCCAGGATTCCATAGGATGTTGAATGTGGAATCAAAGCGCTATAACAGTCTAGTGCGGAAATGGCCAAAGTATTCCACAAAGTGCAGTGGTTTGAGTGTCGGATTAGAAGTCCAAGAGACCAGGACTGAAATCCCCACTTGGCCACAGAGTGACCTTGGGCTCTCACTCTCTCAGCCTTAGAGGAAACCAATGGCAAAACCGCTTTTGAATAAATCTCATACTCCCTCAACATTTCACTGATGAAAGCCAGGACATGTGTTGCCAAGCAGCATCAAAGTGTGGTCAAGATGGCAGAAGACACACAAGCCAGGAAAGGTTGCAGCATTTCACATTTGCTTGAACCTACTGGGAAGGGCAGGATTCTCCCTTTCCTCTCCTCTGCCCACTGCTAAGTGGAGTGCAAACTACTTTTGCAGTTTGAACTCACTTGACAGCAATGGAATTAAGCTGGGGAGAAAGGAAGCAAATGCAAGGAGAAAAGAGAAACTGAGGCATTTTAGAAGCAGTGAATGAGTGGGATGACAGAGTAAATTAAAAGGGACTCTCCCTGCCAAAAGGGACAGCTGGAGAATATGAAAACCATAGGAGAAGGTCACCATGAGACAATTTGAAGGCATATGAAAACAACACCGACATTGTAAAAACCACAACTGTTTATGTCCTGGTTTCATGTTAGAAGTGATATCTCTGTGGAAGGCTGGAATACCCTCAAGGTGCCCTGCTGTTGCATCAAGATGATCAGTTTTGTGTAGAATGTCAGCCAAGGCAAGGTTTCTTTTTGTAACTGTCAGGAAACATTTGATTTGCCACATCCCCCTGGAAACTTTCACAAGTAGAACATGCACAAAGTCTTCCAAGCATTTGGCAATGAACAATAGATATTCCATTAGACTTCCACACGCAACAGCCATTAAGGGGCTATTTATTCCATTTTATTTGTCCAGACCTTCCACCAGTATATATGGCTGCCTCCCCTCATCTTTCAAAACAATCTTATAAAGCAGTGATTTAAGTTGAAAGAGTCTGACAGTGCATAGTCACTTGCTGGGCTTCATAGCTGAATGGGGCTTTAAATTCCACTCTCCCTGGTTTATGTCCAGCTCTCTAACCACAACACTACACAGGCTCTGGAGGAATTGTTGCAGTTTCCAAAGTCATCTGCGTTGAGTGAAAGTCAGTACATATTGCGTAAGGAATTTCATTAGTTAATTGCAAATTGTGCAAAAGAAATTTCTCATTTTTTTCAATCCTATACTTCCCAAGTTGGTGGTAGTGATGTTGATGAATTTCTGATCTGCCTCTCCTTTTGGATGAAGGCAAGGAACACAAATGAAAATACAACAACCAATGGACATGTAACGTCAGTTAAAAATATATACCACCGATTAATGTGCATAATCAAAAGAGCATAACATCAGTTAAAAGAAGAAAGGGAAGGAAAACTAGGACTGGTCCTGTCACTAGAGCGAGGCAAGCCACCTCAGGTGGCAATTAGTGGGGAGCAGAAGTGCTCCCCTAACAAGTCCTCCTGAGGCACCTGGACATTTCCCTTTGTTGTGGGGGGGGGCACAAGTGCATGTGTATGTGAGAGAGATACAACCTGTTCTACTAGTGTTTTCCATTGAAAGTAGCAGCCTTAGCGTGCCTATAGAAAGGGCCCTCTTTACCCATGGTCTCTGGATGTACGAGTCTGAGCAATCATGATTGCATCACCTTCTATACCTAAAATGCCAGCAATATGCGCACAGATGCAGTGAAGCATCCCTGTGTACATCGCTGCTGTTGAATATAATGGAATGCAGGCATTCGTAAATCTTGCTGTTCATAGGGGTACCTGGAAGGGAACCTTGCATGTACAGAGGAGGCACTGTATTCCATAGTTGCTAGATTGCATTTCTCTCAGAAAGTTTAACCATAGCATGCATATGCATGTGATTAGCTGTTTGTTGGTCTTAGCCACACCCTCTCTCTTCCTGCATCAGTTAGCCTGCAGTTAGTCTGAGTTGGTTCATTGTCCATTTTGTAGTTTGCAGTTTTCACTCTTTCCTCTGTTTCAGAAGAGTCTCTCATCATGAGACGTTATGAAACCTTTCGTTATTTCTAAGTAAACTTTTACAGGTAAGACTAAGCTTGCTTTATTTCTCTGCTAATCCCAGGGTGTCAGGAGTGTTGGTGTGGGAGTGGTTGTTTTTCACGTTCTGCTTGTGAACACTAATTACACTTCTTGTAAGATACACTGTCTCTCAAATTTCCCAAGAACTACCAACTTTGGGTCCCCAGATGTTGTTGAACTTTATTTCCTAGAAGCCCCCATGAGTATCATCAGGGAATTGTAGCTGAATATCACCTGTGGACCCAAGTTGGATCCACTGCTCTAAACTAACCTGCTACCCTCAGGGCTGCTACCACAGACGAGGAATTCAACACTAGTCAGTCCAGTGGACCATTGTACAAGGGATAGAGGATGCCTACTTGTCTTTTGGCTCAGTCAGCAAAATCTGTTGTGCCAGACTCAAGGAAACGTATATCTCTACTCACTCTTCCTTTTTTTTTTTTTTTTGGTACCTCCAATTCATTTCTGATGCACGATGATCCTGAGGCAGCTCTATCACAAAGTTCTCTTGGCATGGTTTGTTCATATGGGGTTTGCCATTGACTTCTTCTGAGACTGAGAGTGTCTGAGTTGCCTAAAAGCACCCAGTGGGTTTTCATGGGTGAGCAGGGATTCAAACCTTGCTCTCCCGTAGTTCAGCACTCAGACTGTAACATCACACTGGCTTTTTCCATACACAATTTTGTAAGCCTCTCTGATCCACTCCTCCCCCCGCCCCGCGCCTTAGTCTTTGCTTGATAGGACAGCTGCTTTAGCTGGGAGGTCGTATTGCTTGAGCCATGATCACCCACCCATTTGACTCCAAATGATTCAGGCTCTCTTGATATCCCAAGATGCATCTGCCCTTTTCACATTGTCAGTTTTTCCCACACAGACAGCTTTCTGTCTGCTTATCTTGCTTTCGTAAGTATTCCCTGAATTGTTTTGGCATGAAGTTTCATCCTCATTGTAGGATCACTTTCATCCTTTTTCCTTTATTTATTTTTTTTAATTACTGTGTGTCAATAACAGCTGCTTGCTTGAGAGGAAATGATTTTCGGTGCTTCTTCCAGGCTACTTTTTATAACATTTTGTTAAAAAAAAAACCTGTAAAGTTTTATCACCTCTTACTAGTGAGTGAGTCATAACTGGAGTGGGGATTCACAACAACTAATTATGTTTGTTCCTGGCTATATTACTGACATGGATTAAAAGAAATAAAAGAAAAAAGAACTTATAAGGCACCATATGCTTTTTCCTCCCTGCAGCTGATGCCCTCTGTTGCTTGATTATAGGGCTACTAGAGTCTGTTTGAATTTCTGTGGTTTACTGCACTGGGGAGGGGGGACAACTTAGGGTGGTGACCCCTACTCATCCTCCCCCACTTCACCTTACAGGTAAGATGATTGTAGGCGATGTAGGCCATTTCCAGGACTCCTCTAGCCCATGGAATTTTGGCCAAAAGGAAGGGGGGGGAAGCATGTTTTAGACACATTTATTTTTTTACAAATTGGGGCTCAGGGCATCCAAAGAAGTCCAGAGAAGCCAAAGGTCACATGCCCCCCTCCCCTATAGCAGTTCTTTGGCCACAGCTAGAGTGTTAACTGGGACTGGTTACAGAAACCACGCAACTCCCTTGTAACAACAGCTCGACTGGCTCCTGATCTTTTCAGGGCACAATTCAAACTGCTGGATATGAGCTAAAAAGCCCTGTACAGGCTAGATCCTGTCAGTTTGACAGGTCATACTTCCACAAATGAGCCTGCCTGGGTCTTTCAGTCCCACTACCTGTACAGGTATTACACCTGACAGGCCTTCTGGATGGCTGCTTCAGGGCACCTGAACTCCTTTCCCCGGGGGCAGGAGGGTAGAATGAGACCCTTCTTGCAGTCTTTCCATGGACAGGCGAAGACATGTTTTATTCTGATAGGCTTTGGAGAACTTAATGTTTTAAGGAAATAGCTCTTAATGAGGGTACTGTACAGATTTGATTGGTATAGTTCTACTGTTTTTAAAAAACTACTTTTTTAACTATATGCTTTAAATTGTTTAAATTTCAATGTTGTTCATAGCTTAATTCCATTTTTATTTTTTTCTATGTTTTAATTTAATTTAATTTTTTTAGTTTGTAAGGCATCTTGAGTCCCCTGTTCTGGGGAAACTGTGGGATTCAAATAAAATTGATTAAAAAATAAGAATGTGGCCTGTGAATTTCATAATTCCTAGGGTTGCTAGATGGAAATCTGGTAGTTTCAGAAGAGGGAATTTTGGCAGGTATTACTTGTCACATGACCAGGTAACAAGTAACATCTTCTGACCTTCCCTCTTCTACGTAACCGTAAAAAGTACAAGAACCCTCTCCAGTTTTCACTCTGGCAACCCTGATTTTATAGTCAGTCAACACTGCTACTGCACACACAGTTGATGGATTGAAAAAGTAAAGTTTTTTCTCCCTCTTTCAGTGCTTAAAACCATTATTTTTAGCATGATTCTGATCCTCAAGAGAGAATTTACAAAGATTAAAAAGGACATTAAGGTTGCAGAGAAGAAAAAAATGTGAAGGACACATAATGAAATATCTGGCACAACTTTTCTTTAACAGCAAACATTTAATCATCTCTGAAGAGCTGTTCTCAAATCAAAAGAACTCTAGAACTTGTAATTGTGTATACAGTACTGGCTAAATAATGTGTGATGATTGCTGTAATGAAGAATCCGTCGTTCATTTTCTACATCTGCGGTGACTTCACAATTAAGCTGCCCTGCCAAACATTTCAATTTGTCTGTCTTTCAAAGGAAATTATATATACAATGTTCAGTGGGAAAATTGTGATTTTTTTAAAATATCTGTTTTTTGAAAATTTCTTAATGGAAAGTGGAAGTTGTTTTTTGTTTCTTATTTAACAGGAATTGAAATATAAAAATGCTTTCAGAATAGAAAAAATATGTCATAGATCATTCATTTTGTAATCTGGTTATGTACATCATTGTTCATATTTTAATTTTTTTTCTCCTGTCTTATTTTCCTACATGTTTACATCATCTAATCCTACCAGGCAGTTAATCGGTGGGCTGTAAGTATTTTCTTTTCTGTATTTCTTTCTTTCAAAGTATTTTTTTCCCCTTCAGTTGTGGGCTGTAAGTATTTTTTTTCTTTTTTCTTTTTTTTACCCCAAGACAACTATCATAAGTTACAGAGAAGGTAATAATGACTGTGATACTAAAATCCCTATGAAATCATAGCAGTTATATAGAATTGAATAATATTTCTAGTTCCTGTAAAAGATTCTTCTGAAGATATGCACTTCTATCTGGGAAGACTGCTACTTGTTATTGACTGAATTGCTCTGATTTTAACACTGCCTGACATTGTGTGCCTGTTATTGACAGAAGGTGTTCAGATTTTAAGAGTGCATATCCAGTGAGGGGAACCAGGTAGAACACATATGAAAAACAATGGCAGAGGAGAAGTGAAAAGGGTAAAAACAGGAGATTATATATGTATGTTTAGCTAAACCCAACTGTTTGATCCCACTATAATAAACTCACTGAGTCAGTGAAAACTTGGTAAGTCAAGAATGATGTAAACTCCGTTAATTAAGGAGATCTCCTTTAGATTTGGACTTGGATTTAGGCCAATGAGGGTGCAGTAGAATCAAACTTAGCAGAACAGTCAGCCTTTTAGTTTCTAATCCATAGGAAAACAAGTCCCAAATCTGGCATCTTGTTGTTCTATTTCTAAACTAGTTAGCATTTTATGTGTTTAATGTGTACACTGTCCAGAAAACCCTAATGAATGGATGATTTAAAACTACAATATATAAGCATAAAGACCTCAATTCAATTGCTTGTGATTTGTCCTGTTTTTTTCTTCTATGGGCAGCCTGTGACAAAACATCTAGAAAGCTATCGTTTTTCATCTGTGTGTTGTACACTGTGTCCCAAATTGCCCGTGCCAATCAGTGTAGCACAGCATGGAAAAATTACTTTTTCTGAACAACATCTCCCACAATCTATCAGCCAACATAGCCAGTGGCTATGCTAGCTGGGGGAATCTGGGAACTGTAATACAAAAGGGAACTTTTTCAAGCTATGATATATAGTGTAGGCATGAAAACAGTCTTGACTTAATGCAAGAGACTGGATTTGAAAGACTTCTCCTCTGTTCCATCTACATGATCTTTTCCAAATAGCTCTGAAGAAATGTCTGAATCTTTGGGTTAAATTAAACCAGCTCTCATGCAACAGTTTAAAAAGCCATTTAAGGTTCTTAACAAATAAAGGACCTTGGAAATGTCAGTGTAAAGTGCTGCCAATGAAGTGCTTTGAATGGTTACCTTTTAAACATTAGTCATAATTCCCACTACTGAACAACACACACAAACACACACACACATATACTCTAACCCCACATTTGTCCCCAGTGGATCATCTTTCTTTTTTCACTTGGCACTGACCAATTCACTAGTTGGTATGAGATAATGAAGACCATAAACAATGAAGTGCCTGCTCCTTGTCTTTTCCTCAGTATCAGAAACAGACACATTTAGTTATTCCATAAATTCCAAATGACATTTCTCCCAAACTGTTATGCTCCTGTTGTTTTTTTCTCTTAGTTTATTTTCTGTCATCCTAATTCATAGTTATTATGGGAGCTTCTGCCACGAACGTAGCACAACGTACCGCAGTCAACATATATACATGTATGTATGTATATGTATGTATGTATGTATGTATGTAAAGCATATCTGTTTCATCAGGCTAGGCGGAGTGGTTTGTGAGAAGTCTGGTGAGAAGAATGTTACCCCACCCCTTTTCTTTCTTATCTGTTTGACTCACCATCCTCATCCTTTGGATAGTGCTGTCCCGCCGTGGAGTTCCTGGAAAACGTACATGTCAATTTCACCTCATTTTACTCTGAACTACAGTTTTTACTATTTGTAGAAATGACAGGAAGAAAGTCTTGTCAGTATTTCTCTGTCTCTCTGTCTTACACACACACTGACATTAATTGCTGCATATTCTTCTTCAACAACTAGGGAGATGTTCTAGGAGTGCAACTTCCTTTCTGAGGAGAAAGCAATGGAGATTTCTGGTAAATTTTGTAGTGCTGGAGTTTAGGATTGCCAGGGGAATTTCAGGGTGTGCTGCCTGTCACGCAACCAGGTAACAAAGAGCAGCTGTCGAAATTCCTTTTTCTGCATAACCATTAATTAAAGATTAAAGATGCACTCTGGGAACCTTGCAAGGGTTCTTTACATTTCATTTAGTGATTCCTTTCACATGATGTGGTGATCAGAACACTTGGCTAAGAAACCATCTTTTGTACAGTTAAAATCCATTGGCGGGGGTTTCTGGGAGCTCAGTTCAAAACAGAAACTTTTCTGTGCTCTTTTGCAAATGGAATGTCAGCTGTTCTGAAATGCTCCCAAGCTGGCTGGATGAGCCTTAAAAATTTTAAAAAAAAACACTTTTTAGCCACTCAGGATTGCTGTGCCATTCCAGCTCCTTAGATAACCCAAGTCCTGAACATTAGGGTGTTACCCCACATGACCAATAGACATCATCCCTGCAGCTCATGTTATTTGACTCAGGATGAGCAAGCTCCAAGGATCCAGAACTTCTGCCAGAGCCTGGACTGGGCCCTTTAGGGCAGAACTAAAAATAGGTACAAGTAAGGGATATTTGCTGTGAGGGATGGGGCAAAATAAGGGCATTTCCCCTCCAAATAAGAATGCTAGTCCCCAAGGAATTTTTCTTTTGGTCAGTCATGTAGGGACAGGAGGAGCGATGAGGCCAATTTGTCCCCAGAAGCAACGCTTTTGGGGTGTCCTGGCTTGTAGCCACACCCCCGCATGCCTTGGCCATGCCCTCACACACTGTGGCCATGCCCCATGTCATAGCCCTTCCTCTCCCCCCCCCCACACACTACAAGCTCCACTGCTGCTTTTGGTTCCCAGATTTCTAGCATTTCAGAGAGAGCAACACTGAAAATCTTTCCCATCTAGAACTCTTGTACTTGCTGGGCTCACATATTCCAGGTTGCTTTTCTTGCCTGCTTTGTTGGGATGTCCAAATTGTATTTCTAAATACTTGACTGAAGTATCAAATTACCTCAGTGTTAGAATTTGGGGAATTAAGTGTGCAGTCCAACAGCCTCTGGGGGGCTAGGTGCCCAAAAGAGATGAATGACCTTGGAATGTTTGCACAGCTAGATCCAGGTTGTTGTTGTTGTTGTTGTTGTTGTTGTTGTTGCTGCGTGCCTTTGATTCTGACTTATGGCAAACCTATCACAGGGTTTTCTGGGGCTGAGGGAAAGTGGTGTGCCTAAGATCCCCCAGTGGAGTTCCATCATCAAGTAGGGACTCGAACCCAGGTCTTTAGGGTCTGTAGTCCAATGCGCAAACCACTACATCATGCTGGCTCTCAGATCCAGGACATAGGCCTTGCAAATCAAGTTTTGATTTGAAGACAGAGAGAGACACACAGGTCAAAGAAAAAGTAGGAAAGCAGGTCAAGGAACAGAGAAGTAGATCAAGGGATATGAGGCCCCCAGACAAACAAGATTAGGAACAGGGATTTGGAACACATAGCAAGTTTTGAGAAGTAATCAGAGAAGTTGTAATAGGATAATCAGCAGGCATGGTCCAAGAAGGAGCACAAAAAGACAGGCGCAGAGCTTTTTCTGGGGCACAGTAAAGTTGTTCTGGAAGGAAGTGAGCTTTCACATGGCCAACAAAATTTCTTAAGATGGGAGGTGTAGTTGTATATTACTACTCTAGGAAGGAACTATTATTATCAAAGAAAAAATGTGTTTCATTGTTTCACTTGCCTTCTTCTGACAAATTTTCCTCATATTTTTCATTCACTAAAATCAAAGTTGTTTCATTATGCTGTGCTTAAGTTTTTATCTGTTTGGTAAAACTCACATTTCTGGTTGGGGAGGGTTCCCCTGTTTTCTTTCTTTGCCCTCCCCTCCGCCCCAGGTTTTTGCAGCCACCACACTGCAGCAACAATGACCTCTGAACAGCTAGTTCCTTGTGGGTGTCATTTCTTTTTTCCACAATGTCCCGGACATTGTGCCATTTCAAGGCATTCTGAGAGGAGATGATAATCTTCAATATAGCTGGCTTTTTATTTCGCCCAAGAATATCCTAGGCCAAAACAATACTAGGTGGGGGTTGATAATCCATGGTTCTCCAACAGCTGTTGGCTTCTACCTCCCATTAACCCCAGGTACTATGGCCAGTCATCAGGGATGAGCTGTAGTATAAAACAGATCTGGAAGACCATGTGAAAGTCATCCATCTGTCCCACCAGTGCCACCAAATGTGAGGACTTCTTCTTATCCCACTGTTTTGGCATCAAACATGGGAATATTATACATCCCCTTGCTCTTCCTGTGCAAAACTATTTGTTGAATTCCACCACTGGACACCATGAATGACTGCTGCCATCACAGATACAGTGTGTCTGAAGTCAAGCATTCCAATAGCCCCTGCATAGCATTCTCAGAAGCACAAGTGTAAAAATAATTAAACAGAAGTTCAACATAAAGTTAAAGATTACTTACTAAACAAATCTAATTCCTGACTCACTCTAACAAATTCACATCTTTTGCTCCTAAGCCTAAATAGCTGACCTGAGACTAATCTCTGTCTCTGAACCTGACCAACTCTCTTAACATCTCTAACCCATATTCCTAGCTGTCCAACTTTCATATACATCAGCCTTTTAAAATCCTGTTCAAACACTTAGACAATTGCTGGGCACTCCCAACATTCCATACTTTCACCTCCTCCCAACCTTCTCTAATTACATTGTTGTTGCTGTGTGCCTTCAGTTTGTTTCCAGCTTATGGTCACCCTAAGGTTAACCTGTTAGGGGTTTTCTTGGGACTGTATGATGCACTGAAGGTAACCCAGTGGGATTCTAAATGGAGAATTAAACCCTGGTCTCCAGATCCAATGTTCAAATCACTACACCACTATGGCCCTCCTCAGTACATTATACTATGCATCACATTTATGACCATATTTTTACCATAATTTCTGTAATAAATGCAGCAACATTTTCTATAAAAGTGCATATCATCACAGGCCACAAGTTACCTGCTTTGCTATTATTGTAGGAAATGGGGAAAAGGGCCATTCTGTCCTCCTACTGATCAACCAACTCCATCAGGCTCATTCCTTCCCAGACTTGTTTTGCACTGGCCATTCTGCTATTTAACTTGAAGAACTGATATCTGAAGTTGGGTTTTTTTGCCTCTTCCTTCCCCATCATTTTGTCTGTTAGACTGAAGCATAGAGTGGCAATAGAATGTTTTTATTGATCATATGTAAGTTGCTTTGGGAGCCTTTTTTGCTTGAAAATGGGGTAGAATCATAGAGTTAGAAGAGACCCCAGGGGGCATCGAGTCCAACCACTTGCTGTACATGAACACCCATCAAAGCATTCTCAACAGATGGCCATCCAGCCTCTGCTTAAAAACCTCCAAAGAAGGAGCCTCTACCACACTCAGAGGCAGCATATTCCACTGCCGGACAGCAGTTCTTCCTGAGGTTCAGGTGGAATCTCTTTTCCTGCAGCTTGAATCCATTGCTCCTTGTCCTAGTCTCTGGAGCAGTGGAAAACAAGCCCGCTCCCTCCTTGACATGACATTCCTTCAAATATTTAAACATGGCTATTATGCCCCCTCTTAGAATAGAACAGTACTTAGTGGTATTTAGTACTTAGTACTTAGGTATAGTTACTTAGTACTTAGTACATACATAGTACTTAGGATAGAAGTAGGATAAAATCAAACATCCAGAAGATTCTGGAAAAATAAAATGGCAGCTGCACGGAAGCAGCCACAGAAAAGGTCTTTTGTGCTACCAGAAAATATAATCTTTTTCTTGCCTGTTTATGTGTGCCTACTGGTTACAAAATCCATAATGAATAAGCAAACAATATTTGCCTCCATACTTATTTGTTACTGTTAGTATTTTTGTAATGAATGGAAATTGAATGGAATGGCCTCATTAAAGTTC
Source organism: Iguana delicatissima (assembly GCA_948472985.1). NCBI lineage: Eukaryota > Metazoa > Chordata > Lepidosauria > Squamata > Iguanidae > Iguana > Iguana delicatissima. The sequence continues at coordinate 25,059 of CAOKZL010000293.1, forward strand.
AATTTCCTGTTTGTTATGAAACAAAGAAAGATTCCAGGACTCAGAACATCCAAGTTCAAATCTGTACTGAAGTATGAAACTTGCTGGATGATCTTGGTTAGTCACATACACACATTCTCAGTCAGACTTACTCCACATGCTTGTTGTGTGGACAGAGTAAGGAAAAAGTCATATATGATCTAAATTCTGTTGGGAATCTTGACTAAGGTAGATTAAATCTATTAGGATTTACCTGTTTGTTTACTCATTTTCAAGAATCGAATGAAAAGTTCTACTCTGGTTGGAACTAACCAACAGAATGCCAGCTCTGGTATATTGCATTCCCTGGAGGAAAGGAAAGCTATAAATGTAACTGACAAAAAACATTGTCCCAATGTACATGAGCAGTGGGTCTTTGCAGCACTAACCAACCTGGAAGAAGAGTGGTGAAATTTCAGGAGCTGTGTGATGGAGAAAATATTTAATGAACCTGTTTTAGAAATGAGTAATATAAATTAAGGAAGAACAATTCATCTGAAGTGTGGTACAGATATCTACAGGAATGCTCTACAGGTATTGTGAACTACCAAAAAGACAAATAAATTAATCCAAGAGCAAATGAAGCTTGAACTCTCTCTGGAAGCCAAAATGACTAAAACTGAGGCGATCCTACTTCTGTCATAGGATGAGATGACATGACTCTTTGGGAAAGAAAACAGTTCTGGGAAAAGCAGAAGACAATAGTAAAAAAAAGAAGACCACACTGCAGATGGTTTGATTCAGTCAAGAAAGTTGCAGCCCTAAACTTGCAAGACCTGAGCAGAACTGTTGATACTTGGGGCTCATGGAGATCTTTTATTCACAGGGCCATCATAAGTCAAAATTGACTTGAAGGCAAATAAAAAGAACAAAAAACATAAATGAGGAGAAGTGGGGTAGAACCAATTTAACACTGGTGGAGTGAAAGCATCCACTGGTGCTCTTGTGCAATGAGGTAATAGGGCCTGCTTATCTCTCACTGTTTTCCATTCTCACCCACCTCCAGGTTCTTCTTGGACCGTCTTTGTCCTTTAGTTCTCTTCTCAAAAGTTTTTTAAAGTTTTCGTTGGCCACCTCCAGCTCACTCATGAGTCACCATCATAACTGTGGTTCTTAGGAGGAACAGTTTATGAACACTGATTTAACCAGGTAGGATGACTGTGTCAACATCAATAACTTTCCTCACACAGCTGTTTTAGTTTTTCATTTTGCAATTCTTGACAGGGTGACAACATAAGGGGGGGTAGGAAATGATAATGTCTTAGTTGCCTCCTTTTGTGCCCTTCTTATGACCTGTTACATCAGAGAGGATTGGATTTTCCCAGGACAACAAAGACAATTATGCGACAAATGTTAAAATGCAAACCACAAGTACTTATAGAGGTTCCAAAAGTGCACAACGAAGGTTTTGCTGGTGCAATAATGCAAGTGGCTGTAGGCTAAGTAAAATGAAATATATAAGAAACAGAATATGAACATCAAAAAGTCCTAAAATCCAAAAGAATTAAAGGAAGTAATAATGTTAAGAGACGTGGCCAAATCATCCAGCAAATGATTTCCACCATCCAATGACAGATGCAGCAGCTTCTGGTTCAGGGGAAGATGCAAATAAATTGAAATGATTATTGATGTACTGAAGTAACTTTGGGAGGGGTAGGAATTTGAGCTACTCTGCATATAGATGAAAAATATTTTTAATTCCCTGTAAACATCATATGGCATTGTTGAGAATGATTTATGGACTATTAACATTTGACAAATGTGGGAACTAATGATTTTGTTCTTTTTTTTCCCTTCTGTGTGGAACAAAAGCTATGATTTCTAGAGACAACAGAAGTGCTGTTTGTTGATGAAACAATTTATCTGTTACTGGCAAGAGAAATGATAGAAACCAAATGTTCCAGGAGCAGAATTAATGCAGAATGTATTACCCTGATTTCTGGGGTCCCTTGGGGACACCTCAATGTGCTCCACGTGATGGGGAGTGGAAACTAACCAGAGCACAAGCAATAGCAATGCGAGAGACAGGGTAACCTAGTGGGGTCTTTTTACCCAGTTTTTACAGGGTCAGGCTAAGCCAAAAACCCAATGAAAATGTCCAATAAGTGATTTTATTGAATGAAAATCTCACGGACCAACATAATCACTCACACACTCACCCAAGATCTATTAAGAAGCAAAAGAGAGGAAACTAGATAGGGGAACATTGAAGGGGTTGTAGCTGGGGTAATACTGCACCTTTTCCTGAAGTCCTTGGTCTGGGAAAAACAGTGGAGAAGTGGGGCTCAGCACGGAGAGGGCTGAGGGGATTACTCAACGGACAGAGCAATGATCTGCTGGGATGACCGGGAGTGATCCAAAGAAACGCTCAAAAACTGGGACTATTTGTAGGGGAAAAAGTACCTGGAGGGCTAATCCTTTCCCAGGGAGAACAATGGGTGTTGCAACGAGAAAGAAGCTCCACAATGGTAACTTCCTTCACATGATGAGATTACAAGGTGTTGCCATAGTCTCAGGATCTTAAATGGTCCTTGCCTGATAGGATTTTATTGCTATTGGTGCTCAACTTGGGGCGAACACGCTAATCCCTTCAAGTTGGCTTCTCAGGGGCTGAGGACCCTTTGTTTATTGTGGGTTTGCAGAGCTTGAGGTCTCCTGGGGCTATGTGACCGGGGATTTTACTGGCCTGACCTGGTTTTTGATCGTTTGACCGTTGCTGCCTACATGCACATCCGGACGACCTCTCAGGCACATGGAATCATATTTAATATCAAAACTGTAGACCCCAGGATAGGGTTTTTCCAGTGGAGTAACAAATGGGTACACAAGTTTATTTTCTTCTTTACCCACAAGGCAAAATTAGACCCAGACAGATGTGTCCTGTTGTAGACTTGAAACTTACTTGAATACATTGAGGGAAGGAAATAATGGTTGAAAAATTGCCTTTGTCATCTCCATTGAAGAATATCTTGTCACTCTAAAACATGGGTGACTCAGGAGTCCACTCACAATGGCAGTACCTCCATGTGATAGTGGGGAATTATTTAGTTCAATTAGGAGGCCTGCAAGAGAGGGTTATCTTCCACTAATGTTTATAGAGTCTCCTCAGGAAAAACCCACCAGAGATTCCAAAAGTAAACTAAAATGTGTCTTATTAAAGGTAATTCAATCATGCATGCACAAGATCCAAGCACTCACACACCTGCACAAGGCTAACCAAAGGAAAAATGGAGGAGAGGTTGATAATGAAGTTTCAGGGGTTTGGGGTGCTAATTACCAATCCTGAGAGCAGCGAAAAAAGCAGTGATGTCACTGAGATTTGCATCTAAGGACAATACTCATTTAGAAATCAGAGCAACAGCATGGTGTTCAGCAGGTGAGATACTGCCTCAGGTACAAGTTTAAGGCAGTGTCTGGCCACCAGAGAGGCTGTGATTGCTACAGTCTGCCCTGAAGTTACACCCTTTTTCCTGTACATTACATGACCTAGAGGATCATGCAAATCCCCTGCTCATTGCTAAAACACAAAGCTTGGGGAAATTACTTTTTGGACTATAATTCATCAAGCTAGCTGAATAACTTTGGGAACTCTAGTCCAAAAAGATAGCATCCCAAATGATAGAACTTAAAAGGGGGATTAATCCAACCTAAATTGGGTATCTACATTGATTTTTGTGCTAGGCACCTACAAATATAGCTGTTTTTCAAAAGCTGTTGTTGGCTGCTCAGTACTGACAGTGCTTTCCACACCGCTTTTTGTTCCGACACTGCCTCTCCCACAGTTTCAATTAACTAAGTCTGTTAAAATTTAACTAAAACATTTGATAATGAAGATGATAATTGTTACCAAGTATAGTGTTAGAGCATGTGAATGAGTGCATACGTGTTCTGAGTACACATGCCTGTCAGAAACCTTGTGGCTTTGGCTATAGCACCTTTTGTGCAAATTGAACTCAATAACCATATAGTCACACAGAGATCTCCAAGATGGAATTTTATTGAACACACAGAATTCAAGATATACACAATGGATGAACTGGAAGATAGCCAATATTAAACAGCACATGCAAAACAGTTGCTTGGGGAAATAGTAACTCAAAAATGAGCAATCTTGCAAGGCTGCAAAGGTTTGGAATTAAGCAGTTCAAAGCTGTAGGTGTCACTAAGAGAAGTGAGAGAAAGAAGAAAGTTGAAAGGTAAGGCCAATATACTGTATATACTTGTGTATAAGTTAACCTCATATATAAGTTGAGGGCAGGTTTGGGGGCCAAAATTATGGATTTTGATCAGACTTGCAGAGAGAACAAAGTGCCAGCACCACTTCAGAGAGCCAATTGCTCCAGGATGCCAGTGCCACCATTTTCTGCTCAGGCATTCAAAAAGGTCTTTGGCCACTGTACTCAGAGAAGGTGATGATTCATTTTTTTAAATAAGAGTTAATACTGTACCTTAACATTTACCATCCCCATCTCTAAGTAGAATGGCAGAAAGTGAGAGGTCCATCCCAGGAGAACCTAAAAGAAACATCAACCTCCTCTACTCTCTCAGCACTCCTTTGAGGGGAAGTGCCAAAGAATCACCACCACCATCACCATTTTCTTGCCCAGGCATTCAAAAAGTTCAGAACTGATGCTGTGGTGGAGAGACCAGAGGGGGTTGGCACTTCTTTTAGGCTCTTTCAGGATGGATTAAGCTCTTGCCTTTTGCCACTCACCTAAGAGAAGGGGGATTGTTCCTTTTGGATAAATGTTAAGATACAGTACTTACATTGAACTATGGATAAGTCAAAATAGGTTTTTTGGGTCAGTACTCGTGTAAGTCTAGAAATTTTAGTCAAAAAGAGTATCTACAGTAGTATTTTCCCTAATGCACACACTCTTCCAGAGAAAGAGGGGACAGTTTTAGGAAGCTTAAACATGTAGAGAAAGCACTCCCTGACAGACAGATTTAAGAAACATCAGAAGGTATCTCACCAATGTTCCTCTTGGACTTATGAGAAGATAGGGAACATTCTTGGATAGTATAGTGCAAGTACAATCTACCCAGATTCCTTTATGTTAGAGCAAGGATTTTGAGAAAGAGAAAGAGCTAATGAGATTCTCTAGCCAACATCTCAAATTCGAGGGGATTGGAGGGGTGATTTCAGCTAAAAGGAGCAAAGCTTAGTTCAGGCAATGATTTCATCAGGAAATAGCCAAAGCTAAGCCCGTGATTTTCAGCAAGAGACCTTCAGAAGGAGGAGGCAGGCAGCTCAAGCTCTTGGTTCAAATGGACTCCATCTGCAGAATGACTACCTTTGAATTCACATTCCTTTTTTAAGCATCTCAGGAAGGGGAAATGCAAATTGTCTAAAATAAAGGAGCTTCTTCAAACAGAAGATGTCCATCTGGATTTCTTGAGAAACTTCACCCAATACGTGGTTTATCAAAAGGTAGTAACGTCACAGACAAGAACACACTTAAGAAAGACATCACAGACGCCTTAAGTCAATCACCCTTGCCCCAAAGGTGACATTTCCTATCAGTAACTTTTCCTGTTTATAATGCATTTTTTACCAGTCCATATGCTGGGAGAGAGAACTTTTGTCGGGAGGGGGCATATTCAGTATTACAAAAGTTTAATCAGTTTTCTTGACACACTTAGTGTTGGCATTAGTGGCATTCAGCATAGGGGCTGCCACAAGAGTTGACCAGGAGAGGCCTTTTCAGCTATGCTTTCTGTGTCTTTAGCCAGACAATCAGAAGTTTTTCCATTTTAGAGGTGTTGTACAGATCTAGCTGTCTCCTTACATAATGGTGACAATAATGATGACATTGTACTTGAACAGAGGTTTTGTTTGATTGTTTTTTTGCTTTATTCAAAAAGCAAACCAAATGTTGAGATTCAATAACAGAGTATAAGAAAATAGGAGAGTGAGAAGATCATGATTTATTTGCCATTAGTATCAGTCAAAATGATGAGATCACCCTGATGACCTCCCTCAACCTTTAAAGAATTTCATGTTCTGGGCTGATGTTGGAAGCTTACTTTTCATGGCCCCAAACTCATTCATCTCTTCCTACAATTGCCTGCCTAAATTTTTTTTGGTGTGGGGAGAGACTGCTGAGAGATGCTGCTGCCATCACTTTTTCTTGCTGTATAAGTCTTGGCTCTGTTACCAGGCTGATTTGACTTTTCTTCTGCCTGTGTTCTGAGCAAAACCATTTGGTTCTGCCTCTGCAGGTATTGTAAGAGACTGCTGGTGCGTTAATATAATTTACTCCATCCCAATTTTTGCTTTATAATGAAGACAGGTAGGAATCCTGGGATATTCTGTAGTCTCAAAATGGTTCCAGACAGTGCTCTGCCTTTACTGTAGTGACTATCTTCCATCTGACACATAAATATGACAAACATATAAAGCCACAGACTCATTAATCAGAGAAATTGAGAAGAAAGACAAACAGAAGATTAAGCTAGGCTATTTACCAGTACAAATGCAAATTAAAGAAAGATTGATCAAGACCAACAACGACTCACCCTTCGTCACAGCTCTTTCACAATCTATTAACGTGGAATGAAGAAACGCCAGAGAAGACTGACTATATAGAGCTTTAGTGGCCTCACATAATCTCTCGCCAAAAGCGCTGCAACTGCAGAGTGCTGATGAGAGTCGTGTCCCACATTCCTTGATAAACCTGTCAGTTAGCAAAGCCCTGCTCCTCTCTTCTTCCTCTGCATCCCACCACCTTGTTGCCTTACTTATATGATCGTGTTGGGGACACACTTTATTTCCTCTTCCCTTGACTCGTTTTTTGACAGTCAGATTGCTCCAAAGCACTTTGCTGTTCTACTCTGGAACTGAACTGGGCCAATCCAGTATGCTCTGGAGCTTGTACAAATTGGTCTGAATCTTATTTCATTATTCAGGATTCAGCTGAAGGAGCTGCACAAACTTTTTTGAGATATTTTCGCCATTTAAAACACACACACACAGTTAAGCTAGTGTATAGACACTGGGTAAAATCGACATACTTTTTTCAAAAGATCCACGTACTAATCCTATGAAGAGCAAGAGTGCCTCTCCTTAAGGTCAAACTCAATGATACTTTCATCATTTTATTTTTATATTGTTAGGGTGGATAAATTAACCACACCTCCCCCGTATCCCCAGTGGAACATGGAGCTGACATGACCCCCCCAAACACAAAGTAGGAAGGTAGAAAAGAGAAAGAGAGATAGGTCATGCACAAACAAACACGTGCTACCTCAAGTGGTGAAGATGTTTGTTTGTCATAACATGTGATTTTCCTCACCTAAATATCTTACATTTACTGTGTTCTGTTTCATGGTGGTGATTGGAAGAGAAACATCATCAGCTCAACTTGCAAGTCTGATTGCTGAGAGATGTATCTCTGAGAGGATTCTGTTGTTTGAGCAAAAAACAAGTTAATATGTTACCCTGCTTGATGGGGGTCCCTTAGGGGGATTCCCAACACTTGAGCCCAGCATTTATGGAGTTGGATCATCGAGAATCAGCCTACCTGTTCAAATGTATGGTTTTTATTAAAATAGATGTTAAAATCCATACAATCACTCAGCTGCTCTCACTCACACAATCATACAAGGCTACAGAAATTTAGAAAGAGGTGAAAATTAAGAGAGAGAGATAAGGGTTTTGGGGTAATACTGTACCAATCCAGAAGTCTTTGGCTGGGAAAAGACAAGCGAAAAGCCCAACTCAGCCTCAGGGGGTGGGGCTTAGGGGAGCTCTCCACTGGCAGAAGCATTGTTTGTGAGTCTGGGAGAACTCCGAAATGGAGGAGAAAAAGGGTGCTAGTTATAGTGTTGAACCCATCCTGGGAGATGGATCTCAGCTTTGTAGTTCAAAGAAAATACAGCCAGGCATCCTTGTAGTTCCCTGCAAGATGACTTTCTCATCCAGGGATGCATGCCTCCAAAGTGTAACATTCCTGGCTGTTTGAAATGTTAATTTGATCTCTTGTCTCCTGATAGCGCTATTATTGCTGAAAATCCATTCAAATGGTCTGTGAGAACCATTTTAAGATTCACCTAGGATGTGTGACAGGAAACAGGGCTACTGTTTGATACGTATCCATAGCTCTACTGCCTACGTGTCCTTCCAGTAAATCTCTGTGGCTTACTATGTTTGATATAAAATAATTATGATTATCAGGACATAGTATATGGGTGGGTAACAAATACCTAGTTTGACCCTTAGTTCAATGGAACTTCTAAATAAGTATGTGAAGGATTATGTTCACATCTGATAGTTGCCTTTAGGATCCCACTGAATCAAACTGGAAAGTGTTTCCTATCTCTACTGTTGTAGTTGGATGAATTTTTGGCAGTTCAATACTTTAAAAAGTCTCTTTTTCCTCTATCTTTCTCTTACAAAATGCTTTTAACAAACAAGTTAAAGCTGCTGTCTTTGGGGCATGGTAACAAACAGCATCATCTTGTTGTTCAGAGAATATAGATGTTGTGTGTGTGGGTGTGTAATTACTGAAGGCACATCATTTGATAGTCATTTCTTTCTTCTTCTGGTCATGAGTAATTGGTGTTCTTCAGCACCCATGTGGAACACTGCTGGGAAGAGCGAAAGTACTTTAGTTGCTTGATATGCCACTGTGCCTAAGCTGCCAGATTGTACAGTCTTCGGGGGAAAAAATCACATCCTGAGCCTGATGATTATTTTCCATGACGATTTTCCAAATGAACAACTTCCCTGTCCTCTTCAGTAAATACCAAGAGCTCTTCCTATACCTTGAAGAACCCTGAACAGTAGAAAAGTTTCATTCTTTTGTATGATGGAGAATTACTGTTCAAACTCCTCTGCCCTTGCTTCTGTGCAATTTGAATTATCAGTCTTTGAGAACTTGCTCAACAATAATGGAAGTGGTTTCACTTTTCAAGTAGAAGGTAAAAAATAGTTTGCTTGGTAGATCTGTTTCGAACATGTGAAGGATTTCCAGGTTGTCTCTCAAGGACTTACTAATATAGAGTGGGTCCACTGGCAAATTAGCCAAAGATGGTCAAAACTGACCCAACATTCTACCCTTTCTTAACCATGGAATGTGTGAATTGCACTGTGACCTGATAGGCTCAAGACTGCTGTCTTTCCATGGATTTTGTAATTTCTGATGATATGTTTATTTGATTTTATTATAAATATGTTGGATGAACGACCTTGAGATAGGAGACAGATTTTGGGAATTTGGGAATAATTTAATTGAGAAAAACACATTGAAGCAATAATTGTATTACTACACTTGGGTGAATCTGATTGGAAACAAAACTTGGCTCCCACTTCCAGTTGAGATCTGTCTGTCTTTACAACAGGGACATTGCTACAAGTGTGATGAATATTAAAATATCTTTAAGAACTGATTTGGTTTAGAATCACCCCATCAGAGAGATGTGAATCTGGCAAAACAGAAAGTCAGGGAGTAGACTGCAGCAATTAATTTCAGAAACCACACCATTGTGTCATATTCTGAGGACAGATGGATATGGCAGTAATAAGATTAGCTGCTTTTTCAGCATCTGCTAAAGTAAGTACTTAACTCATGCAACATCTGTTGTACGATGATACTGGTTAATAATTCTGAGACCAGTTGAAAAATGAGTAGGTGCCGAGGTAATCACAGAAAATATTCTGTTTTAATGGTTCCATTGCAGAGCAACTGCTGTTCTCCCCTTCCTTAAAAAAAAAAAAATCTATAACCTATGGTTCCGTTAATGACAGAGAACGTACAAAACATGTACCACCTACACAAATTCTCAGCACCGGTCATATCAAAGCATAATTTAAAGGCAACCTTCTGGCTCCATTCCAGATCATTAAGTGAGAGGGCTGGAAAAGCAGGAAGAGGTTCATTCTGGCCCCATCTGTAGCAAGGAAAAGGGATTAAACGAAGGAACTGGTTTAATATCACTGTGTACGGATCACCAGAAATTGTCAGCTGATTCTTTCCACACTGAAGCCAATACTACCTAAATAAAAGAAAAGCATGAGAAAATAAAGTAAAGTGAATGTTTGCAAAGTCATGCTGGAACACTAGAAATCCAGTCATTACTGTCAGCAACAGCAAAACTGAATGACTGCCACAGGGCATCACCAACACCTATTACTATAACTGGGCACAAATCAGCAGCTGGAGTTGTGGAAAGTCATGGGAGCAGAAATCAAGAATGTTACTGTTTTGAACTACAGCTCCCAGGATCTCAGAACTTCAGGAGCTGAAATCCAGAAAAGCAACTTTTCCAAGTACTCCATGGGATTATGCGACACCAAAGTGCAACAGCCCTACTGGCTCCTACCCTATTCTGAAAAGCAGCTCTTCCCATCCCCAGCAGTAAATATACAGTAATAACCCATTAAGTAAGTAATTATTCGCTACCTTTTCATGACACTCAAGATCTTCCCACAAAATTGATTGCCTAGTTCTGACTAATGGTAAGGCCAGCCCAGGCACATGGTGTGAAACAGGAGATGGAGGCATGCTTCCATTTACTCTGTAAGCCTGAGAGCAAAGCTGATCCTTATCCAAACTCCACACTGGATGTGCTATATCTGGAAATACGATAGATCTTCATGCTTAGCTTCCAGATCAGTAAATACTATTTGGCCATGAAAATGTGGATAGCTTCTGTATCAGTGGGATGGTGGACAGATGCTAAACTCCAAACCCAGAGCGGATTCATTGCTCCAATAAGAGAAAAGCCATCAGACACCACAACTTGTAGATTTTCTTTGCTAGAAACATTTGAGGGAATCTGAAAGCAATGTAGGTCTGCCAATGTAGGTTTCGATTCTATGAAAACTTACTTGGGAACACAACTTGGAAACATTATTTTTGGACTACAGCTCCCAGAATCTGGTTTTAGTTCTGTCCCAGACTTTGTTAGGAGTGAAAACAGTAGGGCTTACTTTTGAGTAAACAGGTATGGGGTGGTCCTGTTGAAAGCTTAAAGTTTTGCCTGCAGAATTGCAAAGCCAAGTGTAAGCTAAAAAATGGCATAACAAACTATGAAAAATAATAGTAGTACAAGGAAAATAACATCCCAAAATATTATGGATAAAAGTAGCTCTTTCTCCAAGTTAGAGTTGCAGCAGAAAGTCACTCTAAATTCTATAGAGCTTCTACTTCGTAGCCCTTTTAAAAAACTGTCATGGACCCAAGTAACCCTGATGTCTAAATAAAACTGACAGATGCAGAACACAGTTTTTAAAAAGCCTACAGGTAGCAAATCATTTTCCATTGGAACATTTATGTTTTTATTGTTTCCTTTCTTGACCCTTTTTCCTTTTTAAGTTCTTACATGAAAAAATATCCAAGAGCTTTCTTGCTACATTAGTGAAAATCTGAAGGATGATCTCATCAGAAGCCAGAGGGGTACATAGTATCACCGGGGAAGAAAATAGTAATATCTGCTGACTCACTGAGTAGCTCTGTTATTTATCATTTTTTAAAGGTGAACACAGATAAGGGCCATTTCTGCACTAACCTGTTATAGCGCAATGATTCCACTTGCAACATCCTATAGAATCCTGGGGTTTGCAGTTTCGGGAGGGGCCGAAAATGCAAATGGAATCATCGCGCTATAACAGGCTAGTGTGGAAATGGCCAAGGTGTGAGGAGGTACAGAGATTCAGAGCTTTGATTCCCTAATGAAAATTCTAATCTGCTCAGTAATTGTCACTCTTTCCCTTTTTTAAAAGACCACAGTTCAACTACTATTGTCAGGTCAGGAATGGGGGCCAGTTTTCCTCCCATGATACCTCCTCCCCCAGCAACACCTAGAGTGCAGTCCAAGGAATTATCCTATCATTTCCAGTTGCCATTTTGAGCTGAATTATTTATTAATATCTTATTTTTGTTTATATTATTTTAGTTATTGAATTTGCACCCTACCCTTTTTTCTGAGATGGGATCCAAGGTGTCTGTATGGGGGAAAAAAGTCTAGGGGATTTTTGCAGTGAGAGGAGGCCTTCAGAGTATTGTCAGGTCACACTTTTCCCACCCGCTGTACCAGGTTGTGGATCATCCCAGATACACCACATAATCAAATGGGGCTGTTCCCAGTCCCCAGCTGAACTTGGGAAAGTTACTTTTATGGGCTACCACATCTATACCTCATAGCCAGCATGGACAGATGGGTGGATTTTTGGTGTTGTAGTTCAAAACAGTAACTTTTCCAGGCTATGGTCTCTACCACTGAAACAAGGGGGAGCAGTGGTGTCAAACCAATATCTGAAAAGAATTTAATGATCATCATTAGGAGATACTCCATTTAACACAGGGCTAGCACAAATCATTTTGCTGCCTGAGACAAGGGGCAAGATGGCTTCATATTCCATTCCATGTATTCCAGTTGAATGTAGAGATATAAATCTTTTTTTGATTCATTCTTGCAATATAAATGAAAACTGCAGAATAATCTTAATGTAAGCTACTATAAGACCATGTTTTTTAGCGTGCACATTTTCATGAGTGGCTTCTTCTTATTTCTGTAGTATGCACAGTACAGGGAAATGTGATAATTGCTGCCTTATTATAAAAGTAGTAGCACTGGTTGGGTTGTTTGCATCTTTCTGATCAGTCAACCTGTCTTATTGTGCTTATGGTTTGTATGTGTGCATGTCTGGCTTTATAATGGGGGATAATACTAGTTTTGGTCACTGGTGTAGCATGCATGAGAACATGCCATGGAACAGTGTGCCAGGAATTCTTTTATAGCTTGGATGAAAATCTGAGCCAGAGGATCATTTTGTGATCTTGTAAAGGACACCACAATTTTGACATTGAGATCCTTGAGGGTCATGTCCAAGCCTGACTCAGAAGAAGTTTTCTAGCATCTTTCATCATTACCACAGTGTGCTAGCAGTTTTCATTCTGAGTCCTTAACACAGGCTGAGAAATTAACAGAACCTTCCACATTACACAGGCCAGTCCTGGCATGTCCAATTCTTTCTGGAATCAATTCTACCTTCCAAACTTATTTAGTGTGTATTGCATGCAGGTGAAAATTCTGGCTGTGGCAGAATTAAAGAAGAGTTCATTGGACACTTAATGTAACATAGAATGTAATGTGGGTAAAACTCTGTTTACCATTCATACAATGTAGCTTGACTATTTTTTTTCAAGAGGTATGATAGCCGTGTTTAAATATTTGAAGGGGTATCATATGGAGGATGTAGCAAGCTTGTTTTCTGCTGCTTCAGAGACTAGACCACAGTGCAAGGGCTTTAAACTACAAGAAGAGGGGTCCATCTAACATCAGGAAAAACTTCCTGACAGTAAGAACAGTTTGACAGTGGAATGTGCTGTCTTCGAATGGGGTGGACTTTGGAGGTTTTTAAGCAGAGTCTAGAGTGCTTTGATTGTGTATTCCTTCATGGGAGGGGGTTGGACTGGATGGCCTTTGTGGTGTTTCCAAATCTATGATTCTAAGATACATGTGCAATTTATTCAAAATAGACCTACAGTTTGCCACAAGGACTTAAATCTTTTATTGGTCTACACTGGTAGAATTTCTTTAAAAAAGTGCGTCCCCACTTTACCTTCCTCCCTTCTAATCCAAGAGCCAATTCTTGCTTTCACAGATTCAGAGCTTGGAAGTAATGAATACCTGTAATACATTACATCCCCCCCCCACTCTTTTACTTTCCTTTCCTTTCCAAATTTGAGCATACATTTCAAAAGTAGCATAAAAGTAGGAACAAGAGGCTCTTCTAGATAGGACAAATATGTCAGGAGATTTTTGGTATTTCTTGTTTGTTTTTTTAAATCCCTTCTCTTGTCCCATACTGTTTTCTGGGAATTCCCAGCATCAGCTTCAGCATTTTATTCCCCCCCCTCGAGTGGGCTTCTTTTTAATTCCAAGCCATATCAGATTAACAAAAAAGTTGGAACATAAAGGTCTCCTCCTTTTCTCCCTTTTTTAATTTTTTTTTCCCTCAGAGCTATAAAGCTACAGTCAGAACAATAAAAAGAAAGGAGGGAAAAATTTGTTCTTCAAACTATACAATCACTTACGCAAACCAGGCTCCTCATTTAAAAAAAAAAACTTTGGAAGAACCCTAATGCAGATCCAAGAAATCATTACAAACAGCTTTCCAAAGGAATGAGATGAGTGGACATGAAGGTGAACCTGCCTCCCAGCAAAACCCATTAACTATATTGTGAGAACTTATGCTTCTTCGGACCAACCTGGAAGAGCTCAAGATTACTTTATTGGTAGAATGACTGACATGTCCTGATTACATTTAAATGTAATTACATTTCATTTTGATGGCAATTTTCTAGCTTCATATCGTTCTCTTATCCATGCTAAATTTATCATTAAAAATAATGAGAAGTAGCAAACAAAGTAGTGGAAAAGGCAGCTTTAATACAGCAAGTTTTTCAGCACTATAACAAGCAATGGCACTGAATTATTTTGTGAACACAGTTTTAAAATGGAACTTTCCAGTCTGTGGATAGATTAGCAGTTTACCTGAGCTTTCTCCTCAATTTGTTAACATGGTTTCAGTGTAGAGGCAAGACCAGGTTTGGTCCTGTCAGGAAGCACGGGGAAATTTTACATGCAAAACTTGAGATACTGCTTTTCTTTTTAACCACAAACAAATAAATAAATAGTTCCGTGCTGAAGAGCATCAGGTTCCAGCATCTGCCACATAACTGCAGACTGACAGTCCATTTTGGTTCTCCATTTATTTGCACAGTAAAATGCAGGCTGTAAAAAGAGCACCACTGTATAACCAGTAGTGATTGCATAATTCAAATTGTAAGGCTAACAGAGAATTTTATTTCTTTTCTTTTCTTTTTAAATAAGAATTTACAAAAATTCAGAAATTCTTATTCAGGATGGAAAGAACTTGAAGTTATTATGGTTAACTGAATGTGCAAAACAAACAAACAACCCCCCCTCCCACCAGATATTGACCCATTCAGGCCCAGGGCTTAACTCATAATAACCTCAGTGTGAATGCCTATGCATTCAGACAGGGTAACACTAAATCAGAGTTTCAATCTCCTTCTTTTTCTGAGAGCCTCCTCATCTGTAACATCTATGGGGCAGGCAGACATAATATGATTCTTTCTGTGCTGGGAAAAGCTGTCACTCTTGAATTTTGTTAAGGAGAAATTTTTTCCCTCTTCATTTTCTAAATAATCTACCAAATTATGCAAATTTCTTCATGAAAGGAACTTCATGTTTAAAAAACCTGAATGTGGGAGAAAGTGAAATGTGACAGATCTTAGATGTAACACTGGTTGTCATGACATATAATGATTAGTATCTGTCACATACTAGACTGGGAGGGGCCTCTTCTAGCAAGGGGAACTGATAAGTCTAGTTCAAAAGTGAGTACTGTGAGTTGGGAAACAGGCCAAAATCAGAAAGCACTAGGCATCTAAAGCTTGCCTCAGAAGCAACAGCACTGCTGAGAGCAGCTAAATTTAAGAAATACTTCCATTTGCAAAGAGAGTATGGTGAACAGGCAAGGAATTGCAGGATGAATGAGCAGAGCCTGTGAGCTGCAAACTGAAAAGTGACCTGTTGCACAAAGAAGGAATTCCCAGGAAGGAGTTGATATGAGGACAAGAAGGGGAGCTTGCTTAACTATTCATCATGATGAGAAAAAGGAGCAGGGAGAAGAGACATGAAAATGGCCAAACCCACAGTACTCAGTGAGCTAGGAGGAGGAGAAGAATAGGTCTATCATAGCTCCCTATCTAGTAGGTCTTGATTTGGAGTTTCCTCTTCATTCTAGACAATAGCTTCACTTTTGAAGCCTTAGTGCTTTGGTTTCTACCTTCCACAGTATTGTGGAAGGTAAAATATGGTAGCTACATATTTGTAGTCACATCCACATCTTTGTCACATCCAAGAATACAGTGCTCCCACCACAGGGTTAGCATGCTCACGTGAGAGCTGGTGAACATAAGGTGTGAAACTTCTACCACCAGATCAGCAGCTGTACTATATTGCACTCATTGCTAATGAAAAGCACCTAGGCAGAAAGGGGGTGGCAGCAACAGTTCCAATTAATCTTCTGTTACCCACTTTTTCACATGCTTCTAAAATATCCTTGTTTCTCTCTCTCCTCTTCCCTCTTTTCCCCTTTCTCCTCAGCTTATTCAGTTGCTGCAAACTGAGTTCAAAGTGCAAAAGCAGTTTGCATTTGATTACTTCAGTAGGTGTGAAAGCAGGGAGAGAGGGCAGGCGGAATCTTGTCCTTCCCAGTAGATTCAGGCAAAACCAAACTGCTATAGCCTCTCCTTGCTTGTCTGTTTTCCTCTATTAATAACATTCACCACCTTGAGCACACTTTGATGTCAATTGGTCACATACATCCCTATTTTCATCTGTGTAATTTTGAAGGGTATGCACCTGGGCCCCAGGTGGTGGCATGTATGGAGAGGTGGTCTTATCAGATCTTTGGAAAGGTCACCAAAGTGTTACCCTAAAACATGGGTGACTCAGGGGTCCACCCACCATACCATTACCTCCATGTGACAGAGGGGAGTTAGGAAGCCTGCAAGAGGGAGGTAATTTAACAAGATCTTTTCACCAATATTTACAGGGTTGGAAAGAACCAACCAGAGCTTCTGAAATGGAAACGAAAAATGTGTTTTATTGAAAGATTCACTCACACACTCACACAAGAGCTAATCAAAGAATAAAGAGAGGAAAGTTGTGGATAGAGGAATTTTAGCATTCAGGTGATAATTACTGATCCAGAGAGTAGTGAGAAAAGCAGGGATGTGGCTTAGATCTGTTCTTAAAGACAGTTCTCATTTGGAAATCAGAGCAACAATGTGACATTCAGCAAGGCAAGAGACTGCACTGAGTTGCTCAAAACTGAGGGGTTTTATACTGAAAAAGTACCCTACAGGTATAAGTGTGAATGGCTCTCCCTGCCTAGTGAACAGTGGGAGCTGCAACACAGGCTGGACAGAGTTAATGGTCTTTCCCTTTGGATGACAAAGAGGTAATGGTTGTTATAATAGCTTTATATTGTGGAGATGTTTGGGGGACAAAGCAGGGAAATGTCCAGGTTTGAGGGAACAGGGTTGGACACTCACTGTTTGGTGAGGACTTCCCTTTTGACCATTGCATGCACCAAGATGTTCCAGCTTCAGCTTCAGCCTATTATCTCCAGAGTTGCTTGGTAATCTGCCTGGCAATAACTTCAGTTGTGCCTAGAGGAAATGTTGGCTTGGTCTTCCAGTCTCCTCAGGTTCCATTTTATATCAATGTCAAATAATGTAGTTGACAATTAAATAATATTTTGCCAATTAACCATATTAATCTTAGGGGGTTGCAAGTGCAAGGCTTGTTAGACGTAGTGACTCACTTGAAAACCACGTTGACTCTCTTTTGACATTAAATTATTTTCCTCGCTCATGTGGAAGCATGGAGACAATATCCAGGTTCTTATTTTTTTTTTAAAAAAAAAGACTTATTTTTATTAATTCTATGTAGCAAAGGCCACTGTAGGGCCAATGTTTTCCCCTTCATTTCTTGATGTTTAATATGAAAATCTAAAGGGGAATGTGACTAATTAAATATTTGAAGGGATGCCATATGGGGAATGGAGCAAGCCTGTTTTCTCCTGCTCCAGAGACTAAGACACAGAGCAATGACTTCAAATTTGAGGAAAAAAGATAGCATCTAAACATTAGGAAGAACTTCCTGATGGTTAGAGCATATGGTACCTTGGAGTGCGGTGGAGTCTACTTCTTTGGAAGTTTTTAAAAAGAGGCTGAATGGCCATCTGCTGGGAATGTTTTGAGGCAGAGAGGATGGACTCGATGGTCCTTTTAGTCTCTTCCACAGCTTTATGATTCTAATTGTAATGACTTGTTATCCAATCAGAATAATATGCCCTTTAGAAACTGTAATATATACTAGGCCTTTAAAAGGTGATGGGGGGGCTAAATAAAATTTGAAAATAGAAAGTGTGGCAAAATAGAGCTGTTGAGTGTGTGGTCTGGGCAATAAGAACCTTCTAAAAATGTCTTCTTCCCAAATATATTGTAAAACAACAAATCCTTCATTCTTCTACTGGAACAGGATTGTCTTTGCACAGGTGTGAAGGGACCTGCACGGTCTGCTGGCTGCATGATTGCCAGGAGCTTTTAAAATTGCTTCCAAGCTTACTTCTACTCCTCAGCCTCTCTGTGAAAAGATGCTCCTAAATGGCAAATAATCACTCCTGGACTTGCCATCTCCTTTTCTTTCCTCCGTGCTGAGTGAACTGAGTGCAAGAGGCTTTCCGTTAGCCTGCTGTGTAGAAAAATGCTATTGTTTTGAGTCTTATGTTCTTCCCCAAATCCATTATAGTCAGCCCTCCACATTCTCTAGGTTAGGGCTGCAGGAGCCTACAAGAGTTGAAAACTGCATATATCAAAATATGTGTGTATCTGTGGGAAGGGAGCGGAAGCATCGTGAGGAGAGTGGGCACCCAGGGTCCAAACCAGGTCAGGGAAAGGAGAAGGAAAGGGGGTGGGTTGGCATGGCGGCCCTATATTTCCTCTCTCTTGCCCATCTCCTTCCTTGGGTGTGGCAGGGAGATCAGGAGAAGGTTTGTAGTGCTGAGAAATTGGGCTGCAAACCATGCTTAGCTGGCAAGGCAGTGGCTGGTGGAGGAGAAGAAGGAAGACCAGAGGCAGGTTTTTAAAAGGATGCAAGGCCTTATCAGAGCCACTGAGAAGGGAGGTTCCCCTGGAAAAGGAGCATCTGGTGGGGCAGGGGCTGGAGAAACTTGCAAATAATCAAATCCATGAAAGTCAAACTTGCAAATGTGGACCGCCAACTGCAGTGTTTAAAAAAAATGAGAAAGAGCACTCAGTGCACATGAGAGTGGACAAGAATACCTGATCTGCAATGCAAATGTAACTTGTGTTCAATTAACTCAGCAGAAGGGAGGGAAGAGGAAGGGCAGAATCTTGCCCTTTCCAATAGACTTAGGCAAAAGGTAGCTGCAACTTGTTTGTCCTTCCTCATTAATAACTTTTGCTATCTCACCCACACTTTTATGTTGCTTGGCCATGTGTGTTCCCATTTTCATCTGTGAAATGTGTGTACACATTTTTGGCTACTGACTTGATTTCAAAATTAACTTTCCACTAACTGGGGCAGAAGGGCAAAATAATGACAGCTGAAGATGCAGCAGAAATTAGAAAGCCAGGGGAGACCAAACAGAAATCTGACTGATGAGGCTGGAGCTGAAATTCTAGTATGGAGCAGAAAGTTCTGGATTGTGAGCCCAGCCTACCAGAATGTTGGTAGTACCTGCACTCTTTTTTTCTCCTTGCCGCTTCTTGTGACTTTCTGTTGCGGCCTATGTTGCTCTTGGAAATGTTGTGTTGGCATTAGCTAAAGGAAAGTTGCTTTTCATCTTGCACTTTGGCACCTGTAGCATCATCAGGCATTGAGCATATGATTATACATACATGCCTACATGTTCTGCCATTGGTGTACAATAGCTTTGTCAGTCTGGTGGCCTACAGATGTGTTGGGCTGCAACCAGTCTCT
The DNA here is from genome assembly GCA_948472985.1 of Iguana delicatissima. Taxonomy (NCBI): domain Eukaryota; kingdom Metazoa; phylum Chordata; class Lepidosauria; order Squamata; family Iguanidae; genus Iguana; species Iguana delicatissima. Next base: position 44,628 of record CAOKZL010000293.1, read on the forward strand.
TGATGCTGCCAGGGAGTTGTAGGTCTTATAATCTAAGGCAGCTGGGGGGTGCCAGGTTGAGGAATACTGCTATATAGAGTGGTCTTCAGAGTTACATAGCAGATATAATTTCCTGTTACCAAGGACAGTACAATACAAAAACAGACAGTGAATAAACAGAGAGAAGAAACAAACAAGGTGAAGTAAAGCTTGATTATGGCAAAGAACGGGGATTATGGGAATGGTTTTAAGTCTGCAGGTGGTTTAATTGGTTTTTAAATTATATAGACCCACACATATATTACTGGTGTTTTTGTATGCTTTTAAATCTGTACTGTTTGTAATAATTGTAGGCTCCTTTAAGTCCCTTTTTGGGAAAAGACAGGCTATAAATTTGGAAAAGGCACGATATAAATCGATAAAATTGTGGTGGTGATATTGTTGGTGGTGATGACGATAGCAAAACAAAAGTTGGGCGGGGGACTGGGCTTTATAGAGAAATATTAAGATGACACTCTATAAATTTAGTAGAAGGGAGAATGCACAGCTTTTGCAAGTCTACTGAGAAGGAAATTGTTCTCAGTGTATTGATAGTTCCATAAGATGGGTAACTAAAGGAACACCCAATTGGTACAGTTGCCATATTTCACTTCTTCAAATCTGGCCATCCAATTTGCATATTATGCAAATTACTCTAATGGAAATTGAAGTCTTAAGAAAAGTGGAGGCTGATGAAGAATAAAAAAGCTCATCTTGGGATGTATTTGGAAAGATGCCATCAAATGGCCTCTAGAAGATTCTGTATGTTTTTGTTTAAATATAGAAGGCCTACCTGACCTGGTTGTTTCATTTCACATGAGCTGCTCTTAATTTCTGTGGTGTAGGAACGTATCGCTATTCTTTCTGTGTGCTTTCTGCTTCTGGTGCCAAATTTTCTGTTAAAGAAATAATGCCCAGGAACACACCTACTTCATTAATTAATACCTGTATTTGACTTTTTGTCAAAATGTGTACGCTAAGTAGTTTGTCTGTGAGGTGACCTATGTACTCCCACCTAATTATGTGTAGGGCATTAACTGTACACTGTAAAGATAAAGTAATGGTTGTACTTTTCACATTTCCATTCCCTCTCACCTCACTAATTACATTTTCCCTGTCCCCCCAACCATGTTTATGAATACCTCCAAACTTTACATGAGTTAATATGCAGTTAACAAAAGTTTATGTGAATTAAAACTTGTTAATCTTTAAGAGCAAATACTTTGGGGTAGATGAAGGTAGATATTAGCTCCTTGTTTTCTCTGCTGTAAAAGACTAACAAAGACTAACAAGGCTACCTCCTTGAAGATTTTTAAAAGATATTCCTCGGTGCAAGAAAAAAAAATCAAAATAAGTGCCAGTCCAGTGTGGCAAATGGGTCTTCCCACAACACCATCGCTGTACTTTTCCTCGATATAAATCCATTCAAACTCCTCATGGTTGTAGCTGTTCTCAGGCTGAGAGAGTGTGATTTGCTCAAGGCTACCAAGTGGGTTTCTGTGGCTGGGCAGGGATTTTAACACTGACCACTATAACACACTGGCTCTCTAGAAGTAAATTGTATTCCTCTTATGCACACTTTGGCCATTTCTGCACTAGACTGTTATAGTGCTATTATTCCACTTTCCCAAAATCCTACGGAATCTGGGGTTTGCCGTTTAAGGCCCCTCCCTAAACTGCAAACCCCAGGATTCCATAGGATGTTGAATGTGGAATAATAGCACTATAACAATCTGGTGTGGAAATGCCCTTAGTAGGACATAGTGCAGAGAGATTTATTCACTTTTTTAAATATTTCAAGTCCAAAATGGTATAATACATTCAAAGATTCTGTTGACTGTTCCCAACTGTCTAGATAAGTGGGAGCATAAGCATCACGAGCTGACTTGATGTTTCTAATTACTTCAGTGTTTTTTAACATTTCTTCTCCCAGCATTTCGGTCTTGGGAATTACCTCTTCCCCTCCTGCAAACAGTGTATGAGTACTTTTATTATGTGGTGATACTGAAAACAAGGAAACTTTTCTTGTTTAATGTGATGCTGCTTCACTGAAAATAAATCAGGAGAGAGAGAAGTCGGGTCCTCCTTGTATTTTACCTTTTACTTTACCTTTTATATCTGAGCATCTATTTGTGAATATGCCTATAACTTATAGAAGTATCCTGTATTAGGGATGTGTGTGGAATCTTCTGCCTTTTTTTTGCCCCCAAACTGCACTTTCTGTGGAATGGATGCAGGGTTTGCTCCAGAAACCACATGTTGGTAGATGACTGACATTTCTGAAAAAAATGCACACATCTGAAAGTGCATCTAGAAAAATGTGAACATTTCAAATGGGTGCAAAACACTGCTTAAACATACAATAGTTAATGGAGAATTCATCCAAGCAATGAATTCATACATTGAAAACATGCACACACCATGTACACATTTGAAAATTAAAGAAACAAAAAGCGGGGAAGCCTACCTTCCTCATTTTTGTATGAACAAACAAAATGTAAAAATCTGGTGTCCTGTTAATCAGGACACTCTTGTAGACTGAACCCATTTTTGAACCTAATCACTCTAGCTGATGGTACAGCTCTAGAACACATTTGGTAGTCAGGGACAGGATTTCACCATTAGTTAATCAGGTTACTTTTTTGGTCTGCCAGTTCCAAGAATCCTCAGGCAACAAGGAAGTAATAATGCAAATGTCTAACTTTTCCAGGCTCTGGATTATAGTGTTATAGCAGGTTTATTTAATGCGAGCTTTACCTATTGTGGTGTTTCCTTGACAAGATTTGTTTACAGTGCCTTCCTCTGAGATTGAGAGAGTGTGAGTTGCACAAGGGTCACAGTGGAGTTCCCTGGCTGAGCAGGGATTTGAATGCTGGGCTCCATAGTTCAGCACCCAAACCACTGCACCATACTTCCTCTCAGAGAGGTTTAGAGGTCAGCATTAAAAATAAAATAAAATTGCATCTGCAATCTGAAGTGGGACTGTGCATTCTATCACCTCAGAACTCAACCATCTCATTTCTAGGCCTCCGTATAGATTGCAGCGTGAGTTACCATGGCTTGCTAAAAGCAATGTAGTAAGTTCCATAGCTAAGAAGGGGTTTAAGCTTTCCTCAGTTTTATTCTCATAATCTGCTTCACTTCTACACTGGTCTAAACCAATAGGTGACGTACTATAACCGTTTCACTTCAATGTAAGCACATTGCCTTTGCTACCTGATTCTTTTTTTGTAGATCTTCATCCCTTGAGCTTCTTCAAGGAAGGCTGTAATAAAAATGTGATCACTCAATCTAATCTGCAGAAAGTGGTGTATCATAAAATATATATCCTCTAACATTTCATAGATGAAAGGCAGAACAGATGTGGCCAAGCAAGATCAGTGCGTGGTCCAGATGGTAAAGTTATTAATGAGGAAGAACATACAGGCTAAGAGAGGCTGCAGCAGTTTGTTTTTGCCTGAATCAGTTGGGAAGGATAAGATTCCACCCTGCCCTCATCTCCTTCTGAAGTAATTGAGCACAGACTACTTTTACACTTTGAACTTAATTTGCAGCAACTGAAGTAAGCTGATGACAAAAGGGGAAATTGGGAGGACAAGAGAGAAACTGGGACATTTTAAAAGCAGTTGAAAAGGTGGAACAGAGGAGTAATCAGGACTGTTCCTGCCAAATTGGAAAAGTTGGAAGATACGGGTAAATGTTGAACTTTGGGCACTCATGACTAGTGATGTGTTTCAGCAAATATGATATGTGTTTCAGCAAATCATGGGTTCTTGTCTACTCTTTCATCCACAGAGCACTCGGTCCTGTTTTTCATATTAGTGGATTTGAAGTGGAAGACAATGTTCCAAATAAGACCATTTTTCTACACAACATGCTAATACAAAGCCCCTTACATAATAATATTTGCAAAAATGTTCTTCATCTCCCTTTTCATTTACACCTCTTTCTTTATCGCCCATCACTGGGGAGCACAGTACTTTTGACAGGCATGGATGTAAATACCTCTGCAAATTTCAAGGGATCCTTTTGCCCCAAACCACAGATTCCATTGAGACAAAGCATTCTGGCTTTTCTCTCTGGAACAGGGAAAATACAATACCACCAGATTTGGTGATGGATTTCACCTGCACCCCTACTCATACCAGTTCCCATAGTCTTACCCCTTCTGTGGATCTCTGGCCAATTCTAACAATTTTCATGTCTACCTAGATGTGTGTGTGTTTGTGCCTTTAAGTCACCTGTTGACTTATGGCAACCCTGTGAATTTCATAGGATTTTGTTAGGCAAGGAATACTCAGGGGTGGTTTTGCCAGTTCCTTCCTCTGAAATATAGCATACAGCACCTGGTATTTGTTGGCAGGCTCCCATCCAAGTGCTAACAAGGACTGATCCTGCTTAGCTCATGAGATCAGACAGAATCTGGTGCCTTTAAGTTATTTAGGCATAGGAAGGTCTTTTATAAAGCAAATGGATCAAAGTTGCTCACTGAAAACCAGGCTATCCCCAAATACTTTTGTACTGCAGTACAGATAGCTTACCATAATAATATTGTTGTTGTTGGAAAATCCATCCTTGCCACATATCCACACACTCACAGCTACTGTGAGTACTGCAGCAGGGAAGCCTATGTGATAGGGTGGTAGATGATGTCAGCAATATCTGCCCATGAAAAAAGTCCTGGTATTCCAGTAGTATGAGTACTGGCTGCACTGCAAACCTGTCTCCATGAAGGGGGAGAAAGACGTGGATTAGAGGAGAAAATATGAGCCAAAACACTTACATTTCCTCCTTTCACACTACCATAGACCTATTCATTGATTTTTGCTTATGCCAGTGGTTCTCAACCTGTGGGTCCCCAGATGTTTTTGGACTTCAGCTCCCAGAAGCCCTGAGCATTGACCATAGTGGCTGGGGCTTCTGGGAGCTGAAGTCCAAAAGCATCTGGGGACCCACAGGTTGAGAACCACTGGCTTATGCCTATATGAACTGACATGTGCTTATGGTCTACATTACTTGCTTCACTCTTAGAATAGACTCCATTCCGCATTTAGCCCCATCAATCCAATGTGGGTGGCAACCCTTGAGCCAAAATTGTTTGGGTTCTTCATGCACCTATTGGCCACTCTCTAGTGTGTACCTCTGGGATCTCAAATACTGGCTTGGCAGCGAAGGGGGGTCACTGAGCCCTTTGAGAATTAGATCAAAGCTGTTAAACCTCTCTCCAGAAAAATGTACTTAAATGACAGGAAGGAAAATCAAGATTTTCTTTTCTTAAAGCTAGTTTATAGGTCCCCTAGGGCCCATAGATCTCTGAATTAGAACCACTGGCATACAGCTCATGCCCTTCAGCATTTCCCAGATGAAAACCAGGACATGTGAGGCCAAGCAACATTAGGAAATGTTCAAAATGGCAAAGGGTATTAATTAGGAAAAGCACACAAGCTAGGAGAGGCTGCATCAGCTTAATTTTGCTGACCCTACCAGGAAGGGCAAGATGTTACCCCCTCTTCTCCTGGATCTCCCACTGAACTCCATTTGCAGAGTTTGAAGTTAAGCTGAGGACAAAGGGGGAAAGTGTGAGGAAAGAGAGAGAGAGACTGGGACATTTTAAAAGCAGCTAAAAAAGTAGGACAACAGAGGATTAATTGGGACTGTCGCTGCCAGATTGAAACAGCTGGAGTGCATGAGAGCCTTTATCAGGCCATTTCTGCACTACACTGTTATAGTGCTATTATTCTACTTTCAACTACAAACGACAAACTCCAGAATTCCGCAGGATGATGACAGTGGAATAACAGCACTGTAACAGTGTAGGGCAGAATTGGCCTCAGACATTATAGCACATGGAGTGGTTATGAGGTGGGAAGGAAGATTGGATGTACCTGAGACCTTGGCTGCATTTGTTAGAGGATATAAAATAGGCCTTGTGAAAAAAATACATGCATAGAGAATTTTTCCAGCATAAATGTGACTTTTTCAGAGTCCGAGGAGGAATCTTGCCGTATGTACAGTTATTTTTGCAGTGAGTATTTAGATACTAGATAAGATCTGATCTGAGTATGTGTAACTCCAACATCAGTGCTGGACGGGAACTTGGGAGATTCAGGTTCAAATCCCCACAGAAGCATAAAGCTCACCTTTGGCCAGACACACACGCTTTCAGCCTGATACATCTCATAGGATTGCCATGAGGGTAAAGTGTGGAGAAAGAAGATTATTGTGGAAAAGATGAGATCTAAGTGTATAACTAATATTTATTGTTCTATTAAAAATATTTGTTGTTCTATTAAAAATCAGTTCCATTTTTGTTGACGGTCATTGCTTTTCTCTTGCTGATAGAGAGAATTCTATCAAATCTTTCAGAAAAAAAAATCTACTTCTCCCTCCTGCTTTCCTGCTGGTGTAACAACAGGGCAACCAAATCATTCCTTGTTACAGATTAAACTACAGTCAGCTTTCTGCAGTGCCCAGGGACATTGCTTTCTCTCCACCTCCTCCCCCCCCTTTTTTTTAATGTACATCAAGCTGACTTTGAAAACACAAACAAGTTTCTCTCCTGCACTTGAATGTAAACACATGTGCCTCAAGAATGTAAATCTGAGGCTTAAAAATATGTCCTTATTGCTACATCCTTAAAACTTGTACCTTTTTAACCTTGTTAAGCTGTCAGTCTTGGGACATTTTGCATCAAGAAAAAAAAATCCTTGTTTTGCCTGCAGCAAGGAACATGAATGTTGCAATTCTGGCTCCTCCTCCAATGAAGAGAGCATATGAGTACATCGGAGCTCCGATTCCCACAGAGCTGCCCGGCTCCGCCAGTCCAAAGCTCTACACTCCCGACTGAGTGGATTTTCCCTTTTGCCATGGTTATTCTTTCCCTCCACTTCCCCTCGGTCTTGTTTTCTTTCTGGATTTACTGAATTGATTGGAAAGTGTTTTACCTACACTGGGTTTCAATTTTTCATTCTCTCAGGAAGTTGAGCTGAGCCAACATGGATCAAGCCAGACCTCATTACCCTGTATGAGTGAGTACTGTGGTTTAACCTGTTCTTACAGCTGGCTTTGCTTGGGGAGAGGTTTGCTACGTTAATGTATGTTGGAGATAGCAAACAGACTTTCATTTTGCTGGTTGCAGAGGAAAAAAATGCTTTGCGCATTCATAACGCAAATGTCAGAGTGCTAGAAAAGAGGACAGTATGTGATCATTACCAGTTGGTTGATTCTCCAGTGAAGTGCTAAAAATATCTCAGCGTAATAACCTGATGATGGTATTGTGCACATAACAATTTTAAAAGGCTCTGTGAATCTGTTCAGGTCATGTGAAGAGCATTTCTTGTTTTGAAAAAAAAAGGGGGTACCTATTTACACTTAACATGGCTTGATACCGCTTGTCTTACTCCTCTAACGTAGTACCATAAGCATCAGTTGAACTAAACTTATGGGTATCAGACCTCCTTGCTATCGCTTCTCATCTCTTTCAGGCTAAATCTGGAACTAAATTTAGAATCCAGAGTCTGGGGAAGTTACTTTTCGAACAATAACTCCCAGAATCCTCCAGCTATATGACCAGTACCTGGGCTGCCTAGGGGATTCTGGGAGATGTAGCCAAAAAGCTAATGTTTTGGGCTCTGTCCTTTCTTATACTGAGCCTCAATTTATAGTCGTCTTCAGAGGTCTTGCATGTTTCTTCAAGAGTTGATGTTAGCTGTATGGTGTCCCAAGAAAGAGCCTTTTTGGCCTTGCTTCTCTTCGATCTGTCAAATGGCTTCCCCCACGACATCACCTGGCACCAACTTTGATGCCAATTTGGGTCTAGGCTATGACCTTTTACATACTCGGGCATTCCAGCATGTAGTGTAAGCTAGCCTTAATGGTGGTTTACCCTTGGACAGTTTCTGCAGTTTTATTTTAATGCTGCTTTTGCTGTATTGTGATTATTTAATATTTTTATACTGTCTCAGTATACTACTATTAGAAGTTTAGTGAAAGGTAAAGGAGAAATTAAATAAATGCAGGTAGGTATCAACAACACCCACCTGTAGTATATGCAATATCTTTCTGGGCGTTTTCCCATTCACACACATGTACAATCACACTACAACACTAGGACAGGATGCATGCTTGACTCCTGACAATGAGTGTGATTGGCTTTTGGGACTGTGGTCCAATGTTTTCACCGCTGGTACTTGTCTGCCTGAGGCTTAGGATCCTTTTCTGAGGTCCTACTCTGAGTGTCTGTGCTAAATGAAGCGCGGAGCTAGGAAAAGTATCATTTTCAGACTACAGCTCCAACAATCTTCCAGCCAGAAACTTTCCCAAGCTGTAGTTACATAAAATGAATAACTGTTAGGGAGAGGATCTTTTCAGTCTCCTCTTGAGAGGCATCTGGTACCATCCTTGTAGACGTTTTAACATGGAAACAGTTGTTTCTGTGCTCTAATCTGTGTTTTGGGGGTGTGAGTTTTATTTCTCCTTGTGATTTGTGTTGTTTTTGACAATTCCATTTTTCTTTTAATTTACATTGTTATTGTGTATGTTTACTGTAAGTCACCCAGAAAATTTTAGAGCGGCCCTGGCATACTAAAACTATGAGTAAACAAGCATACAATCTGAGTTCTAAAATGGGGTTTAATGAGAATAAGAATACAGAAATGGAAGACAAACTCTGTTAAGCAGGCAAGGAATAGTACTTACAAGGAATAGTGTGAAACCTTTCCTGAGAATTTTTGTTAGTTTCTTTTGGCTTTCTTCAGAACTCCTAATATCCTTTGTAGAAGGTGGAGCCTGCAAATGTCCTTCTTATTTTGCTTTAGGTTATAGTCTGTTGACAGCTCCAAACAGAACATTTGTAGCTCGCAGCTCTTTCGTTGCTAATGTTGCTTCCTGCACTTTTTTTTTGCCCACATGAGTGTATACAGGTGCAAAAGAGGCAAGGCTTTTATTCTTATGTGAGGGAATTGTGCCCATATCTCTTTTCACTGACATGCCCATGCACTGAGTGGCATAAATATGTTTTTTCTGTACGACTTGGAAAGAGAATGTCATACTTAAAATATTCCTCATATCTGCTTTCTTTCAACTTAGAAGATTAAAATGAAAGGTAAACTACACATTTGAAGGAATGCATTCCATGAGATCTGGACGGTGTGCACACACTATAAATCTCCTGACAATAAAATGTAGTTAAAATTTTAAGAAGAAGAAGATAATTATTCAGTTTCACTTCATTTACAATATTTCATTTCATTTACAATATTTGCTAGTCTTTTCCTAATCTTTTCCAAGATTACTTATTTTTATGTTTGATGTTTCTCTTGCCTGTTCATCTGGTCAGATGGTTTTCATTTGGTTAGAAAACTCCAGATGTAATTAGCTAAGCAGTCTGGTTTCTTGAGAACATTTTGAGAACTGTTATGGTTGAAAAGCTGGATAGAAATGTTGTAAATAATCAAATTAAATCAAACTGAATCTGAGATGAAGCTCTTGCTTCATTTCCAGTAACTTGCAGTCTGAAGTTTTGTTGCCATTAGCAAAACAGGTGAAAGTGAAATAATTAGCACTAAGTAAGTCTAATTTAAGAGTTGCATTTATTTTTATTGTATTTAATATTGGTGGCATATTCACTATTCCAGTTGCAAGGTAGGAATTTATTAATAACATTGGCTTTTGAGCCATTTTTATAAGAAATTTTAAAATTATCTTGGCGCTTTTGCCATGCTGTTTGGTGCAGTATTATTGTGAAACAGAACATAGAAGAAATACTGGATGTATATTCCTGATACTGCTCAACTATTTTAACAGGCGCAAAGGAGCATTATAGGCCATTTCCGCACGAGACAAGGGAATCGCCCCATGACGCTACTCACCGGACTTTTGGGCTCCTCGGTCCAGTCCACGCTTCTCCGTAGAAGTCCGTGGCCACTGCCCCACACTGCTCCGGGGACGAAAATGGCGGCTTCCGGTTGGTTGAGGATCTCAACCAACCGCTGAAGCTCGCCAGTCTAAAGCCCACCCCCTACAGATCGCAGGCTTGCACCAATGCGAGCCTGCGAATCTGCATATGGGAGCAGGCTCGCAGTGGCACACTCCGTGATTTTGAAAGACCTGTTTTTAGTGGTCTTTCAAAAGCACGCTGGACGACCACTTGGGGTCGTTCGAGAGCGGGCTGGACTGCAGATCTATGTTCAGTAGGTTCGACCCAGTCCAGTCCCAGGTGCAGATGTCCTCCCTGGAGGATGCTCTGCCCCGTTTAAAAAACCTTGTGTGGAAATGGCCATAGTCACATTGGGCACCATGATTTGTGTTAGCTGCGGTTAAGCTAGAATTGTACAGCAGATGATGAAGCAAACCATGTTTTTGTTCTCCCTGTTCTAATTTGTTTCTCATTTCTTTCTCACCTGCCTGTTTTATCAGCCCCAACTTTTTCAGATTGAGCAGCTAAAGAAACAAACCACACTTGTGGTTTTGGACATTATGACAAGCCATGGTTTAAACAAGCCAGACTTCATAAGCCAAGATCATGGGTTTTTTCATGTTTTGAGGCAAGTTAATAAGTCATGACTTGTTAGCACAGTTGCATTCACACGTTGCAACAAGCCTTATTTCAACAAATCAATCACACCATCGTTTGTTACAAAGTAGGAACATGACCATTGTAGGGCAATAGGCTCACAACCTGCAGTGTACTTCACCTATGGAAAAAACACACTTAGAGCACATCAGCAAATTTTGTTTTTCCCTGAGTAGAGTCCCCTATTATTTTGCATGGTCATATTCCAGTCCTGTTTTAAAATATATATATTATTCAGGTGCACTCTTAGGGATGCGGGATTGGAAGAACATTAGAAAAGGGAAGCTTGGGGTGTCTGAAGGACTTGAGAGCTACAAGAACCATACTGGGGGCTGTATGCGTTCTTGGACCCATACAGATGTGGTCAAAATGGGGCCCTGGAGTGTCAGGAAGGCTGTGTTACTGTAGTTTCTAGTCCGAACTTGTGGTATATTAGATATCATTTGCTATCAAGAATTTGGCCTTCACTACTCATTCCTCTCCATGTGCTTGCGAGGCCCCCAGACAAGCATGCACACAGGCACGGCCGAAAATAGCTGAACCATTCAAAACAAATCCAGGCAGGCCAGTAATTGCCGGACTGCAGCTTCAGGAGACCTCTAGGCAAATACGCTTTTAAGATCACATTATGTATGCGCGCTGTTTACAAAAGATCCCCTGCCCCGAGCGGGCAGCTTGACGAGCCAAATACTCAACTCTCAAGCACTCCACGTTTGCATACTGGCTACTCTATTGACAACGCTGGCCTAACTCAATCATGCAAAGTACTGACCTTTTGGAGGCTTTGTCTCCAGCCCGAAACCCATTGTTTTCCCTGGGAATGGACTAGCCTACAGGCACATTTTCCCCTATAAGACCCCCTGATTTTGAGCGTCTCTTTGGATCGCTCTGATTTCCATCTCACCTTGCTGTCGCTCCGTTCGAAGAGCCTTCCCCTCAGCTCCACGTGCTGAGAATCTCCACTTCTACAGACTTTTTCTTCAGACATCCGGGCTTCAGGACAGGTGTAGTATTTCCCATGCAAAAACCCCTCTTAAAACCCTCTATCCAACTCCTACCTTTCTTTCATTAGGTCTGTGTGAGTGTGTTTGCATACATACGTTGTGACTGTGTTATCAAAATAAAGGAAAACAATTTTATTTTACTTCTGTTTGTTCATTGACTCGGCCTGACCCCATAGACACTGGGTTCAAGATCTCGCTAGGTTGCCCTGCCTCTTGTGTTGCTTAGCTTGTGCTCTGCTAATTCCCATTCCCCATTGTGAGCACATAGAGGTGTCCCTCCCGGGACCCCAGAAATCAGAGTGACAGCTGCCAGTGTTATTTTATGGCAGAAGGAAAGTAGATCAGAACCATGGGGGTGGGAAGGGTTCACCCCCCACACACACACAACCTGGTCCCAATTTGGCCCCTCTGGTACACTTGGCCTTCATATATTTATTCTGAACCGGTTATGCAAACATTTAAAGACATCAGTAACATCACAGCTAGTCAGGACTTCATTCTGTGTGAAGGGAAACCATATATATCTACAGCACCTCAAAGACTGGGAGAATCATGTTCATGAAGACAATCATTTTTCAAAAGAAGAAACAACTATATGCAGCTTGGGTAGGGATGGTGTTCAAACTTTCTGTTTCCTGTTTGATTACTATAAGGTGTTCATTGGTTCTGGGCTTTTTTTGGCTAAGATCAAGTACAATGTGACTGGAAGATAATGTGATTATTTGCATATTTCAATCAGTTGTTTTGAGCCTTTGGGGGGGGGGAAGCATTTTTTTTCTAGCATTTTTCTGGAAATACCAGCATTTTTCTATCACATCATATGCCCTGAAAACGCAATGTTTCAGTAGAGGAAATTCACATATTCCACTATAAGTTTGTCAATGAAAAAAATGTAATAAATTGCATTTGTAAGCCCTCAGAGTAGCCTCCCATAATCCAGATGCTGGAGAACTCCCAACATCTTCAATAGCCCTGCCTATTAAGTTCTCACAGAATGGTCAGGAATGCTTGTAGTCATAGTCCAACAAAACTGAAGGGCACCAAGTTGCCAAAAGCTGCTGTAGAGTGTTCTTAGGAATTTATATTCATTGTTTCAGTAATCCTTATTACAGTTCTGTATGACAGGTCAATATTATTATCTCCATGTTACAGCTGGGGGCAAGGGGGCAGGTAATACTGAGCCTGAAAGACAGAATCTTAGCTAAGGCCAACTTGTAAATTCATGGTAGAAAACTGGGGATTTCCTGGTTGAAAGAGCAACTACTATGCTCCATGAGATACTGAACTACCTGATACTGTATGATGACATACATTGTTAATGGGTGGATCAATCTTTCCTTCTCTTGAATCTTATTCTCTTTATCCATTCTCCATTTCCAACTCTTTGGAAGAATCTGACTCACAAGACCAGAAGGGATTTTGACCAGACTGGTCTTAGGGTTTTATCTAATTCTATGATTATATTAACCTTATTTTGAGAAGTGGGTTCCCTTGTTCTGAGCAACATAAAAGCACACCCTCACCCTAGGGAAGATGAGTGAACTACTAACACCACCCTAATATCCCTCCACAGTAAACAATACCTGATGTGCAAAGACAGAATGTGTGCCATCACCCACAGTGTGTTTAATGTTGGCGCTGATGCTTGATCAAGCTGATATTTAATTGTGCCCTGGGCATCCCATCTGTGGTTAAACACACCTTCTGAAGATAAGTTCATGTGAGGATTCATAGGTATAGATATCGCAAGTATAGAATCATGGACTCATAGAGCTGGAAATGAATCCCAGGGCCACCCAGTCCTACTGCCTGCCATTGCAAGAATCTGTTGCTAAACTACCCCAAGAAGTGGCTGTCTTGATTTCTGTATAAAAACTAGCAATGAAGGAGAGCACATCATTTTCTGCAGTAGCCTGTTACTCTGTCAAACAGCCCTTGTCATCAAGAAGTTCTTCATAACTTTCAGTTGAAATCTCTGTTCTTATAACTTGAATCCACTCCTTCAGTTCTTACCCTCTATAGCAGCAGAACACAAGCCCACACTGTCATCATCTACAGGACACATATCCTTCACATCTTAAAGACAGCTATCACTTTTCAATATTCTCTTCTCCCAACCAAACGTAAGCAACTGCCTCATAGGACTTAGTTTGTGGATCTTTTACAATCTTGGCTTTCCTCCTAGAGATGCATTCCAGTTTGTCAATTTCCTTCTGAAGCAGAGCTAGAGAGAATATTTGATATGAAGTCTGACCAAAGCAGAATAGAGTGGTATAATTACTTCCTTTCATGTTCTCTTCCCTTGAAACAGTTACATCCCTATAATGAAGGCCATGGAAGCTACTAAAGGAGGATGGATTGAACAGAGTGACAATTGACGGCATATTGACCATATTTGCAGGGTTGAGAAGGGCAGGTTTAAGTTCAGTGTTTATATAAGTAGCCAGTGTATTATTATGAATCACAACAGGTGTCAGTATTAAACTCTCCCATAGAAATAATGGTAGAAGCTATGCTTTTTTGTGGGACTTTTATTTATTGGGATAAATATGCCTGTATTTTGAATTAATGTGGGGGCATGGTTTAGATCTGTGGTCTGAATATCCTTTCTTTTTGAGGTATAGCTCCAACTGTAACATTTTGCTCTAAATCAAAGATTCTTCTATTAGAGGAATGCAATTTTAGTTTACACAGGAAATCCTTGTGACATATGTTTTCATGAAGGTTTGGCAAGTTTAAAATAGTAGTAGTTAGTTACAGTTATGGCTCCAATACCTCCAAGTAGTTAGCTACAGTCAGCCTTCCACATTTGCGGGTTTCACTTTTGTGGATTTGATTATTCATGGATTGCCTGCTGCTGCCTCTGCTGCCTCCCTGTATCATTTTTAATAGAACCTGCAAGCCTCTTGAGACTGAGAAACTGTGAACAAGGCTTGTAAGTCCCTGTTAAAAATGGTGTGGGGCAGCAGTGGAGATGGCAGTAAACACCACCAGTGACCCACTTCTGCCTTGTGAAGGAACTCTGATGCCTCAAAGGAATCCATAGTGGGTTGAATATGGTGATCATATTTTTTGTGTGTTAAATATGCTTTAGGAGGGCCTAGAGTTATTAATGTTTTTTCCACTTTCATGAGGGTCCTGTGCCCCTAACCCTAGTGAATAGGGAGGGATGACTGTACATTTATGATTCCATTTTTGAAAATAACTCTAAATAAATAAAATTTTCTCAGTATTGAAAAGTAACTGAATCATTTCTTTTAATTACTTTTTAAAAATTTCACAAAGCTACAAGCTGCTGGCAGTGTACCCACTTTATAATTTCAAAAGTAATTAAAATATAGTTATAGCTATACCACAAAAGGAATAGACAGAGGTTGGGTGGGCATCTTTCAAGAGTACTGTGCATTCCTGTATGGGAGGAGGTTGGAATATATGTCCAGCTCCAAGATTCTATGATTCTAACAGTGAAGTTATCGCTCTTTTTGTTACAAATGTAATATAATTTATTTCAGAAAAATAATTAATTACAAGTGACATATCATTTGTGATTAGATGCCTCCAAGCAATGGTTTTGACTTGATGGATTCAGAGGAACTTGGAAGTGCCCATTCTGCTTTGAAGACCACAGAGTGATGGGTAGCAGTGGAAATGTTGCTTCCTAAGTACCCTTGGAAATCAGTTCTCTTCCGTTGGAGGCTTCTAAGAAATGAATCACATAATATCACTGAGCTCATTTTGAGGATAGTACCATGGCTTGGTATCATGGAAGCACTGCTTTTCTGATAACCACCAACAAACTTGTGCCCTAACCAGAAATAGTCTTGCCATAAACTGAGGATACGGAACTCTGGTAGATGCAGAGGACATTTTCATAATTCCCCTAGATCTTGGTGGATTGCACCTAAACTGTTTTTCAACAACCCCAGAAGGAAAATAAAATATCTCCCCTCTTCTAAATTTTTTAAGCCTATTTTGGGCCAGAAACAGGACAATCAACCAGTCTTGCACCCACAGGCAGAGGTGTGGAAATTGTCCATTTCATGCTGATTTTTTTTTCAGCATGGGAGATGGGCCCGGAGCCAGAAGCTGTACTGGCTGCCCTGGCGGATCACAAGTAGCCTTCCGCCCGTACTTTGCCCATACTGCAAGGAGGAAAAAAGAGAGAGACTCAGAGAGAGAGAAGACTCCAGCTGCAACATCTCCCTGTGTTACAGCAACTCTCTGTTCTCCTCTTTTGTTTCTAAGTAGAAGATAGGGAGCATATTTCACCCAGGTGCTTGCTGGCTTTTAGCTGCATTAGGAGTGGGAATCATGCAGTTCTTCAGATGTTGTTGAACTGCAGCTCCCAGCATTCCTTACCGTGAGCTACACTGGCTAGGGCTGATGGGTGTTGCCTTTCAACAACACACAAGTGCCACTCTTGATGCAAATTTTCAGAGAATCAAACCATGTGTATGGGATGTGGATTTGGTTTCAATAACTATAACAACACATGTAAACTCATCTCATTTATCTCTGTGGCTTAGAGGACCTTTTTAAAGAATTCTACTTCCATATGATTACAGTACAGATACAATCATTCAAGAACCAGGAGCTCAGTGAACAAGCAAGGCCAACAGGCATTTTGTGTGGGTGTTTAGTGGGAGATTTTTAAGGAAAAAGCCTTTAGTTCTGTTTCAGTGCCTACGCATGACTGCTGAATATGGATGGTGAGGGAGCTGCTGCGATCACCTGCAACAGCTGTGGTATATTTCTGTTCTTGCCAGAGGATGTGGGTAGCTACACTTGCAACAAGTGCAAGTTGGTTGCCCTGTTGGAAGAGAAGGTCCAGCAAATTGAGGCCCATGAATCTACTATTCAACATAGGCAGCATGAGGTTTTCTTGGACAAAGCAGAGCAGACTGTCCTGGATGAAGAACATACAGGGGATATCTCTGAGGAGGAGGTCAGTTCTCAAACACAGGAGGTTGACATTTGGAGGAATGTGACCCAATGTGGTATAGTGGTTTGAGTGTTGGACTATGATCCTGGAGAGCAGGGTTCAATTCCCCGCTCAATCATGGAAACCCACTGAGTGATCTTGGGCATGTTACACACAGCCCCAGAAAACCCTGTGATATGTTAGCCTTAGGATCACCATAAGTCAGAAATGACTTGAAGGCACACAGCAACAACAATACATAGAAGAAGAAGGAGAAGGGATTATTCTGTGAATTTGCAGTTACAGAATTGTTTCAAACTTCTCCTCTTCATCAGGGATGATAAGGACAGCCATTGCTACACTGCGGAGGGAGGCATCACCAGTGCACTTCCGCCCTTCTGCATGGCCAGGAAAGGCGGCAGCGCAGTGCGACGGTAAGTGTAAAATGGATTTTTTCCGTTTTACTAATACTGCACTCACACGACGAGATGGCAGCGGGACGACAATGGCATTGTGCAGAAGCACAACCCATGGACCACTGCCATCATGTCACAACTGCAGGTCAGCCACGTGGTGTGGAAAGGGCCATAGTAATAGAGGAGTATAACCTATTTCAGAGAAATAGACCAAACAGAAAAGGAGAAGGAGCAGCACTATATGTCAAGGATATTTATACCTATGAAGAGATCCGTGATTTAAATTTTGGAAGCTATTTTGAGAGCACCTGGGTAAAAATTAAGGGGAAGAAAAAAGAGTGATGTCATTGTGGGGGTCTATGACAAACTGACATACAGACTTGGATGATGCTTTCTTAGAACAGATGACTCAAACGTTCAGAAAGGAGAGATATAGTACTAATGGGAGATGTTAAACAGGGGCTAGATGACCATCTGTCAGGAGTTCTTTGATTGTATATTCCTCCATGGCAGAAAGTTGGACTCAATGGCCCTTGTGGTCTCTTCCAGATCTATGATTATATCATGCTAACCACTATGTCCTTTTAAATATGATGTGAGAAGCTTGATGACCCAGATTGGAAGAGTGATGCCAGTACAGGTCCAGGTTCCTTTATCTAGGGTAAGCATATGCTAGACTTGTTTGGTACAGTTAATCATAGATCATTGAATAAAGGCACACAAGCTTGCCAACACAGTCTCTTACAAAGTTCAATCATATGCAAACACAGAACCCACTGAAAAATTCTTTATACATAAATTTGTGCGTCTTGATAATTAGTAGCAGAGTTCTGGGGAAAGGTTAGAGGAGTTTAATGTACTACAGATATGATTCATTGAAAAACGAGGAGATGATAAACAGTAAAAGGAGGATAAAGATAAGTGGATGAGAAAAAAACAAATAGGAGATGCAGGATAAAGAAACAAAGAGAGAACAAGAAGTATACACAGTAAGGAGGATTTGGGCATTGGAAAGGCAGCTACAAAACCGAGTTTATAGGAGAGCTTGCCTGTTTGTTTAAAGCCATAGGTGTTATTATAACTTAAATAAAAGTAACACAACTACTTTTTAAAGGTACTCATTTGCCTTCATGGCACAAGGAATCACAAGGCTCTCATGTCCAGCTGCTTTTTCAACAATGTCTTTAAGTGCTTTCCAGCATGAAATCCCTTCATTTTCATCAGGTCAACTTACGTTCATTGTACACAGATGGATGAATGTGTGCTTTTATGTACTATAAAGAGGTTTGGCTGGAATGGATCCAGAGTAATGAATGGGACAGATTGCTCTGGTTCTGGCTGACCTCTCTTTATTATTACTTACTGCCCCATCAGTTTGTCTGTTATCTGAAATTACTGATAAGCAGAAGAATTGTTCTGCTCTTTCACCTCACAATATTGACTGAGACTATCGAGGAGACAAATGCTACCACACTGCAGTTCACGTGTTTGACTACAGCTATGATTATGTGGTGCCAGCATGATTGTGATTAAAAATAAACAAACAAACAAACAAACAAACAAATAAATAATATTTCATATCCCACCCTGTGGAACTCTCTTCTGCAGGAGGCTAGGCTGACCCCCTCTCTGCCCCCCTTTCGTAGGCAAACAAAGGCATTTCTTTGCAAGTGAGCCTTTAATGGATGAGCTGGGAACTTTTATTTATTTATTAAGCTGTATTTTAAAAATGGTAAGTTCTATAATTTTATATATTTATAGTGTCTTTAATTGTTTTAAATGTTTAAATGTTTTCTAACTTTTTTGGAAGCCACCTTGGGTCCCACTTTGGGAGAAAAGGTAGCATATAAATACAGTTGTTGTTGTTGTTGTTGTTGTTGTTATATTGCTGCTGCTGCTACTACTGCAGTGGTTCTCAACCTGTGGGTCCCCAGATGTTTTTGGACTTCAGCTCCCAGAAGCCCTGAGCATTGACCATAGTGGCTGGGGCTTCTGGGAGCTGAAGTCCAAAAACATCTGGGGACCCACAGGTTGAGAACTACTGTACTACTCTTTCTTACCTGACTTTTCTCCCAAGGATTGAGCCAGAGAACAACAGCAAATTAAAATACAACATATAACATTTGTCAATCCATACTCTAAAATTCATAATTTAAAATACATAATTTAAAAACCATCTGAATAGACCTGCCAGAAGAGACTGGTTTTTTATGCTCTTTTAAATTCAGATAGCATATTCAGCTGTCAAATCTTTTCTGGCAGGTTGTTCCACAGCCTAGGGGCAGCTGAAAAAAAATTGCTCTGTGTGACGGTTGCCACTCTAGTGCTAGCTGACTGGAGTATTTAATTTTTATCACATCTTTTTCCCAATATGGGACCCAAAGCAGCTCGCAGTATGATTTAAAACAAAATACAGTTAAAGCAATGGATAACACGAAAGTTAAAGGAACAAATAAACAAATAATCAAACAAATCAAATAAATAATCATATTAAAAGCATTACAATAGTTTTTAATGTCTAGCAACAATAACAATAATATGGAACACATCACAACACATGCCAAATAGAAGATCTTCTTAGACAGTTAACACTCGAAGGCCTGTGTAAACAGAAGGAGGTTCACCTACTGGCAAAAAGAAAGCAGAGAGGGGACCAACCTAGTCTCCCATGGGAAGGTAGCAGCAACCACCAAGAAGGCCATCTCCTGTGTCTTCACCAAACATGGCTGTGGTAGTGGTGGGGCTGAGAATAAGCCCTCCCTGGATTCTTGTCAAACTGGAGCAGGTTTATATTGGGAGATACGATCTTTCAGACAGTGTGAACATGAGCCGTATAGGGCTTCACAGGTTTGTTGAGCACATGGGGCATATGTACAATATGAGCCAGTGTTTTAAAATGCTTGCTCTGCATTGCCAAGGATGCACACTTTTCTGAGTGCTGTGTTTTGTGAGGGCTACACAGGATGCCTTCTTTCTACCTGGGGTTGAAATTTGGACCAGGACTCTGCGGGGAAGGTTTCTTAATCCTTTCCCCTATGCTTTTTACTTGGATAAAATTACACCCTCAAGAGCTGTTAGTAGCTGGAGGGGAGATATATGCCTGTATTGTACTTCTCACATTTTTTACAGCTGTGGCTGTAACACAGGGTATAGTTTTAAGTTGGGAAAATGCTATATGGAAGTTACAGCTTCAGTGCACTTACGTTTAAATGTCTGATCATGTGTTCATCTTCGAACATTTCTGATCACAGTGTGTAACTCCTGGTGCAGTTTACAGGAAGACTTCAGATCTAACAGTTGTCTCTCTGCTTCAGATTCTGAGTAGCTGAATTTTCAGGAAGTAGACTGGGACAGGACAATATATATGTCAACATTAAAGGCTGCACTTAACACAGTGCCTGCAGAAGGCTTGGCAAGCTGAACATTAAAGTGAAACTTAAAATGTTGGACTGGAGACAAAGTTGTTCTGCTGATGGAATACGTTCATCATGTCTTCTCCTCAGGTAGTGTTCTGTATCGTGTCCCACACCATTTCTATGGGTCATGCAACTCTAGAAGATTCTGGTAGATATAGGAGGTGTAGAAGGGACACATGGCTTAAATAACCTAAAGGCACCAGATTCTGTCTGATCTTGAAAGCTAAGCAGGGTCAGCTCTGGCTAGATGAGAAACCCACCAAAGACTAACAGATGTTGTAGGCTATATTTCAGAGGAAGGAACTGGCAAAACCACCTCTGAGGATTCCTTGCCTAAGAAAGCCCTGTGAACCACAGGTCAATAGGCGACAACACACAGAGGGGAGAGGAGATGAGAAAGCCCAGTTTAAGGAAGGAAAGTTAGGATCTAAGTTACACATAAAGAACTGAGGTCACCAAGATGCAGGACTGAAACACCCATAATTCCTCACTCTTGGCTATCCTGATTTGGACTTTGGGGATTATGGGCCCAAAACAGCCCATGATCTAAATGGTTGATTAGGCCACCACAACTTTTTGCATGAATACTTGAGAAGTTCAGCTCTAATTTTCCTAAGAAACGGAGATGGAAGATTTGAGACATATTGCACACCTTGTGTATCCAACCATCACACTATGGATATTCAGAATTTGGCCCAAGACACAGAAAATCAGTATCTTGAATTTAGCTTTTATTTTCAAAAAATCTACTCCTTATGGCTGAAAGTAAACAGAAAATGTTTCTAGATGACCAGTGGCAAAAATTCCAGAGCATGGGGACTGTTATGTGTGCTGTGCTAGAGCTAGATTTTCCTACTATTAGGTGGGAGTTCAGCACAGATCCAGGGACCAACATTTACTCCAGATTAATTGATACAGTACACAACAGTAAGCTCTTACCTGAATCTTGGAAATGTTACCTTTTTTTAACTAAAGCTTCTTAAATCCCCCCATCTGCATGACCATGAGGAATTTACATGGAAGAAGCTCAAAAAGTAACTTTTCCAAGCTCTACTACTATCCTGTTTGACCTAACTTAATATTTGTGTGGATGATGTAACAGACAAGGAAACAAACAAGGAAACATCCTCAGAAGTGGAGACATACACTCAGGGCATTGTATTTACATAACAGTTCTTCAACTAAAGTTCCAGTAGAAGCCTGTTTAATGTAGCTCTGTCTGCTTTTCGTGCATTGCTTTTCATTAAATAAAAGCCCAGCTTTGTGTTGTTGAGACTCTATGGATAACTATTCAGGTCAATTGGGTCTGCTGTTGTTTTGCCACAGATTAGGTGGGAGGCGGTTTGAGCTAGGAAGATGAACTGAGTAAGAAAATAGGAGAACGCATTCTTTTAAAAGGACATTTATTTCTTTATTAAAACATTGAACACTAATTAATCAAAACACTACACGGTATCTTACTAAAACACAAAAGGCCTCTGATTCCCCCCGACAAACTGTAATGAGAGAGAGAAAAATTAAAAGAAAAAAAAAACATTATTCTATTGTCGCAGATCCAACTAAGTACTCTGTTGGAATTTCTAGTTAACCCTAGCCACAAATTATTGCATCCATTAGATTTCTTATGGTTCAAAAAGTCCATATATGGTTTCCAGTCTTTCAAAAATTCTGCAATTGACTTATTCTTTAAAACCCATGTTAGTTTGGCAATTTGGGCCAATTCAACAATCTTAACAATCCACTCTTCTGCTATTGGTGCTTCAGTTCATTTCCAGGTTTGAATAAGCAATGTTATATCAAAGAAGTAACCCATATTTACTATCCAATTCTTTATCTGTACTACCCAGCAAAAACATTTCTGGCAGCATTACAGAATCCACTCTTAACTTTTTTTAGATTAACATGTGAATCTTAGTCCGATAACCTTTTGCCTTATTACAAGTCTGTCACATATGGAAAAAGACGCCCTCCTTATCTTGACATACCCAACACTGATTTGAAACATTCTTAGACATTATCAACAGCTTATTTGAGGTTACATACCTTCTGTACAACATATTGTACACATTTTCTTTTAAATTACTACATAAAGTGAATTTCATATCTTTAGACCACATTTCCCCTCATACATCATTTGAACATTGTGCCCCAAATTTTGGACCAGTCATGTCATATACTCTTTTACAAGTTCATATTCTGTCTCTGTTTTCAGAAGGAATCTGTACCCTTTTTAGTTACATGAACATTTTCTTTATAGAACTCTAAATAAAATTTATTTTCTCTCACCTCTGTGCCTAGATCTCTCTTATCTTGATTAAATCTGTCCTTGAATTGGATGTAAATAAACCAGTTAAGATCTTTGTTTTGCTTAGGGAGCCTCTCCCTTCGTTTAAACTTCCAGCTCTCTTATTCAAAATATCGAAAATCATTGTAAAACAACTATCTCTGATTTTTAACCCATTTTTCCTTTTTTTTTTTTAAGCCTTCCTCTGGTGAGGTGGCTAATATTACCTTAGAGAGAGAAAGCATTTTTGGGCCCTATCACACTTCTACTATTATTCTACTCATAATTCTGCTATTATTCAACTGACATGGCAACAACCTATGGACTCCTGGGATTTGGAATTTAACAGGTGTTAAGAATTCTCAGCCAGAAGGCTCTAGTGGCTTATAAAACTATGCCTTGTCTGTAACATGGTGAACATCTTAAGAACCTGAGAACAGCTGGAGAGCAAAGGTCTGTCTCATTTAACATCTTGTACACATAGTGTTTAACCAGTTGCATGTCTGCAAATAAGACATGAGTGCAACAGCACCCTCTTTTCTACACTCCCTAGCAACTGCTAACACACAAGCATATTACCTCTGATGCTGAAGAAGATACATTCACAATCCTAACATCCATGGAGTTGTCCAGTCCTCTTTTAAAGCCATATCATAACAGTGAATTCCGCAGTGTAATTTTGTGTTCATAGAATCATAGAGTTGGAAGAGACCACAGGGGCCATCCAGTCCAACCCCCTGCCAGGCAGGAACACACATCAGAGCACTCCCAACAGACGGCCGTCTAGCCTTTGTTTAGAAACCTCTGAAGAAGATTTTTAAAACCTCCACCACACTCCGTCAACATATTCCACTGCCAAAAAGCTCTGACCATCAGGAAGTTCTTCCTGAGGTTTAGGTGGAATCTCTTTTCCTGTAGTTTGTTGTGTGAAGAGATACTTTCTTCTAATCCCACACCTTAAATTATGCTCCATTGGGCTGAAGTGAAAAATGGTTGAGTTATGAGAGCTAAATTTTGAGTGAACTGGCTTTCTTACTGTTCAAAACAAATTTCAGGATCCAGGCTGGTTTCATTCTTTGAAAGGCATAGAGATATGCCTTTGTACCAGGCTGGTGGATTTTGAGATTCCTCACTAAATTTCCTCTAGTGAGAAAAAAGAAAGAGGAAAACCCACAAGCTAGAAGTCTTTTACATTTTATGTAAACGAAACTATTCTGAATTAAAGGAACCTTTGAATTTCTGCTCAAAGCACGGCGTCTTTCCTCAGAGCACTGAACCTTTGGTCAAAGCATGCCAGCCAGAAAATTTCTTACTTGCTCCAGAAACTGTTTGATAGGGGAAAGTATTTGCTCTCTCAGGTCTTTAAACAGAACAGTGCAATAGCTGCAAAGGAAATGAAAGGAGATCAGAAAGATTTCAAGAGATATATTGCAGGCAGTATGCATTTTTTCTAATTTGGAAAGAAGATTAAAATCATAAAGTTGTAAACAGCTGCAGCTCCTTTCCTTTGCTAATAAGAGAGAACTGTGGAACTGCGGGCTTTGTGCATATTTTATCAATACAGAGTGTTTCCTGTGATCATTCAGTAGTTGGAAAATGCATTTCATTACTCAATCTTTTTATGAACATTTTTCAGAGACTTAAATACAACTTCATTATTGACAGGGACATATTAGCCCCCTTTGCATTCAGTATATCTAATATGTTTAAAGGACATATTAAGAACTAAAAGGTTCTACTTGTACTCAACATATCTGATAGATTCACTTCTTTGTCTGGAGCTCCCTGAAGCAATCTTTTGTTTTAAAGGAATAGTATCAATGACACTTTGTCGTTGCTGATAACGAAAGAGACGTAGCCAGCCAGTTAGGTGGATCCTGGGGCCAATTTTCTGTCTTCTTGAGGGCTAAACAGACTGCAGAAAAATGCCAAGCAGTGAAACTGGAAGTCCACTTCAGGTTTTGAAAAGTGACTACTTGAGGGTGTTAAATGGTGTGGAAAAACTCTGTGATAGGTTCGCCTTAGGGTTGCCGTAAGTCAAAAATGACTTGAAAGCACACAACAACAACAACAACAAAATGGTACTGGGAAAACCAAGAACCTCTTTATAAAGTGAGTCACAGGTTCTGGACAACTTCAGGGACAGCAATTCACTTTTTCTTGCGAGAAAAAAGGATCATCTTTGATAGGAATTCTGAGCAGCAAAAATGGCCTGAAGTCACCCATGAGTTCTACAAAAACTGTTTGATTGTAAGGCACAATGCTTCCATTGACTTGCAATGTTTTGTCAGATATTTTGGGACAGCTTAGCCTACAAGCCCAGCTAAATCACCCCAGATCTAACCATTCTGTGCAAAACTAGTTGGTACATGGAAGATACATGTATAAACTCTAGGATTTTTTTTCTTTAACTGAAACTTATGTGTTTAAGTTTTATCAGAGACATGGTGAGGAGACAAGGACTTTCATTTCTCCACATCAGATTAAGAGGAGCTTCTCAGAGTGTTGTAAATTACTGAGTGGAGCAATAAGCTGTCAACAGCTTGTGTTGGTCATTAACAATCCAAAGTTAGGAAGCTGATAGCATCAGTGAAGAATAGTCACAATCCATTTCCAAGTGTCCAGGAATCAAGACCAAGTCTTGCAGCTTTAGCAATGTCTCTACAGTGGAAGTATACAAGGACTGCTTCCAGCACCCAAACTGCTTTTGCAGTTCACTTTTTCTACAGAGGGTGATTGCTGAGCTAGGACAGTTGAGGCAGCTGCAACTGGGCTGCAAGTGTCTTTGGCTTACCCCTCACTGAGCCACTCCTCAGATGCTTTCATGCTTAGCTCAGCCATGTCTGCTGCCATTTCAGTCAGAAGCACAAGCAAAGATGTCGTTGACTTTGCCTCTAGTGACTACTTGACTTTGCATCTGGTGAATCTACTGTCCACACAGCTAAGCCCAGAGGGCCCCTGCTCCTACTAGACCCTGGATTTGGAATGTCTAATTGGCTGAGATGGGAGATGCTTTTAGGAAACTTCATGCCTGCTTACAGGCAGTCAGAATGGAATCTGCCATCTCCTGGAATCTCTCTTTATAGAGTGAGTCCAAACCTATTACAGATGTGGGTGAGACAAGTTCCATCCTCCATACAAAGCTAGTCAATAGCAGAGTTTTAGTAAAGGAATTCTTATCAAATGCTCAGAGAAGCTGAATAGAGAGGTAGTGGGTCAAGTTAAAAATAATAATAAAAAAAGGAATCATGTTATGTAAATAATCTTGAGCTGATACAGATCCTATGATTTATTCCAGCAATTCACATACTCAGATAACAGCATCCTATTTACCTTCATGGGTCTCACCCTAGAGTAAAAACAGCTTTATTTCCCAGAGAAAGGTAAAGGAGTGGTGAACAGAGAAACTACATATTCAGAAATCACCTGTAGAAGGAACCAGCACAGTATAATGGTCTGTGCTGGACTGGGATTCTGGGAGACTAGGGTTAGAATCTCCCCTCAGCTGTAGAAACCCACTGGTTGATCTTGGGCAAGTCACACTCTCTCAAGTCAAAGAGGTTGCCAGTGACAAACCACCTTTAAATAAATCTTGTCAAGAAAAGCTTTGGATAGGGTTGTCCTAAGTCAGAGTTGACTTAAAGGCACATAATGACAACAACAGAAAGGCTAAGATATTGGGAAAGGCAGCCGCCCCGTCAAAGCATGTTAAAAAATGTGAGTTGTTTGTATGCTAGGCATGTTTAAAACTTTGTCCTTTGCACACATTAAAGAAAAATACATGTGATTTGGGCAGGATGAGCTACTGGTATCCCATCAGGCAGATTTTAGGAAAGGAGAAAATACCCTTTGTAGATTAATGGAAAGAAAATTCTAACCCTTACAAGGCTGCTGCACTTGGGTGTAGGGCAGTGGTTCTCAACCTGTGGGTCCCCAGATGTTTTTGGACTTCAGCTCCCAGAAGCCCTGAGCATTGACCATAGTGGCTGGGGCTTCTGGGAGCTGAAGTCCACGAACATCTGGGGACCCACAGGTTGAGAACCACTGGTGTAGGGGATTTTGCCTGGCTGGCAAGGGATTTTTAAGAAGGAAAGGAGTGTTCTCCCTTTTGTAACATAGAAATCTTTTAAGCTCTCAGATTTTTGAACTGAACTTCTAAAAGTTCCATGAGAATGCAGAAAGTAGACTATCTGAGTGATAAAGCACACTTGACACTAAACAGCTTCCTCCTACACAGCCTTCTCAGACCAAGTGTATAATAATGACTTGTATACTATTTTTCAGGGACTGAGCCTACTCAGAATTGCATTTGTGTGTTCTAAGGACAATTTTAGGTACTACATTTCTACCCATACACCTAAAATAGGACAAATATATATGCAGCAAATGTGTACCGTACAGCTCCTTGGGAAACTACTACCAAATTCAGCTCTCTTTCATTATTACATGTGGTGGCAAAGCTTGGCCTGTTTCTGTATGACTTATAAAGTGACTATTAAATCAAAGCATGTAATCTGTAAATTGGTAGTCCATTAAAAATGTGCCCCATATAATGCAGATTATTTTATTTTATGAAAATACAAGAAAGTGCCTTTACAATATGTGAGGTATGAACCAGCTTCTGGTATTCAGAACTGAAAATCCAAGCACATTGGTGACCTAACAGTGATCCACAACAGTAGAAATACAGCAAGTGTTATTTCTTTGACAGCATAAACAAGGTTTGTTTATTCTGGAGAATATCCCTGACTGTCAACTTCAGGATCATGCCAGATGATGTAAATTAATATCATTTTCCTAATTAGCAGCTGCTGGTAGGTACTGTTTTGTTTTGTCTTGGCCGACCAAACTGAAACCTTGGGTTGGAATAGCACAACATTTGGAATTCAATTTGTTTGTTTGTGTAATATGCAAACCATAGTTGGATAACCAATTGCAGGTACCAGCTTGTACCAGCTTTGGTATATGTATTCAGAATCCAAGTCTACTGTTAAAAGTTTGTCTCTCTGTATATTATTAAAATGGTGTAGCGTTGAGAGCAGGAAGTTATTGGGGGGTGGATTGTAACAATTTTTGGCAATGAGTTTCTTTTTAAATAACAATCTAAACTCTGTACTAATTTGTGGATCAGAATTTATGCTTCCTCCAGCTTTTGTATTTTCAGGGTGTCACAAGACAGTCTGTGCCTAAAAAGCATATCAAGATGTGCTTTTAAATGTATGCTTTGGGAAAGATAAGTTTAGAAATGTATGAGAGAAAATATGTTTTTAATGAGCTATTTAAGTATATACTATAATGTTCTGTTTTGTGTAGATTTGTATATGTTTAAATTAGGATTAATGTGAAGGTGGAATCCTTTTTGTTCCTGAACACCTGCAGAAATTACACATATTTATCCTCCCCTAGAGAGGAATGATGTCAAGCACAGTGCATGACAATAAGTCCCTTGAAGGTTGGGAATTGCAGCTGCAAATATTGTGCATGTTTATAACATAATTATCTGGAGTAAGAAAGCTTGAGAGACTTCCACAACAGTGTTCAAAGACAGGAGAAGGAAAACTGAAAAATAGTTTGCCATTCTATTATTGTGCCTTGAACACTGAAATAGAAGAATGAACCTTGATGTGTACATAAAGTACATGATTAAATTGAAGTTCAAGCCCTTCTTTCAAAAAGGCCAGGAATTAACTAAGTCCCTCTGAAATTCAATTGCTATTGCTATGTACCTTCAAGTTGCCCCCAACTTAGGGTGACTCTATCATTGTTGTTGTTGTTGTGTGCCTTCAAGTCATTTTTTACTTATGGCAACCCTAAGGCGGGGTTTTCTGGGGGCTGAGAGTATGTGATGTGCCCAGGGTCACCTGGTGGGTTTCTATGGCCAAGCAGAAAATCGAACCCCTGTCTCCAGGGTCATAGTCCAATGTTCAAACCATTGCACCACGCTTGCTTAACTCTATTATGGAGGGGAGGGATTGGACAAGAGTTGTTCAGAAGGATTTCCTCTAAGTCTGAGTGAATGTGACCTAGCTAAGCACCTATTGGGTTTCTATGGCTAAGCAGGTATTCAAACCCTGGTTTTCCATAGCCTACAACTCAAACCGTGACACCACCATGATATTTTGTCTTACACCAGTGGTTCTCAACCTGTGGGTCCCCAGATGTTTGTGGACTTCAGCTCCCAGAAGCCCCAGCCACTATGGTCAATGCTCAGGGCTTCTGGGAGCTGAAGTCCAAAAACATCTGGGGACCTACAGGTTGAGAACCACTGGTCTTTACACATATATGTTGTGGTATGGGAAGATGCCTCATCAGATTCCAGCTTGTCAATCCAAAACAGTGCTTTTAAAAAGAGTGAACAATACACAAAAGATGTCTGCTTAAAATTTGGGCGATATGATGTGTCTGTGTGTCAGATGTTCACTCCTGGATATGAGTTATCAAGATCGCCATGTAACAGACAAATAAGATGAGAGGATTGCAGACTGAAAGCCAAAGGAGATGCCGCCTTTGCTCTGACCAGAAAGGCAAGAAAGTAATTATTTCATCTCACGATGTGTTGGCTTCCTTTGTGGGCAAGGGAAGAAAATTCCTTGGTGACTCCTCCTGCTGTATCTTCCCTATCAAACTAGTTAGAAAGGAGGAGGAGTAAGATAATGAGCCAACATCTCAAGTATTGAGGAGTGAACATTTTGCATGAATTTTACCATTGTATTTCTTGGGAAGGAGCAATGAAAGATGGAATAAAAAGAGAAGGGAAGTATTAAATTTTTGAAGCAGAGGAGGGTGGCCAAAATGGTGACGGGTCTGGAAGCCATGCCCTATGACAAGCAGCTAAGGGAGCTAAGGATGTTTAGTCTGCAGAAGAGAAGATTAAGAGGGGAAATGATAGCCATGTTTAAATATTTGAAGGGCTGTCATGTCGAGGAGGGAGCGGGCTTGTTTTCCACTGCTTCAGAGACTAGGACAAGGAGCAGTGGATTCAAGCTGCAGGAAAGAAGATTCCACCTGAACCTCAGGAAGCACTTCCTGATGGTCAGAGTTGTCCGGCAATGGAATATGCTGCCTCAGAGTGTGGTGACGTCTCTTTTTTTGGAGGTTTTTAAGCAGAGGCTGGATGGCCATCTGTCGGGAATGCTTTGATGGGTGTTCCAGCATGGCAGGGGGCTGGACTCAGTGGCCCCTGTGGTCTCTTCCAACTCTATGATTCTATTAATTTAATTGAGACAAGCAAGTACTGCTTTATACCAGGCTTCTCCAAGCTGGTGCCCTCCAGATGGATTGGACCACAACCATCAAAAGTTGTAGTCCCATGTGGCTGAGCAGTTCTGGGAGTTTTAGTGAAACACATCTTGAGAACACTGCAATGGAGAATGTTGCTTTGTATATTATTTCTATCAAAGAGCCAAAGTGTTTCTGTACTGAGTCTGCGTTGTACTGTGTATTTTCTGGAATTCTTATCTGTCCTGGACTTTGTGGTTCTGAACCTCCTGCTCTTGTTTCTAAACTGAACTAATGTATAGGAATCCTCCATTGTGATGTCATTTACATGTACATTTATAGGAGTTTGTATGAAGAACAGGACTCAAATCCTCAGATGTGTACAAATGAACGCATTAAGTATTCAGGAAATCCATTGTGGGATTTACTTGTTTGGCTTTTGAAAGTAAATGTTCTAATCTGAACACAAGATTTCATCCTTTAAGAAGGTGGAAATAATGACAAATCTATTTTGTAGTTTTTGCTCTTCTCCACATTTTTTGTTACAACAGCATAATTCTGGTCAAACACAGGAAGCTATTTATGCAGCTTGACTTCTTTACTCCATATAAATCCCACAAAGTGTGCCTCCAGATAGACCAGAAAAACAAAAAAATCTCAGGAAGTATTAAGACTTTCCAATTCTTTTTGTTTTGATTATACCCGCATTTTCATGGCTTTGCATCCAGTCTCTTTCTTGAAATATCCCAGATTTCTTTCCCTCCCTCCCATCCTTCCTGCTGCCACTGATCATGTGTCACATCCAGTCTTATGCAACATTTCAGAAACTGATTTTCACCCATTTCCACTGAGCCTTTTTTTTTTTTAAGTCAGGAGTTGCAGTCAAAGTGCTGAAATTTTTTAACAATAATATACTAGTTAAGCCCTGGGATCATTTTGTTTTAGTACTACATTCCTCTTTCCCTCGCTTGATCTCTGTTGAATCTGTGTCTTGGAAACAATAGCCCTTTTTACTTAGTGGTGACCTTCTTTACTCCTTCCAAGGCAGTAGAAACATGCAAGGCAAGTACGGACACAATTCATTTTGGAAGGCACTAGGTTAATTTAAACTGACTTGAGGAGTGGGAATGAAAAGTTTTTGGTAATGCCAAGGGCTCCCAGGAAATACTTCAGAATGAGGAAAGTATCATGTGGATCTCCAGTATAAAATTAGTTTGTACACCAACAAAGCCTGGGACTTCCAGAGTCTTTCTTCCTCTCTGGAGGTTCTCTAAGTTTGGTAGAATTAGCTTCTTGGTATGTAAGCTGAGGCAAAGACCTAAAGATTCCTCTAGTTGCTTGACATTGAACAAAAAATGGACACTGGTTATGAAAGTGTTGCGGGGATCTGAAGAAACTACTCCTCTTATTCAAGAAGCAATCAAATGTTGCTGTGAAAATCCAATTCCTTCTCCCAACTGCTGGTGCCCACAGCCTTTAATACTGCTGATGAATACTGTATATGGTTTCACTTGTGCTGTGAACACTTTTTGGATGACATCGTGCATGACCAATACTAACAGGTTTGTTCATGCACACCGACATAGCTCAGCCATTTTGTGTAATTTAGTCTGTAGCCTTACACACAGTTACCCTGGAGGAAGCCTCATTTGACTACAGTGGGACTTGCTTCTAGGTAAACATTCATAAGATTGTGCTGTTCATATATAGATTAAGTAGATTTCTTTACAAGCAGAGCATTCCGCCATTGTTGCATTAAAGTAACATACCAGCACTCTCTCACAACCAGTCAAAGCACTATAATCATGGTGTCAGTATGGCATCTCTTGGCCTATTTTGGGCTACACGTAGGTCCACCACTACTGCAAGTCAAAAGCTACTAAATCAGCAGCCTCAGGTGACTCAAGCACCAGTAGATTTCCACCTGTGCCCACAGAACCTCAGATAAACCTCAGATAAGGTTCCTCAGTGAGGAGAACTTGTTCTCAGCAGAAGCTGGTGGCATCCACGTCAGTGGGATGTTGAATCCACTCTGGATGTTTGTCTAAACTTTAAAGGAGCTATCCAAGGTGCTGAATTCTAACCCCCAAAGAGGTTCAACACCTTGGACAGTTGTTTTACAGTTCACACTAAAGTCTAGAGTGGATTCACTTCTCTACTGGTGATCAGTCCTGGTTGCTTGAGACAAGAGCAATCTCTTTCCATACTAGGCTCATTCACCTATCTTGTTTGTCCATGCTCTTGTGTCCAAACTTACAATGTGTTTAGACAGTCCAGACTTCTAGTTTTCAATTCATAGGAGTACTTATGCTGCTATAGCCCTTAAGATTTGGCGTTGAAGACACTGGGAATCTTGTTTTCTCTTAAGTTTCAAGTTTCATTTCAAACAACTTACAGGAGTCAAGTGAGTTTGTCTGTTTCTTTAGAATCTGATTTTCCACATTTCCAATTTAAAAAAGGTAGAGCTAAAATTTAAAATCAGAGATGTAATTGACCAGACAAAAGGAACTCTGTGGTGTGCGTTTGGACTAGTTAAATCTGATCTGTGTGATGTATCCCAGTCAAATAAACAGACTCAACAATTAAATAGCTTTGAACATCAGAGGAATGGTGAGAGTGTATATGTAGGCACATATTATTTATGCAAGGAGGTTGATCTTCAATCCATTCAAGCTAAAATTTAGATTTAATTTATGGTATCTAATTGACTACAATAGAACGGGATCAAATTAAATGTATTTTGGGTTTACTGAACTGCAAACTGGAACCATTAAATCCTGCATTGTTCTCTGACTTGTTGAAATCCACAAATCCTCTCAATTGCTTTTATTTTTTAATACAAAAAAGTTTCTTCTCATTTCACTTTGTTCATTCAGCTGCTATTATCAGATACTGCATTTGTTCACATTTATAAACAAAATTTCTTCAGTGTAAGGAGCAGAATTTGCCATCTTCAGTTCTAAGCACCCCTCTGGAGCCCAGCTTTTGCTGATAGTGTACTTTCCAGGGCAGGGACAGACACTATTAATCCTCTGTTTCACTTTTCATCAGTTGCTTTTAAAATATCCCAGTTTCTCTTTCCTTCCCACTTCCCCCTTTGTCCTCAGCTTACTTCCATTGCTGTAAACTCAGTTCAAAGTGCAAAAGTAGTTTGCACTCATTTAACTCAATAGGAGGGAGAGGAGAAGAAAGGGATGGAATTTTGCCCTTCCCAGTACACTCAGGGAAAAGCAAACTGCAGTAGCCTCTCCCAGCTTGTGTGTTGCTCCTCATTAATCATTTCTACCATCTTGACCACACTGTCATGTTGTTTGGCCACACATATCCTGGTTTCCATCTGTGAAATGTTGTTGGGTATGTGACAGGAATGTAGGGTGAGTCACAGCCCTTTCCATCCAATCCTGCTTAGCATATTGCTTATTCAGAATAAAAAAGAGAAGAAGCAGTAGTTCTTTTCCAAAAGGGCTCGTCGTTAGAAACTGCCAAAAAGGAGAAAGCAAAATTTTCTGCTTAGCTTCCAAGATACCTTAAAGGCACCAGATCCTGTCTGATCTTGGAAGGTAAACAGTGTCAGCTTTGGTTAGTACTTGTTTTTAATGTGTTTTAGGGGGTTTAGATGGGTTGGTGGGTGGGGAGGATGGGTTATGTTTTAATTGCTTTTAATCTATTTATATACTGTTGTAGTACCGCCTCGATCCGTTAGGAGAGGCGGGATATAAATAAATTTTAGTAGTAGTAGTAGTAGTAGTAGTAGTACTTAGATAGGAGATTGCCAATGAATACCAGGTGTTACATTTCAGAGGAAGGGACTAGCAAAAACCTCCTCAGAATATTCCTTGCTCGAGAACACCCTATGAAATTCATAGGGCTTCCATAAATTGACAAGTGACTTGAAGGCACAAACACATAAAGTCCTTCCCTGTCCAAGTCCACAAGTCAACTGTTTCAAACATCTAAGCTACCTAAAGAAAACCTGGGGTGGATGATCTACACCTATCCAGGAGGTTCCTACAAACCTGGGCTGGATCAAGGAATCAATACACTGCAGACATTATATCACATTCTGATACAAAACATGATACATGAAAGATGGCAAGTTCAAAATGAAGATGGTCAATTTAAGTTCAGACCCCTCTGTTTGATTTGTATCTTTCAATACAGCTGAATTTGCATTTGCAATACAATGCAGGGGGAGATTATATGGAAATAAATGTTGTGCTATTACTATAAACGAGCAGATTTTCATTATCATATCACTGTCTTCTTACTATTATATACTTTCACTTCATATTAAATTGATTTTATGCTCACTCTATTATTGTTATGCAAAATGTTTTTATGTGGCCATTTTCTCCCCCCCCCCGGGGTTTGTTTTCCACCCTGCAGAATGTAGAGTTTAAAAAGGTGGGAGGTTTTGTTCATAGGTCACCCAGCACCTCGCTTTTTAAAAACTGGTGAGATAGATCCTAAGCACTACGTGAAACAATAGCAATACATGGTTGCAATTTGTTTTTAATAAATACATTTTTAATTGACTTAATTGAAACACCTTATTGATTCTTCCTTATTGAGAAAATGTTTTGATGGCAAGACTCCCAGTACCACAAATTTGTGTGGTTGACAACAGTTTAAAATTAGGGATCTAAATTCCAGTTAGAACAGGTCCCATGAAAGGAGGCAAAGACCTTGGGTGGAGAGCTCCTTTGAGACATCCTATATGTGCCACAATTGTCCAAATTTGGCAGAGATGATCCTGATTAATCCTCTGACATCCCACTTTGTCAACTGGTTTCAAAATGTCCCGGTTTCTCTCTCCTTCTCCCACTTTCCCCTTTTTCCTTGGCTTACTTCAGTTGCTGCAAACTTAGGTTCAAAGTGCAAAAGTAGTTGGTACTCAGTTAATTCAGCAGCGGAGAGAGGAGAAGCATAGTATAATTTGGGAACTGAATTCTAGTTAGGAAAACAAGAGGAAAGGTTGAGACATGTTGTGATTGTGCCATATCTTTTCTGGGTGTCAACACTGATCAACATATTCTGTAAACAGCAAACATTATGAGCAAGGCTTTAGAAATATGGGAAGAGGAATAATTGGCTTGGGGTTTCAAGTTACATTACTGATTTGCAATACTTGATCAGGAGTAAGGTCTGACTCATTTGGAAAACTGTCTGAAGATTTTATGTTGTATGTGCACATGAGGATGATATATTTTTAAAGCATCTCTGACCCACAGAGCCAGCTTTTCATATCTGCAGTAGCTCACTGTAACACTAATCTATAATTCAGTGTTTTGATTTGGCAGCCATTGGAACACTTTGACCTAATATCAATTTTCACACAGTCTGTTAAAACAAAACCTAAAAGAGACACTTTGTTCTTAACTGATAAACCATAAATATTGTGGTTTGCCACACTGGTGTTTCGAAACGTGGCAAGGTTCCTCCAAAGGGGACATTAGATACCTTTTAATGATCTGGACACCCACACAAATGCATATCAACTAGGTTGTTTCTGTTCAGCAGCCTTTCCAGAGCCTGGAAAAGTTACTTTTCCAAGCTGTGAGCTTTCAGATGTGTTAGACAACAACTCCCATCATTTACAGTCCAAAACATCTGTAGAATACCAGTCTATACACCACCACCACCACCACCACCATCATCATCATCCTTTTGACAAGCTTTTGGCTATTAACTGGTTGGTGCAGAAAGATCTTTTAAAGAGGGTATTGTACTTCTGTTCCCATTGTTATCTTTGAAATGCTTTTAACCTGTTTTATCTTAGTGCTGTTTTTAATATTTAAAGGTTTTTTTAAAGCTGTGACTTGCTTTAGGCTCCATATTGGGAGAATGGTAGGATATAAAATAAATGTATCTGTACAATGGCCCCTCCACTTTCGTGAGTGTTCAGGGTGCAAAACCATTGTGAAAGTGGAAAAAATGCAAATACTTCTCCCCCGTGCTCACCTCCCATTCCTTTCCAAGGTTCCCTCCACTTCTATTCTCATGCCTTTTGCCCCGATGCATATGCATTCCTTCTCCGTGCCTGGGCAAAAGGCAAGGGCGGGGAGGGGAGGCACACATGCCTTCCCTCTCTTCCCTTGCCTTTTGTCTGGGCATGAGGCAGTGGGTAAGAAACCATACACATGCCTTCTTTCTCTGTGCATGATGCTCCCCCGCCCATTCCCTTGCCTTTTGCCCAGTTGCGGAGAAGAAGGCATAGTGTGCCTGGGCAAAAAGTAAGACAATGGGAGGAGGAAAATGGGGGAGGATGCACTAACATTTGTGCCTAACAAATAATCAAATTTGCAAAGGTCAAACCTGCAAATGTGGAGGAAGGACTGTGCATACTTTGGTCGAGATCCTGTATTGCAATGAATAGTGTAAAAGTTCCACAGACAGAACCGGGCAATGTCTCTCATTGCCCCCTTCCCCATGGCATTCAGTCGCTGCAGAGAACAGAATTGGAGAAAGATCAGAGAAGCATCAGGCTATGTCCCCATTGCCAGATACAAACCAAAAACACCATCTGCTGAGATCTGGCAGGGTCCTCAGAAGATCTCAGGAGCTGATGCAATTGTTCTGCTTCTGGTTATGACAACATAGCCAGATGCTTCTCTGATTTGCTCCACTCTCCACCACCCACTAAATGGCAATGGAAGGGGACCAACAAAACAGTGAGTCCGGGTAGGGTGAGTGGCTTTTGCATATTGTTGAGGGAGGAAGAAAATACCAACCTCTGCAATGACTAAAAGAAGACATGCAGCTTGAACTCATCCTTGTGTCTGTCACAGTTGTTTTATACTTGTGTATATCACTAACAAGGTTCTTGCTGTAGAGTGTCACAGTGTCATATTCTAGTTGTTTGGGTGATATCATTTCCAGAGAGTGGTAGATGGATTTAAAGAATGATTGCTGCTTGTGGTGTATATGTTCTCCCTGCATTTGTCTCTGGTAAATTGATTTGAAGCAGGTGCCCCTCAAAACCTGCACAACCTATTTGGCCACAGTGACAACAGGACAAAAGAAATGGATGTGTGCCCTTTTGGGAAATGATAACTCACTCCAGTCAGTGCCATCTCTCTTAAAATATAAAATCAGCCCTTCACCATTCACTAGGGTTAAGGGTGCAGGACCCCCACGAAAGTGGAATAATCACAAATATCAAAATGTGCATGTGTCTGTGGGAAGGGGGCCAAGGCATGGTGGGGAGATGGGTCACCCAGAGTTCACACTGGGTCAGGGAACGGGAGTGGCTTGCCATGGTGGCTCTATATTCCCTCTCTCACACCCATTTCTTTCATTGGGGTGCATGGAGAGCATTGGGAGAGGTTTTATGGCACTGAAAAATTGGGCTGCAAGACATCTACTGGTAGGGGAGGATGAGGAGGTCCAGAGGCAAGTTTTTGAAGGGCTGTGCAGCCTCATTGGATCCGTTGAGAGACAAGGCTCCCCTGGAAAAGAGTGGGAGACAGGAGTTGGATAAACTCACAGATAGTCAAATCCATGAAAGTTAAACCCACAAATGTGGAGGGCCAAATGTATTGCCCACTTTAGGCCTCATAACTGGCTAGCAAAAGAAGGATGTAAATAAAAAGAATGAGTAACTTAGTGATGGAGCAAGTCCTGCATTGAGAATATATGGAATGTCGTTCTTTGGAGACCACTGGAATGATGTGGCCATCTCAGGCAGCAGGTACTGGTAATCATGACTAGGGATATGTGGAAATGAAATTGAAATTTCCGAAGCCCTTGCTGGTGCCCATTTCCTGTTTGCCCTCAATCCTTAGTATCACGGCTTCTCCATCAAAGCTGTATTTAGCTACCATGGCTAAAAGCCACAAATAATCCTATTGTCAAGCAGACTGTGAAGTTAAGAGTAATCTCTTTCTCTCTGCCATCTGATAACATGGTTGTGCAGCCTTCTCTCTATACAGGAACACTGCATTTTTTCTTCCCAGCGAGTCACTGTGCAGGCTTTTTCCCCCAATCCCTTTTTAAAATCATTTCAATTAGCAGTCACTGGCAGTTTTTGCAACAATTCCACAGTTTGTGGAACATTATGCTGAACTTGCTCCACAAAGAATCACAAGACTGTAGCCCTTTTCCTCATGCTCACCATCTAGACTTGAGTGGTGGAGACTGCAAACAGCTCTTTAACGATCATCAGTGCTGAGTTTATGCACAAGTTAAGTAAATTACAGGTTAGAGCCTTAAATTATTCAGGGCTCCTGATACAAATCATAAATCCGATTGGCAGTCACAGCTAAAGTAGATCCACTGAATCAATGACAGGTTGATACATCACACTTATGTAAGTTCTGTTGATTCAGAGGACTTACTGCACTTGGAGTAGACCCAAAGTAACAACTGGATTGAGACAAAAAAAAAATTAAATACAAAAGCACTTTGTTATGTAATGTTAGTTTTTTTGTTTGTATGTTTGTTTATGTAATCTTATAGGCCTTCTGTGGTCTTCAAGAACCTTACAGTGGCCCCTTGGCTTTTGCGAAAGTTTGGGGTGCAGAACCCCTGTTGAAAGTCAAAAGATGCAAATAACCCCCTTCCACCCATGTGAGTGCACCCCCTCCCATTCTCTTGCCTTTTGCCCAAGTGTATATGCCTTCCTTCCATGTTCCTGGGCAAAAGGCAAGGGAATGGGAGGGGAGAATAGGAAGTGGAGGCTTTTGCATGCCTTCTTTCTCTGCATGCAAGATTCCCCTATCCCATATGCTTGCCTTTTGCCCAGGTGCATGGAAGGAAGGCACAGCTCACCTGAGGCAAAGGGCAAGGGGATAGGAGGGGGAGAATGGAGGGGAAGGAAGCAGGCATCTCATGAATAATCAAATTTGTGAAGGTCAAATATGCAAATATGGAGGAAGGATTCTACTTGAAAGTTGCATTGTCTTTCTAGAAACTATGAATATGGGAACATACCCTCTGATACTGGGACCTTTGACAAGGAACATAAGAGTGTGGTCAAGATGGGAAAATTATTAATGAGCAAGAATGCACAAGTTAGGAGAGACTGCAGCAGTTTGCTTTTGCTTGCTGGCAAGGGCAAGGTTTCTCCCCCTCTTCTCCTCTACCCTCTGCCAAGTTAACTGAGAGCAAACTACTTTTATACTTTGAACTCAGTTTACAGCAACTGAAATGAGCCTAAAACAAAAGAGGGACATGGAAGAGAGAGAAAGTGGGGCAACTGGGACATTTGAGAAGCTGCTGAAAAAGTGGGATGAAAGAGGATGAATTTGAACTGTCCAACAGGACAGTTGGAGGGTATGTGAGAATCATGAACCCTTTAAAGCTAAGCCGATAGACAACAAAATGCTTTGTTTTTCATCCTCAGAGAACTCTTTTCCTTGATCAGTAAGGAAAATATTCACATGTGGATCCCTTATTCCGATCTAAAAGAATCCTCAAAGACACAATTAAGCAGAGAATACTGTTGTCTTATGGTTACACACTGCCAAGGATTGTGTATTGTTCATCATCGTTACCCAGACATTCTCTTGACCCCTACCCTTCCCTGACACCCCAGTGATTTAAACGAAATATTCTATTATTTTATCATTGCTTTATTCATTGGTTGCCTTGTATTTGGTTAGCTTCTGTTATTTTAAACTGCTTGGTGATTTTTTAAAAATGAAAATCAGTAGGAAAATGTCACAATATGGGGACATAAAAAAATATAACATAAAAGTTGCAGGTCAGACAATGACGGAGCAGTAAAGAACTAAAGGGCACCAAACAATAAGGTTCCCAGGTGTTTAAAAAGCACAGTATGTTCCAAACTCTAATCTGCCTTAAAGCAAATACTGAGTTGGAGGCACACCAGATGTAACTGCCAAGTTCTCTGTTTGAGAATCTTCAGTGGAGGAAAGCTTCCTTTGATCTTCAGTATTGACTAATGTAGCCAACTGTGTCAATTTCGTAAATTAGTGAACACTAATACACACAAGCTTGGTGAGCTGTGGCCCTCAGAACAGTGATCCCCAGCCTGTGGGTCCTCTGAGCATTTTTGGACTACAACCTCCAGAATACTTCTCCATTGGCCAGTTGGGATTTCTGAGAGCTTCTGGGGACTGAAACAACAGTTGTCTCAGAAGAACATGGCCCCAGTTCAATTAGTTTGTTCTAACTAGAGTCAACCCAGGCGCAAGTAGGCTTCTCCGGCTGCTGGAGGCACCAGAAGGT
The DNA here is from genome assembly GCA_948472985.1 of Iguana delicatissima. Taxonomy (NCBI): domain Eukaryota; kingdom Metazoa; phylum Chordata; class Lepidosauria; order Squamata; family Iguanidae; genus Iguana; species Iguana delicatissima. Next base: position 84,669 of record CAOKZL010000293.1, read on the forward strand.
GGAAGAGGCGACAAGGGGATCAAATATTCTGGATCTGATCCTGACCAACAGGGAAGACCTTGTTAATGACGTAGAACTGGTTGGATCTTTAGGAGAGAGTGACCATGCCCTATTAGAATTTGGTATTCAGTGGGGAAGAGAAGACAAGTGTAGCCAGGCATTCGTCTTAGATTTTAAAAAAGCAGACTTCTGTAAACTGAAGGAGCTGCTGGCTGAAATCCCGTGGTCAAGAATAGTCAATGAGAAAGGAGTTCAGGATGCATGGGAGTTCTTTAAAAGGGAGGTACTGAAGGCACAGGCTAAAACTGTGCCATTAAGGAGGAAAAATGGAAGGCATCTGAACAAACCGCAATGGTTGACTAAAGAGCTCTCAGCTGAGCTAAGTATTAAGAAAAACATGTACAGGAAATGGAAGAAGGGGGAAACCGCCAAAGAAGAATTTAAGCAAATAGCCAGGAGATGTAGGGAGAAGGTCAGAAAGGCTAAAGCACAGAACGAACTTAGGCTGGCCAGAGACATTAAAAACAATAAAAAGGGCTTTTTTAAATACGTCCGCAGCAAAAGGAAAAAGAAGGAGAGGATAGGGTCACTGCGCAAGGAAGATGGTGAATTAATAACAGGAGGAAGAAAAAAGGCAGAACTCCTCAACACCTTCTTCGCCTCAGTTTTTTCCCAAAAGGATAAAAACACTCAACCTGGCGGTTTGGGAGCAGGTGAGGAAGTGGGGGAAATGCAGCACAGAATAGATAGAGAGGTAGTACAGGAATACCTGGCCACACGGGATGAATTCAAGTCTCCCGGGCCAGATGAATTGCATCCTAGGATTTTAAAAGAACTAGCAGAGGTCATTGCGGAACCTCTTGCTATAATCTTTGAAAACTCTTGGCGGACAGGAGAAGTTCCGGCAGACTGGAGGAGGGCAAATGTTGTCCCCATCTTCAAGAAGGGAAAAAAAGAGGACCCAAATAATTATCGCCCAGTCAGCCTGACATCAGTACCTGGAAAGATCCTGGAGCGGATCATCAAACAGTCAGTTTCTAATTACTTAGAAAACAATGCCGTAATTACGAAAAGTCAACATGGATTTCTCAAAAATAGGTCATGCCAGACTAATCTTATCTCTTTTTATGATAGAGTTACTTGCTTGATAGATGAAGGGAATGCTGTGGACATAGTATATCTTGATTTCAGTAAGGCCTTTGACAAAGTTCCCCATGACATTCTTGCAAAGAAGCTAGTAAGATGTGGACTGGACAGGGCTACTGTCAGGTGGATTTGTAACTGGTTGACTGACCGTACCCAAAGGGTGGTCACCAATGGCAGATTCTCATCCTTGAGAGAAGTGACTAGTGGGGTGCCACAGGGTTCTGTCCTGGGCCCAGTGCTGTTCAATATCTTCATTAATGACTTGGATGAAGGAATAGAGGGCACGCTGATCAAATTTGCAGATGACACCAAATTGGGAGTGGTTGCTAATACACCTGATGATAGGATCAAAATTCAAAAGGACCTGGACAGATTGGAGAGCTGGGCCAAGGCTAACAAAATGAATTTCAACAGAGAGAAATGTAAGGTCCTACACTTAGGCAGAAAAAATGGTATGCAGAAATATAGGATGGGGGACACGTGGCTGGCTAACAGTACGTGTGAAAGGGATCTAGGAGTCTTCATAGACCACAAGCTGAACATGAGTCAGCACTGTGATGCAGCAGCCAAGAAGGCCAACGCAATTCTTGGTTGCATCAATAGGAGTATGGTGTCTAGATCGAGGGAGGTATTGGTACCATTTTATTCTGCATTGGTTAGACCTCATCTTGAATACTGTGTCCAGTTCTGGGCACCCCAATTCAAGAAGGATATGGATAAGCTGGAGCAGGTCCAGAGGAGGGCAACCAAAATGGTGAGGGGCCTGGAAGCCATGCTCTATGAGGACAGACTTAGAGAGCTGGGTATGTTTAGTCTGCAGAAGAGAAGGTTGAGAGGGGACATGATAGCCATGTTTAAATATTTGAAGGGATCTCATGTCGAGGAGGGAGTGGGCTTGTTTTCTCCTGCTCTTGAGACCAGGACAAGGAGCAATGGATGCAAGCTGCAGGAGGGGAGATTCCGCCTGAACCTCAGGAGGAATTTCCTGACAGTCAGGGCTGTCTGGCAGTGGAATGTGCTGCCACAGAGTGTGGTGGAGTCTCCTTCGTTGGAGGTTTTTAAGCGGAGGCTGGATGGCCACTTGTCGGGAGTGCTTTGAGGGTTTTCCTGCATGGCAGGGGGTTGGACTGGATGGCCCTTGTGGTCTCTTCCAACTCTACATTTCTATGATTCTATGATTCTATGATTCAGTGGCAACTTGACAAGTCAACTCTTAGATAAGTGCCATTAATTTAGTGACTCTACTCTAGTTGGCCCTAATTGTATTTAGAGCTGTATTGTGAAACTCCGCTGATCTCTTTACCTGTAAAAAAATAATCTATTTTTTGATTAAAGTCACCATCCTATGGTCTCTAAGGAGGAGTAGATTTTCTTCTCTGGAGAGGGAGGCCTACTGTGACATCACACCCATTCTTGGAGTGGAGATGGGAAGGCTCACTGTAACTTCTTTGCTGAAAGTGCTGTGACAACAAGAGAGGGCAAACAAGGAGACTTCCAGTGGTATATTGGGAGAAATCAGAGGAGACTTTGGTTCTTCTAGGTCCAAAGCCCTGCCATTACTACAACACCTCTCCAGAATGGGAAGGGGAGCACACTAGTCTTGAACCTGCCATATCAGTCCCATTTGGATTAATGGAAGGAAGAGGAATATACATGTGGGGGGAAAACACCCACTATTGATTCTCACCCATTTTCATCAGGGACTGTCTTCCATTGACAGAGTTCCTTGAAACTATTCCTTAATAGAGTTGTAAATACATTCTACAGTTGAGCCCATTTTTTTAAAGCTCTTCAGATCCTTCTCCTTGCCTGCATTCTCATAAGTAAATTTGGAGATGGACATGTTTATCTTGGAGTTCAAGGTGTGACCACAGCAGTGTTTCTCAGACTATGACCTTTCAGATAATTTGGGCTTTGACTCCCAGAAGCACCAGACAAGGCCAAAGGCCAAGGATTCTGGGAGTTGATGTCCAAACATCTATAGGATCAAAATTTGAGAACCTGAATATTAGACTAAATACGGAGTTTGAGTTACACATAAAGTCAACTTTTTCATAGTTGCCCAGAAGGAAGAGAAAGCAAATGTGTGTGAGAGAGAGAATGACGGAGACAGACTCGAAGCTTTGTGGATGGGGGGTTTGTTGTTAACAGCCAATTTATTCTAAGAAAAAGATCAACATATCCTATCCCAATTATTGCCAAGTGATTCACGTCTTCTGATGCAACAATTCTTTATGAATGCAGGAGTTCCAAAGTGCCTATGGAGCTCATTTGTTTGGAAGAGTTCTCCTAGATTCTTAAAAGCCAGTGACAGAAAGAATGCACATTGAAGTGAATGGGGAAACCTGCTTTGCACTGCAGTTCCATTTGTGCACCAAAGTCACAGGGCCTATGAACTTGAAATGGTTTGTGTCACAGCTTGTCAATGTGGGCAGTAGCTTTGCTTCTTCTTCTGTCTCATTAATTTAATGAATCTACCCAAGCTGGGACTATCAATTGGATTTAAGCCTTAAAATTCTTCACTAACTTGTTCACTCCCTTGAACTACTGGAATTCTGTAGCAGACAATTTTTTAAAAAATGTATGGTTCTATTTAATCAGCAGAAAAAATGGAGATTAGGCTCCACAGGCTTGTGGAAAGTCCAAGTTTATTCTTTAAAAAGCCCAGCAGGTTTCAGCCTATTTACAAATTACCTGGCCTTCTTAAAGGGTACAAATCCAATCTACAACAGAAATTTCTGGAGTTGCTGCTGCACTTTCTTTATGAACTGGACTGATTTTTCTGCTGATTTATTACATGTGCTTTCGAATACTTATTCCTGCTCATGGTTTAATTAAATAACACATTCATATGAAGTATACACAACATTACATTTAAAAAACAGTAAAAATGACAAAGCCTTAGACAATATGTCTAGATTCAAAATGAAAATTAAAAGAAGGAAATTGCGTGAACTACCTGTTGATCCAAAATCAAGAGGAAAGCACATCATTCCAAAGTTTTGGAGGACAAACAGTACTAAAGCTGTACATAACCAAAAATCCCACTGCATATATTCAAGGTGAAAAGCCCTGGCAAATGCATCTTCTCTGCTCTCCAGCTCTTCCTCTCTTCCTGAACTGAACTAGTAAGTACTGCCCATCTTCAGAGTTTCACCACCTCAGTGGGCCAAACCAATAATTCACACACCTCATACACTTAGACGCTGAACAATGGTAATATTTGGGGGATATTAAATGTCAGATCCAAGATCAAATTCTCTTAAGATTTACAGTCTGACTTCACCTAAGCTGTGCAAGTTTATTATATAACTTAATTAAATGATCTTCAAAGTCAGCCAAGTAGATTTCGCTCACCAGTGTGTTTATTACTCTCAGCAGTTGCTTGCATAGCTTAATTAATTGTTAATCGATTGAGGTTGATTAACCCTGGGGGTTTTCAGCAGGAAGTAAGATGACACAAAGATAGTTATTCTTTACATTTATACCTCACCTTCAGATTCATTACAAACACCCCAACTGTCCTGATTTGGCAGGAACAGTTTCAGTTAAACCTGTCACTTCACTTTTTCAGCTACTTTTAAAATCTTCAGCTTCTTTCCTTTCCACTTTCTCCCTTTGTCCTCAGCTTACTTCAGTTGCTGCACACTGAGTTCAAAGTTTAAAAGTAGTTTGCATTCAATCAACTCAGCAGGGGGAGGCTGAAAGCAAGGTGGAATCCTGTCCTTCCCAGTTGGGCAGCGGTTCTCAACCTGTGGGCCGCGACCCCTTTGGGGGTCGAACGACCCTTCGCAGGGGTCGCCTAAGACCATCGGAAAATACGTATTTCCGATGGTCTTAGGCTCCATTCCCTCCTTGGTGGTGGTGCGCAAGCATGCGCTCACATCCTCCTGCCCCCTTTGGCGGGAGCGCGTGCAGCCACATGCGCTCCTGCCAAAGGGGGCAGGAGGATGTGAGCGCATGGCTCATGCTTGCGCATCACCACTCCTGAGCCTTTTCCGCACCTTACCTTATCCCGAAGGTGGGGGGTGCCCTCTCTTCGCTGCTCCTTGGTCGTGTGACCGCCCCGTCCCTTCTTTCCGGAGTGCAGCCTGGGAGCTGTAGGCTGTGCTGGGGGAGGAAGGGGCGGGGCGGTCGCACGACCAGGAAGCAAGCTGCAGGATGAAAGAGCAGAGAAGAGAGCGCCTCATGCAAGAACCTGCTTGCGCGAACAGCACCCCCCCACCTCCACGATAAAGTAACGTGCGGAAAAGGCCCAAAAGTGGTGGTGCACAAGTGCGAGCCACGTGTTCGTGTCCTTCTGCCCCCTGTTCAGAAGAGACTGAAATCGAACCTCCCATCTGACAGGCCAGCTTGGGGGGCGGCGGCAGCACAGGGGCAGGCCCCCTCCTTGCCATGGCCCCTGCCTCACTTGCCACGGAGGGAGATGCTGCGGAAGGGCTGGGGGGGCGCAAGGCAGCGCTTTTCCGGGGGGGCAAGCTGCGCCCGGTGCAAAAGACAAAGGCACTGGGATTCCTCCCCCCGCAGCCAGGGTCAACACTCCAGAAACTTTTCCCACACTGCCTCCCCAGCGGAAACGAGAGCGAAGCGAAAGCAGAGCCTGGGGAGTTTCGGAGTTTTTTCCCAGGGGAGACGCGTGGCTCCTCTTTCCTTCCCTGCCCGCCCCCCCACTGTTCCTGGCCGGCGAGGCAGCCTTTGCCAGGGGGGAGGCATTGTAAATAATAAATAAATAATTTTATGGTTGGGGGTCACCACAACACGAGGAACTGTATTAAACGGTCGTGGCATTAGGAAGATTGAGAACCACTGCAGTAGGGTCTGTCAAAAGGAAACTGCTGTAGCTTCTCCTAGTTTGTGCATTCTTCTTCATTAATAACTTTTGCTGTCTTGATATTTGACTACCTATGTCCTGGTTTGGACATTATTGAGATAGCTTATAATAACACTTTAAGTATCCCATAAAGTAACAAATATACAGAAGTAAGCTAAAAAGAGAAGTTCTGTAACAGCAGCACTGGAACAAAACAGATCTGTTAGGGATTAGGGCCAAACTACATGTCTAATTAAGCATGCTTTTTAAACATTTTTAGAAGGGGAACCATAGAGAATTCAGATAATCAATCAGCTGATATAGCTTCCAGCATTTTTCCAAAGTTGGCTGTCTTTTTAAAAGGTTATTTTCCTTGAACTAACTTTTCTGTTTTTGATATATTTTATAATTATTTTGTAATACAGAAAGTTTATATGAGAACTTTTTTTTTTCAGGCAAGTGATTTTTTTTCCTCTAAATTTAGCAGTCCATGGCATCTCCAGTTTCTAAAAACAGCTATAAAACTATCTAAATGTAAGACATATGCCTTGGACTGAAGCAAGGCAGTGATGGTCCACCTAGCCCTACCTGGAGATCCCTAGATCTCCTATCAAGTACCACTAAGCCCTTTCGATGATGTCAGTAATTGGCTTTGTTTCCTTTCAGATAAAAGCAGCCTGTAAATTATTTAAATAAATCAGCAAGTAAGCATCAGTGGTAGCCTTGCAGCCTTGCATTTGAGTACTCATGAGCTCATCACAAGTTTCCACCTTTGCATACCTTTGTTCCCTAGAACAAAAAAAAGGTTAATTTAAAGCTCTTTGGTGTTCTAGCAGTGTTATTATACAGGTGCTGAGCTGACCTGATGAACTTTTGGGAGAATGTAGAACAGAAACCAGTATTTGGGAGATAAAAACGTGCATTCTATGAAAAAACAAACAAACAAGACAAGAGAAGCAACCAACCGCCAGCAGCATTTTAATATGCATATTAAAATATAATCTGCATATAATCTTGCTATTTGAATCTCTAAGACAATTTTATTGTCAAGCAACAAGATGTTAATAATAAATAGCAAACTGTAAACTCCAAATTAACAGTCATTAAAATACCATTGTGTGACAACAGCAATGCATAAAGTTAGGAAAGCTATGACTGTAAAGAAACTACCTACAGCAACGTGGACCCTAGGGGGCTGTGATGTCCGTACAGGGAGTCTGCGAAGGCTTGAAGAAATGTTATCATCTTTTACAGTTAAAATAGAATGAAAGGAAGGAAGGATAGATGGACAGATAGACAGTCATACATTTACTTCAAAGATAAGGAGTCTTTTGCTGCTGGCAGACATCATTTGTACAAATTTTCATTACAATATCTCAAACAGTTCAAAAGTTATGAAATTGTTTGATAGCAAAAAAATGTACTCAGCGCTTGCTACTTCTTCATGTGGTGACAGCATGCAAGTGAATTTATGTTGAGTGGCTTGAGGAAAAGCATGTGATATTTCTTGCTACCACACGTACAGCCAGAAGCTGCCTTGAGCTAAGTCTTGGAGGTCTGTGGCAACAAAGATGTTTAAAGGGGTAAAGAAATGCTTAAGAACCACTGACCTACAGTATTACATAAAATGAGTAGTTTGGCAATGTGTGCTTTATTCCCCTTCTTTTCCTTCTTTATGATGCCAGGCACCTTTTTTTCTTAATTTGCTGAAGTCTTTTAGCTTTAGTTTTAGTTTTTCATTATATGCTGGATGTTTTCTTTTAAATTCTACAGAAATTGTAGATTTAAGCCATTTTTAGAATTGTGGTTGACAAATGTTTGCAGCAAACAAACAATATATAAATGGCAAACATCATGTTCACCTGAGTGCTTTTATGCTCATAAGGAGATTCCAGGTTACACGTAACAGAGATTCTATTGATTCATTTTCATCTCCTGCTCTGTTCCTGCTCAGTGCTTTAATATGTTTCTACCTGTGTCTGCGGTGTTACTGTTGTATCTAAGGCTGTAGTAACACTCCAGTACAAGGTTGCTAGATAATATCTGTAATAGTTAGATGTGGAGCCAGATTTCATCATAAGAGTTAGGGCCTGGGAGAAGCTGTAGGAGGTGACCACCATACATATAAAAGCTGATTATAGAACTACTTAAGCATACCAGAAGGCACTATCCAGAAGCTATACAGAAGATATTTCAGTGCACGTTATCACTGTCTGCCCCATTGCCTATTTACTTTGGAAGATGTATCACACCAGCTCAGACCATTGCACTATCTAGATCAGCACTGTCAATATCAGGAGCAAAGCATGGCAAGTTACTGGTTTCTTACAGATCTTCCTTTTCACTTTGATAATCTGGACCAACATTCCAGTTTATCAATATCCTTTTTGACCTATGGACAGTGTATTCCAGGTGAAGTTTGACCAAAAGCTTCATAGACTGTTACTTTGCTGGATCTGCACTGTTATTTCCCTTGATCTTGATACTGTAGTTCTATTGATACAACCTAAAATTACATTGGCTTTTTTGCTGCTGTGTCACAGTGCTGATTCATTTAGTTTGTGACTTCCTAAGACCCCTATATCCCTTTTAGATAAACTGTTGTCAACCCAGGTGTCATCCATCCTATATGTAAGCATTCAACCCCACCTAAAAACAGAATCTTACATTTGTCCCTGTTGAAATTCATGTATTAGTTCTGACCCAATTCTAATCTGTCAAGATCATCTTGAATCCTCATCCAGTCTTCTGAGGTATTAACTACTCCTCCCAGCTTCGCATCATCTGCAAATCTGCTGAGCTTGTCTTCTATACCTTCACTCAAGACAATTATAAAGATGTTGAATAACATTGGGCCCAGGACAGAAAACTGTGGCACCCTACCTGTTACTTCTGTCCAGAATGACAAGGAAAAAATGCCGAGTACTTTTTGGTTTCTGTCGTTCAGATACAAATCAACCTAATTGTTACTTCAGTGGAGAAACCCTATCCCGGGATCTACAATTTTGATATTAAAATATAGCTCTGTGTGCCATAAGAGGTTCCCCGAAGGAGCATGTAGGCAGGCATGGCCGAAAGACCGAAACAAGGTCAGACCAGTAAAATTCCCATCACGTGGCCCCAGGAAAACCTAAACAAAAGGTCCTCCACCCCGAGACGCCAACTTGAAGGGATTAAGGTGTCTGCCCCAGGTTGGGCAAATATTCCATCAAGTGGGGACTAAAAGTCACACCACAAAACTCTGTGGCAACATCCAATAATCCTGTCACACAAAGGAAATTACCAATGTGGAGCTTTGTGCCCACTGCAACTCCCATTGTTCTCCCTGGGAAAGGATTAGTCCTCCAGGTACTTTTTCTCCTACAAATAGTCCCCGGTTTTGAGCGCCTCTTTGGATCGTTCCCGGTCTTCCCAGCTGACTGTCACTCCGCCTCCCGAGCAATCCCCTCAGCCCCCTCCACACTGAACCCCACCGCTTCATTGCCTTCTCAGACCCCGGACTTCAGGACAAGATGCAGTATTACCCCAACAACACCCCTTCAATACTCCCTCTGTCCAATTCCTCTCTTTTGCTTCTCAATAGCTCTTGGGTGCATGTGTGCGTGACTGCGTTGGTGTGTGAGACTTGCATTCAATAAAATCATTTACTGGGTATTTTGGTTTGGTCTTTGGCTTGGCCTGACCCCATAAAAACTGGGTAAAAAGACCCCGCTAGGTTACCCTGCCTCTTGCATTGCTATTGCTTGTGATCTGGCTAGTTTCCATTCCCCATCACGTGGAGCACATTGAGGTGTCCCCCAAGGGACCCCAGAAATCAGGGTAACATAATAGCAGCATCATTTAGCTCCAATATTGCCAGCTTGTCTGCAAGAATATCATCAGGAGCCTTACTGGAAGAAAGCATTACTGAATCAGGATGCATTACATCCACAGCATTCCACGGATCCACCAAGCTTGTAATTCTATAACTTAAAGAGAAAGAAGGAGGGAGAGAGAGAGAGAGAGAGAGAAAGGGAGAGAGGATTATATAATTTTTGTGTGTGTGTGCTTAGTAATCACAGCATTCTTCTTGAAGTTCTCCCATACTGTTTAATGATTTGTTCTAAAAAAATTTACCTGGTATTGATGTAAAATTCATCAGCTGGAAGTTAAATGGGTCATCTTTTTCCCCTGTTTGAAAACTGGGACAATATTTGCTTGCTTCCAACCTACAAGTCTCTCAACTGTTCTCAAAAATTCTCAAAAATTATAGAAATTAAAGACAGTGATTGAGTAGGATGCAGTTCATCTGGCTCCGGAGACCCAAATTCCTTTAAATTGCCTAGGTATTTCTGTACTACCTCTTTACCTATCTTGGGTTGTTTTCCCCTTGATCCATCATTTTGTAATGTTTTTCACTAGGTTAAGCACTGTTTTCTTTTTTGAAAGGGATAGAGGTGAAGCAAATTTTGAGCAGTTATCTCTGTCACCCATCTCCATCTTTTCCTCACACTGGACCTACTATGTTTTCCCTCCAACTGCAAAAACATCTGAAAAAAAAAACATGCCTTTTTATCATTATTAACCTCTTTGACAAGTCTGATCTCATTTTGTGCTTAATCCTTTGACTTGTCCCTGCAAGAATCCAATCTTGGTGATTTGCTCCTTATTCCATTTCTTATACATGTCTCTTTTAAGCCTCAGTTTATCTGATTTCTTTACATGCTCCCCCTTTTCTTTCTCATTGAAACTATTTGCAATTGTCCTTTCAATAAGAAGCTCCCGTTCCTTTAGTGCAATGATTACTTGGTTAATTAATCTCCTGCTATGGGTTACTCTACCCACTGATATAGCAACTGCTGGTACAGTGGTTTGAGTGTTGGCTATGACCCTGGAGACTAGGGTTTGATTCCCCACTCAGCCCTGGAAGCCCTGACCTTGAGCACATCACACACTCTCAGCCCAGAAAAACCTATAATAGGCTCACTTTAGGTTTGCCCAGTGGTGGAGCTTGGAGTGTGTGGAGGGGGGAGAGGGCGTGACCACAGTGCGTGGGGGCATGGCTGCAGTGCGTGGAGGCGTGGCCACGGTGCAAGGGGGCATGGCTGCGAGCTGGGATGCCCCAAAAACATTGCCACTGGAGGTGAACTGCCCCCATTGGCCCCCGTTGCTACGTGACTGGGTTTGCCATAAATCAGAAATGACTTGAAGGCACACAACAACAACAAACAACAACATGATATGCATAAACAGCAGCACAAACATTTTGCTCTTTCTATTTTCTGAAATGTATATTGGTTGTCGTATGCATTTCCAAAATGTGCCTTCATTTTTCAAACTACACACAGCAGTAATTATGGCAAGTGAAGAATAAACACATCTGTTTGAAAATGGATGGATGCTTATGTGTGATTAGTATTCACTGCAGTTCTGTACTCTGATTTTGTGATGTGCTTATGGAAAAAACTGCCAGGCATTTCTGCCATTCGTGCCTTGCATGTTGTGCATAGAAACGGGAGGGCAGAAATGGGCCTGAGGCATCTGTTCTTCTTAATGCTAGCTGGCAGGGAACACTTCCAGTCCCCTTGCAGTGGTTGCTGTCAGTTAATTACATTGGTTCTAACATGGCAGTTTAAACATACATTTCACTTTGCCCCTAATTATATTAGGAAGCAAGTCTTATTAACCCCAGCTGAACTGACATTGCAAGTGAGTGGGAATGGATGCAGAACTTGGAGAAGTTACTTTTTTGGATTACAGCTCCCGGAGTCCCTGGCCAGCAACCATGTGGACTAGGGGGATTCTGAAAGTTGTAGTCCAGTTGTATGATCTAGATGGGATGCATATTTTTAATCCCATTTAGAAGTGTCAGCCTCCAAAGGTGAGTAACAGTTATTATACCTGTTCTTCCAAGCAAGCTAGAAAATCTAACAAATTGTGCTCTCTGTATGCAAGACCTTGGAGTATGGAACAACTGTTTTATGACAGTCACGGTTTTGGATAGTTGCTTTATATTGCATGTGTTCTTTACTTCTATTAGATCTACGAGGGATATAAATCTTTTATCATTTCATTTCCATACACATGAGTATAACATTTCAAAAGTTTTCTCTTTGCTAGACAATATTACTGGAGGTTTTGCACATTTTGATAATTTTTATTGTTCAGTTTTGGAACTTTTTTTGCAAATCTGTAATCTGTAAAATCTATGTTTTGTGCAAACTACAAATTTTTTTTCACAAAACTTTCCCTTTTGCTCAAAATACAATGTTCTGTGCACATATAACATTTTTGCAATTGAGTCTGGAGGCACAACAAATCATCCAAGACTGTGCAAAAATTATTGTAATGGGTCAAGACAACCTTTTTTGCCAACAATGAGAAAATCTGAGAATCTTCTTTATGTCCCTAATACCTACTGCCTTTTACCTTATGGTTTCAAGGTAGTGCACAATGAATTATATTACAAAACAGTAAGTAAATAAAATCCTCAATATGACGACGACATCTTTAACAAGAAAAAAAATGTGAATTTTGTGAATGTTGGGAAATGTGAAATCTTGGCAGCAAAAAGATTTCAATGTAATCAGGAAAGTTTTTTTTAGGGTTGTTGTTCCATAGTTAAGGTACTGCCAAGAAAGCCTTTTCCAAGTGAAAGAGGTGCATAGAGGAGGGCTTTGGCAGAAGAATATAAAGTATGGGTAGGTTAATATGGAAAGAAGTGCTCCTCTGGGTATTTGGCTGCCTTATCTCTTTATTTCTTGTAGAGCAGTGCTTCTTAAACTATCTGGTGTGTGAGAATGGCATTTTTTTTTCTGCCAATGTACTCCATATTGTGGCTCCGTATTTGGGTCCACTGACTAAACCTGTTTCTTTCTTTCTTGGAAACTTGTTATGGATCAGCAGCCCAAGGACTTCAGAATGGCAGCATGTCTCATGGGTCATCATTTTGAGTAGCACTGTTTTAGAGCAACCGCTGGACCAACACATCATTTTTGTAGAGACTTCTGTCAGGTGTGATCTCAACTGGTTGCTTCTGTCCTTGGCCTGAACTTGCCTTGAGGTTCTCTTGAGCCATATAGCCTTTGCAGAGCTGAATTTCACCCTCTCCATTATGTCTAATATGCAAATTAGCAGTAAATACCATCTTCATACTATTCACATATTCAGATCACCTGAACTGTAGATTAATCGTCTGGAAATAACATCACACGTACCACGTGTCATGTCCCAAGTGGAAGTTGATGTTATGCAGCAAATGAGCCATGACGTTTTGTAGTGCAGACAGCAAGCTTGTTGCAAAGAAAGGGTGACTAAGCAATGTTAAAGGAATAACTGGTGCACATTAAAGTAAATTATCCTGGAAAATGCAACAATTCCTGCCTTTCCAGTGCTATTTGTTACCATGGGTTTGGGTGTGTGTGGAAGCAAGTGCTTAGCACATCAGTTTCTGTGCACTAAAAAGGACTAATTAAAAGAGGCATATTGAACTGTTCTAGTTTGTACAATTAAACTGGTACAGTTTAAAGATGAGCAGATTTACTTAGTTATTTACATATATACTATCCTGATTTTCTCCCAGTGTGGGACTCCAGCTGGTTTACAACACTGATTAATACAAAACACAGCTAAGAGCTATCATAATAGTAAAGAAATTCAAAAAAACCAACAGGTATCATTTTAAAAAGAGCTCTGAACTAGAAACAGTTTAATTATAACATAACAGGAAGAAAAGAAAAGAAACAGAGCACTGCCCCCATTTGAAAAAAATCTTTCTACAGTAACTAGTTAATGACCAAAGGCCTGTCTAAATGAAGAGGTCTGGGCCTGATGATGGAAGGAGATCAAAGAGGGGACCAGTCTGATTTCCCATGGGAGAGGGTTGCACAGTCTGGAAACAGTCACCAAGAAGACCTTCATCTGTGTCCTCATCAAACCTACCAGTGACAGTGATGGAACTGAGAAAAAGCCTTCCCTCAGAGATCTCAAAATCCAGGCAGGCTCGTATGGTACTAAAGAAATGGTGTTCCAGGAGCCTTCATAAACCTAGAGCAAACTTCCTTTTATGGCCCCTTTCCACTATCTTTCCAATTTTATTCAAACAAAATTCTGGGTGCTAATTGGTTGCTCCAGAAGAGTCTTTTCATGGGGCGTATGGTACTCCCCCCCACTCTGCTCTGCTCTCTTGTTACATTTTTTTAAAAAAAGCATTTTTAATATTTGTATGAAGAAATGTTTACATTCAGTGCTTGGTTTTAGTACGACAGGTTCCTTAGTTGTTTTTAACTGGTCTTTGACGTTAAAAGTTCTTGGTATTCAGCTGCATTTTGTTTCACTGAACGTTGTAAGACCTGCCCTGGAAGAAAAGTGGGTTATTAAGAAAATACAATGCAATAAATAAATCATAACGATAAAGCATATGGCCATTTGAGGCTAAATGGACCTCTCCCAGGAAAGCATAGGAGAAACAGTGGATCTCCAAAGTTATTGCTGTCACCAGGGCCATTTCTGCACTAGACTGTTATAGCGCTATTATTCCACTTTCAACATCCTTTGGAATCCTGCAGTTTGCAGTTTAGAGAGGGACCAGCTGGCCCCTCCCTAAACTGCAAACCCCAGTGTTCCATAGGATGTTAAAAGTGGAATAATAGCGCTATAACAGTCTCGCGTGGAAATGGCCCAGGAAGTATGCAGGTCCTTCTATTAGAGCAATCTGAGTGTAAATCTGGGTCTCTTGAGATCCCGTTCCAGCCCTTTTCCCGTGACCATGCTTCTTTTGCAAACGGACCACTGTTTGGTAATTTTCCAGCCTTGGGGCAGAGGTATTCTACAAAGCTGGAATGCCTCTCCTGAGGTTCAGCTGCTGGTAATAAGCTCTTTAGGCTGAAATATGTCAGTGTTTTTGACCCACCTTTTACCTTTGGCCCTAACCATCACTGGAATGCAGTACTCTGTGAACTTCTCTGAAAATGATTTTGTTCCTTGGGCTGAAAGATCCTCCCTCAACAATGCAGAGTAATTACCAGAAGCAGCTCCAGGGCTTGTTACTTGCACGCACTCTTGTAC
The DNA here is from genome assembly GCA_948472985.1 of Iguana delicatissima. Classification (NCBI taxonomy): domain Eukaryota; kingdom Metazoa; phylum Chordata; class Lepidosauria; order Squamata; family Iguanidae; genus Iguana; species Iguana delicatissima. Next base: position 99,670 of record CAOKZL010000293.1, read on the forward strand.
TCACCCTCCACTTCAAAGGCCTTGCTGACGTAATGTCAGTTACCCGACTTTTCACTCATTAGCTCAAAGCCCACCATAAACCTGGCTTCTTTTGTGCACCTTCTAGGTCCTGTAGTCCATCCAGGGAATTCAGCATGTTTGATGAGATCTTGATGGTTTTCAAAGATCTGTAAAATAATTAACTAGGTGATATCCCTGTAGAATGGCACTTGATTTTGAGTGTATGGAGGAACGTGCTTCAACCAGTGATGTTTTCAGTGTGTCAAAGATAACCTGAAAGTCTGCCGTTAGCATTCTTACATACATACACCAGTAGTGTTGATGTTCATGGTCTTTGCAATGAATTCTCATTGTTTTGTTGTGTGATGGTAAATGTGATCTTTGTCATAAGTAAAATAACTTTTAGCACACTTGTGCTCTAAAAATTTTGCTTTGAGACTGCAATTTGTTCCAAGACTAAGGCCATTTCCGCACAGGGTATGTAAAACGGTGCAGTGTATCCTCCATGAAGGACATCTGCACCTTGGAGCGGACTGAGTCCAGACTACTTACCGTAGATCTGCACCTCAGTCTGCTCCAGAACGACCCCAAGTGATCCTCCAGCATGTTTTTGAAAGACCTGATTTTTCCGGTCTTTCAAAATGCCAGCGCGCGCAATTGCGTGCCTGCTCTCCAGTGCAGATTCGCAGGCTCGCACCAATGCAAGCCTGTGATCTGCAGAGGGCGGGCTTTAGGTTGGCGAGCTTCAGCAGTTGGTCGAGACCCATGATCAACTGGAGCCGCCATTTTGGACACCAGAGCAGTGCAGCTCTACGATCACGCACTGCTCTGCCTCACCCCAGACCGGACCGGACCGCCAGAAGATCCAGTGAATAGTGGCAGGGAGCGATTCCCTTGCCGCGTGCAGAAATGGCCTCAGTGAAACAACACTTTGGGGAAATGTTTTGTTTTGTTGGACCTTCTTTTTGGTCAAGCTAGGGGATTTGGAGGCTTTAAAAGTCACTATTCCACTCTCTGCAGATAGAGCAATGATGGTCAAAGGCATAATACCTTCCAACATCTAGGCCATTTCCACACTAGCCTGTTATAGCACGATGATTCCACTTTCAACATCCTCTGGAATTCCAGGATTCCAGAGGATGTTGAAAGTAGAATCATCGTGCTATAACAGGTTAGTGTGGAAATGGCCTTACAGATGAAAACTGGAATGCATGAGGCCAGGCAGCATCAGAATGGGGTCAAGATGGCAAAGCTGATAATGAAGAACACAAAAGCTAGAAGAGGCAACTGTAGGTGTTTCCTTTTGCCTGAGACTACTGGGAAAGGCAAGTTTCCACTCCCCCTCTCCTCTGCACCCTTTCGGAGTGAATTGAGTGTGAGCTGCTTTTATGTTTGTTCAATTATTGATGTATTTATTTATTTAGTGCCATCAGTGTACATGACACCTTGCAAGTAACAGAAAAAGGAAAAAAAACTAGCCCTGTCAGAGGCATACAATCTAATACACACACACGTACATGTGAAGGAGGGAATAATGCAAATATAAAATTATGAACTACAATTGTAAAATAAAGTATCCAGGCAGAAATACAAAAACAAATTCAATAAATCTAAAGCAAACTGACATATAGGCAAAATATACAAGATTATAAAACAATATTCAACTGGTTCCTCCCCTTTGTCTCCTTTCCTCTTCTTCCTGCTGAGTTGACCGAGTACAAACCACTTTGGTACTTTGAATCAGTTTGCAGCAACTGAAAGAAGTTGTGGACAAAGGGGAAAGGTAGAAGGAACAGAGAGAACCTGAGATGTTTTAAAAGCAGCTGAAAAAGCTGAATGACAGAGGACTAACTGGGACTTTCTCTGCTAAATCAGGACAATTGAAGGGCATGCAAAGATTTCAACCTTTTCTGTTTTCTCCTCTGTAAATGTGTAGAGCAATTTATTTTTGCTGTGATGGCTCTGTGGAAATTTTACTTCTGCCGTATTAATGGTAGTTCCATGTTGTATGTTACAGAACTTTTGGGAGGAACAGCTTTGATCCATTACTAGTCCACATGAGCTTAATTCCCTTCATCTCTAAGAGACTGTGTTTTCCTATTTTCAAAGCTGACCAAAGACATTTTGCTGCCTGAGACTGAGCAGCAAATGGTGCTCCTTTCCCTTAAATCACTGAGATAAGACTTAAGACTAGTCAGGTTATTCTAACCCATGAAGTTAGATACTCTCACAACTGTTTCCCCTCTTCCCTGACAGTCAAAGTACAATCACAATAAATTGAATAACTAATAATGACATGACATGATAATTTTATTATGGTCAAAGACTCTACAGTTAGAAACTAAACAAGTACAAAATAGGAGAAGTTGAACCCACAGTTTGGCACATTGATAGTAATTCTATTCATATAGTCTGAAGGACATGTACTATATAAATTATCAGATCTGCCCAAAAGAGCTGCTAAAATTTGGGTAAGATATAAAAAGTGGATGTTCTTGTAAAATAGTCAGTAGAGAAGTACATCAACTGTATCAGCCACACTTGATTAAGAAGAGCAACCATAATGGGAGTGAGATATGTATGAGTATTTCCCTTGAAGAAGACTTATGGTAGAACATTAAAATTAGCCAAGGTGAAGGCTGTATGGTATCTAGGGACCTCTGGGGCATAAAGATAACTGTCTGGCAGAAAATCTTTGTTGTAATTTCCAGCTACTGGGCTTTGAAATTGTGCCTCTTCCTCCTGAAGACTCACCTCTCAGATCCTTTGTTTAATTATCTTGTTGGCTCAGGAAAATCCCAGATGTAGTAGAGCTGATGGGAAAAACCCTCCTCATTGTAGTGTCTCCTTAACAGCTCTTGCCAAGCTGGAGGAGATATTATCTAGTAAGATCAGGGGAGTTCATCCAAGTGGTTGAAATTTAATTTGAGCCACTTGCTAATTATAAGGGCCCCATAAGCATATGCTTCTAACTAAAGGAACTATCTCAGCTTCCCCTTTAAGTAAACTCTAATACCTAACAGATTGGAGCTCCATCATGACACCCAAAACCAGATGTGTCATCATATTTGTCTTAACTATTAGCTCTTATGCACCTAGGAGCAACCTCTATCAAATATGATAGGGATTATTTCTGAACAGTGGGTGGCCAGTGATCAGGGGAAGGGGAGGGCAACTTTTATCCCAGTGTGGCAAGATGAGGCACACACCTTCTGCTCAGCCTCTGGTGCTTCTGAATAAATATTCAGAGGATTGTGCTGCAGGCATCCTTTCTTTGTGTCATAAATATTGATGCCATAACACAATTACTAGTTAATTCTCAGTTAAATAAGCTCTCAGAACAGCCTGCTCCTTCATTATAAATCTTTTAAAGATAATGGTAACTAATATATAACTAATTAATGATGTACACACTGCTCTTGCATTAATTAACATGTTATGATAATTAGTCTTAGTAGCCTCAGCTGGAGTCCCTGTGCCACTGACAAGGCTAGCTGCCTTCAGTTAACACTACAGCTGTGGGTCTATGCATACAGATTTTAGAGTAAACACCCACTGCACATAGTAGGAATTCCATTCAGAGCTTGGAAAGGAATTTTTTGGACTATAACCTCCAGAATCCCTCGGTTAGTCAACTGGTTTTTTTCTTCTGTGATCTGTTTCTTTCCAAATAAAAACACAAAGGATGTTGCTGTTGTATTCCTTCAAATCATTTTTTGAAGCTCTTCTTCTTTCCAAATCAACATAGAAAGGGTGTAGTGTTACCCTGTAAGCTGGAGGTCCCAAGAGGGGCACCAAAATAACCAAACCACAACAAGCAAGATGGAGAAATTAACCAGAGCACTTCACTTAAGCTAACGAGAGGCAGGGTAACTTTGCGGAGATCTTGTAACCCTATGTATACAGGTTCAGGTCAGTCAAGCAGTTGGACAAATTAAAATAGCAACAATGATGTTTTATTAACAGACAGACAAACAGAAAAGACAACACAACCACACAGCTAGCTAAGAAATAAGAAATGAGAGTTTTTTGGGGGAAACGGGTGATACAACACCTTTCTTGTAGTCCTGAAGAAGCCGGAGATGGAAGTGAAGAAACTCAGCGTGGTGGCTGAGGGGAGCTCGCCGGGCGATGCGGCAACAAGGTGGTTTGGAACTCAGGAGCGATCCGGGAGCAATCCGAGGAGCTCTCAGAACTTGGGGTTTTTATTGGGAAAGAATGACTGTGGGCTAGTCTGGACTTGGGCGAGAACAATGTCTCCGAAAGGTCAGAATTTTACATGATTGAGTTAAGTTCGAATTGACAATAGGATGGCCGGTATGCAGATGCAGCTCGCTTGGGCAGTGGAGCTTCTAGCTCACCAGGGTGCCTGCTCGGGGCAGGGGACTCTTTGTGTTGGCGTGCATCTGCAATTAGGTGTTTGTTTTGGGAGGTCTCCTAAAGCAAGATCTGGCTGATTCTGGCTTGCCTCAGTGGGAAAAGGAATGATTCAGCATTTAATAGCCATGCCTAGCTCTGTGCTTGTTCGGGGGCCTCACAAACTCTTGGCTGAGGGTGGCAAAATAAGACCGAATTGTGATATCAAATGATATCTATCGTCTACCGAAGCCAGGCCAGTTCACAGTGATAACAGTAGCTGTTGTGTGCCTTCATTTCTGACTTATGGTGGCCCAATGGTGAACCAATCATAGAGTTTTCCTGGAGGAATTTGTTCAGAAATGATTTGCCCTTGCCTTCCTGAGAGCGTATGACTTGCCCAAAGTCACCCAGTGGGTACCGATGACTGAGCAGGGATTTGAACCCAGGTCTCAAAGTGTTCTAGTCCAACACTCACAACACTACACCACACTGACTCTCACAAAGGATAAAATGACATATTTAAACATTCCTTTAGCATGAATGTCTTTCAAAAATAAGTGTCATGGCTGTATTTTTATAATGTGATTACTAATGTCTTGATAAATTTATGGAGAACCAGGCCACAGGTGGAACAGGAGGGACAAGTAGAGATGCAAGCCTGATAGGTCACTAGAAAAATGACATATTTGATGACTGCATTTCTAAAAGTTTGCTTTTACTTGAATTATCCCTAACATTGAATTTAAAACAGTGGTTCCCATATCTTCTCCAGGTAATAATCCAAAATTCAAAAGATGCAACCAAGGGTTGAACACTGTCCCCACAAATGCTATGCATCTTAAATTGTTCAAATCATTTCTGACTTATGGCAACCCTAAGAAGAATCTGTCATGGGGGTTTTCTTGGCAAGATTTGCTCAGAGGTGCTGGTGGGGTTATCTTTGCCTTCTCTGAGGATGAGAGAGTATGACTTATCCAAGGTCACCAAGTGGGTTTCCATGGCTGAAGAGGGATTTGAATCCTGGTCTCTACTAGTATGGATAGTTCCTTTAAAATTTAAACTAAAAGTCAGAGAGAAATTCACCACCTCAATAACTTGGGAGCCACCAGCCACCACTGACTGAAAATTGGGAAGTGGAGTTTTGTATAAATATGTGCCTGAGACACAAGTCTTGTACTGCATTGCTTTCCTGAAAGTGAGCACCACTGAATTCAGCAGGATTTACTTCTGACTAAATAGTCATAGATCATTTCCACGCTAGAATGTTATAGTGCTATTATTCCACTCTCAACACCCTATGGAATCCTGGGGTTTTGCAGTTTAAAGAGGGGCCTCAAAGCCCCCCCCCCCGGAAGCCCCAGGATTCCATAGGATGTTGAAAGTAGAATAGCACTATAACAGTCTAGTATGGAAATGGCCATAGATTTGAGTTCTCCGGTTGACTACAAGGCACTGGGAGGACTACACACACACCTAGAGTAGCTGAGCATTACTGTCTTCATCTGGCCAATGTTGAACCTGGAGATGTGCGTCTGATAGGCTATAGATCTGCACTACCTTCCAGATCTACTAGTTGTATGCTTAAGTGCACAGTTAGAGGTGGTTTGGGACTCTATTGGATGTTATAGTCATTAGTCCATGTCTAATTTTATCGATTAGAACATTGCTCAGGTAATATTGTAACTCATATTGAAAACAGCACAACTCCTGTTAAAGGATGCACAACTCCTGTTATAGGATGCAAAGCAACATCTGGAGAAGAGTGGATTATTGTGTGCTTTTCCATTCTATCAGCCAAATGAATATAGCTGAAATGCACCTGCTTCTTGGTGGACAGAAAATGACAAGTGCACTGATTATGAAAAGCAGGAGCTTAAGTTGTGCTCTGTTTGTTAAAGCACATACAGGAGACGTATGGTTGTGCTGAGCAAAGGATTTTTTTTAACATAGGCATTGATCTGGAAACTTTTGCAGTATAATTGTGCATTCTCCTATTACTTCTTCCCAGGGCAAGTGGAAACTCTTAATTAGGATGTTTTGCATCTAAGTCTTCTGTTTTGGAGAATTGCATGTCTGCAGTATAGTCACACATACTCTTGGAATACCTGATATACTAATCCTAGGAAGGATTTACACATGCCTCTGCCTGTTACCAGGCCATACACTCCCATACCTTGATATGGTTTAATTGGTGAAATATGATTGAATTGGCAAAATATATTAACTGGCATAAATATAAAATGTGTCCTGCTATGCTGTCTCACTGAGCTGGACAAGAGGAAAAGACTGGCCAAAAACATGCATAGCCAAGTCATAGGCCATTTTCGCACTTGACTGTTATAGCGCTATCATTCCACTTTCAACATCCTATGGAATCCTAGAGTTTGCAGTTCAGGGAGGGGCTGCATGGAGCTACTGCTATCATGGGTGGACCCCTGAATCACGCACATTTTGGGGTAACATCCCCTCCCTTCTAGGTAGCCCTCTCCATCTCAAAGAGCATATATAGGCAAAACAGGTGATCATTTCTCCTTTTTCTAATTACATTCACAGATTTAGTGAATGTAATGCTTATACGTTATGATGTGCAATTGGTGCTTTTGTGCAGTGCATCATGTTTCCCTTTCAAAAGAGCGAAATCTATCTGAAACATATAAAAAGGCACTCAAAACATAGGACAATGGAGAGCTGAATAATCACTAAACATTGCATGCGCAACTGATCTGACTGTGAAACTTGCTTGTGCATCCATTGGCACTGTAGGAACACTACAGGAATTCTGTTGTCCAAATTAAATCACCAGTAACATGCAAGGTGGAGGGCGCATTAGTCCGGCCCATTCACCATCCTTGCTCTCCATTTCCACCTGTGTATAATTGTGGAAATTCTCTCATTTGGGAAATCTGAGGAAAAAATCAGTTTCCTGATCAGATGGAAAACCTCCAATCATAGTCAAGATTTTCCTCTTCAGACACTCCATGTGAGAGAGGAAGGACTGGCATACTCCCCTTTGCCGTTCACATTCTGATTTACACTGGATAAGATAATGCCTGAATAAGAGCTGTGTCTTTGCAGATCAAGTGTTGTGCATGTATGTGTGAACTAGACCTAAGACTCTGCAGACTACCAACTGAAGTTTTCTTACACAGTCCAAAAGTGGATTTTGCAAACTTTTAAAAAAATCGTGGAGAAGATCAGTAAACCAGATCCTTGTGCAATGAAGGATCCATTTCTGAAGGAAATGCATATAAATGCAAGAATATACAGAGTGGCTAGTTATTCACAATAGGCATTATGTGAATGTACAGTTGGAGATTTGTAGGGTGCCATCAAAATGCTCCTGTCAGGTTGAACCCATAGACTTTTTATTGTTATTAAATATTTTATTTAACCTTCCAGCTTGACTCCTCCAGGAAATCTCCTGTCTGGGATTAGGTAGTTTATAAAGCAGATCTGCTTTATTGTCCACAGGATAACTGTATCATATGCAGTCTCTGGTCTACTGAAGACATTATCCAGATAAGTTCTTCTGTCAACACTGAAATGAGTGGGAATTCCTTTCAGTGCAATAGATCACATGCAAAACAAAACAAAACCCACACCAAACTGAAACCCCTGATGGATTGTGTCCTAAATATTTTAACCCTAAATCAGTTGCTATTCTGAATTACAGTAGACTCACCAAAGCAACTGGATTTATGTACATGTTGACTTAGCATTCCACAATTGATTCAGTGAGGCTACTCTAGTTCAATCAATTTAACTAAATCAATTGGCTTTAGGCCTTAAGCTACTTATCTTTGGCTTTTTGGTGCATACCAGACTCCATCATTTAAATTCATTTTTGAACGGACTTCACCTTCCCCTCTCATTTTGACACAGACATGATGCTTCCTGTGTTAAATGCCTTAACAAGTCCATACGCTTTGTTAAGCATAATCTGTGTTATCTTCTTGCAAGGTGTATGGTTAAAAAAAAAGTTAATAATCTGTATATTAAATGTGGCTTTTGTAATTGTGAGCTTGGTATCACTAATTATAAATAATGTGACGTGGATATCCAACTTGCACGGAGAAAGATATTATCTGTACATAAATGACAATACTGTGTGAAAAGTATCAAACGTTTAATCTTATGCTGATCCTGTTTGAAAAGTATTAGTATTATAATCTTATTATGCTGAATAGTTTCCATTTAAAAGAAAACATGCCATTTCCACTATGGTTACTGCTTATTTTTCCTTGCTGAAAGTAGCTTGGGGATTCTCAGCCACTCAGCAATCACGTAGTAAAGAGGATAATATAATAACGCTATGTAGTCAGTCAAATTCAGCTCCATGTTATGCCACTGATTGTAAAGGTTGTGTTGCCCTTAGCCTCAAAAAGCAGAATACACGGAACACACTCTCTCCCACCTCAGCTGTCTGCAGATTTTAAATTCATCTCTGCTTCTTCTACCATCATGCACTAGCCATTTCTGAAAATGTTGACCTGTGTCTCTTTTCCTCCAAATCACTCTCTTGTCCTTACATATATTGCTGTGGTGCATTTTTTTAAACTTAAAAACATACTTGCCTTCCTTGTTAGCTTTCTTTTGTATTTTTGTCTGGACTGCATCTTCTCTTTTTATTTTTTGTACTGTTTTACCATAGAGCTCAATTGTATATGGAAAACAGACTGTTGCAGTCATAATAATATTAATGTATCAGTGTGAGTAGGTGAAGCCAATGAAAGTGAGAAGAACAATTTTTGGATTAGTCATATGAGTGATTCCAGCCCATTAGGGAATATAAAGTGAAGGAAGATGATATCACTACCATTTGGCTCTGGCTACGGAATAGCATATTTGAGTCAAATTAAGTCCATTGAAAAAGAGTGCAAGATAAACTAGCATAAACAAAGTTCTTCCAGAGCAATTTTCAAAATATTGTTTTAAACAGCAGGCAATTCTGGTTGATGACAAAATAGAGTTGCCAATTAAGCAAGATAGATTTATCTGGAGGGAATATAGCTTTATCAAGAGATTTTGAATGGATGTTAGAAAAACAGGTGGAAAACGGAGAGCTGTGAGGTAATTCTGGCTTTCAAAATTATGGCACTGGCACATCATGCTTAAATTATAGCTTTAGTATGTGCCTTTATGGACATGAGCAACTATTTACATGATTGGAAATCGGTACAAGAGTTTTTATTAGTTATGGGAAAAGAAGGAAATCTTTGGACAGTATTTATATGTCTTTTTCAATGCTTCAATGTTAACTTAAATGTTGGTACTTAGCTATTTTTTTCTTTCAGTTTTCAGGAGCTCTTGGCACAATGCCTGCCTAACATCATATGCATAATTTACCAGAGCTTGTGCATTTTCTTTTAATTTAGAAAATTAAAACAAAATGCAAATGAGATTTTTGCAACTATGGAAAATGTTCACAAAAATAACAGTTCTTGTAGTTCAGTTCTACTATATACCAATCCTATATATCAATCCATAGCTAATAATGCAATCTTGTACCAATACCTTTTTTGAAGTTTAACATCATTTATTTAGTTGTTTAATCTCATCTCTCATGCCCACTTTATCTTATGGACTTGGGTAGGTATCAGTCACAGCCAGTTTGTGGTTTAAGAAGGGGGACACCTCACACTTCTGTTCTGAAATGATGCACCTCCCTTTCTCAGATCCTAATAGCAATATTTAGAATCAGCACAGTCATCTCTCTAAAAAAGAGAGAGAGAGAAGGAAGTTACTATCACAGCTAATGGCCTCTGCCCATGTTTCTTTTCCTCCTGTCCTGACACCATAAGGATGGAAAGAAAGCATTACACCAGCATCATAGATGCGATTCCAGAAAAAAACCCATATTGCTGCAGGTGCTTGAGAGGATGCTATAGGACAGGGCTTTCCACGTAGTGTGCTGCGACACATTAGTGTGTCGCCTGAAGTGTGTAGGTGTGTCGCCTACAATCTTGGACATGTATGTTATTATTTATAAATCATATATTTTTAATAATATATGAAAGGTTTTAATGAGAGATGTTGTGTCTCCATACATTTTGTTATCACAATTTATGTATGTGTCAGTATCTCTTATAAGGAGTTAGTTTAACCTCCAATTTGCTAGTAAAACTGAATTACTGTGTTGCAAAATGATGCATGTCTAAAAAGTGTGTCACCAACATGAAAAGTCTGGAACGCTCTGCTATAGGAATTTAACTTGGAAGCTATGTTCTCTCACTGCTGACTTAGTTCAGATATAATGCCCAAACCATGGTTTAGCCCAGCTTTTCCCAACCTTATCTCTTCTAGATGTTGGAGTACAGTACCCATCATCCATAAATATTGGCCATGCTGGTTAGTGATTATAGTGGTTGTAGCTCAGCACATCTGGAGGTAACGGGTATGGGGAGATTTGAAGCCATTTCCGCACTAGAGTGGAGGAGTGTTTCACCGCGTTTTATGAGCGATGTTTTTTACTCCGACTTACCCCAATTCCTATCTGCATGCCTTCCAGTTTCTGTCGAAGTAAAGTGGAGAAAATCATTTGTAGCTTCTGTATCATCAGTTCTCCGGGAACTCCTACTCCCCTTCCTCCTCTACTCTGCCGCCGCTGATTGGTCAATTTAACGCCCACCTCTGTGGTGTGAATCGATGTATTGCTTCTGCATGTAGGAAAAAATGCAGTGGCCATTGTGGTTGGTTTGCATCAGAGTTTCTCTGTTTTTATATTGCACCAGTTTCACAACTATGTGAACTGCACTAAGAGCTGAACAAGTGAGGTACGAACTACAACAGAACAATGTCAAACTGGTTTGACGTGCAGATATATTCATGATACTACAACGCTATAGCAATGTATCTCCCTTGTGTGGAAAGGGCCTGATTTAACTTTATGAAAAGGAACCAAAACCTCCCTTGGTTTGGGCACTCTTCCTTTCTCTTTCTTCTGGCTTGACCAGAAGAAGGAAATCAGAATTATTTAGATTAATCACAGTTTAGTTGAATCTGAACCCTAAACCATGGTTAACCTTATCTATGGTTTACTGGAAGGAGGCAGCTTCATAGACTAACTCTTTAAATTGGTTCATTTCAACAAATCTTAATTCTTATTAACCACAGTCCGTTAACTTGACACAGGAGAGCAAGAGATGGTTACTCCAAAACATAAGTAAAGGTTGATCAAAAACGAGTAAAGAAGGACAGGATAGAAGGGAGCATACAAGTCCAAGTCTTGCATAGGTTCATTCACATCATTTAAAATGTGGTGAAGTGTAGCGTCATCTTGGCCCAATATGTAGATGAGATTTTCTTTTTAGCTCAGGAGTGGACAACTGGCAGCCAGTAGGCTGAATGTACTGTGTCCATGTTTGTGGTCTCTGCCACTTGTCCCTCTTGCTGCTGGTGGCAGAAGCAACAAAAAACCAAATTCTCTTTAAAACAAGGTGCACCAGAACTCATACTTTAATTTCATGCCAAATGGCATTCCTGGAAGCATGATTCATCTTAGAAAGAAGGTGCACATTTCTCACATGCTGTACCTTGAAGTGATATTATTATTTTTTTCCTACCACTGCAGCAAATTGAACAGGACAAGATTGGAAAAGTCATGTACTCTACTCCACCCGGGAACTTTGTCCACCCCTTGCATTAGAGGCACTGGACAAACTACTATTAAAGATAGATATGAACTACAGGAACTTTGGTCTCTTCCAGCTAGGCAATGTGTATGTTATCAAGCAAGGCAAGATAGGAAGCAACTCAAAAGTCAAATCAGGTAACAAATCTGTGAGACTACTGGCATGTATCATGCATCATAAATTGGAAATTTCTGTATTTGATTTTTTTGTCAACAGCAGTTGCCACTCTTATATGCCTTACCATTGGTTTGTGCTCATAGTTCTAACTTAAAGCATCTCAGAATAAATGGCAATTATCCATGGCAACTGGAAACCATGTGTTCCCTTTCTTTGAACTGAAGAAAATTTCCTTTTCTCTGAAGGGTTATTATGTTGCAAAACAGAAAACAAAATCTGTTATGCTTGCATAACATGAAACAAAACATGAAGTGATGCTATCTTTCTAACTTCTGCATGCTGCAAGAATCCCTGCTTGATGGTTAAATCTAGCCCACCATGAGATTCCTTACAAATGGCTTTCCATGGTTTGCTTACAGCGGTATTTTTACATTCTTCTCAGAAAATTAGGCATTATTTCACTTTGTTGTCCATTATAGGTCAGGGCTGCTGTTTAACAATGTATGTGGAATCTTAATTTGTCCCCCTCACTGCAAGGTTTTTAGGGTGAATTTGAAATGTTGCACACACATACACACACCTCCCTGTTTTTCCGCTGCAAAGTCACGGTTTCTTCCATGAGGATGTATAATTGTCCTTTGCTGTACATTGACAGAACTTTTTTCCTTAAAGAAAAAAAAGAAAGAAATGCAAAACTACTTTAGCCAAGGAAGGGAGAATGTTGCTTACATTCAGAGATCAAAAACATGACCTTTTTTTTTGACTACAAGTTCCAGGCTGCCAGGAACATACAGTTGTATCTTCAAATACAGGAGTTCAGCTAGGGTCTGCTGCTACTTTCCTGCAGTCAGTCTACATCTGCGACTAGAAGCAATAGTCTAATGGTAGTGCTGGCCTTCGTAGAAATGCTCCTTTACTCCAGTGGAAAACTCAGGTGTCTTAAGTCCTATTTTTGGAACAAAAGTGGAATTTAAATCACGTTAAATCACTTTATTATTACTGATCCTTAGGTTTGCAGTTTTGGGGGGGGGGCATTTAGAATTCTCAGCCAGAGAGCTCTTTGGCCTCAGTAAACTACAAATCCCAGAATTCCAAAGGATGTTGAAAGTGGAATAATAGCACTATAACAGTGTAGGGCAGAAAGGCCCTCAGTTATTTCACGATATGTTGTTAAACTTGAGGATCGTCTTGTTGTTGTTCTTGTTATTTTATTCATTTATATCCTGCCTTTCTCCCAATAATGGGACTCAACGTAGCTAACATATTTAAGACAATACAGATTAGAAACAATACAAAAACATTAATGAAAGTCTAAATACAAGATTTAAAAACAATTAATTTGTGAAGCTGAAACATTAAACATTTGAAAACATTAAAATGCATTAAAAGATTATACACAAACCATAAAAACAACATCACACAGCATTAAAGGTCCAACCTGGATGGTGCAAAAATGTTTTGAACTGTCAATAGAAGGACAGCAAAGAGGGGATCCATCCTGGCCTCTCTAGGGAGGGGGTTCCAAAGTCTGGGAGCAGCCACCAAGAAGGCCCCCTCCCTTCTTCCCACCAAGCTAGCCTGAGAAGGTGGTGGTACTGAGAGAAGGTCCCTCCAGATGACCTTAGAGCTCTAATGGACTTATAAAGGGAGATACAGTCCTCCTTATCTAAGGCCATTTCCGCACTACATTCTTATAGCGCAATTATTCCACTTTCAACATCCTATGGAATCCTGAGGTTTGCAGTTTCGGGGGGGCCGGCTGGCCCCTCCTGAAGCTGCAAACCCCAGGTCCATAGGATGTTGAAAGTGGAATAATTGCGCTATAAGAATGTAGCGAGGAAACGGGCTGTGTCCTTCATAGCTACCTTTCCAAGTCTTAATCTTCTTAGATCCTTTTGATTCATAAGGCCACCAAGTTGAGCTGATTTGACAGCATATGACAAGAACATGCATTCATTTTTTTCCTTGAAAAGCAGAGGGGAAAAAATTGAAAGTGTTGCATCAAAAACTTGATATAATTAGCAGCTGAATGCCTGAGCTGTTCTCATTTCCAGTTTGCCTTCCTCTCCTCCCAATGACCACTTTACTTTCGCCTTGCATGTTGTATCATATTTAGATTGTTATGTCTGAGTAGAGATTTCATTACCTACTTATAAGCCACTGCCTTTTTTGCTAAAGGGTGAGATAGGCTTTAAATAAACAATCTCCACTGAAAAACATTGTAAAAATAAGCAGTACGTTGTCCGTGGCGTGCAGTCCGCAATGGCTTGTCTACACATTATTGCTAGACTCATTTCCTGATCAGGAAAGAGGGAAAGTACAACTGATTAGTGTTTCAAACTTAATCAGATAATCCATAAATATGCTCAAGGACATTTTAAAAAACCCTTGCTTTTGTTAACCACATTATTGCTTTCAACAAAGAGGAGCTGTGTCTGAAGTCTAGGGAACACAAGTACTAGTCTGAGTTCGTATACTAATTAGAAAAATGCACAGCTGCAACACTGAGGAAAAAGAGTTGGAACTGCAGGTCAGCATATGGGGAGGGTATCTCAGAGTTGGGGGGGGAATACTTTTTTTTGGATGGCAACATGCCACTCTTCCTAGCCAGCACAGCCACTTGGAGATTTTGGAAGTTGTTAAAAAAAAGTCAGCTTTGAAAGCTCTGCATTACCAGGGTCATGACACAGAGTTGTTTTTTAGTCAGCCATATGTATGAGAAAAAGAAAAGGCAAACAGGTAGAAATTTAGCCTCGAGGACCGGAGTAGATACGGATATCTACTCAAAAGTAAGTCCCATTGATTTCTCAAGTGAGTGTGCAGAGTTGCCGTCACTATTTTTCTTTTTTTCTTTTAAGATTCCATTACAAAGGCCATCTGAAAGGTTTCCATGTATGAGAAACTTGTCCTGGTTTATACTGGCTGGGATCCTTTGCTGGAGATACACTGTATTTACATTGGACAAAGGAAGATAATCTTCCTGGTTTGGATCTCAGATATTGCTGTCAGATAAGCTGAAATGGAGAGGGATGTGCAGAAGATCTCGCCTAAGTCTGAATTGCTTGGCCAACTATTTTTTCAGCAGGCACTTAATCTTTCCCATATAATCAAAAGGGATTAGAAGGAAAGATGTTTTTGTCTTCCTTTTCTCTCGTCAGTTTATATAATTTGCACTTTTGGCATCGCTTTCTGTCAGCAAGGCTTGTTCCCACAAGTGAATGAACCTGACTGGAAAACTCTGGATGCTCAGAGATACATGGGTTTATTCAACCTGGCTTGCCAATGCATGCCCTCTAACCTTTCAGCTAGAAGAAATTGCTCCTTCCCTCCCCCGCCCCCGATAAAATAACAATAAGTGAAAGCACATGATTTATTCCTGCCTGGCAACACTTAAAATTGTTTCATTTACTTAATGCGCTCTTAAACAATGAGGTTTCACAATATGGCTTTGAAGGTATTACCTGTGTCTTTCTGCACATTCTAGAGAAGGCAAGTTAGAAAGTAGTGCCTCAGCTAAGTGACAGGCAGCTATCAAAGGCTAACTGGAAGGTAGAAGCTGAGACAAGCAACTGGTAGCTGAGAAATACTCAGTTAACAAAAATGGGGCAGAACAAAGATGTTGGTAAGGCAGTGCCACAGCCAAATGCGAAGTCTGCTCGTCTTTCCTATCAGGAAGACCAGCCTGAAAAAAGCATGCCATCCAACAGTCCTAATTTGGCAGGGACAGTCCTGATTAATCCTCCATTGTTCCTTTTTTGGAGCAGCTTTCAAATGTCCAAGTTTCTTTTTCTTCCTCCCAGTTTCCCCTTTGTCCTCAGCTTATTCAGTTGTTACAAACGGAGTTGAAAGCACAAAAGGGGTTTGCACTTAATTAACTCAGCAGGTGGAAGATGAGAGGAAGGGGAAGAATCCTGACCTTCCCTGAAGACTCAGGCAAAAGCAAACTGCTGCAGCCTTCCCTAGTTTGTCTGCCCTTCCTCAATGATAACTTTTGCCATCTTGACCACAGTCTGATGTTGCTTGGCCACATGCTTGGCCACATTTTTATCTCAAGCTTTGGAGGGTATGGAAAAAACAGAACCACTCCAGGGATTTGGGACAAAATTAATGATATTGATGCTTTTTTAAAATGTGTATTATATGCACATGTATCTCTTCTAGGTCCCATGAGGTCATACTGCAAACACAATCACAGTTTATAATACAATAACAATATAAGAAATGATATGTTTAACTGGACACTATCAATGTCCCAAAATATCAATGTCCCAAAGGTTCCATGCATCCAGTGAGGTGCCAGTACTGGACTTGGTTCTGGAAATATGTGTTGCTCGGTAGTATAGCAAACAATCTTGGAAGCAGATCTCAAATCCCTAAATAAAAAATACATTACAGATGCAAATGCACAATAGAAATCCCACTAAAATGAATTTACCCTTTTGTCCCTTCCTAACTACATAATAGAAAACGTTGTTCCCTTCAAGGTGAAAAGGATGTAATCCTTGTCTCTAGCAGCTGCAACTTCTCTTCAGCTCAAGCTTTCCTTGTCTTTCTGAATTCAACCAGTAAGAACAACACTTCTTTCCGAGTTTCCTCACCACAGGGTTTACAGGAGCTATGTGATCTTTTGTTCTGAAGGAAAAACAGCAGTGTAGCATCCCAATCTAAAACATTCTCTTGATCTGGAGAGCATCCTATAACAATTTCCTACCCAAAATCAGAGTTGGGAGAAGCTAATTTTCTGGACTACATCATATCTTGCTGGCTGGGGGATCCTGAGTTATGAAGTCCAAACAAATAATTGTTCCAAGCTCTGTCAAAATTCACTCTTGCAAAATTATTTGTCCTTGGAGGTGTTTGCTATTTGCAGAAAAAGTGTGACTGAATATAGAACTGAAGTTACCAGTCGTGTAGGGATGAGGGGTGATGGGAGCAGTTTGCCCCCGGCAGCAATGTTTTTGAGGCATCCTGGGGGCATCCACGCCCCCACACACTGCAGCCATGCCTCCATGATATAGCCCTGTCCCCCTCCTGCCACCTCTCCACACACTCCAAGCTCCGCCGCTGTAAGTTACCCAGTTCTAGGTTAAGTAGGAAACCTAGCAGCCAAACAATAGACTTTATTTGAGCAAATATGTATTTTGCATTCTTAATAATACTGAGCTGTGAAATGGGTGTGAGGTAGGTAATGACCCTTAAATAGGAAAACTATATATATGACAAAGGAAGACTTTACCTTCCCTCCTCAGTGCAATTGGAATAACCCCCTCCCCATGTCTAGGAGTCAAACAAGATAGTGCTTATAAGTGCTAATACCAAAAATTCCACTTGCTGGCCTACCTCAAGTGTTCTAACTACTTGGATGTGGGGAATTTTCATCAGAAGTTGGAAAGTTATGTGTTTATACTACAGCTCCCAGAATCCTCCAGCCAGCATGTCTACTTCTTGACCCTTAATAAGATGAGTCAGAGTAGTTTCCACCAGTAACATCTCAAAATAATTAAAGAGTGTTAAAAGCCAAAGTAAAATTGTTAAAACTAGAATGGTAACTAGCATTTTGTAACCTCAGGTACAAAAATAAGACAGAGAAGCATTTCTAGGAATAAAACCAGTTTACTGTGGAATCTGAGTGATTCTAAAGTTTCATATCTATAATAATAAACCATGTCATATTTTTCCCTGATAGCAAATTATACTCCCATAATTGTTTCATGCACCTCTATTGGCTGCTCTGGAAAAGATTGACTTTTCTCTCCACGTTCTCTTAGCCAGGCCAAATTGCAGGAATTTCATGCAATTAGCAATTTTGCAAAAAGTGTTGTAAAAGGAAATACCAGAGTAGTTAAAATGCTAGGCAGAAGTTAAAACAGCCCACACTACCCCCACCCACAAAAGTCTAGCAGAGAAAGAAATCAAAATTTGTCTTCTAGGTAATATATATAAAAACAGTTATACCGTCACCCCTCTACATTCGCTAGGGTTAGGGGCACAGGACCCCTGTGAAAGTGGAAAAAACATGAATAACTCTAGGCCCTCCCAAACCATATTTAACACACACAAAAGTATAATCACCATATTCAACCCACCGTGGATTCCTTTGAGGCATCAGGGTTCCTTCACAAGGCAGAAGTGGGTGGCTGGTGGGGCTTACTGCCACCTCCACTGCTGCCCCACACCATTTTAAATATGGACTTACAAGTCTCATTCTCAGTTTCTCAGTCTCAGGAGGCTTGCAGTCTCTATTAAAAATGGCATATGGAGGCAGCTGAGGTGACAGCAAATAATCCGTGAATAATCAAATCCGCAAAAGTGAAACCCGCAAATGTGGAGGGCAGACTGTACTCACAAATCAGTCATGTAGGGACAAGAGGGCGATGGGGACAGTGCGCCCCAGCAGCAATTTTTTGAGGGCACCGTGGCTCCTTGCTTGCCCTCTCCCACACATTGTAGCTCCACCTCCATGTGTTGTAGCCCCACCCTGTCTGTTGTAGCCCCACCCTAGCTACGCCTCCATGCACCATAGCCCTTCCCCATGTGCCATAGCCACGCCCTCATGCACCGTAGCCCCACTTCATGCACCGTAGCTCTGCCCCACACATGCCATAGCCCCGCCCCCACACACCATAGCCCCGCCCCATGTGCTGTAGCCACGCCCCCACCTCTCCACCTGCCCCTCTGCCTGCCCCCCGCTCCACACACTCCCAGCTCTGCCACTGTCACAAATACTTGTGTATGGTCAACACAGGTTCATTTTCTTGAAGAAAGTAATAAAAGAGAGTACTACACTGTAGCAAAAAGTGGAGCCTATCAGCTTCAAAGAGCGGGCTCTTAATGCACATGCTTATTGTTGGCAGACAAGGAGGAAGAGGGGAATGAGAGCAGATGAAACCCTGGGAACAATGGAATGTGTGCATTCTGCAGGAAGAGAGTGGGTGTGAACAAACAGACAGCAAGAAACCATAAACATACTGTGCCTAAACTCCTAGAGAGCAACGTGCAGTCTAACTACCAGTGAGCATAAACATGCAAAGGTTGCAAACTCCCACATTCTGGATACTTGCCTGACAGTTGGTGGAACCATTACCTGTCGCCTCCACTATGCCCTCAATCTGGATCACAACACATTGAACCTGCTGTTTTTAGGGATGGGGTAAAAATTTACCTATGGACTTTTTTGTATACGCACCTAGCAAGCATGGAAATGAAGAATTTCAATCTCCTATTCTCCGATTCCAGATTGACCCAGAACACCTATTATCATTATTTTAAAGCTGTTAATGAAATTGCTTATTTTATAAACAGCAGCTTGTTGGGTTTGGCTCTGTATCGGTGAGATAGCTTAAATTTTATTTGCTTTATTTAATTATTTTAAAGATTTCTAACCTGCCTACAGGACACACTGTCCTCAGAAGGCAGTTTTACATAGTTAAAAGCACACAGATAATAAAAAATACACATTCCATTTATAAGTAGAGATCACACAGTCTTTGGGGCTGTGTGCAGTGGCATCTTATAGCTAGCACAAAACTTTTACCCCTTCTTGTAACCTCGCTTTCATGCTTGTGCAACAGTCAGTCCAGTATTTTGATTTTGCTTGTGTAGGTTGTTTCACAGCCATTTCGCTCCCTCATGCATCATTCTTTATTGAGGCTAGGGGTTTTATCAAGCAAAGCAGATAACTTGAAATTATATCAGGATAATAGCATCTTGGGATTTATCACATCTGTCTTCCTCTTCTGTTGTTCTCCCAGTGGGAGATCACTTTCCCAATGATCTGTTAATGACTTCCTTTGAAAAGAAACACTTTCCAAATGGCCTCCCACCAAGAGAACAACAGAAGAGGAATGAGTCGTGTGATAAGTCCCAGCCAAAGACCCAATTATCCTGCTGTAATTGCAATTTACCTGCCTTGTGTGATAAAGTCTTAGGTGTTATTTGCACTCATTGTGTGAGTTTTGTTCCATAACCACTAGGAAGAGATTACCATCTCTTGAACTTTTTCTACCAGCCGAACATTGAGTACAACTGTTTAAAAGCCCATTGTATTAAAAATTCGTGTTGCTTTCTATTAAGCTTGCTTTGACTTATGATGACCCTATGAAAGAGACCTCCAAGAGCCCCGGTTACTGACAGGTCTGCTCAGGTCTTGCAAAGTTAGAATCATGGCTTCCCTTATTGAATCAACCCATCCATAATATGTCCTTCCTCTTTTCCTGCTGTCTCCTACTGTAGCCAGCATTATCCTCTTCTCTGATGAGTCATGTTGTCTCATGTTATCTCTGAGTATACAAATAATCTCTGGCCCTTTTCACACCTTAGGACCTTACCTTTTCCCAGCATGGGCACAAGGGGATCATGTGAGAAGCCTCTTGCGAGAGGCACTCGTGTCCCCTCTGCTTCTCCTCCGCACCAGCTCTGTGCTGGCCGGAAGGAAGTGTGAGGGCTCTGCTACTTCCTTCTGCAGTGCAGCCGGTTACTTTCCCAGGCTGTGCTGGGGGAGGAAGCACGATGGCTGCATCTCTGGAGGCTCTGCATGCAAGGTAAGTGCGTGTGGGGCCTGGCAGCGACACGCGATCGCGCATCATTTTCGGCAACAAGTCAAAAATGATACTGGTCTCAGGAGCATTGCACAATTGCGAGGACGTCACGTGGAACAGTCCTCACAATTGCGCGATGCTTCGGAGGCCATTTTGCATGAGAAATAGCTTGCGAAAAGTGCCTCTGTTTATCATTTTCACTTCTAGAGATTGCTCAGTCTTAGTTTGCTCTCTGAGACATGTATTTGTCTTTTTGGCAAAATTCCACAGAATTCTCCTCCAGCACTACATTTCAATTGAGTTAACTCTTGCTCTGAGGCTGAGAAAATGTGACTTGCCCAAAGTCGCCTTGTTTACAAGAAATCACTGGCAAAGCTGTGTTTGAGTCAGCAGCGTGCAATTAGAATACATTGAGCTAAAACTGGAATTGTCAGCACATTAATAAGGGAAGACATCCTTTTCTGCATCATGGTGCTTTCTTCTCCAGGTACATGATAAAGCGGCAATGCAGGCACAGACTTAAATAGATTAGGATTTATTAGTTGTCATACAGGTTTCAGGTGATACCTAGAACTGCTGGGATAAACAAGCAAGCTTGTTTTGGAACTAGGTTTTGGAAACATAAGTCCAGTTGTTATTCTGGTTTTCTCCAGCCTTAACTGAAATGCACAGATTCCTTGGGAGGGAGAGGACAAAAGTAAAGAAGAAATGTTGCAATTTTATGTTAGCAATGCAGAAGGTTAATTTAT
Organism: Iguana delicatissima; assembly: GCA_948472985.1. Classification (NCBI taxonomy): domain Eukaryota; kingdom Metazoa; phylum Chordata; class Lepidosauria; order Squamata; family Iguanidae; genus Iguana; species Iguana delicatissima. The sequence goes on from CAOKZL010000293.1 coordinate 121,063, forward strand.
TGTGGAGTACTATGTTTTTTAAAAGTCAGTAGGAACCAAATTGAGTGGCTTTCCAGAATCTGGAAAGTTATTGGTAATCCTCAAAGAGTAATGTCCTATTTTCTGGTGGTAGAACGCCAGCCCGAATAGCTAAATTTGATATTTTCAAAATTGCATGAGAAATAAAATAAGTTTTGTATAGTGTCTGACAGCTGGTACATAGTACCAATCAACTTTTTAATAATGACTTATGAGAGTATTTGGCAAGATTGACAGCATATGGTGAAGCAGTCAACAGCTGGCATGTGGTACCAGTTGACATCTGACAATAACTTACCATGCAGAGGACAATCAATATTTATCTGTATAAAAAAAAACCTGGAGCAGCATTTAGTAAATTTTATATTAACAGCATTCATTCATTAAATCAATAAAAAGTGCTGGATTTTGAATGTTTATGTCAAATTTCGACTCCAAGTGGCTACTTTTAAGACTTAATTCCTGATGAAAGAGAAGCACCAGAAGTTCAACACCACTACGTATAACCATATATAGAGGTAACACCTCTCCTTCAGCCCCTGTGTATTACGTCAGCAGTAGGTTTCCTTAATGCAAGAAGAGTCTGAAAGGAATGAGAGATATGTTTATACATTAAATCACTAAACTGGAGGCTCAAGGTATGTCAAATGGTTAAAGTACTTTTGATAAAGCCAGTCAGTTTGAATTTGTTATAAGCTTCTTCTGAGGCACACTAAGCAAACCAAGAAAATTGGATGTTTTACACTTAGCATGGAAATTTTGGGCATTGTCTTTACGTTTATAAACATCTTATATGCAGCTTATATTGCTTTATAAAGCAATATAAGATGCATATAAGATAGAATATTCACCTATGGGGATTCTATTACTACGTATGAAAATTCCATCTGTAATTTGAAACATATTCCAAATGATTGGTGACAGGAGAATTCCATTGCTCTGATCTGAGAGAAAGGCCCTCTCTTCAAGTTCACGTATGAAGGCTTGATAGCACAATGATGGTCAACTATAGCAGGTCGAGGGGACAATTTCCTGCCCAGGGGGTGCTTGAGAAGCCACATGGACTGCCAAAAAATACCCCCACAAAGGGAGGAAAAAAAAGAATCATAAGTGGCCAGAAGTCTTCTTCTGCATTTGAAAAACAAGCATTTTTAAATGTCAAACAGTGCAAGAGGACCCTGCAACCTATTGAAAAGGTGAATTGCTAGTGCTAGAGGCTTCAGGACTTCAGTCTTTTGTGAGAACAAAAAAGAGTGGTCCAGGAAGTCTGGAGGGGAATCAGAATCTCCAAAAATTGCCCGAGGAGCTGCATATGATCCCAGGGCTTCACTTTGTCCACCTCTGCTCTAAAGTGTATGGATGTTAAAACTATTTCCCACTGGATTATAAGAATGACTTGACTGCAAAACTCCTAAACCTCCTATATGGAGTTTGAGCATTAAAATGAGGTAATTTTCATGCTGCTTTGGAGAATTGAGTCAAATACAAAATCAGCTTTCAGCCATTCTGACCTATGCAAGTATACATATTATTTAATCAAGAGCTGGTCCAAGAACAAAGTTTGCCTGTAGTTGTGTTATTGTAAACTGTTTCCATCTCTTAATAACATTTTCCTAGTATGACTAAATGCAGAGCAAGATAGGATCTACATCTGAATTGTTTATTACACTGCTTGTTTGAAAAAAAACAGAAGGAAGAAAATCAATACAAAGGGAGGAAGGTTTGTTTCTGAAATGCTGCTTGACTTGAAAAGCTACTTCTTGAAGACACAGGGCTTTATCACACAAGGCAGACAAATCAGACTTACAGCAGGATAACAGCATCTTTGGCTGGGACTTATCACATGACATCATTCCTCTTCTGTTGTTCTCTGAGTGGGAGAGCGTATGGAAAGTGTTCCTTTTACAAAGGAGGTCATTAACGAATTAAGATATACATTTTGAATTATGCCTTCCACAAAATTGTTTCAGCCCGCACTATTTGAGAGACAGATTTCTCTTTTCCTCTGAGACTGATTTAGCAAAACAATTCTTACTGGTATGTGCAAATGCAGATAAATATTCCTTTCCGTTCTTTCAGGCAGTGATAGGGTTCCTAGGTGTTCTATTTCATGTGGGACATTTCATATTTGGGGGCATGGAGTCTGGTCCCATCTTGGGACTGCATGGGATGTACCAAATCCTGTATCCCTTGAACTCTTGTGAGCGTGTGACTGCTGTGGTCCTAAAAGACCAACCCCTGAGTTATTCAGCAATCAGATCTTACCAAAGACCAGAAGACCATCTCTAGAGATGGCAGCTGGCATGATGCTCTTGTTTCTCCATGACCCCTTTTGCCTTGTGATGGCTGGTATGCCATCATGAGATTTCGTTCTATCTATCTATCTATCTATCTATCTATCTATCTATCTATCTATCATCTATTATTCAAAACGAAAGAACAAGCAGTTAACGCTTAAAGATAATAATCAATTGTTTATATGTTTGCATAAACAAATTCTACTATTTAACTTTCTCATTATAATTATTAGAGTTTGGTGTTCAATAATAGCAGTATAAATAAAATCAGATAAACTAAAATAAGATACATTTGCAAATTCTTCTGTTAATCTCTGTATTATAAATGGGGTCCATATTGTTACAGAGTGCTTGCCAAATTTGTACCTTTTTCTTTGTTTCTAGGTACTATGTAATGTAACTGCACAGTTTTTTTAAGTGTCCTCCCATTTATAAATAAACTAGTAATCGAAATACACTTCCAACTTTTCTCGGTTGGGTTTATTTCTGTGATATAAAGAAAGACTCCTCTACCTTCTCATTAAATATTGTAATTCTTAATTCTTACTAGATCTGATCTTACATTTGTTTATCTGCCTTTAATAAATTTTTATTTCCCTCACTCTCCTATACATATTTCTGAAGAGTATAGTAAGCCATGATTACACACTGCTTCTGTGTCTTATCATGATTAAGCTTTTAGATATTCATCATCATTTGAAAACGATATCATTTCCAAACTTTTCCTTGATATATGACATAACCAGGTGCCATTCTTTCTCACTTTCATCTCTTAATGTTCCTTTTAATCCTCTAGTTAAAATGTCACAATCTTTCATTTCGCATAGCTTTACTAACCATTCATCTATTTCCGGTACTTGGTTAGTCTTCCAGTACCACGCATAGACAATTCTAGCAGTGGTGATCATATATAATATTGTCCTCCAAAACATTTTCGTTATAGACTCTTCCATGATCAGAAGTATGTTTAGTAAGAAAAATTCAGATGATATTGGAAGATTAGTTTTTCAAATTTCACACATGATTTTGTGAATGTTTGCCACTGTGAAATTTCTGTGAGTTTTTGGGTTCTCACAAGATTTTAAATCTCATGGGAGCCATGAGATGTCACAAGAAGCTCTCTTCTCATAAGACTCAAAGTGGCTTATGTAGACCTGCTTCAGGTATACCACCGAGTGTTGTGCTGGCTTAGCAAATCAGAAGAGACTGTTCTATAATGTTTTTCAGGAAACCTGGCAGCCCTAGGCCATGAGTCAGGACAACAGCTGGATTGGAGCCAGTGCTCTTGAACTAGATCACAGAGCACTTAATTGGATCAAGTGCTGTGCAGAAAGGCAGTTTTGAAATAAATAAAACAATTTTCTGTCTTCCTCCTGGCATAACAAAGAAATACTGGCATTTCCTTTTCATTCTTGTTGTCGATTTATTCCTCTTAGAATGTATTGGCAAGAAACATTTTCTAAATCACTTGAAAGCTGTCGCTTCGGTCTTGTCTGCAGGATGTTTTCCCGCTTCACAGTACATGGAAGATCACTATGGCCATTTCCGCACTAGCCTGTTATAGCACTATGATTCCACTTTCAACATCCTATGGAATCCTGGGGTTTGCAGTTTAGGGAGCGGCCTCACAGGCAAACCCCAGGATTCTGTAGGACGTTGACAGTAGAATAATAGCACTATAATAGGCTAGTGTGGAAATGGCCTATGTCTTGACAGGGTTTCAGGCTAAGTGATGAGCACATGATTCAATATGCAGTTTTATGTCTGCACCATTCATTGAGGCTTACCATAATGATAAACTACATTTAGGCCTCCACATTTGCTAGGGCTAGGGGCCAAGGACCCCCACAAAAGTGGGAAAATTGCAAATATCAAAATGTGTGTGTGTTTCTGCAGGAAGGGAACTGAGGCATGGTAGAGAGAATGGGCATCCAGGGTCCAACAGGTAGGGAAAGGATTGGGAAAAGGAATGGGGCAGCATGGTGGCACGGTGGCCCATCTTCTTCCTTGGGTGTATGGGGGGCATCTGGGTATGTGGTGCTGAGAAATTGGGCTGTGAGCTGTCCTTAGCTGGCCTGGCAAAGGCCATTTCCGCACTAGCCTGTTACAGCGCTATGATTCCACTTTCAACATCCTATGGAATCCTGGGGTTTGCAATTTTGGGATCCGGCCCCTCCCAAAACTGCAAACCCCAGGATTCCATAGGATGTTGAAAGTGGAATCATAGCGCTGTAACAGGCTAGTGCGGAAATGACCAAAGGCAGGTGGAAGAGGAAGAGAACCAGAGGCAGATTTTTAAAGGGCTGCACAGCTTGATGGGAGCTGCTGACAGAGAAGGTCCCCTTGGAAAAGAAGGTCCTGAGGTGAGGTGGGCAGGGGTTGGAGAAACTCTCAAATAATCAAATCCATGAAAGTTAAACTTGAAAATGTGGAGGGCCAACTGTACATATTATCATTACAAGAATGACCTGCTTGATGCCTTGGGTGGAAGAACAGGAGACACAATTAGTTGACATCTCAGTGCCACAACTCCTATAGCAAACAGTTCAACGTTGGAGAAATCTATAGAAAAATCTCAAAGGGTTGAAAGTGAACACGTTAGGACTATATATTCTCACATGAGAGACCAATGCTTCCTCTAGCACAAACAAATGAAAAACTTTTTGATAACCTCCATTCCATAAAACAGGAAATAGCTGGACTCAAAGTAACAACGCAAGCTATTGTAGCCTTGATTGAGCTGGGAATTTTAAAAGCAGCTCCCTCAGCAAGCCATATAGGTACAGCGCCACCTGATCTCCAGGAAACTATCTTAAAATCTCCTGTGGAGGTGAGAGGGTCATGGAAGTGGCTTGTTTCAGGAAAACTCGTATTGAAAATTAACCATAGTTTAGGATTTGGACATAACACTAAACTGTGGTTAATCAAAACAAAAAAGGGAGGTTTTAATTTTCTCCTTGGAACTGTAGTGGAGGAAGAGAGAGGATGGAAAGAGCCCTTAAGCTTACAGTTTCACTGCAACTCATTTCCATAACACAGAAATCATAGTTGTTTCTTATAGCCAAAGGCAGCCCTTGTGTTTAATCCACAGAAGCAGTGCTCTCTCAAACTGAAATAAAAACTTCAGGCAGACACCATAACAGCTGTAATAGTTTCCCTAAATAATGAAGGAGGTGTGGTGTGGAGGGAGGAAAAGGTGCCACTGAGAAGAGGCTCTTTAAACCAGAGTTTACACAAACATCTAACCCCATTGGCTCTATATAAAGGACATTTTTATTGTAAAAATTGAATCTGCACTTCTAATCTGTTTGTCTGCCTACATCCGGCCCAATTTTTTGTTTCATGGCTTACCAAGGTTTGCCTTTTATGGCCATATGTCTGAAGCACCTGCTTGGATTTGTACAGAACAGACTCAGATTCTGTAGGATTCAGACGACAAAAGGATCCCTTGGGTTTAAATGCATCTGTTGCTCTAATGCCTCCACAAATAATGCTGCAAGAAACCACACAGGTAAGATGATGTTGTCTGATATGCAGGGCTTGCCTACAATGTTGTGCAGCTGTAAATGGTTACATTGCTTAATAGATTCTACAAAACAGCATGCTTCTGTGATGCTCAGCCATGTCTAATTGGTCACTTTGTGTGTGTGTGTGCGTGCATGCGTGCGTGCATGCACACATATGCATTTGTTATGTTTCATAGAATCATAGAATCATAGGGTTGGAAGAGACCACAGAGGCCACCCAGTCTAACCCTCTGCCATGCAGGAACCCCCTCAAAGCACTCCCGACAGATGGCCATCCAGCCTCTGCTTAAAACCCTCCAAAGAAGAAGAGTCCACCACACTTTGAGGCAGCATATTCCACTGCTGAACAGCTCTGATCATCAGGAAGTTCTTCTTGAGGTTCAGATAGAATCTCTTTTCTGTAGCTTGAATCTATTGCTTCTTGTCCAAGTATCCGGAGCAGCAGAAAACAAGCCTGCTCCCTCCTCGACATGACATTCCTTCAAATATTTAAACATGGCTATCATGTCCCCTCTTAACCTTCTCTTCTGCCGACTAAACATCCCCAGCTCCGTAAACCACTCCTCATAGGTTATGGCTTCCAGATCCTTCACCATTTTGTTTTTTCCTTGTTTGTTTGTTACCAGATTTGACCATGGAAGTTGTACTCTTAAGTAGAAGATTGATGCAGGGTCAGAAGTGTCTTCATACTTTCTGCTACAGCAGGGCTACTCAAAGTGGTGATCTATGGACCACGAGCATTGGTGCCAGTCCCTGGAGAGTTTCCAGAAAAGGGACAAACAATTGTAAACAAAGGACACAAATATGGTACTGCTTCTTGGCATGCTGGGAGAGGGGAAGCTGGTCTCCCACATCAGATATTTCAAAAAGAACTGCCCTGCCACACACACACACACACACACACACACACACACATCCCAGATACACTTCAGTTTTTGTTCCAGGAAAGAAAATATACTGGTAGCAACAGTTTAAGAAGGGAGCCATAATTTTTTTTTAGCAGAAAAACTGTCTTATGGGGAAAGCTGGAACTGCCCACCTCCACAAAGGGCTTCCTCGTCAGATTTCAGACTCGGTAGCTCTACTTTGAGAGGTCAGGATGGTGTAGTGGTGTGAATGTTGGACTATTGACTCTGGAGACCAGGATTAAAATTCCTGGGTAGCCTTGGGTGGGTGACACTCTCTCAGCCTCAGAGGAAGGCAGTGGCAACCCGCCTCCGAACAAATCTTGCCAAGAAAACCCCACGCTAGGTTCATCGTAGGGTTGCCATTAGTGGGGAACAGCTTGAAGGCAAATAATAACAGCAACACTATTCTGTTTTGTTAAAAAAAATGCTCAGGACAAAGTACATGTGGCTATCACATGTGCTTGTCAGAGATGATATGTTAGTTGTGTAGGCATTTGTTCTATATTATTCTGTTCTGTTAGACTAATCCAGTGTAAACTGCTTGTTTATGGTGGCCTTTGGCTGCGTTTGTTGAATTTTATTTGAACCCATAACACAAGAGCCTTTCGTACTAACAATATTTTCCTTCAACCCTGGCCTCACTTGTTGCTATGGCAAAGTTCATAAAACTCCAGCAAACATTCTCATGACCAAAGTCCATTTAGAACATTAGCTGAGTAGCGATTTGCACTTAGAGAGTAAACGTCACAGTAATACATCCCCGGCAGTAAGTGGAGCAAGTCAAGAACGCCTAGTGCTATGAGAAAAGGAATGCTGAGGGATTTGTTGTTATTCCTAATGTTATTGAAAAGATGACAAGGCAAACCACCAAATCTGTTTAAAATATAAACTTAGATACCTGGATTCCTCCAGTTTATCCAGCCTATCACCAATCATGTTCTCTTCACAAGCCTTATCAGGACACAAAGACTATCCTCCCAAGGTGCTAACATCTGGAATATATTCACCTTCTCCAAGAAGAGAAATCCACATGTGTGCATTGCCATTCACTCCCAGTCTTAACAGAACTCAACAGATGTCTCTGTTGCCAATTGGGATCCTCATCTGGACCCTTACATGCATGCAACAAAGCAGAATTTGAAGAGAGATGCAGGGTCTCCTTATGTTCCTCCAGTATGCAGGGAAGAGAGACTCAAACTAGATATTACTCTGGCAGTTGCATCATCCCCACCCACATTAACTATGATGACAAGGATTATGTGGACATAGTGATCCCCTACAAGGGATAGCCAATGGGCAGAAGAATGCAGTGTCCCCCCCCACACTTTTGCAAGAGTTTAGGGCACAGAATCCTCATGAAAGTGGGAAAGCTGTGAATAACTCTCCCCCATGTTCCCACTCCCATTCCTCTTGCATGGGCACAGAGAAGAAAGACACACACACCAGGGCTAAAGGCAATGGAATTGGGGAGAAGGCACACATACACCTTCCTTCTCTGCAAGCTGTGGTCCCTCCTCCTATTCCCTGGCACAGAAAAGGAAGGCACATGTACCTGGGCACAATGCAAGGGAATGAGAGGGGGAGAACGGACGGTGAAGGCACATGCATGCCTTGCAAATGATCAAATTTGCAAAGGCCAAATCTGTAAATGTGGAAGGAGGATTGTATTTCATTCTTCTGGCATTTACCACTTCTCTCTTACAGATCCACGCCACCACCAATACTCTGCCCAGGTAGATAAACATCCAGTGTCAAAAGTCCCTTTTTAGGGAAAAAACCACATAATCTAAGTTCAAGTGCATCCCATACATACATTCTGTGTTGCAAATATTTCTCATGAAAGACAAGACAGGGTTGGGAACCCCACCTTTCCTTTCTAGCCTCTAGTTTGTCCAGACCAGCACTTAGAACAGTTACTTTTGGGGGACTACAAGACCCAGAATCACCCCCAGCCAGCTGCCCATATTGATTGAGGATTCTAGGCTTTATAGTCCCAAAAGCAAGTTTTCTGAGGTCTGGTTGCAAGACTAGAGCAAAGAGTACTACGAAGTCTGGGGGGATGACACAAACAAACGTTTCCTTCTGTGCAATCTCTGAGGTTGAAGACCCCCTGCCCCTGGAAATCAGAATCTAGCAATGCCAATCCTGGATTGAGATTCTGTTTTGTTTGGGGGGTTTCTAAGTCACTTCTCCCTAAAACGATCTAGCAGCATCTTAGTTTAGTAATACTTTTTCAATAGCTCCCCATTGCTGAGGATTGCAGGCATAATGTATTGGGATTTTTTTTGGTGGGGGATGGGGAGAAAAGAGCAAAACAGAGAGGTTTTCATACAGAGATCCCTTTCATCCAAATTCACAGAGAGAATGACTGAGCAAAAACAGAAACAGAAAAGAGAATATAGTTGGATTCTAATTAGCGCTGCCTTGTGCCTGTTGCCAGTGGCCAAGCATGTTTGTGCTTGCACAGGACTCAAGATCTTTTGCAGCCTTCCTTCCCTTTATTCCTCCTATCCCCTTCTCAGTCCTCCTAATCCAACATTTATGAAACTGGACATGGCAAAAGGCCAGTGTGTAAAAATGACTTTTTAAATATCCGACAGCGCTAGCTGGCCATCTATGGAACTGTTTGCCAGGAGTCAAAGTTAATACAGCTCATTTATGCAAATACATCCCAAAGAGAGCAGAAGATGCAAACAGCACATGTTTGAAAATATGATTATGTTATGTAAATTCTGCCAACTGAAATTGTGCCACCAGTGCTATTGCTAGTGTGTCTTTTGTTGCAAAAGTATGCAAAAGAGAAAGAGTGAAAGAAGAGACAGAGTGGAATGAAGAATAAAGAGGGCCATGTGCATAAAGAACCCCTCTAGTTTCAAACAGCACTGCTTCACATTCCTGTGAGAAAAGCTGGTCTGATTCAGAACCAGGGCAATTGCACTTTCCTTGATTTTCTTAATTGGTTATTAAGGATTAGGAATTCAGAAGATCTGTTATCTGCTTGTTCATTTGTTGTTGGAGCAGTCTGCATGGTGAGGCTGTTTGTGGTAGAAAACCACAAACATGTTGCCATGCACTGCAAAGCTGAAACATAGCTTAGGAGCTTTCTGTCCTTAATTGCTCTGCAATAAACAAGAGTTAAGAACAATGGACTCTAGCAGTGAACAAGTCCTCACACAAATTGGGATGCCAAGTCTGTTATGGTGCACTGTGGAATGTCTGAATATACTATCTTTTCTTTCCAAAGCTTTTTTTTTTTAAGGAATAGCTTAATTTTATATGGTTCCAAAGTTGCTGCAGTTCTGCTGAAAGGCTAGAGATCAGTGGAATTCATTTGGGTGGTAATCCATGTGGACTCACTGCTGTCTTTATTTTTGATTGTGTCACCTCAATGGATATGTACCAGTCAGAACAGTTTGAAAAGAAGACTGGACATCACTGTTGTGTTCTCAGTTAGTTCCTTTTACTGCTGGCTCTCCTCCTCTGGAGAAGAGATGAGCTGTGAGATTTCTAGCTTGCTGAGGACTCCCCTCTCCCTCCCCAAATTATAGAAAATAAGCACGGTTTTAGTTAGGATGTTGGACTGGGACTTGGAGATTTAGGTTCTGCTCCGCACTAAGCTATACAACACCTTGGATGATAGTCGGCCCCTCACTTTCTCTCAGAATAACATATTTTATAGGGCTGTTATGAGGACGGTGTGAGGAGAGAGGGAGAGCCATGTACTGCGCCCTGAGTTCATTGAGAAAAGCAGAATATAAATGTAACAGACAATAAATATTTTGCCAAACAGTTATAACTCATTGGCATGCAATGAGATCAGGATCAGCAATGTGGATTTTTTTATCAAATCCCAAGACTCCATAAGATATTGAAAGTGGAATAATAGCACTGTAACAGTCTAGTGTGGAAATGGCCAGTGTCTTTCATATTTTTTTCTTAAAAGGAATCAGCTTTGCAAAAAATTCTATTTCTTTTTAAACATGCTGTTTTGATCACGTTAATATTTCTTGTGAGCCACTGTGACATGGTTTAACGTAGAACAGGGTATATGAATATACTAAGACACAACGACTACCCTGGGCAAACAAGTCTTTCCACCTCACTTTGCCGTCTGTAAAACAGTACAGGCAGTATTTCAGTACTGGCAGCCAAATTTGATTTATTTTCTGAATTTCTTCTTTCCTGTTGAAATTGTCCATGTGTTTATGGATTTTGATGGCCTCTCTGTGTAGTCTGACATAGTAGTTGTCAGAATGGTCCAGAATTTCTGTGCTTTCAAAAAGCATTCTGTGTCCAGGTTGGTTTATAACATGTTCTGCTACTGCTGATTTTTCTGGCTGGATCAGTCTGCAGTGTCTTTCATGTTCTTTGATTCGTGTTTGGATGTAGTGTTTTGTTGTCCCTATGTAGACCTGCCCACAGCTGCAAGGTATGCGATAAACTCCGGGAGAAGTTAGAGGATCCCTCTTGTTGAATTTTCTTGGTCAGTCTGTAGATTGTTTGGAGGTCATGTTTCTTCATCAATTTCCCTATACAGTGAGTAACCCCTTTGATGTATGGTAAAAACACAACAACCTATCTGTAAAACAAATAGCATGTGTCAGAATATTAGTGATGCACTGTGTATTGTTGCTGTGAAAGCGAATTCATGAATACTGTGAACATGTCACATATGTTAAAAATGCTGCATGTGCAGATAGAGGAGAGGACATCCTGTTAGTAACATGTATGTATGGGCTTTCAACTTGCTTGTCAATTTATGGTGACCCCATATGCTGATATTATCTCAACTGTGCCTCCATATGTGGCTGTTGTTTTTGTTGCTGCTTCTTCAGCTGAAGTCAGACTTCTCTACTGCATGTATGCAGTTATCAATTCCACAGAAAACCCCCTTCTTTCTTACTGCTACCTCCAAGCAGAGCCATGTGGTGGCCAGTCAAGAGCATGAGACAGCGGAGAAGTGTCTGGCTATGTGATCATATTCCAGGACCTCTGGAGGATGCCTTCATCACTATGTGGCTGGCTATGGTCACATAGCCAGAGGATTCTCAGGCATTCACTTCTCCGCACTGGCCTCTTTGTGGCTGTATCAGGGCATAGGTAGGTTGAAAAAAAAAGTGGGTATTCAGAGAGGGGAAACAGGAGACATGGTGTAGTTCTGCCTGGTAGAACTTTATGCTACATCTCCTAGATATGGGATCTTAGCTTTTGTTGGCAGGTTTGGGAATTCAGCGTTGTTGTTTTTTCTCCCACTTGAATTCTCTGCATCAGATTATTTTTCATCTATGGTTGCATTGGGCTAGATGGCTACAGCCTTTGGGACCACTTTACCAAAAACAACAACAACCCACAACCAAACAGCTGATCATAGTCCATTTTACTACATGTGTCCTGCACTAGGAGATTACCTGCATGGACAAAAGAAGCATGTCCAAAATGGCATAGACTAGGAACAGGGAGGGCAGGGACCTCAAGCCCTCCCTCAGTGTTGGCTGGTTTGGCTGCGCCCCCTCCAAAAAATCATAGGCAACATTGGACCTCTAAGACTCTTATGTAGTTAAGCTTCCTCAGGAATTATCAATCAGAACAACTAGCAAATGTTCAAGCTCTGTCTGTCTATCATCTTGCTATCATCTTTGTATTGTGTTCATTGTTCATATACAGACACACACACTGTTTTCATTGTTTTCTACAAATGTAACTGAAAGTAGGCAAAAATAATAATGACCTACCTGCTAATATTAAGCCCTAGTCTACCACCTTAAAAACAGCTCTGGGTTCTCTGCAACCTGGTTCTACCAACTAACCCTAACCCTAAATAAATAAATAAGTACAGTTGTGCAAAAGGCTGGATCAGGATGCTCTGCACCAGTGCTACTCAAAGTGCTGGTCCCTGGGAAGAAGCTGGTCCTTGGGCCATAAGCTGAGTTTCCAGGAATGAACGAAACATCTGTAGCTCTTGTGCACAAACCTGGCGCTAGACCCTGGTACATGGGGGGGGGGTAGGAATTGCTGGTCCCTTGTATCAGATAGCATTGCTTTACACCAAGAGCACCAAAACCTGTAAGAACTCCTTTACTCACATTCTCCAGCCCTCACCTTACACAGCCTGCCCTGTGTATTTGCAAAATCTCATTTTAAAAAACTATTTTTTACTTACTCACTAACTTAGTCCCTGTGCCACGTACTAGAGGAACTAAAAAATCAAAGACTAGTTCTCGCCATGACAGCTTGCCAGTGCCGTTAAAGGTATGGAGAGGATACAAAGCCAAGCACTTCTTGCTTGTCTCATGATAGGTAGATCTTTGTCAGAGAGAGTTAAATTAACAGTTAAAATCAATTGCCTTCTAGCAAGTTGGCCCTGCTTGCTAGAAAACGTCCAACTTAGTCAAAATTGTTTTTGATTGATGTAATAGATAGAGTTAGAATTTCATCATCAATTTAATTTGATGAAGTATGTTATTTAATTCAGCTTTTAATTAATTAAATGATAGACAGTGCTAAAGAGCCAAACATTTATATTTCCCATGTGTTGTTGTTTTTAATCAAAAGCAAAGTTTGCTTGGATTTTTGGGGAAAAACACTATTTCTTGCTTCTTGTTAGTTGATCAGTGTTGGGGAATTATATTTTTAGGTCACAATATCCAACCTGCTTATTTTAATTCATGATCAGAGTATGTTAGTTCAGTTAACTTCAAGGTTAAAAGATTTTTAAATCAACAAATTGTGAGGGCAGCTTTGAAGGAGTATGTTCTTCATTCCTTCTAGATGGTCTTGCTATGTTCCATGCCAGACACTGCATAGAAACTGGATTTCAAAGCAATTAACTCTAAGGCATTTGCTGGGATCTACAAGGGAATGAGTAAAAGCAAATGAAAGTGGGAAGATGAGAAGATGGGATTATAAATGAAAGAGAAGAGGAAAGCAAGGGAAAATATTTTGGTGGGAGGTGGGAGCAACGGGTTTTTCAGAACTTCATGCAGGAGTTTCCTACACTCCCAAGCTCAAAGCAGGTACGTGGAGTAGGTCAATAAAATTGTGAATAGCATTTGCTAGCTTCATTTTGATAAGGTTTTTGCTGCCAGACTTTTACTTGAATGTGAAAGGCAATTCAAAATAAATGTAGTAGTTAAAATTGCCCCCTTATAACCTACATGCCAACGAACTTCATTTTTTTGGCTTATTAACAATTAACTAAACATATTAGTCTTTTTGTATTACACTTGTGTGAAATGCTCTTTGGAGAGAAAAGCAGCTGGGAAACTTTTCCCAGCAATCTCTGGGCTACACAGAATTTGAATTTTTGGGGTTCACATGCCCTCTAAAGGACATGAGAATGTATTGCACCAGAATCTTCCTGGGATATATGGGCTGGCTGGCATCCTTTCACTGACTTACGCATGCCTGAATTTTCTTAACACATGTGATTGTACTTTTGTGACCATGGCGTGAAGCTGATAGTGGTGGAAATAGAGTTGGACATATGATATCATGAAATATGTATTGCCTTCTGTCTACACCCAACCCAAATCTGTAACAATCTTCCACTCTTTATTAATATCTTCATCTGATTTCCCTTTTAGTCTTTGTGTAAGTATATCCGCATTTCTATTTTCCATAAAAGTTGCCCACCACTGTTCAATAGTAGGCATAGTTTCATTTTTCCAAAGTCGTGCGTACTCAATGCGGGCTGTCGTCACCATGTATAATATTATTCTCCAGTATTTCTTAGCTGACGTTCGGTGACACACTTTTTTAGACATGTGTCATTTTATGACACAGTAATTCAGTTTTACTAGCAAACGAGAGGTTAAACTAACCCTTTATAAGAGATACAGACACATTGTAATAACAAAATGTATGGGGACACAACATATCTCATGAAAACCTTTCATATATTTTTAAAAATATATGGTTTATAAATAATAACATACATTTCCAAAATTGTAGGCGCCACACCTATATACTTCAGGTAACACACCAATGTGTCACGGCACACCATTTGGAAAGCCCTACCTTAACTACCTGTGAAAAGAATAAAAAAGGGAACTATTTCTGGATATCTTTATATTTAAAAAGTTTTTCCTTCTTTTTTTCTTCTTCTAGGAACTCATCTGATTTGCCGGTAACAGTGGAAGAAGAACAGAAACATGATAACTCACTTTAATCTCGTAAGTATGGCTTTATTAGAGAAGAAAATGGCCAGTGACAGGAGTTGTTGTTTGTTGTCTTATGCCTTCAAAAGTCATTTCTATCATGTGGTTTGTTCAGATTTGTTGCCTTTGCTTTCCTCTGAGGCTGAGAGAGTGTGATTTTCCCAAGGTCACCTAGTGGGTTGCCATGGCTGAGCAGAGATTTGAACCTTGGTCTCTAGAGTCTAACACTCAAATCACTACACTATGCTGGCTTTCAATAGGACTTATTTTGCAGGATTTACTTGGTTTTCCACTAGAACTCCGAGACCTATCATTTCAAGAGTAGTTCAGGACAGAAGTTTGGGAAGGTGGACATGGGACTGACAAACAGGATAGGCATGTGCTCAGACCAAGAATTCATTGTCAGTACCAGAAGTAAAACTTATACACAAATCCTTCTGCATACTCACCTGTTCTTGCGTCTCCTGCCTCTAAGTTTCCTGATTTTGGCAGACTAAAGCCATTTCTGCGCTAGACCTCAAAGGCCCCCTCCCTAAACTGCAAACCCCAGGATTCCATAGGATGTTGAAAGTAGAATAACAGCACTATAACAGTCTAGTGCAGAAACGGCCTAATTTAGGAGGAAAAGGTAAAGCACCTTCAACCGCTCCTGCTATTCAACAATTTTTGTCCTTTTTTTTTTTTTGAAAAAATAAAATGCAGCTAAAGCCCCACCCAAATTAAAAAAAAAATGTGCCTGCTTGGGGGAATACAACAGGAAGGAAGCCAGTCTAGCTTTGGTAGGTAGTTCTAAAGCTCCTGTCTTCCAACTGTCCCAATTTGGCAGGGACAGACTTGGTTAATCTGCTATCATCCAACTTTTTCAGCTGCCTTCAAAATAGCCTAGTTTCTCTCTCCTTCTTCCATCAACCCCCTCTTATCTTCAGCTTACTTAGTTGCTGCCAATTGCTTTCAAAATACAAAAGTACTTTGCACTCAGTTAACTCAGTAAGGGGAGACGAAAGGAAGAGACAGAATCTTGCCCGCTCCAGGAGACTCAGGCAAAAGCAAACTGCTGCAGTCTCTCCTAACTTATCTCTTCATCCTCATTAGAAACTTTAGCCATGGTGACCATCTTCTAATGTTCTTCACCACATGTGTCCCAGTTTTCCTCTGTGAAATGTTGGAGAGTATGAGAGCCTGAGAGGGGCTTCCTAACCAGCATGGCTTTCCCTCAATGCATCATGGGGATTGTTGTTTGGTGAAATGCTGAAATTCAAAGAGGGACATGGTTGTTAACCCTGCATAAGATTACAGCTTTCACAGATCTTCTTCTAGAGCAGTGGTTCTCAACCTGTGGGTCCCCAGATGTTCGTGGACTTCAGCTCCCAGAAGCCCTGAGCATTGACCATAGTGGCTGGGGCTTCTGGGAGCTGAAGTCCACGAACATCTGGGGACCCACAGGTTGAGAACCACTGTTCTAGAGGGAATCTTTTAGAGGCCTTGAGCAAGAATTGCACCAGCTGTGCAGTTGCAGAACTTTCATTTCTTCCAGCACTGCTCAGGCAGGAAACACTCCTGACCCATCTTGCCCACAAATTCTTATCAGAGCAACACAAGCATCCACCAAGGGAGCATTTGGCAGCACTTTAATTGCGTACGAGCACTCTGCAAACAACAGTATAGGGATTAAAAAAAGAAAGAAAAAAAAGGAATGCCAGTTTCAGCTGCCATGTCAAAAGGAAAAAGGAAAACTGAGTGGCGAAAAGACACTGAGAGCAATTTTGCTTCAAAACAAAATTGTGTCACTACCCAGGGATACCATGTCAAAGAGGAGGAGGAATGAGTACTTTAATAGGCACAGTACACCCAGATGAGATTTTTTTTTGACCCAATAGTTCTATAACAGAAGGCACAGGGATGGGAAATTACTTCTGAGCTTTTTTGAAAAGACGTAGCACTTCCTCTCAGTGAGATCCAGATGTCAATCTAGTTGGACCCGTGTGCACTTGTAGCACATTCAGCCACGATACCATCTCATGACACCCACTTTGCAAAGATGCTTGCACAGGGTGGTGGTTGTGATAGTTAGGCCTATACTAGCTGAGAAGTAAAGATGTCAAAAACTCTTAATTTAATTAGGTTTCTCCAAATTCCACCTATATTTTCATCCTACCCTTTATCAGATTCAAAGCTTTGCTTTATTTCCTGCATGGACGTTTGTGCTGTTCTTCATATACCCTTTTCCCTGAAAAGTATGTATTTTCATATACATTATTCCTCTCATGGGAAGTTTTGCATACATTTCATGCCTTTAATAAAGTTAATATCTATTTTTCAGCTCTATCCATTTTAAGCCATTCCCATTTGTATGTATATAATTTTGCCCATATTTTCTTTCTTCAAAATAGATCACAAGCTTTGCATTGGTGTGTTTTCTGAGGTGATGTGCATGTGTTAAGAAGCTGAGAAAGTAAATTTCATAAAAATTCTGATCCTTTCTTCTTGAGGAGGAAGATAATTTGGGTGAATGGGTAGAGGGGAAATAGTAACAATGTTTCTGTTTGGATATGTAGTTTTGCTGCTGTATTTTTAACGATACATTTATCTAATTAATTTGTATCTCACTTTCTCCCCAAATGGGATTCAAACCAGAAACCATTTTAAATATCCTGAAGGCAGAAAATACCATCTAATTTTGGAAGCTCAGCAGGGTTAGCCCTGGTTAGCACTTGAATGGGAAACTAAAGGCTATATTTCAGACAAAAGAACTAACAAAACCACCTGTTAGTATTCCTTGCCTAAGAAAACCATATGAAATTCATGGGGTCACCGTAAGTCAACAGATGACGTGAAGATACATACACACAAGCTACATCGTTTGGCTAAGGGACAGAACATATGACTGCTGCTCAACAGAAGTTTTCAGTCTTTTCAAATATCAGAGCCTTGAAAAATTCTTCTTTTATATGGAAGTCTCAGCATCCCCAACGAACACAGCCACTGTCCATGGTGTCTGGGGTTTCTGTGAGTTCTAATAGAAGAAAGGAACTTTTCAGTGATGTTTCAGGTATATACAATTAGCAGTCATCTTGTGGAATACAGTGATTTACAGCCATACATGCTATACGTGCATACAGAAAAGAAAGTCTCATGGAATTCAGGGAGACTTGCTTCCCAGAAATATTTTTCTTCTGATTATTTCTTGCATTCAGTTTTAGGCTGTGCCCATTTCAGCTGTGTGGTTGTTGTTGTTGTTGTTCACTGCATGTGACTTGCTGTCATCTTTTGCTCTCCACGTTTCAGCAGGACCCAAGCATCATTTTAGTTGGATTCGTATGCATTTCTAACATGGATGGCCATGATCTCATCCCTTAAATAGCATCTCCTGAGTAATGAAAGAAAAGGTGCTGCTTTATTTATGAAGTTTTCCTTTTTATATCTCTGAATTTATACACGATCAGCTTTTCTGCTGTGCTTCACTCCTCTTCATCCCCTTTTGCCATTTTTGTCCAACATAACATCCAGTTTGAAAAAGATTCCTACAAAGCTTTGTTTTCGTTTAATGTTTGGTTAGTCTTAATAAAAGTACCATCCTTCTGGTATTTTGCTTTTTATGTGCTAATAAAACCAATGCAGCTGCAAACATTATAAATAGACTGGCTTCCCTCACTCAACACTTCTTTAGGAGAATGAGTTTTGCCTTTCTCCCAACACTGTTACTGATGGCAAACTGGTTATGTTCCTTTGTAGAATGAAATAAAAGTAATTCAGATTTGTAATAGTTCATATCTGTTCAGCTGCATCTACTGACCAGTTGTGATCTTCTTATTGTATGACACTGCAATAGAAAAACCTCCAGGAAAGTAATTTCTTTCAGGACTTATGAGATGGTATGTATGGAGTGGGATTGTGGTTTTGGATGTTATGGGTTCATAATGACCTTTCCCACTCAGCAGAAAAATCGTAACACCATTCATTTGGAAAGGATACCCATGGGCATCTAGTCCTACCACCTGCCATCGCAGGACTCTATCACTAAAGCACCTTGAGAAGTGCCCATCTAATTGCAGTATAAAAAACTTCAAAGAAAAAGTATCTACCACCTTCTGACGCAGGGTATTAAAATATTGAACAGCTGTTACCATCAGGAAGATCTTCCTCATGCTAAGTTGGAATCTCCTTTCTTGTACTTACAATGGAGTACATAAAAACAAAGGGTGTGTGTGTTTATTTACTTAGAGCATTATATCCCCCTCTTCAGCCAAAAAAGCTTAGATGAATAAGATAATGAGGGGAAGGGACAGAAAATAGCACGTGAGGAAAGGACAGAATAGAGTCAGCTGGTAATGCAGAAGAAGGAAAGACTTTCTTCTGAAAAGAAATGAGTTTTGAGGAGAGATTTGAGAGAAAAGAGGAAAGTGGTGGCTTGAAAAATTAAGTGTGGAAAGGCCAGAGGGTTATTAAGTAGTTGTTTGTTCCAGTGGCAGAGCTTGGAGCGTGGGGGGCAGGTGAAGGGGAATGGAGGGGAGGTGTTGCTACAGTGCATGGGGTGGAGCTATGGTGAATGGGGCGTGGGTATGATGGACAGGACAGGTCTACAATGGATGGGGTAGGGCTACGACGTGGGGGTGGGGGTACAGTGCGTGGGGGAGGGCAAGCAAGGAGCTGCGGCGCCCCCAAAAATTGCCACTGGGGCCGCACCATCCCTATTCCCCCCCCCATCCCTATGTGACTGGTTTGTTCATGCAATTCATTTGCAGGACTGTTCTATCACACAACTTCCAGTTTTAAAAAAGTCGATACAAGCAAAAGGCAAGACACCAAGAGATTTGGCAAAGTGACTAATAAAATGTTCAGAAAACCCAAGCAAATTTGAAGGCAAGGAGACAATTAGCAAATATGAGACGCTAAGTACACAAAAGAAAATGTAATACAGAAAAGTACTATTTAAGAGACTAGTAATTGCACAGGAAGGTTATTAGTGGTTGGAACTTAATATATGCATGACTCAGCGTACCATCCACAAACCATTTATCTCCTGATTTCATTACTTTGCCTGTGCTCTCTGTTTGGCCTCATTCAAATTAAAATGAATGAATCAGGAAGTGAGGCTTCCCTGTAAGGGATGGAGAAAGTACTTTCGTAGACACTCAGAACCTTATCGTTAATTAAACTTGAAAAGAAAAGTCTTTGCCCAGGTGAAGTAACTACATACATATGTGGGTACACATACAAACTCTTTTACAACCTAATCTTTTGCACAGGACCCAGGGTAAATTGTGGTCAGTTTCCTATTTTGTACTGTGTAGGCCTGTGCTAGTCCAACCAGCGTTCTCTGCAGGTACTCATAAGATATGTGGGTTGTGCCCAGTTTCCCAGCTCCCTGTGATTCAGGCAGTCACAGGCCTGCCTGTTGCTGTTGCATAGATTAGGAATGGTTGAAAGAGTTCAGTAAGTTGGATAAGAGATGACCAAGGACAGACAATTCCAGCCATCTTCAAATATCTATATCCCAAAGGTGGTTGCACAACTGTTGAGGCACATTTGTTCTTTGTGATTCCAGAATACAGGATCAGAACTAATAAGGGGAAATTGCAGTGAAGTACAGGAGGCCCACCACATCCATGGGGATTGGATCCAGGGCTCCTTCCCCAGACACCAAAAAAAGGCATGCTCAAAAATCAGTCTCACAAGGCTTACAGAAAGACTGCAAATTCAGGATGAGGCTTATAAGCTCCTGTTAAAAAGGACCCTATTAAAAAAGATGGGGCTTGGTGCTGCCACGGCCACTTGCTTCTGCCTTGCAAAGAAACCTGTCTACCTTGAAAGCAGAAGTGTGCTCCCCGCCATGGATTCAAATGTACAGTATTGTGTACATTTGATTCTGTGGTGGGTTGAATTTGTGGATTGTGAGCCCGTGGATACGGCAGGCCCAGTGTCCATTTATGCAAAGCAGTTGGTACTGGGCCAGATTCAGCCCTGGGCTTTCTTGGCAAAGTTTGGAGACTATGGCTTTAGTGGCTGGGGAATTCTGGCAGCTGTAATTCAAAAAATAACATGCCCTGTTCTGCTTGAGTGTTGCCACGACAGCCAGGTAAGCTCACTAAGGCCCAATGGCAGAAGAAAGGAGTTTCTTCGAATGAAGCCAGCCCTGGTGAGAAGTATATAATGGTAAAAAGCTGTTAAGAGTGGAACAGTTATTTTCATGAGATGCTAGTCTCTCCTTCACTGGAGGTAATTAAACAGAAGTTTGAGCAGGGATGCTGTAATAGCACTGTAGAGGCATACCTCCATTAACAAAGTTTCCGACAAAGAAGCTCCTTATTACAAAATCTTTTTACGCCTGCCAACCCCCCCCTTTTCCTTCTGTCCTCTGTCTAGTTGGAAGATTTTATTAGCAGCATCAGCATCAACAGGATGGCAAAGAAGGGCTGAAGAAACACAGGCCATTTCTGCACTACACTTTTATAGTGCTATTATTCCACTTTCATCATCCTGTGGAATCCTGGTGTTTGTAGTTTAGTGATCCCAAAGAGCTCTCTGGCTGGGAATTCTAAAGGCCCCTCCCTAAACTGCAAATCCTGTGCTGCAGAAGGAAGCAGCAGGTCCATTGCTCTCCCTTCCACAGGAAGCTGGTCCAGTGCAGAGGGGAGCGCTGTTGCTGCGTTCCCTTCCTGGCAGAGCCACTGCTGGGATCGCCACTGGTTGCTGCCACAAGAAGGTCAGCTGCAGAACCCAAAGGTTTATTTTTTCTCATTTAAATTGCACAGAGTCCAGGTCTGATCTGCACAAATCCAAGCAGGTGCTTCCAAGGGACATATGGCCATAGAAAGGCAAACTTTGCTAAGCCATGAAACTAAAACTGGGCTGGATGTAGCCAGGCAAACAGGCAAAGATTAGAGATCTAAAGTCAACTTTACAATAAAACATGCCCTTATATGGGGTCAAAGGGTTAGAAGTTTGTGCAAACTCTGCTTTAAAGAGCCTGTTGTCCATTGTAGGTTTTCCTTCTCTCACCTCCTCCATTATTTAGGGAAGTAATAACTATTGTGATGTTTGCCTGAAGCTTTTGTTCCAGATCAGCAGAGGCCAGTTCTGTGGATTAAACATAATGCTGTACTCTGTTTGGATATAATAATACGGTTCATGGTTATGGAAATGAGAGTGAAGCTGCGGGCACATACGCTCCCCTGTTGCATCTCTTTTCTACAGTGTAGTTCTAAGAAAAGAGACTGGAAATTCGCTGTTCGGTTTGGTTAGCCATGGTTTAATTGTGTGAGGTGACCTCAAATGTCTCCTTCAACTTTCATCTTGTATGCTTCTAAAGCCTAACTTCTATTGTTAGTCTAACTAGAGTCTAGTCATTAAATCAATAGAGCTTACACCAGTCTTGATTTGCCAAATTACTGATTATTTCATGTGTCCACTCTCATTGGGATTAACATAACAATAGGATATAGACCTAAGCAGCTGAATGCTGCATACCCAGCCGTGGATCCTGAAATCTAAATAGATTGCTATATTTTGCTTGTTTGCTAACGTTTATACAGCACAAATCCCAGGTCTGTTCTCTGTGCCAGTTGAGATGTTGATGCTGGCAGGGAATGGAACTGGAGACAATGGAAAGACGTGAGCAGAGTATCTCCACTCAAGTGGCTACCATGTTGTAAATCTATTAACTGTCTTCCTTGTGTAATGAATTCACAGTCATTTCCTCCTCTTCACCATTTTGTTCTCAAGTTCACCCCGAGGTTTATCAGATGCAGGGCAAGAGTGATGTAGGAGCTCTAGTGAGCAAGATGACAGGGCCGGGCTGGGCCTGGAGCTGGGGCACACAGAAGCTGAGTAATCCTTATTTTTAGAGGACCAAGGCCAAGAGCCACTGTGATGTAGGCTGTTGGGCTAGGGCCATTTCCACACTAGACTGTTATAGTGCTATTATTCCACTTGCAACATCCTATGGAATCCAGCTGGCCCCTCCCGAAACTGCAAACCCCAGGATTCCATAGGATGTTGCAAGTGGAATAATAGCACTATAACAGTCTAGTGCGGAAATGGCCTAGGACTGTGGAGACCAAGGTTCAAATCCGCACCTGGCCATGGAATCCCATTGGGGCAAGTCACATTTTTTCAGCCCCTGGGGAAGGCAGTGGCAAACCCCCTCTGAACAAATATTGCTGAGAAAACCCTGTGATAAATTTGCTTGAGGGTTGCCATAAGTTGGAAATGCCTGTGCATTCACTACACAAGAAAGATAGTTAAGATACACAACAACAATAACAACAACAGCAGATCACCTCATATGCCTTCTTCTTCTTTCTCCTTGTATCTTTCCTTTAGGAGATACTTCTGCTGAAGAGATTACATTTTTGTAGCAGTCAAACTGCTTATTTTGCTTCATGGAAACTTTTCTCTTGGCATGTGAGGTCTACAACCGTCATGTTCCTCAATATCCCCTGTTGCTCCTTCCATTGCAAGAACATGGTTTGGGGGAGTGGGGCTGGCAGGCCTCATAAGAGTCCAGGAACATAGCTACTACACACCTTGTTTGTTTCTCTTTGTGTCCATAATAGCAAGATGATAATCCCTTTCTTCTTACATTAGTTATAGTACTATCATTCCAGTTTAACTGCCATGGTTGCATCCTGTAGAAACCCGGGATTTGCTGTTTGGCCAAGACACTAGAGCTCTCTGGCTGAGAATTACCAGTATCTTTCCCTGAACTGCAAATCCAAGAATTGCATAGGAAGTTGCCACGATCAATAAAGTAAAATCATAGCATTATAATTATGTCTTGTGAACGGGCTCAAAGTTTAATGGGACCAATGGCAATTTTTGTGGCGGTGGTTTTTACCAGGAAGATAACACAGAATGAAAGGCATGAAATAAACCAGAGCGGAAGATCCTGGCGTTACTTTGCTACAAACGTGTGGAACAAGGTTGGGCAATGTGAGTCCCTCCAGATGTTGTTGAACTGCAATTCCCATCAGCCCTAAGCAGCCTACCCAACAGTGAGAGATGATCGGAGCTGCAAAATGAACACAAATCTCAGTGAGACACAAGTTGCTCACTTCTGCTAGAAAGAGATAAGCAATAAGATGAGGAATCCCCAACTTCTCATTAGGTTGGTTCCCAATGTCCTTGATTATCTTGACTTCTAGTATGAAGAGAAAAGGAAGAAATCTTCTTACTCCTCTTCAGACATGCTATATAAAAGAATTTATTCCAGTTTTGAGTGATGCAGCCCCCACTCTCAACACAGCCATTTCCCTATTTTCTTGTTCTCTATTAAAGAGAACAGTGGCTGTATCCAAGTGTTTTCTTTTCACTGGATTCACTGCAAGGATGTCATCCACAGGGCCCTCCAAAGATATATCAAACATGCATCTGTAGGTGCAGGATTCTAATTTTTTTTCTTTTAAATAAATGTTTATTTAAAAATGTCCTTGGGATGGTTTAGAAATGTAAAAACAAAACCAGTAAAATAGAAAATTGTACAATAAAAACAAGTAAATCATCTGAAACAGAATCAAGATGTTAAAAAAAAACCCAGAATGTTAAAATATTAAAATGATGGTGAAAGCAAGCAATAAATCCTAAATTGTATAACAGAAATAAAAATCAATTATTGAATGTCTGCTGGAAAAGGAAGGTTTTAGTTTGTTACTGAAAAGCTGCTAATCTGGATGTCAAGTAGATTTTTCTTCTTGGGAGGGCATTCTGCAAATAGGGGCTATGACTAAGAAGGCTCTTTTCCAAGCAGCCTGTCATTACATTGTTGCGGCTAGTGACAGCCTGAGAAGGCCCTTCAAGGGTGACCTTAAGAACTGGGCAGAAACATGTTGGAGCAGGTGCTCATTCAGAACATCGGTCCCAAGCCTCTTGGAGCTTTATAGGTTATGGCAAGACTTTGAACCTTGGACCCCTGGGGTTCCAGTTGCCACTGCTAGGAGTTTCATAATAGGCTGAGATTGGAGCAGGGGAGTGACGAACCTGATGGGAGGGGGTCTTGTCAACAGAGCCTCCTTGGCAACTGAGAGTGTTTAAGCTGATTGGCTGGTGAAACAGAACCTTGGATAGCCCAGGGGAGGGGCTGTGGAAAGAGGAAAATAATGGATTTTAACTGTATGGTGTGTGTTTGAAGGAGAGTGTGATTTGTGGTGTGTTTGGGAGAGGTTGGAGATTTGAGGAGCTCTGTGGGAGAGAGAACTGAGAAATTGGGAGTACGAGAGATAGTGAATGAATTGAAAGAGAGAGAGAGAGAGAGAAGAATGGTGTGCTGTTTATAAACATTTAGATACAAAACACATTTAAAGCAACAGTGTTACAATAAATGTTTGAAGTTCTGTGTGCCTTAAAACAGTGTCACAGAGTCTTATTTTGAATCCTGAGATATACACGCTACCAATGATATCATCTTGACCTTAGTGCCAACAGTACCACAGTCTTGGAAAATATAAATCACTGCTGATACTTACATCTGGGAAAAGGGGCAGATTTAAGGGAAGCAAGTGGAGGGAGATAACCCTTGAAGGAGAAGCCAAGGGGGGACAAGAGTGAGGAAGGGACTGCGTTCTCAGAGAGGGAGAACTGAGGCAGACCCGTTTGTCCAGGCCCTGGCTTGATTCAGAGATCTCCCTGGCTGTTCAGACCTGAACACAAAGAGGTGTCAAGCTGGGCAGGCCTTGAGTGCGAGGCTTGGGTGAGCCTTTTACACTCGGCACTGACGGGCAGTGGTTTTCTGTGCGCGTTTTACAGGGAGTAAACATCATTTGAGGTGTAGATGCAATAATTTGTATGCAGGGGTTCCCTGAAAACTGAAAAATATTTCAAGGGTTGAGAAAGGGTGATGCACTCTGAAAACTGACTACTTGGTATTTTGCATGCTTGCTTTTTCTTTTGACTTACTGAAAAAAAATGAATTAAATCTGAATTAAAAAGTTAAACTGAGTGCTGAGCATACCTTTGTGCCTCCATAGCTCAGACTCACTAGAATTCTCTAATGTCAAGATATCTTTGAAGCTGTATTTAATTTCCTCTTAGAGGTATAAATCACTGCATATTTTGTCCTTCAGTGCAAAGGCAAAGAACTTCTTGCTGCTCCAAAATGCAAAGGCCTATGCAGTTTTCAATGGCTATTTCTACTTTGGGATGTACACATAATTTTTCTGTGCAAACAGCATGTTTTCTGCATAGAAAAAACAAATACAGATTGTTTTCTTGTTTTCTGAGCAAATGAATTGTCCTTAATGACTTCGTCTTGGAGCTTCTCTGTTTATTATCACAAGAGTTTCCCAGTTGTCAGAAAAACCTTTTATTTCATCCATGAAGTAAAAAATAATGAGTATTCATTCCATCCCTGCCATCTACCATAGTCAGATACTTTGACCATTTCTGCACAAGACTGTTATAGCACTATGATTACACTTTCAGCATCCTATGGAATCCTGGGGTTTGCAGTTTAGAGAGGGACCTTTGAGGCTATAACAGTCCTGTGCAGAAATGGCCTTTGTTGAAAAACACAGAGAATTATCAGCCCTATGCTACCATCCACAATGTGTGAGAAAAGGATTAATTAAATAACCAACAGTTTTAAAAACATGAGACAGGGAACACGTATCACCGAAAATCTTTACTAAAGAATGTATGTTGTTTCATTTCCCAGTGAGTTTTCATTCCTTCCTCGAGGAGGAGGAGGAGGAGCATGAGACTTCACACATTGCTTTCAAAGATACTTATTGTGCTGCTTTCTTTGAACATGTGGCTTGTGAATGGTAAGTATTCAAACTTTCAGATGCATTTTTGAAAATGTAAATTCTGGAAGCATTTCTCTTTTTTTAATCTCAGATGTTATTGAGGAAACTATTGTGCAGCCTGCTGACATCTCATGCTATGATGTGCTAGAGCAGCGCATGGAAACATTTCAAAGAAAATATTTATCAAATACTCATTGCAGTGTTTAAACAGTACTAATTGTTCCTGCTACTCTTAATGCTGGTGGCAAAGTTTACTCATTATATTACATGTTGCAATATTGATTCCTTTTCCACTTCTGCTGGAAATGGACCATAGAGTCACACTAGAGAACCTAAAGATTCCTAGAAAGAACACATTTTATATTACTGTGTCCTCCAGCATGACTCTGTGATCCACTTCAGCTGCAAGTTGACTATAGAGTCTCACTGGAGGACCTAGTGATTCCTAGAGAAGTGTTTTCAAGTTAAAAAATAGCAGTCACTATTTTTATTTGTGTTTTTTCCACTTTCACTGGGGTCTTATGCCCGTAACCCTTGCAAAAGTGGTAGCCTGACTGTATAACTTTATTGAAGTATTTCTGTCACTTTTTCCTGTTGCCTGGCTGTATTTTACATTTGTTTTATTCATTTTTGTATGATGCTAACCATTTTGGCTTTCCTTTTGAAAGGAAAACTGGCATACAAATAAAGTATTATGATGGCTATTGTTACCATTAAGGTAAATTCAAATTCACCACCCAGGCCTTACCTGCTCTGCTAAAGGGTCATTGTGACAATTATTGCATTTGTTATTGCAATTCTTCAGGTCAATCATCTCCTGGAAAGCCTACAATAATAGGTTGCCGATCCTCAGGAAATGAATCATTTACATGCCGATGGAGACCTGATGCAGGTGGAGGGCTTCCTGAAAACTACTCTCTACTGTACCTCACAGAAAGGTAAGAAATAGAAAGAGGGGGAGGCAGGTCTGTGCTTGTTTTTCTTTCCACAGATTCTGAAGATGAATTTATTATAGATGTTCACATTTACAAAATGAAACATCATATAAGCAGTTCTTCCTTCCATGAATGTTTTGAGTGAGGCTCAAGGATCTCCCTCTGTTCCCCCAAAGCTGCCAATAAAGCCTGTGTCCAAATGTTTAAAAGAGTCCAACTCTTCTGGTGCGATAATGAGGAAGCTCAGCTTGGATTGCTTTGGTTCCTTATTACTTTCAGCTGAAAACAGACTTGTGTGTTTTTGACCTTGGCCATATCACACGTTACGTAAAGGTGAGTGTAGTTACAGGGGTAAGATGAGAGTATTGCCTCCCAAAATATGAATTATGCCCTCCAATGAAATTTTTATTAAGTCACTAAATTTTAGTTGAGCATTTAGAAATATATTTTAGATATTCAAAGAAAAGAGGCAGGCAAATTTACCAAGGGAATCCAAACAAAGCAAACGTAAGAATTTTAGTTGGGAATGATTTTCAGTGTCTCATATTGTTGCAGTACTAGAAATTAGAGAACTAAGGAAAGTGTCACTGGGGAGTCAGAACTGTTATTTGGGAGGCAATGTCCTCATTCTCCCCTTACCATAGCTATACCCCAGTGTAGAGGGAAACTCAGGTCTGCTGAAATTAAGTATATCTGATGGAGATTATTAAGAACATGAGAATAGCTGTTCTACAGCCAACACAAGGTCCGTCTAGTCCCACATCCATAGTAGCCAACCAAATATCTATGACAAGCCCAAAAGCAAGATACAGGGACATAAGTGCAGCTTTCTGCTCATCTTTCTTAGCTGTAAACACTGAGGCAAATAGGTCACTGACTGGAGCTAATATAAAGCCTTTCATGACAAGTAGCCATTGATAGTCCTATTCTCCATGAATTTATCTAATCACCCTTTACAACTATCCATTTCCAAAGGTGACCATTTATATTAGAGTTCATCTGTTGGAAGCTATATAAGCCACAATGTTCAGCAGCAGTAGTTTAAGTATATATATAAAAAATAACTCTCTTTTCTTTGGAAAATACAGTTCCCCCACAACATTTGCTAGAGTTAATGTACAGGACCTCTGAAAAAGTGGAAAAATTTCAAATAACAAAATGTGTATGTATGTCTGTGGAAAGGGGACCAAGATGTGTGTCGGAGGGGTCCAAACCACATCAGGGAAAGGCAAAGGAAGAGGGGTCAGCATGGGGGCCCTATACTTCCTCTCTTTTACTCATCTCCTTGCTTGGATGTTGTGGGGGGCGCTTCGGGAGAGGGTTTGTGAAGCTTTCTGAGAAATTGGGCTCTGAGCCGTCCTTAGCTGACCAGGCAGTGGCTGATGGAGGAGGAGGAGGAGGAGGAAGACCAGAGGCAGGTTTTTAAAGAGCTGTTGAGAGTGAAGATTTCCCTGGAAAAGAAGTGCCTAAGGTGGGGAGGGGCAGAGGTTGAAGAAATTCACAAAAAATTAAATCCATGAAAGTTAAACCTACAAATGTGGAGGGCCAACTGTAGTCCAAGGCAAAGGAGGGGTACAGAGAACATACCCAAAAACTGGCTGCTGAAATGAAGACTCCAAGCATGAGCTGCCAGGCAGTAACTGCAGGGGAGCACAACTGCCTTTGTGCTCTGCCTGAGGGCTTTCTGGAAGCATCTGGTTGACTACTGTCAAATGAGCTTCATCTGAACCAACATCTTCAAAACAGAAATATAGTTGTCTGAAGTAAGGCTCTTGATGCTCTTATGGAATGAGTCCCCATGTCTTCTGGAGGACTTGTGTCTATGTCATGCTGTTACAATAGCTATGCCTTTAAGTCTGAGAAGACCTGTTTTCGAGTAGGTATGCAAAGATTTCTATTTAATTGTTGTTTTGTGTTGTTTTATTTCAGAGAACAGCTCCACGAATGTCCAGACTACATATCAGCAGGCCCCAATTCCTGTTATTTTGATAAAAGGCACACCAGGCTCTGGACAACATACAACATCACAGTGAAAGCTACTAATGCCTTGGGGAATAATTTCTCCGATCCTTATTACGTGGATGTGAGAACTCTCAGTAAGAGCAGAACATCAAAAGGCAAACCCAGCCATGCAACCAATCCTATGAAATTCTTTACAAAAATCCCAAAAGACCAAATTGTAAAGATGCATCTACACATTCTACCTAAAGGCAGCAGTAGTGGGAACTGAACATAATTCCAAGACAGTCTGGGAGAAACTCGGGAGAATACCCCATATCTATTAAGCTGTCCTCACCAAGTGATGGTATCCTCATGTGGGTCTCTTTTGAAGATCTTAATCAGACAGCTTCATAGCAAGACAGAAGATACGTTAGATTGTCAGTCTTTGAGCAATTTAGGGGTTTAAAGGATAAAGCCAACAGCAGTTGGATATATCAGCATCATGATTTTCTCAGTGTTGTGATTCTCCCAAACATTATCTAAAACCAAATGATAGTAGCTCTGATTTTCTAAATCTCTGGCCATTTCCACACTATGCTGTTATAGTGCTATTATTCCACTTTCAACGTCCTATGGAACCCTGGAGTTTGCAGTTTAGGGAGGGGCCTTTGGAATTCTCAGCCAGAGAACTCTTTGGCCTCAGTAAAGTCCAACACATCTGGAGAGTGAAAGATTGGGGAAAGCTAAGACTGATAATACTGCCCTAGATCATTATTGGTGAATGTGTATGACTGTCATAGCCTTTTGTAGCCACAAACTGTTTTACATTACCATTTTTAATCTGGTTATTTTTTAAAAAAAAATTGTACTGTTCAGTGTTTTAACTATGTTCTGTTTTAATTCAGATTAATAGCTGCCTTGGGTCCTACATTGTAAGAAAGGCAGGATAAATTGGTTTAATTGCTTATTTGGTGTGGAGCCTTGACTTGCACACCAGAGTCAGCCCAGCAGTGTTTTGTTAAACAAATTCCTGAGGTTCATCTACTAACATACTCCATTTGTGAACTTTAAAAGAGTTAAAATTCCCACATCATTAGAGTCCATCTTCCAGCATTCCTTACTATTCTTTTCCTGGGAGATGCAGCTCAACAGCATCTTGAACATTATGCAATTTACAGCCCAACCTAGATTAACTACTGTTCTACATCATTGCTCTGGAGTTCTTTGTGCTACAGTAATCTCTTCCATACTGAATTGATTCTGTCCGTGTGCATACAGTATCATAAATACAGCGTTCCTTGACAAGAGGGGGGGGGAAAGTACTAACCTTTGAATTTCTTTTTGTGTAGATAAGCCAGCCCCTCCCATGGATCTCTCTCTGGAACTCAGACAGTTGAATGAGAAAATGTATGTATGGGCAAAATGGTCACCACCACCTCCAGTGGTTGATGATGAAGCAAGCTGGCAAAGATGTAATAATTATGAATTGCGAGTAAACATTGGTGCAGGAAAGGAATGGGAGGTAAGTACATTTGCATGCTTTTGCAAAATGAGGGCTCTTTCTTTAAAAAGAGCTTTAAAAATATGAGAGAGAATGGTCAGTGTTGTAGCCATTCTCATATTTACAGAGGAAACCCTGAAACACAGTGGCCGGCGCAAGACTTTAAAAACTAACAAGTTGTAGGTAGCAGACCAGACTAGACAGAGGCAATGAATGTATCTTGTAATGTACATTGATGCCCAAAATTCAGACAGACAGTGTATGGACAGAGGAGCTGAGGTACAGTGGCAGAATACCCTCAGGTTCTATTCCTAGTATCTCAATTTTTATTGCAAATTTATTGCCCTTTATTGTCCCCACATGGCCAAGAAAAGGAATGGCCTCTGCCTGCATTGAGATGCCTCAGTACCATCTTAACTGACAACAGACTAACAGCTGAGATACACGCCTGTGACTCTAAGTTTGTCACCTTTCTTCTTCTGTATGTTTTTTTTTAACATTTTTGCCTGGTGAAGAAGCCAGTGACACTTTGGAAGTTTGCATAGTGCATTTTGTGCATTTTGGTTGACCAATAAAGGTATCACTTCTTTTGTGGATTTTGGATTTTGTTGTATTTTGTTGCATGGCCAACATGGCTACCCCCTGAATATGTTTCCTGGCATCTTAAGATATTTGCTGATGGAGCTGAAAAGACAACCACTTGAGACCTTCTGCTAGCCAGCACAGATCATGGCTAGCAACATGTAGCCTTCTGGTCACATGCAGGATTGAAAAAGGATCATATAACAGGTGATGGGAAATAGCTTTCTCTGGGTGTCACCGTGGAAGCAGATGCTGGTCAAAATAGACAGCAGTTGTCTAGGTGGACAAATAGATCTGGTATAGCATCAGATTAAAACTGGAATATAATGGGCCCTCAGGATCCACTGGGGATTGGTTTCAGCCCCTCCACCGGATCATCGATACCAAACTTTGTGAATGGTCAAGTCCCATTATATATAATAGTATAGTAAAATGGCATTCCTTATATAAAATGTCAAATTCAAAGTTTGCTTTTTGGATTTTTTTCTCAATATTTTCAAGCTGTGGTTGATTGAATCTGTGGATACAGAATCCATGGATACAGAAGCTGACTGTAGAATTAAAATTGAATTCTGCTTCTAGGTAGGATCGAAGAAAAGAAATATATTCTATTTCCTACCAGCCCCCAAAAAATGAGATAAACACTGTGGCAAAAATAACAATGTTTGCCTTGAAGTACTTAATTAATGTGATTAATGTTTCCATCCACTCACTCAGCCTCAAAAGAATGCAAAGGAAACCTGTCTCTGGATAAATCTTGCCAAGAAAACCCCATGATAGATTCACCTTAGGTTCACCATAAGTCAGAAATAACTTGAAGGCACATAGCAACAACAAACCCAATGAAAGTTATGGAAGAAAGAGGCTATCTTGTGGTACTTTCATTCCGAAGCTTCCTTGAAAGAACTCTTTAGATTAGAGAAACCAAAGTGTCCATTTATTATATTTGCAATAAGAAAGAAAGACCTTTAGACCAGGAACAGTGAAAGTGCCAAATGCAGATGTCTCTAAGAACCCCATGTAAATAGAAATTTCTCCCTGTAGGAGCAAGTAAACTGTCACCAGGATCACTGACACTAGTTAAGGAATGTAATTTTCTTAAAGAATGCCAAAGAAACAGATGACTCAACTCAGCTACAAAAAGGATAAAAATAATCATCTAGCAGTTAGTACTGAATGGTCATTTGAAAAATAACAGATACTGTATTTGCATTTCTTTTGTCTAAAATATCCACTGAAACATCTTTAAAAGAGAGCTGCAGACTCGGCTGTAGTAGGTAAAAAGGGCTAAAAATGAATCCAAGGCAAACAGAACCCACCAACCATAATAAATAAATCTCCTATTTTTGTTGTTTAGCTTTACTGCCAGCCCAGGACTGCGTATATTGAATGGCCAAAGGATTTGATAGGGCACAAGACACGGTTGGTGGGACACCCCTTTTGGTGGAGCACAAGTTGTACAGTCTTAGGTATTTTTCTTTCTTTATTTACAGATATTCATACCCTGCTTCTCAGTTCTAAAAGTACTAGGGCACTACATAATAGCATAGTACCAAATGCTCTGGAGTACTAGTGTACTGACATCATTTGGGTGTCACTTTTTTAATACACAATCCTACAATCCTCATAATTCCTTCTGTCTTTAATTCCTTTTCTAGACTCATTTTGTGAGAGAACAAACCCAATATAAAATGTCTCCGTTCCACCCAGAAGTGAAGTATACTGCTCAGGTTCGCTGTATAAGAGATAATGGGGAAACAAGTGAATGGAGTCCAGAAAGGTACTTCAAACTCCACAGTGGTGAGTCAACTGCTAATTATTTTTCTGTCTTGAAAAGTTAGGAGGGGCCAGAGTTTTCCTAAGACACACATCTTTCCAAGCAATTTTTCCTAATGTAATGATTTTTTGTTGTTGTTTTCCCTGGTGTACATCCTTTTGTATTCTCTTTCTCATTGTGTATACGTTTTTGTAAATACTTTTCAGTGAGAATATTGAAGAACTACGTGTTTTGGTTTGTGAGTTTATTCACACAAATTAGACTGGTCCACACTGACATGCAAAGAGAACAATTTCTCTCCCATCTGTAGTTCAAAATTTACATTCCCTTTGTTAAAAGCCAGTTGCAAATCAGTTCTGGGGACTAGGAACATGTATCTTCCAAATTAACTAAGGAGGAGTTCAAGATCCCCAGACTCTCTGCTCCTAGTTTAAGTCTAGGCTTTACAACACACTGGCATAATTGACTCATCAGTCTTTCCTCTATTCAGGCCAACCTCCAGGGAAGCCAGAGTTAATAAGATGTCGCTCTCCTGAAAAGGAAACCTTTACTTGCTGGTGGAAACCTGGTTCTGATGGAGGTCTTCCTATCAGTTATACTTTGTTCTATAACAAGGAAGGGTAAGCAGAAATTAAGCTAAGACTTGGATCTTGTGCCATCCTGCATTTTTGTCAGAAATTTGTCTTTAGTTTCTTCCACAAGATGACTTCTTAATTCAAAGGGCCTTTTCACACTGCACAATTATAGTACTATGATTCTACTTTCACTGCCACAGCATTTGGGAATTTGTGATTTAGGGAGAAATACTTAGGTCCCTACCACACTATACTATTATAGCACTATTATTCCACTTTAACTGCCCTGACTGCACCCTGTGGAATTCTGAGGTTTGTAGTTTGCTGAGGCACTGGAGCACTTTGGTGGAGAATTCTAAATGCCTCTTCCAAAACTGCAAATCCCATGATTCCATGCAATATTGCCATGGCAGTTGACTAACAGTGCTATAAGGGTGTAGTGTGATAAGGCCTTTTGAATTCTCAGCCAGAGGGCTCTAGTGCCTCATCAAACAATAAACCCCAAGATTTCATAGCTGTAGCCATTGCAATTAAAGCAGAATCATACTGCTATAAATATGTAAGCTAAAAGCCCCCCCCCAATTAACAACAACAACACATCAACAATGGAGACTCTTGTGATACTCTAAAGGCTAACAAACATGTTATGTTTGGCAACAGTCCTTGTTCTCCCACTGCCTGAAGTGGGCAAATAAATACTGCTGCCACCACCACACCACCTCTCCTTCACAGACACCAGTTATTGCCATCACTTGTCCTGTGTCTTGTTCTTCGGAATGAAGCAGAAGTTGGGAAGGTTCCATGAAAAGCAGTGACAGCCATTTAAAGCAGCTTTCTGCAGAGTCGGCCAGGAGGAGGTGCCTGCCTCTGAGGAATCCTTTTTCAGAATCAGGCATTTTGGGTAGAGTACCCCTGGGGTTACCTGTGTTCCCATGGCAGTGACACAGGTAAGGAAGACACCCTACAGCAGGGCATGTGAGGCCTGACCAGTTCTGGAAATGTGTGTGCTCTGCTATGGTATTGTAGCAGTGAGAAAAGAGTCAGTACAGCTCTTTGGAGCCCACCAGTGTCCTGTTCTGGAGAGCCAAGACAGCTTCTTCCTGGCTGTGGCATTTGCAGCAGCCAGAGAATGGGCTGGGAAATCTTTCCAGATCAGCCGTTCCACCTTCTGCTCTGAGTGGGACATAGCTGTTCCACTACCTCTTGGATTCTTCCCTCTGAGATAGGCAATGGCAGTCTGCCTAATGGGATGTAGTAGAGCCCACCATCAGATGCATGGAGCGGTACTTTAGTTGGCAGGTTTTCATATACACACTGCCAGGGATAGGTTGGAATGCATACAGTGAAGTGAGAAGGCATTGAAATACAGACAGACTGATAATGACCTTAACAGTTGCAATTCACAAAACAGTTTGGTGCTAAAAGTAAGATCTCTGTATTGCTGGACTAATTAAACCTATGCTGTGATTTTTTAAAAAATGCTAAGAGCATTGTCCTTATTCACTCCATTAAATAAATAAAATAAAATAATTTGTATTTAATGCTGTTTCCCTCCTCCCCCCTCCCCCAATTTCTTTGGGTAGGTTTGAAATCTGAGAAATGCCTGATTTAAATAATCTCACCCCTTGACAGGCAAAAACACTTTCCTCTCACATGTCGGGTGTACTTTCTTGACAACAGCTGATCAAATAAAAAGGTTACTAACCAACAGTCAGGGTGCCTAAATACCCTAAAGACACCAGATCCCATCTGATCTTAGAAATTAATCAGGTCAGCCCTGGCCAGTCTTTGGATGGGAGACTACCAACAAATACCAGATGCCATAGGCAAAACTAGCAAAACCTTCTCTGAAGTATCCATTGCTTAAGAAAATGCTGTGAAATTCAGGGGGTCTCCATAAGTTGACAGATGACTTAAAGGCACAAACACACATAAAGCCAACAACTATAGACTCATACTGGAAATACAGACATGGGAACCAGATACTGTGAAGACCCACTAGATGCCAGCACTGGCCTCATTCTTCTTGTTTGTCTGAACTAGATTGCCTTGCCAATAATATTAGAAGAGTTAGCCTAGTCTTTCAGTTTATTTGCAAGATCATATTTTCCTCCAAAACAGAGAACAAGCTTGTCAGGTCTTAGTGATTAGAATGAGGTCTTATTCCCCCTTTATAAATGGAAATGACAGTGGCCTTGTTCCGTTGAGAGGAACTGCTCCCCAAGTTAATAACCAGATAATAAAGAAAAAGGAAAGGTTCTCTAGCAAAGGAGACCACCAAACCAGGTTTGCTGTTGAAACCTCAGATGGTACTGTGCCAGAGTACAACTGCAAAAACAATTTTTTTAAAATTTTCTGATTGGGTTACCAGAGGACCGCACGGAACATCTGCCACCAGTGAAGGGATGATGGCACTAGAAAAATGGAGGGCTCAGTATAAATAGCCTGAAAAAGTTCCATCCATGCATTGACTAGAATACAGAAATATATCTGTCCTCCATCCCCCGTTGCTGTTACTGTTGCTATTTTCTAGGAAGTACTACCAGAATACAGAGGTGAAATGCTATTTAGCAATGGCCACATTCCCTTTTTATCATCCGTTTTCTATACATTAAACAGATTTTATGCTCATTCTTTTTCTGATAATAAACCAGCATTATTCCTTCTGTTGATAATGTAAATATGTTTTCATTGCTTCAATCAGCATTGATCCAGAGTGTGTCCAGAATATTCCCAGTATGTTTCTGAAGCCCTAACCTCTTACCGAGAGATTGTTATTGAGTTAGAACAGGATTCTAAAATCTCTCAGCACTTGTCTGAGGTGAGGATTCAGACATGGTGGCCTCATAGTGATGAAAGTACAGTCAGCCCTCCACATTTGTGGGTTTCACTTTTGCGGATTTGATTATTCATGGATTATTTGCTGTCACCTCTGCTGCTGCCCTATGCCATTTTTAATAGGAAATGCAAGCCTCATGAGACTGAGAAACTGCAAATGAGGCTTCGAAGTCCCTCTTAAAAATGGTGTGGAGCAGAAATGGAGGTGGCAGTAAGCCCCACCAGCCACCCACTTCTGCCTTGTGAAGGAACCTTGATGCCTCAAAGAAATCCACGGTGGGCTGAATGTGGTGATCATACTTTTTTTGTGTGTTAAATATGGTTTGGGAGGGCCTAGAGTTATTCACATTTTTTTTCACTTTCACGGGGTCCTGTGCCCCTAACCCTAGCAAATGTGGAGGGATGACTGTACTCTCCTGAAGAAACCCTTCCTGTTGTCTTTAATTTACTTTGTAATTGCAGCTGTTCAAGTTAATTGTCACTGTATGTACTTTCTTCATTTTCTTCTGGCCTCACTATTTAATTTCTTCTCACCACCACCCCAGAATTTGACAATTAAAGTACTAATCTGTGCATCTGAGACAAAAACATGAGTCATAACAAATGTGATAGCTTTTAAGGTACTGTGAGCCTCTTTGTTGTTAGCCTGTTGTAACAGACAAATGCAGTGTTCCTCTGGAAATACT
Source organism: Iguana delicatissima (assembly GCA_948472985.1). Lineage (NCBI taxonomy): Eukaryota > Metazoa > Chordata > Lepidosauria > Squamata > Iguanidae > Iguana > Iguana delicatissima. The sequence goes on from CAOKZL010000293.1 coordinate 158,542, forward strand.
TTCTTAGTGAAGGTTGTAAGAATACAGCCAGCGCTCCACATTCACTAGGACTAAGGGCACATGATCTCTGCAAAAGTGGAAGAAAATGCAGATATCAAAATCTGTGTGTTTGTCTGTGGGAAGGGGGCCAAGGCATGGAGGGAACAGTAGGCACCCAGGGTCCAAACCAAGGCCATTTCCGCACGACACTCTTATAGCACGATTATTCCACTTTCAACATCCTATGGAATCCTGGGGTTTGCAGTTTAGGGAGCGGCCGGACAGCCCCTCCCTAAACTGCAAACCCCAGGATTCCATAGGATGTTGAAAGTGGAATAATCGTGCTATAAGAGTGTTGTGCGGAAGTCTTGCAGGTCAAGGAAAAGAGAGAGAAAGAGGTGGGTTGGTATGGTGGCCCTGTACTTCTTCTGTCTTGCCCATCTCCTTCCTTGCGGGTGTGGGGGCATTGGGAGAGAGTTTGTTCTGAGAAATTGGGCTGCAATCTATCTGAGGAGGAGGAGGAGGAGGAAGAGGAGGGGCAGAGGTGGATTTTTAAAGGACTACTCAACCCCGGGAAAGAAGCCTTTTAGTGGGGGAGCAGGGATTGGAGAACCTTGCAAATCCATTAAATTTAAACCTCCAAATGTGGAGGGCTGACTATAGTATGGTTAATTAGCACTTATTTATTTTGTTAATTTTTATATTTCAGAAAGAACGAGTTCCACGAATGTCCAGACTATATAACAGCAGGACCCAATTCTTGTTATTTTGATAAAAGTCATACTTCACTTTGGATGACATACAATTTTACCATAAAGGCTACTAATGAAATGGGAAGTACTGTCTCAGAATCTTATTATGTGGATGTGGCTAACATAGGTATGCAAAAAAGTGACTTCTGAAAGTTTTGAACTTGTGTGACATCTGCTATTAGCTATGCTCGGTGGCCAGCTGTGGATAGTGTCAGCAGATGACTTCCATGTCAGTGAAGAAGTAGACCTGCTTTGGATTTTAGTCTGAACTTTACAGGAACCCCGGGTGCTAAATCTTGTAGTTTTGGCACTTTAGAGAATTCTTTTACCATTTAAGCTAAAATCTGCTGGACTGACATGGAAGTCACCAGCTGCCACTTGCCTTGGATGTCAGTGGACCTTGTGGTCTTGCTTCAGGAGGGCCGAGTGGGTTCGTCAAGCATCTGTTGTGCCATGGTAGGATGCGGCCATCTAGTTTATGAGGTTGCATTGGGCAGAGCTGTTGTAGCAGAGGTGGGCACCTGTCAAAGGCTAGGGGGCTGCATTAGCCTCCCAGGAGAACTTGAAAGGCCACACACACACACTTCACCCCCTGCAAAAAAATTAAAAATTGCTCCCAAATGCCCCCTGTGCCTCCCTGGGGGTGTTAGGGGAATTTTGGTTTGGGTACAGGAGAGGACTTTATTAAACAGGTAATGAGTAGAAGTCACTTCCTTTTTACTTTCTGCCCTTTTTTTTTTTTTTTAAGATCTCTCCTCAGCCTAAATTGGCCCAGGGCCTCCAAAAATGTGGCCAGATGCCCCCATGCCTCCCAAGAGGGCATTTTGGGACAAAAAATTGTCCTCTGGGGTGGCACAAAAACAGCCCATGGGCTGCACTTTGCCCACTCCTGTTGTATAGGTTCCAAAAAGATATTGTTGCACATGTTGGTACCTCAGCATCCAGCTATGGATTGATTGAAAACTCATTGCTGCCACCCACTGCCATAAAAACAGGACCTGATCACACATGTTGCCAGGGAAAAATTATTCCACTCTTAAATCTTCAGGTGGCCCAGTTGTCCCTATTTACTAGGTATAGTTTGAGATTGCTTATAAAACACTATACCTGTCTTGTTTCTGTGTTACCTTTTGGGGACAAGCCACTTTTTGATGCATACCATAAAGTTCAGCAGGCAGAAGAGTTTGTTATGGTCAGTGCAGGGAAGAAGAGTTATCCCTTGATTCTTTGCATGAAGTGAAAAATATCTGTTTTCAGTCATGAAATGTTGAAGGGCATAAATCTCTGATCTTTCGTTTTTCAGTTCAGCCAGATCCTCCAGAAAACCTGTCTCTGGAATTTGAAAAAAAAGTATATGGAGAATACCTCTTGTTGAAATGGTCTCCACCTTTGCTGGGTGATGTCAAATCTGGCTGGTTAACCCTTGAGTATGAGTTGCGCATAAAACCTGAAGAGGGACAAGAGTGGGAGGTGAGAAGAAGCTCTTGGTAGACAAATGTTCTGTGTTTCATTTATACATTACATCACAAAACAGGCTCAGTACAACAAAGAAGAATTGTCCTTTGATGTCATGATGGGCAACGCACCAGCTGGCTTTTCTGCACCACCACCTCCAAATCATTGAATCATAGAGCTGGAAGAGATCCCAGGGACCATCGATTCCAACCCCATGCTATGCAGGAACACTCAACAAAGCATTCCCAACAGGTGGCCATCCAGCCTCTGCTTAAAAACCTCCAAAGAAGGAGACTCTACCACATTCCGCGGCAGCATATTCCACTTCTGGACAGCTCTGACTGTCAGGAAGTTCTTCCTGAGGTTCAGGTGGAATCTCCTTTCCTGCAGCTTGATCTATTGCTCCTTGTCTTAGTCTCTGGAGCGGCAGAGAACAAGCCTGCTCCCTCCTCAACATGACATCTCTTCAAATATTTAAACATGGCTATCATGTCCCCTCTTAACCTTCTCTTCTGCAGACTAAACATACCCAGCTCCCTAAGCCATTCTTCATAGGGCATGGCTTCCAGAACCTTCACCATTTTGGTCGCCCTCCTCTGGACACGTTCCAGCTTGTCGACATCCTTCTTGAACTGAGGTGCCCAGAACTGGACATAGTATTCCAAATGAGGCCTAACCAATGCAGAATAGAGTGGTACTATTACCTCCCTCGATCTAGACACCATACCCCTATTGATGCAACCAAGAATTGCATTGGCTTTCTTGGCTGCCATGTCACACTGCTGACTCATGTTCAGCTTGTGATCTACCAAGACTCCTAGATCCCTTTCACATGTACTGCTATCCAGCCACACGTCCCCCATCCTATATTTGTGCATTCCATTTTTTCTGCCTAAGTGCAGGACCTTACATTTATCTCTGTTGAAATTCAGTTTGTTAGCTTTGGCTCAGCTCTCCAATATGTCAAGGTCATTTTGAAATTTGATCCTGTACTATCTGTACTACTGGAACTCTCTGAGAAACTGCACCACCAAATTTTGGTAGCAAAACCATTTACTTACTTACTTACTTACTTACTTACTTACTTACCTATCTATTTATATATCTATCCATCCTCACCTCTCACCCAGGTTTTGAATGTTAGGCAACCTCCAACTTAATTTAAAAGGTTCCCATAAAATCACAATAAATATGTTTAAATATAGGTTAACACAATTTAAAAACATGCCACTAATAATAAATAAGCAGTAAAAATACTGAAAACCTAATGCATCAGTTCTAAAATCTCTGACCATAAAAGACAGGGAGGTGCTTGCTGCCTTTGCCTGTCATCAAAAGGGCAATAGGAGAGAGCTAACCTAACATTCTTTAGAAAGGACTTCCATATTCTTGGGGTGGCCATCAAGAAGACTGTCTCTCATGTTCTAAGTGGCCTTTTGCAGTTTTCTGATAGAAGTTGCTGATAAATCAGGAAAATATAATTAAAAGAAGCATTTCCTAGCTGTTTTAATGGCCTTTAGCAATCACTGCCAAAATTTGGTGGCATGGTTTGTTACAGAGTTTCAGTCATGTCAACCCACAGTACATCCCAGATAGAGTGCAAAATTGACCCATAGGCCCATTGAAGTTATCCACTCTTGCATTAAGAATATATAAGAATGAATGTAATTATAATAGTTAACAATATCCATACGTCTTTAGCAACACTTGATAGAACAAGAAAACAAAATATGACCTTATTTGTTTGTTCCATTTGTGTAATATGGAAGGCTTAACATGGCTGCAGAGGATCAAGGAGATGGGGAAATGCTCCTTAGATCTCCAGACCTTGCTCCTCCCTGCCACAGACAAAACTAGACATGATGTTATTCTCTCTCTCTCTCTCCCTTTCAACAAATAATCAGCACGAGCAGAGGGAAAGCCAATCAGGACCATTGCATAAAGCATGGGTGGGCATGAGCTGGTGATTGGGAGGCCAGTTTTGCTCTGCAGGCCATAGCTTTGTTGCTTCTAGGGCTATTTTTGGCTCTTTGGGGATGGAGAGCCCCATCAAAAAGCCTTTAGGGTCAAAACCATGTTCCCCAGACTGTCAGAGTTCAACTCTCAGCCCATGCTTATCAGCCAGCAAGGCAAGGAAAGCGATAGTACTTGCCCAAGAGGAGGAGGCAGTGGGGGAGTATCCAATGCTAACAATGCTGAGCCGAGTGCAAGTCAAGGTCAGTCCAAAAGTCCAGAATGCTGAAGGTCTGTCCAAAAGGTCAAGAGAACTGGAACACAAGGGTCATGGGAGCCTGAGCAGCAATTTGCTACAAGCAAATATCAAGCCACACTGACACATTTATACAGCTGAGGAAAACAGATGTTTCTCATCATTGTTCTGTTTTCGTAAATCTCACCAAAATGGCTTCCCTGTGAGTTGCTCTTTTTTGTCTCCTCAGTCACTGAGTGCTAGGCAGCAAAGGTGGATCTAATTCCTCTAAATCATTGCTGGCCCTTTCTCCCTCTGGCACTGGCTGTAACAACTCTGTCTCAGCTTGCCTTTCAGCTGGTGGGGATGTTGGCAAGATAGTTTGGTCTATCACTGGCTCTGTTTCTGGCACGATCAATTGCTCATCGACCTCTGAGCCATCATCTATCACACAGACAGTGTTTTAATCCCAAACTCGGTTCTGTAGTAAAAAAAACAAACAAAAAAAACCTTGCAGAGAAGCGAGGTGGGGGGGTGTTCTGTATGCCTAAATCTAGATCCTAATGAAAGAAAAGCTCCATTTGGCACCATACTAATGGCTATCGCCAAACCTTGGAGGCACAAATTCTGTAAGATAATTCATGGTGTGTTGTGTGAAAATGAACTTCCTTATTGAATCTACTGTCAGTTGATTCTGTTTAATGATCCCCAAGTTCCATTGTTATGTGGGAGAGAAAGAAAATAACATTCTGTTTCCACAGCTTGCCTGCATTATGCATAATGTTCTGAAACCACATGGTGTCTCTTTTCTCATAAAGAACACCAGGTTTGTTCATTGTTGCTATTGTTACAAAGTACTCCTTTCTCCCCCTGTGTTCTTTACATATTTCCAGAAAATATTTGTTGGCCAAAGAACAGCTTACAAGATGTTCAGTGTAAATCCAGGTGAAAGGTATGTTGCACAAGTCCGCTGCCGATCGGACCATGGCTCATGGAGCGACTGGAGTCCCAAAAGCTACATTAAGCTCCAAAAAGGTGAGAGTGGTAGTTGATCAGCCCCTCCTTAGTTAGTGCCAGCCATACAACACCACTAACCAGTTTAGTTTAGTTTAATTTGTTCAGAATTTAGAAATAACAAATCACAAATAACATATTCCTTATTATTAGACAGTGTTCGCAATAACAGAGGCATAAATAACCTCCATTTGTAACATGTTGTGTTGTTACATGCCTTCAGTTTGACTCCATTGTATGGCACCCCAATAATATGGTTTACCTGGCAGTGTTTTCTCAGCAGAGGTTTGCCATTGCCTTCCTCTTAGACCAAAAGAGTCTGATTTGCCCAGGGCCAGTCTGTGGGGTTTCCATGGCTGAGTGGGAGTTTTAACCCTGGGTCTATCAGAGCCATAGTCCAGCCCTCAAACCACTATACCGTGCTGGCTCTTGTAGCTGTAACATAACGAGGGATAATTTCATTCATTTGGCTGTTGTATAATAGTATCTGTTATTTTAGACAATTTTATAGTTACCAGGCATGGAGGCTCGCTTTTTAGCTGTGTTTTGCATCTAAGGCCAGCAGCATTCTGATATTGCTGTTGTTAACATAACTAAAAAGTTATTTTTGTTACTTTTCAACAAGAAGAAAGTAACTCATCCATTTTAAAATTACAAACATAGCAGTAACTTAACAGCTCTGAAGGATGAGAGTTTGGAACTGTGAATGTAGTTAATTACTTTTCAACAGTGATTTTTCAGGTTCTGAGCGTATTATTTGTGTCCGGCTTTTCTATCAAAATTAATCAACACTTCAAATAGTGCAAAGAAGATGCAATATACGAGCAGTATAGAGAGCCAGTGTTGTGTAGTGGTTTGGGCATTTGGACTGCTATTCTGGAGAGTAGGGTTCAATTCCCCACTTGGCCATAGAAACCCACTGGGTGATCTTGGGTGCATCAGCAAATCCCATGATAGAGTCACCATAAGTCAGAAACAACTTGAAGACAAACAATAACAACAACAAAACATTGCTGAAGAGAGCAACAGGAGTAGGACATCAAGAGGAAGACATCAGTAGTATGCATGTGAAGAAAATTCAGCAAGTTCCTTTTTGGATTGAGGGAGACTGTGGTTGGGACAGGCTGTGCTTCACTCACAGTATGGAGGATTCTCAAGGCCCTGTGAAAGACCTTGCCCCTAGCACAAGAGTGAGACAACAAGCCCTATTTTTATCATGTTTTGCAACCATGGGCCCTTTCACACTGCATAATTATAGCACTATGATGCACTTTAACTGCTACGGTTCCATCCTATGAAATCCTGGGATTTGTAGTTCAAGGAAGGGTATTCAGAATTCTTAAGTGAGTTCCAGTGCCTCCTCGGATTGTTGTGTGGATAAATGGGAAGAGCTTCTTAAGCTCCTTGGAGGAAAGACAGGATAGTACTGTAACAAATGGATAAATTATAGCAATAACTGGAATTCAGCTGTTGAGAAATGAAGTATAACAGGTGTTAGACTAGTACTTGGGAAACTCCAGCTCAAATCTCACAATAAAACTTGCTGTATGAATTTGAGACTCTCACTACATCTCAGCCTAATCCAACTCAGTGGGTTACTGTAGAGATAAAATGGCAGTAAAATATTGTCTCAGCTATTGTAGGATTTTTTTAAAAGTGTAGTACCACTGGCCCTCCACATCTGTGGGTTTGACTTTCACAGATTTGATTATTTGCAAGTTTCTTCAATCCCTGCCCCTGTATCTCAGGTGCTTCTTTTCTGGGGAAACCTTCCCCCTCAGTAGCTCTGATCAAGCCAGACAGCCCTTCAAAAACTTGCCTCTGGTCCTCCTCCTCGACTAGCCACTGTCTGGCCAGCTAAGGATGCCTTGCAGCCTGATTTCCCAGCAGCATAAACCTTTTCCCAGTGCCCCACACACACCAGAGAAAGGAGATGGGAAAAAGAAGTATAGAGCTACCATGCTGACCCACCCCCTTTCCCTTTCCTTTCCCTGACATGGTGTAGACCCTGGTGCCCACTCTACCCACAGTGTCTCAGCCACAGACACACACACACACATTTTGGTGTTTGCTATTTTCCACTTCTGCTAAGATCCTGCACCTCTAATCCTGGCTGATGTACACTGAAATGTAACTTGAAATATAAGCTCTCCTTGTTTTTTACTCCTAGACATCAGAGTGAAGGATATACTTGTTTGGATCTTTGTGGCTTGTTTATCATTTGCTGTATGTTTGATCATGATCTGGACACTGGCTTTTAAAGGAACTGAGTAAGTTGCTACTTCTGACACTGCAAGAGGTTTAAAAACAACCAAACTGGTTATTTCTGAAACAACCATATTTTGACTTGTTTCTTTGTTATATATGTTAGGGAGAAGGGGAAACCATGCAATGTATATTAGGAGAGAATGAAAAGGCTGATCCTTCTCTCTGGTGGATCCTTGCCTGTCCATAACTGTTGCTCTTAAACATGAGAAATAATGAAATGAAATGAAATGAAATGGGAAAAACTGTGATTCCTTTAGATTACAGTCCAGCAAAATGACCATGGGACAAAGTCAGTGGATAATGCCATCTTTGGCTGGGCCGAGGCTGTAGTCTTGGGAAAGTTTCCAACAAACCAAGAAAGAAAACCCTATTTGCCCAGTCAGTTCTCAGTTGCTTCAGACCAGCCAAACACTGGAGTCTCCTACATTTGCGTTGATCCCAGAGGATTTTGACCTCCAACCTCAGTCTACGTACCAATTTCTTAAAAAAGATTCTGCAACTCTAGACTAGCAGGAAGAATAGAGAGCTCCTTACTCTTCTCAGCCCCCACTGTACTAGAGAATAACCAGATAATCTCCAATATCCATGCCTAGGCAAGATTCTACAGCTCCAGGGGCTGCTGGATAAAATGGCTTTACTATTTGGATGGATTAACATTTCAGTCTGGCTTCATACCTGGTTATGATAGCTTAGGTCACCTTAGCGGGTGACCTACACTAGGAACTGGACAGGAGGAGTATGTCCCTTTTGGTTGTTCTGGACCTCTCAGTGGCTTGTGACATCATCAAGCATGCTATCCTTCTGGGCTGCCTCACTGGGATGGGACTCAGAGGCACCCAGAAAGTAATGCTGGGGGATTACTTTTCAATATCCTGGACATTGCCCTGTGGAGCCCTCAGGACTCTGGTTCCACATACTATTCAACAGGTACATAAAACCACTGGGAGAAGTTTTTGGCGCCACAGTATGCTCAAGACACCCAACTCTAGCTCTTATTTCCATCTAATACAAAGGAAGCTGTTCTTACACTAAACTAATGACTGTTGTCAGTAATGGACTGAATGAAAGTGAGCAAATTGAACTGCTCTTAGCCAAAAGGCAGATCAGAGAATAGGTATTCAACTTGTGCTGGATAGGCACAGCCTTCCAGCATATACCCCCTGAAATCTCAGGCTTGTAGCTTGGATGGACTCCTGGAGTCATCCCTGAGCCTGGACGCCCAAGTTTCAGTGGTGTCTTGGCTTGCAGTTTGCATAGTTAAAACCAGTGTGCCTTTTGTGCCCATTCCTAGAGATATTGGATCTGGCTTGATTACATCCTATTTGGATTACTATAATGCACTCCACATTATAGTGCAGCAAACTATCCAGAAACTTCAGTGGGTCCCAAATGTTGCAGCCAGAGTCCTGAGTAGGACTGGTTTCTGGGAACATATAACTCTCTTGTTAAAACACCTTCACTGGCTACCAATTCATTTTATGGTGTTGGTTATGACCTATAAAGTCCTATATAGTTAGGTCCCGGTTATCTGAAAGATTGTATCTCCCTGTACAAGCCTGAGTCTTAAGATTCTTACAGGAGGGCTTTCTTCCAGTCCCACCATCCTCAAAGGCCTGTCTGCTGAGGATACATGGGAGTGTATTTCAGGTGACTGGTTCCACGCTGTGAAATTCCCTCCCCAAGAGACCAGCTGGCCACCTCTCTGATCTTTTTATTTAAACAAAAATTTGACAATTACTAAGCTGTGCACAATGGCTTTTACTGGGGGGATGGCATTTTTTACCCTAATTATTATGTCCTTTAAATAATTGTATACTTTGTTACCCAAAGAGGTAGGAGACATGGGGGTCCACCCGCAATGCCAGTGTCTCCTTAGAATTTGGGGGAATTATAGCTCAAAGGAGGCCTGCAAGAGGAAGGTAGCAGCAGGATCTTTTCATCAGTATATACCAGTACTTATTGTAAAGAAGATACCAGTTGAAGTTAAACAAAGTGTTTTATTTGAATTGACAAATACATGAGAAATCAGGTACTCTTAAGAACCATACAAGGCTATCAGACAGTGAGGCAAGAAAGGTTGGATAGAGAGAGATTGGGTTGAAAAGGGTGATAGGGCTCACAGCAGAGTGGCTCAGACAGCATCTGAGGCACTACATGCAGTGTAATACTCTCAGTGTACTACAATTTGCTGGGGTTGAAGCTAGTGCTTTTATATTCTATTTCATATCATGAAGGGGGTACATTGACAGAGCTGTAATGGCTTTCCCACAGAACTGACAAAGGATTCTGGAGTGGGCTGACTGTGTTACTCCAGAGCGACAAAACATTGATGACAATCTCTTAATGTCTGGGCTGATAGGGGGTCTACGGAAGATCCCCATAGAGGGCAAGATCAAGAGATGGTCCCTGATTGCTTCACCTGGGCAGTTTATCCTCCATTGTACTTGCACAAAGTGCACAAAGCCTAAGGTGTTGAAAAGATTAGCATAAACCAGTTAGCATTGGGGTTTCCCACCAAATCTTCTCTGAATTTATGACCTGACCAGTCAGTGTGCCCTTGATCATGTTTTTCAGCCATAAATATGTCCAGTTATGAAAAAAGCACATCCTGCAGGACGGGGGGGTGTAGAGTATGGTAACAACTGTTTTGTCTGGGTTTTTAAAACTTTTGTATCCTTAAGTTTTTAATTTTATTTTGTTTAAACCTTATTGTAAGCTGCTTTTGGATTCCTCATAGAGAGAAAGGCAGGGCATAAATTAAACAAATAAGAATACAGACCTTTCCACATTGTGATAAAATGCTTGGGTTTAGAGTGTGGGACTGATGTGGTTAACCAGGAGATTTTGGTGAACCCTCTAGAAAAAAACAAGGGCTAAAACTCAGAGGAAGACATTGTATATGAGACCCTCTGTTCCATCCTTGGTATCTCTTATCAGAGAATGTCAGGGCTAAGCTGTGAACTACATGTTAAACATGTGTAGCAGGTATGATTTTTCCCTATATAAATAGCAGCTACAATGAGGGAGAGAACAAAAGTTCTCTACCAGCAGCAAATAGAAATTTAGAATATATATGTGGGCAAAAATTATCAGGACTGCAGGACGGGCAGCAGTGTTAAGAAAACCATCCCCCTCTCTGTGTCATTGTCACAGTCCTGAGTTTTTCGTCTTGGACATTCTAGGATACTATAAATAACGGATGTGTAGAAGCATGAAAACATTGTGTTGGAAGGTTGATAACTGAGACTAAAGTGAGAGTTGCACCTGAGGTGTAAAATTTTGAATTGTACAACTGGACGAAGAGTAAGCCCATATCTTGTCAGCTCTTCCTTTGTAGCCTCAGACAGTCCAAATGTGTCCCATCATCCATACACAGTGTCCCAACTTCCTGTGCTAGTTGTGGGTTTGGGGATTTGTAGTTGAAACACATCCAGAGGGTGCCAGGCTATGGAAGCCTACTCAAAGGTATTAGAACAGGCGCAGCCATTCTTATGCTTAAAACTATTGGAAAAAAGAAAAATCCTGCAACAGTGGAGGGCTAAGAAATCTCATTTCAGCACTACATATGTTCAGGGGTGGGGTGAGGTGGGGTGGGGTGGGACACTAATTGCAAAATGAATTGCTTGCCTTTGCGTCATCTTTTTCCCTCTGTCTTGTTTTCCTTGTTCAGCATGGTGGCCTGCATTCTACCACCTGTTCCACATCCAAAAATTAAAGGCTTTGATGCTCAGCTATTAGAGGTAAGCTTTTTGATATTCAGTGAAAAAAGACCATGGTATTCTCTGGCCTGCACTTTGGGTGACAGAGAGAGAGAGAGACAGAGAGACAATCCAACACTGTAAATTTTAACTACTTCCAAACCATTAATACTTCTGTTGTTGCTCAGTTGCTTGAATTCAAAACAAACTATGAGCTCCAAACTATGCGCTTGCCCTGAAAGTCAGGAATTTTCTTTCCTAAGGCCAGTCTGGGCGCCCAGCCTGGAACACAACTGCAACTGTGGTAAGGGGCTTTAACCCTTTGATCTCTGCTATCTACACCCTTGAGATTATAAGTCATGTATAGTATTTCCTTACAGCAAAACGCTATTAATAGAAGCATCCACAAACCATGCAAGTATAATAAGGCCAGGGGACCTGATATGAATTGAAACAGAGAGAAGAAATAATTAAAACACCCTTCATCCATGGTGGAATCCCTGCATATTTGTGAAAGAAAAGTCTTGCATTCTAGACTGTGATCAGTGCCAGCAGCAGTTTGACCTTTAGCTAGACTATTGGTTCTTTTAATTCAGGGGTGGCAGGCTTAAGGCCTGTCAGATATCAGTCTGAAAGTCTCAGTCAGAATGGCCAGAGGGCCCCATATTCCCCATCCCAAGTATAGTGTACTCTGGCTGGTGAAAGCTCTTTGGGGTCGTAGTCAGTGGGGGATCTTTCCTGCCTCAGTGACCTTGGATCCCTTGATGTTTGGGACCTCCTACTTGGAAGCCATGTGCTCTCCTACTCTGCTGTAACCTCTGCCTCTACCCATTCCTGTCTAATTGTAACTAAGTCTTTTAGAAAGTGAATGTAAGAAAAGTCAAGGATTCTTCAAAGATTCTTTTGGTAGAGACTTGGACCTATTCTATTGAGCTACCATGAATAGTTTCTATTTGACCTTCTTCAGTGGAGAAGAGAGCCAGCACAGTACTAGTCCCTGCCTTAGGCAGGGAAGATGAAACCTCTGGTCCACATTGGCAATCTAATACATCTTACTGGTTAACAGAACAGAAACATTTCTTGGCTTCTCAGAGCCCTGGAGTAGTGCAGAAGTTACCCATCTTCTGCATGGGTAGTGACTTTTTGGCTACTTGAAAAAATAGTCCTTGGAGGAGTAAGATTAATATTAGTCAGTTATTGGAAAAATTACCTTTTTGGACTAAAACTCCCACATTTCCCCAGCTAGAATGATCGCTGATTTTTCCATGCTCTGATTTGATAAATGCAAACTCAGTGTGAGCCCTGGATTCTCATGGAGAAAAGTATCCAAACATCAAAGAGAGAAAGAAAGCCTTACACCCATAAGCTAGTTCAGGAATGTTGATTGATAAATTAATTATTATATCTACTGTGCCAGGCACATTGTTGCTGTCCTTAAAAGCACCTCCCTTGAAGGAATGTGACCATCTTTTCCACATTAGTAATATCCTTCAAGTAGTAGTGGTAGTGGCGGTAGCAGAAGTAGTACTAGTATAAGTAAATGGTTACTAGTAGTTCCCCTGCCAGTGGGACAGCGAAACCATTCTGGGTTTTAGTCTGAACTTTAAAGGAACTATACTGAAACTATTCGGGGGATGGAGCTGAGCACTCTGAGATCCCTTTTAAAGTTTAGGCTAAAACCCAGACTGAGTTCACTGCCCCAACTGACATGGAAGCCACCAGCAGCCACTGGGTAGCTGTAAAAGTAATAGTATCAGTAAGCAATATCAGTAGTTGTTGTCTGAACTGCGAAAGAAAAGGGAGATCCATCTCATGATGCTAAAAAGATGGTCTTTTATTTACTTGAAGGCCCAACATGTTTCTACCTACAGAGTTTACCTGAAAAAGAGTGTGGCAGATTTACTCTTTTGGACAGTCCTGATATTCCCCCAACACTCATCTGAGGAAGCTGTGGTATATGACCATTTCCATACTAGACTGTTATAATGCTATTATTCCATTTTCAACATCCTATGGAATCCTGTGGTTTGCAGGATTGCAAACCCCAGGATTCCACAGGATGTTGAAAGTGGAATAATAGCGTTATAACAGTCCAGTGCAGAAATGGCCTATGCAAGTGCATGCTATAATAAAGTGTGAACCCCCAAGGTAGCATATAACTCATTGTTGTAGTCCAAAAAATTAACTTTTTAAAGCTGTGCTCATGTCTGCTCCAGTTTTGAGTATAATAAAATGGGTAATTCAGATATTCTAGGCATTCCTCACTTAATATCATTGTATGTGTGTTTTCCTTCAGGCAGGAAAAACTGAAGAATTACTGAGTGCTCTGGATTGCCAGAGTTTCCCTCCAGCATCAGATTATGATGACCTTTTGGTAGAATTTTTGGAAGTAGATGACAGTGAAGACCAACAGCTAATGCCATGTCATGAAAAGAAACATCCAGATCTGACACACCAGGAAACAGACAGTGATTCAGGAAGAGGAAGTTGTGAGAGTCCTTCTCTATTGTCAGAGAAGCGCAAAGATGTCAGAAATCCACCTGAGCTGAAAACACCAGATATCAAGGATGTGCAAAAGAATACTGATGTAAAAAGCACACCAGAAAGCCCAAATACAGACTTGGAGGGACAGCTCCCCTGGCTCAGCAGTGGTGGGCCATGGGCATCCACATGGCCTGGGGCTCAGCTGCCAAATTGCCATACTCCTAATTGTTTCAGTCAGGAGACCACAGGCGTGTGTAAGATAGCAGTCAGTGCCATGAATGTAAACAGGCCACCTGTTTTGATGAGGAGTGAAGAAAAGCTTCCTCATTCCCAACATCCTAGAACCACTGAAACTGTTAGCAAAGGAACACCAGCCAAATTGGAAGATGGGACAAATTTATCCTTAAATGTTTCCAGTGACCAAAGGCTATTGTGGTTGATCCCTCCTGAAAGCTTGCCTTCTTTATCTACAAAGCCGATGGATTATGTAGAAGTTCACAAAGTCAACCATGATGGAGTACTGGCTGTTTTACCAAAGCAGAAAGAAAATGTTCACAAATCTGAAAGGAGTCCTGTTGCTAGAGATACAAATGAATACACCAAGGTTTCAACTGTTGCAGACAACCATATTTTGGTGTTATTTCCAGATCCCAAAACAGAGGCTTTGCCTTCCTTTCAGGAACCACCAAAAGAACCCAGCCAGAGAGGTCAGCAGAGCCAAGCAGAGAAAAATATGAGCTACTGTCTCACAGCTCCAAATGCACACAAATTACAGAGCAGTGGATTGGACTACATGGATCCAAATAATTTTATGCCCACCTTTAATTAATAGAAAGGTTGATTGTCCTCTTCAGGTAAAGTAAACACTGATGGAACAAAATTGGTCAAATATCTGATTAAGCTCAGTTGTTGTAGCGCATACCTTTTAAGGCTAAAATTTATGCTCAGTCACTTAAGAATATGCTGATAGCTTACAGATCAATTTTTTTCTGTCTCTGATTTTTCAGAGCTAATTTTTTGAAGAGTGACTTGCAGGAATTTAAAAGTACATGAAACACATACAAACACTCATACAACCAATATCCGTTTGTGATACATTATTACAGGGCTGATGCAGTGTGTGACAAAAACAACCACAGATCATTATCGAATGCTAGTTGGGAGGTGAAGGCTGCCTTCTAAAAAAAAACACCGAAAAACTGCATGTCTGTCAGATGCTGAAGTATCTGCGCACACCTTAGTGCCATTTAATAATATGGGAATGTGAGCATTCATGGTTTTTTTCCCTATTCATGAGCAGGGGGTGCTGCAACAAAATCTACACAAAAAGGGAGGGTCCACTGTACAATTCCTCAAAGTCCCAGTGGTCATGCTGGCTAGGGCAGTGGTTCTCAACCTGTGGGCCCCAGATGTTTTTGGACTTCAGCTCCCAGAAGCCCTAAGCATTGACCATAGTGGCTGGGGCTTCTGGGACCTGAAGTCCACAATCATCTGGGGACCCACAGGTTGAGAACCACTGGGCTAGGGGATTCCAGGAATTGTACACAATGTGACTTTCCCAAGTTACACACTGCTCCAGTACAAGGAATACACTATATGGGTAACCGATCGTGTTTTTGGATGGGGAGACCTTTTCTTCAAAAGCTGACTGAGACACAGCACTGCAGAACATAATCAGGAGTTCTCGGTCTGGGAACATCCCCATCCAGAGTGCCACAAATCTACTTCATTCCCTGCCAGTTGTGCAATCAGCGGCAGGCCTAGCTGCTGAAATGAGGGAACTCTCAGCATGGAGTTTTCTGCTGGCCCCTTTCTTTACCAGTATAACCCATTCCCATGTCCGTACATAGACAGCCAATGTACTCTTTGTTCTTGCTGTATGTGGAAGCTGGACAAGGCCTGCCAGAGAGAGAAAACAGTGGCTTTGCTCCTTTATCAAGTACCAGGAAGCTGCCCTTGTAATTACTCACAATGCACTAGGCCAGAATTGTGTCACCTGTGGGTGGTTTCCAAGCCTTCCTCCACAGAAAGCACTCTCCCCTCTAAAGAAAAATTGGCCTAAAAATGGGTAGTTGCTCCCTGTGAAACATTTTGTGGGTATCATTGTCCATTTAAGTTCTATTTCCCCATACATACTTGGGTGAGGGGACTGAAAGAGCCTTTATTGTGTAAAGCAGAAGTGAGCTTTCTGGTCACTTCCAGTCTTGAAAAAAAGAGTTGGGTTCAGCATGCCAAGGTCTTGTGGAATAGAAGTCTGTGGGTATGGTGCATACAATTCTTAGCATAACATTATTTTGGGTTGTTGTGCAGGATTGCAGGGGCAGCTGTCTTACCTGGTGCTCACTGGTGGACAGAACAGGACAGGACTCAGGAGAGCAGGAGAAGGAACAGCAGATTCATAGTAGCTGGCGTGGGTTTCGCTTCTACTGATGCTGGACCAGATCTGTGCCAGTGCAGGCCACTCAAATACTACATGCTTTGTTGCAGCTTTGTTAAAACTAGCCAAATATAGCAGTCAACAAAAGATCAGCACATGGTAGAAAAATAAAATACAGCTGCTTACAGCTTGCATGATGACTGCTGTTCATTCAGTTTTTCTGACATGCCACTAGTAAAGGTTTATACAGGTTTTTCTATTAGATTTTTCCCCCCTGCTCTTTCTATTTTAAAGAAAGTCCTAGTTTTGTGCATGTTAAAAAATCTTATACCAAAGATCTTTTATCAGATCTAATATACTGAAGATATTCCTAAATAGAGAGGAGAATCTTCTATCTCTGGTTTTCCTCCTTTGTTTTGGTACAGTAAATTATTCTGTAGTAGAAGCGGACCACTTCTGGCCCTCCAGATGTTGTTAGACTACAACTCCCAGCAGCCTTAGCCAGCAGAGCCAGAGATGAAGAATGCTACGAGTTGCACTTCAGCTTCTGGAAGACTATATATTGTCCACTCCTGTTATATAACCTTTCATCTCTGTGCTCTATTCAAAGCAACTGCAAATAAATGCTTTTGGCACCAGTGGGTTTACTTGCAAGGATTTCAGCATTTGGGGGGTGAGATTTGAAATTTTCTATTCTTCTAATGATCTGAATTACCCTTCAGCAGGATTCAGTTTCTTATACTGCCTTATTGTACATAGCAAAAAGTCTACTTTAATACAAGCCCTGTGTATTTTTGTGAACTATTTTTCTATGGTTAAAAAAAAACAATTTTCTGATTTCCATGAAGTATGTTGTTAACCAAAGGATTTAGTGCCTCATCTGTTACTGTTCTGTGAACAAACACAGGTGAAAAGACAGGAAAATGCAGTTTCTGTAATGAAACTCTGTTGGTATAGGGATAATGTTAAATGTGTGTCAGGTTGTGTTCCTTAAGGTCTTCAGTTCTTCCTTCTGTTTCAGGTGCATACAGTGGCGGAGCTTGGAGTGTGTGGAGGGCGGGCTATGGCGCACATGGTGTGGCCACTGTGTGCGAGGGTGTGGCTGTGGTGCATGGGGGCATTGCCAGGGCATACAGAGGCATGGCTATGGGCCAGGACACCCCAAAAACATTGCCGCCCAGGGCAAATCATCATCCCCGCTCCCACATCCCTATGCGACTGAGTGCATACCTGTTTCAAGGGACTTAACCCTCCCAGTGCAGTTCCCATAAACACTTTCAGGATGACATTGAAATCAATTGTCTTTGCAATGCCAAGAACATTGGATTTGAACCACAGAGGTGTAGAGCCCTTCTGTGTCCCTATCTGTCATAGAGTATCACAACCAATGGGAACTTTCAGTCCAGCAGCATTAGGAACTCTGGCTGAATGTCTGCCTCTCCTTTTTTCTATATTCACCAAACTATTAAAGTCTATAGGAAAGCTTCAATATCTTCAGTAAGACATAAGAATAGCAATAGCAATAGCATTTATTTCTATACCGCCTATCAACTAGTGTTATCTAAGCGGTTTACAATGTATTTTAGCTAATTGCCCCCAACAAGCTGGGTACTCATTTTACCGACCTACGAAAGGATGGAAGGCTGAGTCAACCTTGGCGCCTGGCAGGATCGAACTCACAACCTTGTGGTTGCAGTACTGGCATTTAACCACTGCGCCACCAGGGCTCCATAAGAAAGCTTCAATATCTTTAGGAATCAGGATTTTGGACTATCTAAGCTTTTAGTCCGACCCTGCAAGATTCATGTTATGTTTTTATGTGTGCACCTGTTAAATTCAGCTCTTGGCAATAGCTTGGTTATAGTTGCCAAAAATATGGACTATTCCTGAGGAAGCAAAACATAAAGCCAAAGTCAGGCAGTTTGTAGCCCTCCTCAGTTGTCAGTGGATTAGAAATCCCACCATCCACCACATGGGCCATGCTGATAAAAGTCACAATCCTTCCTCTCACCCACTAAAAAAGTAGGGAAAATGGAAGATAGTCCTATCTGGTGTGGTAACAATAGTTCTGTATGAAAATATTCCATCACAACAGTGAAAGTTAAAATCTATTAAATGTCCAATAGTTCTTGGGTTATTGTCCTTATATTTAATGAGTCTATAATTTTCAAATTGTCATAAAGATCTGCTCAGAACAGAACCATACATCCAGTACAGTTCATAAATAGTTCTCCATTTGAACTAAATGTTTTATATAAATAAAACATACTTTTCTCTTACACTATTGCTGACAATCACAGCTGTGCTCTTACATTTTCCAATGAAACCGACTATTAATTTGTATCAAGTAGAAATCTATAAGTTGCCCTGCACCAGTTTTCTAATAATCTATGACATTAATTATAAGTTGTGGTATAGTACAGATTGCATTAAATAGGAATTGAAGGATTTTTGTTCTTTATCTTGTGATATGATGTTCCAGAAATAATTATTATTTTTAAAAAATAATAATTTTTATTCCATATATTAAAGCAAGTCTGCCTTTCCCAGCAGACCTGCCAAGTAGAAAATTCTGTCTTGAATTAGTTGACTTGTTTTTGTGTACCTGCACATAGGCAACAGAATGTTGCTGTTTTTTTAATGTTATTCATGTGTGTAATCTATCAGTAACAACCACTTGTTAAAATTCCATTTGCAGCTTTTTTTTTTTTGTAGTAACTTCTCAAATATTCTGCATTTGCAATTTTCATCAATAAATCTAACACATATCCTTTGTCTGCAGTCTTAAACATATCTGATCAGGGAAGTAAGTCCCATAGAGCACAATGGGATCTACTTTGTATTAGTAAGTGCAGAAGAGGATGGTCATTTTCCATTGATCTGACATAGTAATGTTAGCACTATGCAGGAAAACATAAACCAGCTAAATGTACGTTTGCTGCAAAGTCATAAAGCTGTGCAATAAGACAGGTGTGATGGTACAAGTTCGTTTTTTTTTTCCAAACAAATCATACTACCTCATGTGTCCATGCCCCTCTAAAATCTGAGAGAGAGCAAGAGAGAAAGAAATGGAGATGTTAACAAGCTAATTATTTTGAAAGAAGCAAATCGAGCCCTCCACAATCGCTTTGATACGTGGCAGAGTTATATGGGGAGTTTAAAGAGATAGCTTGTTTTGGATACTGAATTTTATGCCTGTGATAACTTGTATTTATATATGTATTTGGCCCTCTTCAGACATTTTCTGAATGCATGGAGGTGGGAGTGGAGTTGTCTACAAGCAACTTCCATAAATGTATAGTAAGCCCTTTTGCACACAACTGCATGCGGAAGAAGCTCTCTCTGTGCAGAGACCCAGGCTTGATTTATTTGCTTTTTCTTCAAATGTGGATAGGACGTGTGTGTGTGTGTGTGTGTGTGTGTGTGTGTCTCTGTAAATTGTGGAATTGTTTCTAGCTCCTTAATTTCCAGACTGCAAGCTATTGTGGTCATCTGTAGGGACCAGGGGCTTAGAAAGGACAAAATTATTGCTGGCAAACCTGGTGGCATTGAGGGAGTCGTGTTCAGGTGAAATGAGATGGGGTTGCTAGCATAGGGTTGCCACTGCCAACCATTTAGTATTTCCTGACTGGGTAGTGATTGAGTCTGAGAAACCAAGAAACTGCAAGTTCATTCTGGCTCTAGTCTACCCATGATCCGGCAGAATCTGCTTGTTGCTGTTAGATCTTGGGAAGGTTAGATTTTGGATTACAGCTCCCAGGACACCCTGGCAAGCATGCCTGCTGCCCATGTATATAGGCTGCAAGTTTCTAGGAGAGGTAGTTGAAAAAGTTGCATTTCCAAATTCTGGTCCTATCTATAATTCTAGCAGGTTTCTTTGGCCTGCCTGGACTTTCAGCTTTCTCTACCCCAGCCCAATAAACATTTTGCCTGGACTCCAACTGTTCTGACTTTGTCCAAGCAATTGATCTTTTAAATCTGAAGTTGGCAAAGTTAGTTAAGAGAGTTTGAAGCAAATATTGAAAGAAGAAAAAAAGGCAGCTCCTCATTCGTACAGTTACACTCCTAAGATGATCACTTTAGAAAGGGGGCTGTTTTCTCTTCCTCCATTCTTTTTTGAACCTGATAAACATAGTCCTTAAAGGGTGATTTAACATGTGTGATTAAAATAAACCCATAATGTGAACTAAATCACCTACATAGGTCTAAGTAGAACTGTACAGCTTTGTGACACAACAAGGCAAACACAATCCACTTATTATAAATGCAGGCAGAACTAGCCCTCTTGTCAAAGAGAATGAGGCACCTGGTTCAGGCGGCAGCAAATAGTTCATTCCTTATCTAGTTCTTGCTCTGTTTTACCACCAGAGACGTGAGAAGGTGCTTGTAGGATTTTCTGCCTTTAGGGGACAAAACCACTTGGCTGGCTTAGGTACTCTGCACCTTGTTGTGGGGAAGTTTCCAGCTGTCTGAGAGGACTTCCTTCTGATCAACAGTAGGCTGAGGAACCTCTTATTTTGAATGCCACTCTGAGGCTGCCAAAAAAAAAAATGGATGGGGTTGTCAAGCTACTGGTACTGGTAAGCTACCAGGAATATCTGACAGGTTACATCCATATTTCTACATGAGAAGTTGAGGAGGCCTGTGCCATAACATATATGTAATTTCTCTTTGTCTGTGTTTTGTCTTGCATTAATAACCCCCTTCTTTTGAAACTTAGAGGCACAAATGAGCTTTTTGATATTATGTAAACATGCTGAAGGTGTAGGGAAGACCTCTAAGAGCCCTTTCCATAGGGGAGGAAATGAAAATAATTGGGCAGCTGTTATTCCAGGACTGAAAAAAGATGTGATCCACCAAGCTAAAGGCATATTACCTGCAGTTCTGATAATTCTGATGTTTTTGCATTCTGTTGCAGATGATGAAAATAGGAAGCACATTGAGGGCCACTATAAGGCAGCCATACATGGCTAGTGAACTCCATGTGGCTTGGTAACTTATATGTGGCTGTGCTCACAATTTGCATAAATCAGGTTGTATTTACTTTGTTATTGCAGGTGGTCCAGATACAGGTTTTCTTGCAAGAAATGGAAGTTGATGATGCAGGCAGGGAAAACCGCAATCCTAGGTTAATGAATTTGCTGCTGTGGCACAGAAATTCTGTTTTCTCAGCGCTTGATGTTTTGTTGCTGTTTTAATCTTACCTTTTTTCTTAGAATGGGAAATAGCAAGCCATGAGTTACCATGTTAGAGAGTTTTAACTGGTGTTCGCAGTATTGGTACTTTGTTACAGCTTTTTTTTTCCATTTTGGAAAACATACTTTTTCCATGACTGCAAAAGGTGATATATGTTTGTGTGGTTACCAGA
The DNA here is from genome assembly GCA_948472985.1 of Iguana delicatissima. Taxonomy (NCBI): domain Eukaryota; kingdom Metazoa; phylum Chordata; class Lepidosauria; order Squamata; family Iguanidae; genus Iguana; species Iguana delicatissima. The sequence goes on from CAOKZL010000293.1 coordinate 180,125, forward strand.
AGTCTACTAATAATACTTTATGTTCAGTATTGCTAAGAAATTGACAGCAATGTGCATTTGAAATCTCACTGCATACTTTGTAGCAGGGCGGGCTCTACCATTAGGGAGAGTGAAATGGCTACCTCAGGCAACAGATTCTGGCAGAACTGAAAGAGCCGCAAACTGGTGTCCACCATTGCTGTTATTTTTACTGTCATTTGGGGAAAGAATGCTTGTGGAACTTTCTGCCTCACGTGCCAGAATAATGGCTCTGGATTTTGCATACCTTGCTTCATTTGGATGAATGGGGGCACCATTTGCTACTCTGCATCAGGCAGCAAAATGTCTTGGGCCAGCTCTGTTTTGAAGTTTTTTCTTGCTCAATTTTTGTATTCAGATAGCAGCTGGTGAACAGGAAATGTGATGGAAAAAAGCTAAAGATTTATATTTTCCTAGAGTTTTTTGCAATTCATACAGTTCTCTAAATGATTTCTTGCCAGTAAGGTATTTCTTAGTAAGGTATTTTTGAACCCAAATGTACCAATCAATTTAAACACTTTGAATCAGGGTCAAACTATGTGGTACACTTAGCATATAGTTAGAATAGGTGCTCCACTGCTCCCTCAGGTCATGAAAGGGGTCTATTTGTCATAGTGTGGGCTTTTCTTTGCCAGCATTTAGCACAGTTGTTGTTGTTTTTTAATCGGGCATTGGAGAGTAAACATGATCTCAATTTGGATGTTTGCTTGCTGAGTCAAGCATCTCAATTCCAGAGGAAAACATGTTAATTGAATTCCCCTGAACATCTAGTTTGGCCCCCACACGTATGGTATACATTTCTGTCAAAGAAAGAGGCAAAATTGCAGCTGTTTGGTTAGGCTTGCGTATTACTGGTGTACTCAGTTTTTCATGTGCTAGTTTAACGGAGATATTTTTCTTTTAGAAACTGATCTACTGTTTGCTTTATGTTTCACAAATCAAAAAATATTCCAGATTACATAGATTTGTTTTCTTTTTGTGAATTATTTGGATCCCCAGTTTTATGCGATAAGCTAAAGGTTATAAGACATTGATTAAAAATCAGTTTCATTTAATATATTGATTTGAAAACACTGGTATAAAATTAAGAGCTCAGGAATCTTTTATCGTTTGTTAAATGCATTTTGAGGACAAATTGTTTAGTTGGAAGACAGTGGGGGAATTTTGCTTTGAATAACTTATTGTTATTTTAAATAATGTCTACCACTGGTTCTACTGTCATGATCATATTGTTGCTGCATTATGTACTTTTCTGTCACAAACCTGTCCATCCTTTACACTGCTGTTTTATTTCTTGTTAGTAGTGGTTGGGGAGGGAGAGCTTTATATTGTGTTATCCAACAAAAAAATAATAAAATATTTCTTGAGCAAAATGTGGAAGACCGTGTTGTTTTCCCACCAGCTAAAATAAAGTTTTATAAGATTGGAAGGAGATTATAGCCTGTTCATACACACACTCCTCACATTATAAGGCAACATGTGTAGTTTACATGGGGTAACCATGTTATCCTGCTGCAGCAAAAACTACAAAGAGCCCAACACAAATATTCTAGCACTGCATAAACCAATTAACATATGTAGAGTGATAAGAAACCTTTATCTTCATTCATATCTCTAGAAACAGACTACAATTTCTTGAAGATTCAGTAGTCTCTTGCTTTAATTTCCCTTTGAAGTTTATTTCCTCCACAATAGCCATGATAAGACTTCTTTGACCATTTCCTGCAAATTATGTGGGGGGTTTTGTTTGTTTTTGGTTTTTGACCTGTTTCTTGAACAGCCACAAATACCACATCCCTGTAAAGTATCAAGTCTGGTCTTTGGGAATGATACAGCCAAATCATAGTCCTAAAATGACAATGGAGAAAATGCATAGGGACACAAGGAAAAAAGCATTTTTGGAGATGTGGAACTGAGCATCTACCATTCAGAGGGAGCATTCTCCTCTTCCCAAAGAGGTCATTAGAATCTCTACTGATGAACCATCATCATATATTGGAAAATGGATGGAGACAACCATTCTTTTAAAGTTCTTGGATCACTATGTTTCTTAAGAGATTCATGTGCCCTTGATTTTTCTTTTTAATTAAAACAGGAAGCATACTGTATTTTATATGCTTCCACCCATTCCCAAGTTGTTGGAAGTTCTGGAGGTAGTGCTAGCAGTACTGCTCCTTGGGTGTGAGAGAACGAGAAAATTAGTGTGTCTTTGCAAAAGATGTATTTATAGTATTTACAACTATATATAAGCTAAGCATAAGTGGAGGCAAAGACAAAAACTGCTATCCCATTGAAAGTTCTTCTAAAGATGTCCTTCTGTAGGGATAGCAGTTGGGAAAGACATCTTTAGAAAAACTTTAGACTGATGGAATTTATTTTGTTTTTTACTAGAAGGAAACAACCCCACCCCCTGGTCCAGTCCATGTAAAATCAAGTATAAAATAGTTCAGAGAGTGGGAGCAAACATGCATATAGAATTAAGAAAGTGCCTCTGAGCATCTGTTCAGATCAGGAAATTATTTTTAGCACCAGAACTGAGCTCACAGTCTTTTTACACAAAAACTCACTCCATTTTTTTTTGGTTTCAGTAGCTTAATTTTTAGGACCCTCACCACCTTGAAAACGCCGTTTTTGTAGCTGCTGTTGTCAATGATTGGGAATCAGAAAATAACAACATAACAGCAGCAGCAGCAACAACAGTTTCTTTACCAGCCTTCCCTATGGATCAGGGTGGGAAACAGATTAACACACCACACATAACCAGTGGCAAAGCTTGAAGTATGTGGAGAGGGGGTGGGAGGGGGCGGAGCTATGGGGAGAGAGGCATGGCCGCTGTGCACGGGGGCATGGCCAGAGCGTGCAGGGACATGGCTACAGACTGGGACACTCCAAAAACATTGCCACCCGGGGCGAATCGCCCCCAGGTCCCTACGCGACTGCACAAAGCATCAGTTAGGAAAAAACATCAATTAAAAACAAGTTAAAAACCAGTCTATCTTCTGCCCTCCTCTGATCCAAGGTACTTACGTCAGACAACACACAACTCCCTGTCTGGCTGTCTTGGACTTTCTCTTCACTTGCCTTTTCCTAAGGTATCAACAACTTCATTGAGTGTTGAACTATGGCCCTGGAGACCAGGATTTGATTCTCCACTCAGACACGGAAATCCACTGGGTGACCTTGGGCACATCACATATTCTTGGCCTCAGAAAAGCCTGTGATAGGGTCACCTTAGGGTCGCCATAAATTGGAAATGACACAAAGGCACACAACAACATCTTCAATCCCTGATAAGTACTTAATTCAAAAACTCACAGAGAGATTTTCAGTCATCTGAAGTGTGTGTGTATGGCTTCAAGCCCCTTGTCGCTTATGGCAACCCCATGAATTTCATGGGATTTTCCTAAGTTGGTTTTGCCAGTTTCTTCCTCTGAAATACAGCCTATAGCACAAACACCCTAAAGCATCAGATCCTGTCGATCCCAGAAGCTAAGAAGGGTCAGCCCTGGTTAATACTTGGATGGAAGACTGCCAATAAATACCAGGTGCTGAAGAGTGTATTTCAGAGAAAGGAACTGGGAGAACCACCTCTTTAATATTCCATGCTTAAGAAAATCCTACGAAATTCATGGGGCTGCCATGAATTGACTGGTGACACGAAGGTACCTACACTCACCTGCTATTCATTGGCAGTCTCCCATGCAACTACTAACCAAAGCTGACCCTTCTTAGCTTCCAAGATCAGACAGGATCTGGTGCCTTTAGGGTATTTAGGCCCCTAAGCCATTGTTGGAAGCATAGAGGCAATCAAGGTTTCTACAGAGTAATTAGTAAGAGAGGGCACTCTAGAGAAGTTGAGTCCAATTTTGTTTCACCTGTTTCCTTCTTTGATCTACCTACTCAAGCCTCCTGCTTCCTGCCTGCCTGCAAAGTTCACTTCCCCCTTCTCCCAAAAGTTAGTTGGTCCTTTGTCTGGAAAGGAAGTGTCCATAAAGATTCCATCTCAGGAGGGATACTAGACAAACATCCACAAATGAGAACCAGGCTTTGATGCTCTTGTATTGACATTACAAAAGGTATTGAAATAGGTGGGAATCACACAGTTCACTTGTTAAATCACATGGATGTTCATACCCACCAATTGCTCCAATCTGGCAATCCCTGTATGATCTGAAATGATACAGTTCGCTTATTAAAATCATGTTTCCACGGGATGTTCAGACCCACTAACTGTCCCAATCCCCTGTCATCTCACCTTTCCGGGGACTTTTAAAATGCCCTAGTTTCTCTCCTCTTTTCCCACTTTCTCTCTTCATCCTCAGCTTACTTCAGTTCAAAGGGAACTCAATTAACACAGCAGGGCTGAAAGTGAGAAGAGGGGGTGATGTCTTGCCCTTCCCAGTAGGATCAAGCTAAAGCGAGTAGGGCATGAGGAATGTATCCTTCCTCATCAACACTTTCTGCCATCTTGACAATGCTCTTGATGTTCCTTAGCCACACATCTCCCAGTTTTCCTCTCTGAAACATTGTGAGGCATGGTCTGCAAAAGCCAGCGCTACTAGGTGTCCATTTGGAGGTAAGAGTACAGTCCTCCCTCTGCATTCGCTAGGGTTAGGGGCACAGGTCCCCCGTGAAAGTGGGAAAATGGTGAATTCTAGGCTCTCCCAAACCATATTTAACACACAAAAAGCATGATCGTCATATTCAACCCACCATGGATTCCTTTGAGGCATCAGGGTTCCTTCACAAGGAAGAAGTGGGTGGCTGGTGGGGCTTCCTGCCACCTCCACTGCTGCCCCACACCATTTTTAAGAGGGACTTACAAGCCTTGTTTGCAGTTTCTTAGTCTCACGAGGCTTGCAGTCCCTACTAAAAATGGCGCAAGGAGGCAGCAGACCGGACAGCAAATAATCCCTGAATAATGAAGTCCGCAAGAGTGAAACCTGCAAATGTGGAGGGCTGACAGTATTACTTAGCAACGCCTCGCTGGAGATCAGCTTGCGCGGGAGGAAAAGGCCTTCTGTTCAGGCTCTCTCTCTCCCACACACACACTTACACAAACCCACATCTTGGCGCCATTTTTCCTCTTTGTGGTAGATTCCTACAAGTAATGAAAGCTCGTGTAGGACGAGGTGAGATTTGGGATACAAAGGCAGCCGGTCTAGCGGGAGGCCGGGGTGTGGCGAGGACAGCGAAGCCCGGCGGACTGACCTGCCCGCGGCCTCAGGCCGCCCCTCCAGGGCGGGAGGCGGAACTCCGACTTGGCTGTGCCATTGGTGGCCGGAGAGGGCCGTAAAACCCTCCCCGCGCGCTCTTCCCCGCCAGCTGCTGTTGTTGTCTCGCCGGGAAAGGCGATGGTTCCCGCGGCTCGGTGCGGAGGCGGGCTCGGGCCCCTCTTCCTCAGCCCCCTGCCTAGGTTTCCAGCCGGGAGAAGACTCGGCCCGACGAGGCGAGGTAAGGGGAAGGCAAGGCGGGCCGGCGGAGAAGCAGCCGCAGCCGCAGCCGCAGCCCGCCCGGAGGGGCCGCTTTACCTCACGACCGTCCGGGCAGCGAGTGCAGTTGCTGCCTAAACACCTCAGCCCGGCATCGGTTTGCGTTGACTTATTAGTCCCAAAGTTCGTCTGGCGGAACGCGAAGGACGTGTTTTGGGGGATGTAGTGAGTGAGTTTTCCTCACTAGCCCTAGCCGAAGGACAAAAGCTGCCAAAGAGAGGAAGTGCAGAGCCCAAGGGGGTTTTGGAAATGACAGAGAACCCTTTTCTCTCCTTCCCGCCCGTGTTCCACCACCTTCCCCGGCAAACAGCCGAGAAGTGACCTGGATATCGCCTCCCCCCCCGCCCGCTCCCCAGCTCAGATATGAGGGCGCAGGTGGAGAAATGCCACAAAAAATAACTTTTTAAAAAACAGCAGCGAGTCTTACGAAGCGCGAAGTCCTGTTCAAACCATTTAAAGGACAGAGTGGAGGGCCATTTCCGCACTAGCCTGTTACAGCGCGATGATTCCACTTTCAACATCCTCTGGAATCCTGGGGTTTGCAGTTTCCGACTGGCCCCTCCCGAAACTGCAAACCCCAGGATTCCAGAGGATGTTGAAAGTGGAATCATCGCGCTGTAACAGGCTAGTGCGGACGGCGCGGGAACTGCACGCGCGCCTGTCTGCGCTTTGTGCGCGGCAGGATCCAGAGAGCAGAGCATCCCCTTTTTGGCGCGGCGGTACCTAAACGCCCGAATGGCACCAGATCCCTGATTACCTTGAAGGCTAAGTAGGGTCAGCCCTGGTTCGTATTAGATGGGAGTCTGCTAACAAATACCAGGTGCTGTAGGCTCAGAGGAGGGGACTGGCAGAACCCACCTCTTGCGTATTTCTTGCCGGAGAAAACCCTGTGAAGTTCTCGGGGTCTCCATAGGTTGACAGGGAATTTAAAGGGAGGAACACACGCAGGCATGTTCCCCATGGAGAAGCCCTCTGAAGAGGGGGTCGTTCAGTTGGGATCTCAACCAGAGAGAATATGACTTGGAATTAAATACAGTGTGTGCACTGAAGTTGTTCACTTTTTCTCATATTGATGAATAACTGAAGGTTTTGTGCTTTTCCTTCTCGGCACAAGCAAAAATTACTGGCCATACTGAGCAGCAATAGGTTTAATATAGACAAAAAGGAAAGGGGAGAAGGGACAGAATAGTCCTTTCTCACACAAACATCTAGCAGATTAGTTGCTTGATTAATTGAAATCAGTGCTATTATGTCTCAAGATGGGTAAGGAGGGCTGTTGTCATTGTGTGCTTTCAAGTCATTTTCAAGACGTGTGACCCAAAGGCAAGCCTAACACTGGGTTTTCTTGGCAAGATTTGTTCAGAGGGGGTTTGCCTTTGCCTTCCTCTGAGGCTGAGAGAGTGTTACTTGCCCAAGGTAATCCAGTGGGTTTCCCTGACTGAACAGGGGTTCTGACCCTGGTCTCCAGTGTTGTAGTCCAACCACTACACCATATGAATGATGGCTACTCACTTAGACTCTGCATCGCACCTGTGCATGTTGCTTGGGAAGAAATCCACTGTATATAGTAAGATTTGCTGAGGTGAAAGTGTATAGGACTGCAGTGTTAAAAGGATTAGGCAGATTTAATGGCAGGTACTAGCCTGGATGTGAACCAGTCTGGTGTAATGGTTTGAGTGCTGAACTAGGACTCCAGGGGACCAGAATTCAAGTCCCTGCTTGGGCATGGAAACCCACTAAGTGGCATTGAACAAGTCACACTTTCTCAATCTCTGGAGAAGGCAGTAGCAAACTCTCTCTGAACAAATCTTGCCAAGAAAACCCCATTATGGATTCTTCTTATTGTTGTTTGCCTTCAAGTCATTTCTGACTTATGGCACCCTAAGGCCTATCACATGGTTTTCTTGGCAAGATTTGTTCAGAGGAGGTTTGCCACTGCGTTCCCCTGAAGCTGAGAGAGTGTGACTTGCCCAAGATCACCCATTAGGTTTCCATGTTTGAGTGAGGATTCAAGCCCTGGTTTCTCAATGTCCTAGTCTAACACTCAAAACCACTATGCCACTCTGGCACCTTAGAGTCACCATAACTCAGAAATGACTTGAAGGCATGCGGCAAAAGACTGGATTTACCAACCGCTAGGATCCCTGATGATTGAGGGCCTTTTGTATTATCCAATTATAGTGTTATGATTCCACTTTAACATGCCCGGGATCCTGGGATATGTAATCTGGTGAAGCAGTGGACATCCTGGCTGAGAATTCTAAACATTCCCTTCCTGCGAATCCCAGGATTCTGTAGGATGCAGCCATGGCAGTTAAAGAGACATAGGAGTGGAGCATTTACAGGTCCTGCTCTGAGGCTGTATAGTTCTCATTAGGGACCAAGGAAAAAGACACATGTCTCCCTGGCCCATGTAATTGCTCACCATGTGAACCAAGGTCTTGGATTTGGTGGACATTTGGCTGCTCCACCAGAAGTGCCTTTAGATTAGAAGCTATTTCTTGGGATCATCATCATAATCTTCATCGTCATTGTTTGGTTCAGCAGTGCTAATCTGGTTTTAGCTCTGCTTATAAGATAGCAGTACCCATTAGAAGGGCAGTTTCTCATACCAGATGTGAATGGACTCTTGAACTTGGACTTTGATTCAGATTTATGGTATAAGAAGAATAGCTTCTTCTGCCAATGTGCTACAATAGAAAGACTGTTAGACTTGGGACTTTGATTCAGGGCTACACTCAGGCATGAAACTTATGGGCAATTAACCTAGTCACTAGCTTTTTCACAGGATTGTTGTAAGGGGGAAAAGTGTATCATATACTGTCCTGAGCACCTTGGAAGAACAGCGGAGTATAAATGGTTAAAATAAATATTAAAGACTTCTGTGGACTCTTTCCCTCTTTCCTGGGAACATCAAAGAGGGGAGAGAATGAAAGACATGATGCCTTATTGCTAACTAATTAAGAAATTCTGTTCATGCTGTCCATGGCTTGCTGTCTGAAGGAGCCATATTGCATTAGTGACTTCTGAGTGGAGCATTAATATCAGTGGATTCACTGTCAGGCTCTCGCAGCCAGCATGGGTTCTGCTCAACTATGAGGAGGAGGCAAATAGTAAAACTGTTCTAGCCAGTGGTTCTAGACACAGTGGGACTATGCAAATTGTGATCCAGAAAAGTAGTATTTCCGATTATTCCAGTCTGGCATGCTGGAGTGATTAGCTTGTTTGCTCATCCTATGCACTGTTAGTTCCAGTAAAAGGGAACAAAGTGCATGCAAGAGCCACTTAATTCATTAATTAATTCATACCACAACCAAAACAGCTTGAGGAGCCAAGCCATATGTTAGAATAAAGGTGTGCACCTGACCCTGTTAATGTTTTCGGCCTATAGCCCCCATCTGCCCTAGGCCACCATAACCTGTGGGGAGGGACAGTAAAAGTCTCAGTCCAAAAGCATTTAGAGCACCACAGTCATCCATCTCTATATTAGAAGAAAAACAACCCATCTTTGTGTTTTGGAAAAATTTTATTCTTTAATTAAATTAAATTATTTAATTTGTATCCTGCCTTTTTGCCAGAAATGTTTGGGCAAAATTTTTAGGCAGCTAAATATAGCACTTAGGGGTCTAAATCCAATCCAAGCTAATATTCCAAAGGACAGAATTAGAATTCAAAATGAATTTGAGAGACTAGAGAGCTGTGCCAAAACTAACAAAATGAATTTCAACAGGGAGAAATATAAAGTACTATACTTAGGCAGGAAAAAAAATGAAATGCACAGATATAGGATGGGTGTCACCTGCCTTGACCATAATACATATGGAAAGGATCTAGGAGTCTTAGTAGACCACAAGCTAAACATGAGTCAGCAGTGTGATGTGGCAGCTGAAAAAGCCCAATGTGATTCTAGGGTGTATCAATAGGAGTATAGTGGCTAAGTCAAGGGAAGTAATATTACCACTCTCTTCCGCTTTGGTCAGATTGGACCTGGAATACTGTGTCCAGTTCTGGGCACCACAGTTCAGGAAGGATGTTGACAGGCGGGAATACATCCAGAGGAGGGCGACCAAAATGATAAAAGGCCTGGAAGCCATGCCCTATGAGGAGTGGCTTGAGGAACTGGGTTTGTTTAGCCTGAAAAGAGAAGGTTAAGAGTAGACATCATACCTACGTTTAAATATTTGAAGGGATGTCCTGTGGAAACTGGAGCAACTTGTTTTCTGCTGCTCCGAAAACTAGGACATGGAGCAGTGGCTTCAAACTTGAGGAAAAGACATTCTACCTAAACATTAGGAAGAACTTCCTGATGGTAAGAGTAGTTTGACAGTGGAATATGCTGTCTTGAAGTATGATAGAGTCCCCTCTGGAGGTTTTTAAAGAGAGGCTTGATGGCCATCTGTCGAGTGGTTTGTTTATGTATTCCTGAATGGCAGGGGGATGGACAGGATGGCCTCTTCCAATTCTATGATTCTAATTGTTATTCTGAACTCAAGTAGATCCACTGAATCAGTGGGAATTTGGTGACTCTATTTATGTAATGGGTTTATTCAGGATGAGAGTGACAATTGGACTTAGGCTAAAGGGATTAGATACACTGATCCTGTGACTCAACATTACCAGGCTCTTCTGAACTGACCACATTCTATCAAGAGGTGTGCAAAATGAAAGCCCTAGGGCATTTTGCCCAAGTTCTGGCAACCTCAGCTCACACAGCTTGTACAAGGTTTGCTGACAGTTCTTTGTAACAAAATTCTTTGTTTTCCTCAGTATATAGCGGGGGGGGGGGGTAATTCTTTTGCAATTACTGTTTGCCCTGTTATTTCACTTCAGTATTCAGTTTTATTATGCTCCAAAAGTCTAACCTTTGGACAGAAAAAATGAACAGCCATTTTTGCATGACCAGAGGACAAATTAAGGAGGATAATATTGCAGCAACCTGACATATTATCTGCCATCTGGATGCAAGCAAGACTGGCCCGAGACATTTTGCTGCTTGAAGATCAAGGGGAATCCCCACCCAACCCCACCCTGTATGCCTGTGCGTGTGCAAAAGACAAAGGGAACTGCCAGGTGATTTTGTCTTCAGCACTGGTAATGGGATATAGTCCTCCAGCATACCTGAAGGAAATAGGCTAGCTTCAGCCCTGCTGAATGCAAGGCAGGCTGTCTGGCACACAGTTCTCCCCTCTGTCCTCTTTATTGTCATCTGCCACCAGTAGTGATGAACTCCCTCATCTCCTTCATGGCAGATGCATACACAGTTGCACAGAATAATGCTGAACTGGCTGTCTGATATCTCATTATTTGGAAAAACTGATGAACAGAAGGTGCACCCCTTGGATGTACCCTGCAACCTTCTCTTAGTTTTCTGGGCTTGGATGATTTCATTAACAATTTAAAGTGAATAACATGCCAGAAATATAGAAGAGTGCCCTAACTTCAAGAGTTCCCCAAACTTTGCTTATCTCTATATCCTCCAGAACATAGAATCTGTGGAATCATACAGCTGGAAGAGAGCCCAAACATCATCTCATTCAACCCTCTGCCAGTGCAAATAAGTAACTCCTTGCCATCTAAACATGCCACTAGAGAGATCTGGTCTGTATTCCAATGTGCTTGGGTCTTCAACTTCTTCCAGAAAGGATATGAGGCCATGCCTCTGCAATGGCATGTGAACATTTGTTTTGTTTCTTTGACTTATATCTTGCTTTTTCCCAAAAAAGCTCAAGAGAGCTTACAACAACATTAAAATGGTTACAGGGCAAAAGTTTGTAATGTTAGAACACAAGTAAAGAAATTGTAACATTAAAACACTACTGAACTTTTAGAAACTAAAAAATACATTTCATTTAAGCTCTTTCTCAGCAACTAGTCAATTACAGTTGGCAGAATGGCAATGGAAAAAGGACTGGGTCATACTCTCTTGACAGTGGGTTCCACTGATTTTCATCAGAAGATAAGAAAAGTGAGGTTTCCTTCCATTCTGTGTATTCTACATAACCTTACCCATCTTAGGAAAATAGCGTGAAATGAAATGTAATTTCAAATGGTTAACCATGGTCCATGGGGGAGTTATTTAACCTGCACCCCACCATGTTTGAACCATGGGTCACCAGTGGGCCTACCCTGATAAGTTTTTATAATTTTTCTGATTTGCATTTTTTTTTTAAATTAGAGGTATATAGGCAACAAGAAAGGAGCAAGTCTTTCCACCTGCAATCAAAAATGCCTGCATGTGACTTTTTACCTGACAAATATGAGGTAAGGGTAAGAGTTGTTAGCCCTGGTCTGTGTGAATAAGCTGCCGTTTGTGCATTATTGTATAACTAATCTCAGTAAGTTGCTATGCACAATGGAAAAACAGAACAAATTGGTAGCTTTGTTAACAGCAGACCCCTAAATTTGGAATCTCACCAAACCTGTACCAAAATTTTGCAATTGTTTTGTAATATTTTGCACACACCCCTACATTTTGCAATGACCCCAAAACTGAGTAATGAGTGTCTCAAACCAGGATTCCTAATGAACTCCAAAATTCCAACATTTTCTGATTTACTCCAAACTTTTTTTTTTTCCAAAACAGTTGCAAAACTTTGAAACAAGTCTGGATCAAATCAAGCAATGTTGAGATTCTGGATGTTTACTAGTAAGCCTGAATTGATGTTCCTGTTATTTATTTTGGGAGGAGGCATTGCAAAATGTGAATTTTTTATTGCCAAACTATGGCACAGGTTTGGATGGGACTCCCAAATTTGAGGGCCCATACTTACCAAAGCTTGAAACAGCTTCAGAGCAAAGATGCAGTCCTGAATACATTTGGGAAACAGAGTTGTTCTATCCTGTGATAAATACATGGCATGCAGGAGAGCATCACTTTTTTTACTTTCTTTTTTGTATGCCCTACCTGCCTGTCTTGGATCTCATCCTGGCGGGAAGGCTGGGTATAAATTCCAGAAATAAATAAAATAAATAAAAATAATTCAATGTAACTGCACACAGGAAGAATAAATACCTATCCCCCACAACTGTTTATTTTCCTGTGTATCTAACTTCTGTGGCCCCTGTGGTAGCTAAAATGCACATACATTGCACTGGTATCAGTTAAGTTTTTTGCTGCTTTTGTTAACCCCTGAATGAAGCAAATGTAGGTATGGAAGTGACAAGGAGAACCTTTAATCTCTCCCATCACAGCCCAGTATTTCTAATCCGAATTTATTCCCTGTATGTTTACGAGGAAGCAAGCAAGCAAGAGAGGTTTCTTTGCATGCTATATATGTAACATAATATGCTGTTCAGGCCTGCTGCTTGTGTTGTGTCTTGCTTCTGAGGGCAACATGTGTAGAATTGTTCTATATATTGGTGGAAATCCATTTGAATAGTTCAGAGTGATTCATCTTGGTCCCTTAATGCCGGTGGGGACTAAGTGCAATTAAATCAATCTGGAACCAAGCTGGTGCATTTCTATAGTGCGTCAGTGAGGAACTATTGACACTCTGGATGTTTTGGATTCCAGTGCTCAGAAGCCCCAGTCAGCAAAGCCAAAGATCAAGGACTATGGGAGTTGTAGTTCAAAACATATGGCAGTGCAAAGATTCCCATTATCTGTTGTAGTGAATGCATCACTATTAACTCAGTGGGGAAGGACAGTTTGCTATTCTGGAATTATACTGAGGTATTTCTTGTTTGACCATGATGAGAAGACAAATGTCCACACTATTCTAGGTAGTGGTTTTTGATACAGCTGATGCTGCGACTTGAGGATGGAGATATATCCACAAATATTCTTTTTTAAATTTCCTGCCTACAGTCTTATCCTTATGAGCATATGGTGAGGATCCGCAAAGAGAACGTTTCTCCATCCCTATACACTAGTTACAAGAAACCACTGCTTATCCATCAGGGACATATGCAGTGGCTGTTTGACTATGAAGGACGTAGGTACCTGGATCTCTTTTCTGGAATTGTGACTGTCAGTGTTGGTCATTGCCATCCGTAAGTATGTGTATCATTCCACTGGTTAATGTTTTTTGCTAGAACACAGCCCATGGGCAGTGTATGCCATCTGCAAATCAGTAGGCAATTTGTTTTGTTGTTACAGTGGATCTGGGCAGATAGAAATGCTTTTGGGGAGATGTTTAGCATCTTGCTTCCGACATTCAGTACTCTGTCAGTGGTAGCTAGTGACTTCCATAACAGTGGGGTGGTGAATCTGCTATCAGTTTTAGACTGAACTTTAAAGAAGTTAGCCAGGTTGCTAAGCCCTATCTCCAAAATAAGTTCAGTACCTTGTCTCCTTTAAGATTTAGACTGAAAGCCACAGTGGGTTCAACAGTTTGCTGACACTGAAGCCACCAATGAGCTTGGTTATTCTGGTGGCATGGATAGGTTGTCTGGCCTTGGCCCAGGCAATCTGAGTGCAAATTAGACATCAGTTATTACAGACATCCTTACTGATAGAGAGTTTCTAAAGAAGATGCTTACAAGCAAGAACAAGTTGCTAAACAGAAACAGAAACTCAGGACCGGATCTGGAAACAGCCTCTAATACAAATGTTAGCCAAGAGTTTACCCTGATTTGATAAAGTGTAAATATCTGCTAGTAGAGTTGCATTATACTAGTCCCATACTCAGTACCAATCTGATGCAAAATCTGTGGATCAGTGGTCAATGAGCATGGCTGAGAACCCATTGTGAAACTGCAGGGTGCAATGTGCAGAGTCAGTGCTTAGAAACAGTGCACATTTACATGCCACACTCTTGTCTACTTTAATGCACTACCACATGTTAATCGTCCTGCTTGTGCAACTCACTTACTCCAGCTGGATATAACTGTCACATGTTGAAAAAATAAAACTACCTCACATGCCTAGCACAACTTAATCCCTGCCTAAATCACTAACGGGATGGCTATCTGCATACTAGCTGTATCCCACAACATTATCACGATATCTGCTACTGTGAAGCCTCAATATCAACAGCTCATTCACCTAACCATCTTCCAACCATCTTTCAATGTCATCCCATTTAGTGTTTTTCTATTTTGGATGTCCTCACTTCCCATTCCATGGCTCCCGGTGTCCACTTAATGTATTCCTTATTAAGTTTGTGCCAGGTTTTTGTTTTTTTGTTTTTTTAGATTTGACTATATTTCTGAAGGCTCATGAACTTTCTTATTCTTCCTTCTTTCATCTCAGTTACTCTGTTTTAGCTGTATTCCTGTCAATACTAGTATCCTGAGTTCACTAATAGAGGATGTGGTATTGGCATAAACTGGATTTAAGACAAATTATTACCTTTTCTAACACATCCAGGAAAGTAACAGCAGCTGCTCAGAAACAGCTTGGTCGCTTGTGGCACACAAGTAACCTCTTTATGCACCCAGGAATTCAGGAGTATGCAGAGAAACTGACCTCATTGTTTCCAGATCCCTTAAAGGTATATTGATTTTTGCACTGGAAAATCTCTCAGCTTTAAAGAGCTAGTACAGCCAATCAGAGAAGCCATTAAAATGTAAAAATTGGCTAAGGGCTAGAAGAGTCAATCAGAGATGTCCTTAAAATTGCAAAAACTAATGTTCAGAGAGTTGGGTTAAATCTCTGTGTCTGTACTTTGATAGGCTTGTAACTGTGCATCAAAATAAATAAATGCCTGCTTCAGTTTTCTCTCTAGCACTGTATTCTGACTCAAATCTTTGTTGTAGGTGATTTACCTAACCAACAGTGGTTCAGAAGCCAATGACATGGCAATGTTTATGGCAAGACTTTTTACACGCAACTTCGACATCATTTCTTTGAGGTAGCCATGCCCTGTTCACTGTGATTTTCTTTTCTACATGTTTCATATTGAAAGTAGTTGTTCTCCCTTGTTTCCTAACCAGCATGGAGATGTTTAGGTCCAGGTGTCCCATTCTGTCACTCCTGTCTTCAGAGATGCAGTATATTTCTTTTGAATTCTCCTAGAACTCATTGAAGAATGAGTGAGAGCCGGTGTGATGTAGTAATTTGAGTGTTGGATGCAGACTCTTGGGGACCAGGGTTCAAACCCATATACAGCCATGGAGACCCAGTGGGTGACCCTGGGGAAATCACTCTCAGCCTTAGTGGAAGGCAATGCCAAACCTCCTCTGAATAAAACTTGTCAAGAAAACCCTACTGAGATGACACTTGTCAGAAACTTTTGAAAACACTATGTTGTTCTTTCTACAGAGGAAGTTACCATGGTGGCAGTCCTTACACACTGGGCCTGACATCCCTTTCACATTACAAGCATGTTGTTGCTAATGGATTTGGCTGCCAGACGGTAAGATTCCCCTCCCTCCGTGTGTCCGTCTGTCCGTCCCTCCCTGCCTTCTGGCATATCTGTTGCACAGCAAACATTTTATTTGTCTGACTTCCTAAAGCTGAATATAAAATGCAACATTTTCACTTGGTTAATTTTCTGAAATCAAATCAACATTCTCTTCATCATGCAAAATGAGACAGATGCTCAGTTTTCCAGTTGAGACATACCTTCTTCCCCCATCCCACATCTGCTGAACTTTTTCTTTCCTCAGAAGAGAAGGTTAAGAGGGGACATGACAGCCATGTTTAAATATTTGAAGTGATGCCATGTTGAGGAGGGAGCAGGCTTGTTTTCTGCTGCTCCAGAGACTAGGACAAGGAGCAATGGATTCAAGCTGCAGGAAAGAAAATTCCACCTGAACCTCAGGAAGAACTTCTTTGCGGTCAGAGCTTTCCGGCAGTGGAATATGCTGCCTCGGAGTGTAGTGGAGTCTCCTTCCTTGGAGGTTTTTAAGCAAAGACTGGATGGCCATCTGTCGGGAATGCTTTGAAGTGTGTTCCTGCATAGCAGGGGATTGGACTGGATGGCCCTGGGGTCTTTTCCAACTCTATGATTCTATTATTCTTCTCCTTCCTTTTGGGTCTCTCGATCTTACTCCCTTCAATCTTTCCGTGTCACTCCCTCCTGTATTGATAGGAGACCACGATTGTGTCCTTATGGTTTATTTTAATCTTTAATGGGGAGCACACTTGTATGAAATTCCATTTGAAAAAAGTGGGAAATGTGGTGGTGGGGAAATGTATCTGCTTTATCCCTTGTCCTCCACACATAGTGATCCTCTTTTTCATGAATCTGAGCTTATCTCTCTCACCCTTGTTGCTCACTATCCTAATGTCCCTTCTGTAGTAAGGGCTTCCTGCTGCAATTGTCAGCTTTTCTGGAAGCATCACCTCTACAGGTTATGTGGTGCTTCGTTTTGGCCAGTCATAATCAGCACACACTGTATATAGTCACATGATAACTTATGACGTGCAAACAGTGCAGTACATAATTGTGTAACAATGGAGCATGGCTCTGTTTGCAGAAGGCCAGCCATTCAACTCTAGAATCAAAAGTAGATTTAAAAGCACAATAATGTTTAAATAAGTGGAGACAAATACAACAGACTGTTGATGCAGCCTTAATCTCCTGTATTGAAACCTTTGTAAATACATTTGTGGGTTTCACTTTCATGGAATTGATTATTTGTGAGTTTCTCTAAACCAGCGGTTCTCAACCTGTGGGTCATGACCCCTTTGGGTGTCGAATGACCCTTTCATAGGGGTCGCCTAGGACCATCGGAAAATACGTATTTCCGATGGTCTTAGGCTCCATTCCCTCCTTGGTGGTGGTGCGCAAGTGCAGGCCATGCACTCGCGTCCTCCTGCCCCCTTTGGCGGGAGCGCTCTTGCCAAAGGGGGCAGGAGGACACGAGCGTGTGGCTCGTGCTTGCGCACCACCACTCCTGGGCCTTTTCTGCACGTTACCTTATCGCGGAGGTGGGGGGTGCCCTCTCTTCGCTGCTCCTTCGTCCCGCAGCTGGCTTCCTGGTTGTGCAACCACCCTGCCCCTTCCTTTCGCAGTGCAGCCTGGAAGCTGTAGGCTGTGCTGGGGGAGGAAGGGGCGGGGCGGTCGCACGACCAGGAAGCCAGCTGCGGGACGAAGGAGCAGCGAAGAGAGCGCGTCGCGCAAGAACCTGCTTGCGCGAACGGCACCCCCCCACCTCTGCAATAAGGTAACGTGCGGAAAAGGCCCAGGAGTGGTGGTGCGCAAGCGTGAGCCACATGCTCGCGTCCTCCTGCCCCCTGTTCAGAAGGGACTGAAATCACTCCCCTTCTCCGCTACCGGGAGAGCCTCCCGTCTGACGGGCCAGCTTGGGGGGGGCGGCGGCAGCACGGGGGCAGGCCCCTCCTCGCCACGGCCCCTACCCACTCGCCACAGAGGGGGGTGCTGCAGAAGGGCTGGGGGCTGCAAGGCGGCACTTTTCCGGGGGGGCAAGCTGCATCCAGCACAAAAGACAAAGGCACTGGGATTCCTCCCCTCCCAGCCAGGGTCGACACTCTGGAAACTTTTCCCACACTGCCCCCCCCGCGGAATCAAGAGTGAAGCAGAAGCAGAGCCCAGGGGGGTTCTCTGAGTTTTCTCCCAGGGGAGACACGCAGCTCCTCTTTTCCCTTCTTGCCTGCCCGCCCCCGCTCCTGACCGGTGAGGCAGCCTTTGCCGGGGAGGGGGAGGCATTGTAAATAAAAAATAAATAATTTTTTGGTTGGGGGTCACCACAACATGAGGAACTGTATTAAAGGGTCATGGCATTAGGAAGGTTGAGAACCACTACTCTAAACCCTGCCCCCCTTACCTCAAGTGCCTCTTTTCTGGGTAAACCTTCCTTCTTGGCAGCTCCAATTAGGCCATGCAGCCCTTTGAAAACCTGCCTCTGATCCTTCTCCATCATCACCAGCCACTGCCTGGCCAGCTAAGGAAGGCTTGCACCCTGATTTATCAGCACCATGAACCGTGTCCTGATGCTCCTCCACACCCAAGAAAGGAGATGGGCAAGAGAGGAAGTTATAGGGCCGCTCTGCTAACCCATCCCCTTTTCCTCTCTTTTCCTGACCTGGTTTGGATCCTGGATGTCCATTCTCCCAACCATGCCTTGGTCCCCTTCCCACAGACACACACACATTTTGATATTTGTGGGTTTTCCACTTTTGTGGGGCTGCTGTGCCCCTGACTCCAGGAAATGTGGAAGGCCAACTGTAGTTCATAACAGCTGAGTTATTTATTTGTATTATTTATTTGTATTCTTCCGTCAATTTAGGTGAATATTCAGACCTAAATTATAAAATCTGGAGTCAATACCTATACTTTTATTGTGTTTTTCAGACAATGTTGCCTGACGTTTTTCGTGGTCCGTGGGGAGGAAGCTATTGTCGAGATTCTCCAGTGCAAACAATTAGGAAATGTACCTGTTCTCCAGGTTAGTTTAATTGTTAGTGAAAATGTTGCTTTATCCAAGAAGAGAGTAGTAGTAGTTGTTGTTGTTGTTGTGTGCCTTCAAGTTGTTTCTTACATATGGTGACTCTAAGGCGAAATTGTCATAGGGTTTTCTGGGGCTGAAAGTGTGTGATGCACCAAAGGTGACTGGAATTCCTGAAGATTTCTCCTTCATAGGGTTGAAGCCAACTTGTCAGGCTATAACAACAGCAAAACAACAGCAATCTTGTCAACTGAATCAGAGTGCAAAATTCTTCTTGTTGTGCAGGTGGTGCCATGTGCCTGAGGCCTTTTCCGCACTAGCCTGTTACAGCGCGATGGTTCCACTTTCAACATCCTATGGAATCCTGGCGTTTGCAGTTTTGGAAGGGGCCGGTTGACCCCTCCCGAAACTGCAAACGCCAGGATTCCATAGGATGTTGAAAGTGGAATCATCGCGCTATAACAGGCTAGTGTGGAAAAGGCCTGAGTATGTTGCAAGCATGTATTCAAGCTTGTCACATGGGCATAGGTTGCCATATTGGGCCCACTCTGCAAGCAGTGGGGTTTTTTTTCATTTTCTATCCAGGTAGGGTAGTAGTCTTCCAACAATGAAAGGGAATGATTCCCTTTAAAATATGTATATTTTACTTAGGGAAATGTCTGTCTATGCAGAAACAAGTCCCAAATATGTGTAAGATTTTTGTGGTGCTATAAAACTTGCTTAGGAGAAATTGTTAAAAATGACTAACTTGGTTTGGAAATTTCAAGCTCATTTATAAATGACAAGGAAGGGTAGGGAATTTATGGCCCTCCAAATGTCTTGTTGGGCTGTCATTCCCACCAGCTCTAGCCAGAATAGCTGTGGGATCATTTGAGGTGTTTTTTAACTGGGCAAACACATATTCCCCATTCCTGACTTCTGATGTGATCTAGAAAGGATTACACTGACATTTATGTAACTTTTGAAAGCATTTTTTCTTCTTTGAAAGATGTAAGTAAGGAACAGAGGGGATAGCAGATGTGTCATTGTAATGTCAGTGGCTGAATGCCTCCTGTGTATTGATGATAGGATCTGCATAGTCAGTCAGATCTACATAGAAAATTCAAATGTTGCCAAGGTCCATGGCAGTCATTTATTTTTCTATAGGTCACATCCTTGATCCCTATCACATTTGCATGTCCTATCTTTTTTTCACATACCTTTCCACTACAGGCTCTTGCCATGCAAAGGACCAATACATTGAACAGCTTAAAGACACTCTCAGCACATGTGTTCCAAAGGCAATAGCTGGATTTATTGCTGAACCCATTCAAGTAAGTGGTTTTCTGCAGGGTTCAAAGTACTGATTTTTTACAGTGGTTTTTTGCTGGTTAAGAATTTTTCAGTATATTGACTAGTTACTAATTTGCTTTTCTGTTTTTAATATTGGTTTCCCACCTTTTGATGGGAGAAGATATGCCAGCCACAAGTACAATGCAGTCCTTCCTAGGTATGTCTACTCCAAAATAGGTCCCACTGAGTTCAGTGGGGCTTACTCCCAGGTAAGTGTATATAGGATTGTAGTTGCAATCCTATACATGGTCACCTAGGGGTAAGACCCACTGGATTTACTTCTGGGTAGACATGGATAGAATTGCATTGTAAATATCACATTTTGTTCAAGTTGAAAATGTGGTCTAAATATAATGTAATCCTAGTGGAGTGATAGTTTCTGTGATAGCATATTTGCACCAGATCATACCCTTGGGCAAGTAGCTGCATGAAATGTTGTGCACATATTTGTGTGACTGTTTGCACACTTGCATGTGCAATAAAACTAGTATTGCATGCCTTCCTGTCCCTAACTCTGAACATATTCAGCTGCATGTAACTGTGTAATCAAATCGTTGGATACCTTCCTTAGGCATTTGCAACACTTTATTGTTCAAAGTTTGTTTGCTTATTTATTAAAACATTTCTGTCTGACCTTTCTGCTTTATTTTAAAAACGTTGTTGCAATATAAAAAGCCACAAAACTGCTAGAATTAAAACAAAGGAGTGTGTGTGGGGGGAAACACTGCAGAAGCATATCATAAAAAAAAAGAATCAAAAGCTTGCTAAAAAATCCAAATCTTCAAATGGCTCTTAAACATCACTACATATGCAGCAGAACAGAGCTCCCAAGGGCTGGAGGTGTGATGTTATGGGTACTAAATCTCCTTTGATGGTGATGCCAAATGCAAAATCCACACCATCACCATTCTAAATGGACAGGACTAGATACAGACCTTTGTTTTTTCTCAGTCCTATACATATTTGGTGCATCAAGAAGGATCCCTAGCAGTTAGTCTGAACTCACCCCAGAAATAAATGACAAGCCAGCAAAGCTGGAGTAATAGTGGAGTTAAATGCACCAGCAAAATGTGTTAACAAACTAGGCTGCAGCATTTTGCATCAGGTGTAACTTTTACCCATACTTTGGAAATGTTACTTTTTGAAATGGAGCTGGATTTTAGTGGCTGTAGTGCAATAAAGTAACTTTTCTAAATTCTGAGTTTCACCCTTAGGAAAAACCTACTGACTTTTTAATGTGTGTACAGGGTGTCAATGGAGTTGTGCAGTTTCCCAAGGGATTTCTGAAGGAGGCTTTCCAACTGGTGCGTGAAAAAGGAGGAGTGTGCATTGCAGATGAAGTGAGTATCAGAGCTTAACCCTTTGTAGCATACAGACACATAGGGCAACTTGCCAAATTGGAAGAAGATTCTTACAAGTATATACAGCTGGTGTGAGCTCATCACATGTAACAGTATCCTACACAGAAATATTTGTGAAAGAATTCTGTCATGTGTGAAGTAGCCCTATGCTTTTACGCAACTGTGGTGTTTACCCTGTTTGTTCTTTGAAGGTTCAGACAGGGTTTGGTCGAACGGGCAGACATTTCTGGGGATTCGAAGGACATGATGTGGTTCCTGACATTGTTACCCTGGCGAAAGGAATTGGGAATGGCTTTCCCATGGCAGCAGTTGTCACTAGAGCAGGTACAAGTGGTTGGCATGGTTAAAATGTCTTAAAATCTTCAATAATAAGATTAAATTTTATCTGTTGTATTAAGAAGCTATATATTCTCCCGTTAGACTGTATCAGAATTTGGAAAATAAAATGGATGTGAGGGTGATCTAGGTGTGATGCCTGTTATCCCATTGATCACCAGGGCCTGACCAGCTGGTCTGACTGGTTAGATGGGTGTCTCCCTCCTCCTTCACCCCTCCATGTGCTTCCCTCCCAAATATAGCCACTTGGTGGAAGAGGCCAACCATCTTAGAGAGAAGGAAAAGTACATAACTTCCTTGATATTTACAGGATCCATAATTCAGCACTTTCCAAGTTCTGATCTTGATGGCCTGGGAGACACTTAGACACTATTCTGAGTGTTAATATCTTGATCATTGTGAATAGCCACTGGTGAGCAATGGTGAATGGTCAGGGATGTTAAGAGTTTTAAACTGCTATCTGTGCCTTTTTACTAAGTACTAAACCTCATTGAACTCAGCAGGCCTTACTTCTGGATAGATATGCTTTGGATTGTATTTGTATTTAGTGACTGTGGGTATTCTCATGATGGCCTCCAGAATATAACATCCAGCTAACAGGAAGGAGAAGAGAAAGAGTCTGGTGCTTGTTTTCTTCCGGTGTGCTCACCTTGTACGTTCATAAATAAAATAAATATTCTGAAGTCACCATAATTTTCATTCAGAGAAAACAAAATCCTGAAGAACAATCTCAGGAATTTTCCATTGCTCTGCAGAATGGGAATTTTGTAACAATGCAATTTAAACTGGAATTCTGGGTAAACAAGACAATAGCAGACAATTCTGTTTGTGAATTCCGATGGCATAAGTCAAACTTAGGCCCTTTCCCATGACGTCGCTGTTGCGCTTTTGCCACAGGATGGCAGTGGTCTGTAGGTTGCGCTTCCGCTTGACATCGTCGCCGTCCCGCTGCCATCCTGTTGCAGAGCATCGCGCTTGTGCAGTTTTTGCAAAATGGAAAAAATCTGTTTTGCGCCTGCAATTGCATGGCGCTCCCGTCACTTCTGGCCATGCAGAAGATGCATTGGCGACGCTTCCTTCCGTAGCACAGCAATGGAAAAGGCCTGGCTGCTCTGTGGAAGGAAGATGTGGCGCCATTGTGTTCTCTTCCGCATGGACTGAGCGGGTGCAGAGGGGAGTGTTGCTGACGCACTCCCTTCTGGACCTGGGATTGCAGCGAGATGATGCAGAAGAGCTTCGTCGTGCGGAGATGGCCTTACTCTATCCCAATTCACTCTTTTGGTCAGAATCAGTTCACTAGAGCCCCTGCCATGAGGCAGATGGGTTTTGGAGTCCTTGTTGGCATCATGGCCAAAGGTTAACAGCTGTCCAGTGGCTTGAAAGAGTTAATTTGTATTAGTGACCTTGTAAGATTCATCTTGCATTACCTTGGCAACTTGAGCCTTGGAAAAAGTATGAAGACCGGCAATAGTGTTGAGGAGTGAATTTTCTCCTGTTGCTAATGTGCATATACAGTTCTCATAGCTACAGACTGACTTAATGTTTTAAGTGTTTAATCACAGCGTGCTTTCTTTCTAGAGATTGCAGATGCCTTGGCTCAGAGCACACACTTCAACACATTTGGAGGAAATGCTGTGGCCTCTGCAATCGGGTCTGCTGTTCTAGATGTAAGAAAATTACTAAAGCCTATTTCTATATACTGTATCATTGTTTAAAAATTAGTAAGAGCTTGGTCAAATTTTATTTTATGAATTTGTGCATGGCTTTTATTTATTTACTGTTCAGGCAATAGCAGAAGATGGCTTGCAGAAGAACTGTGAGGATGTGGGAACCCATATACTCTTAGAGCTTGCCAAGCTGAGGGATAAGTTTGAAATTATTGGAGACGTCCGTGGCAAAGGGCTCATGATTGGAATTGAGATGGTCAAGAATAAGGTCAGGAATAAAATGTGTATTACAGTATAAAGAGCCTATCTTTCTTTCCGTAGCACCTCTGGTGTTGCTACAATGAAGACTTTGTTTCAGATATTCAAGCCCCACTATAGAGATCACTGAAAGTCAACATCTATCTTGCATGTTGAGTTTCAGTGCCAGAGCTGTACATTCCTGACTATGTGCCAGGTGAAAACATTCTGCTGCTTCAGACTAAGCACAAGATACCCCTTTATTCCATGTACAAAAACAGATTAGTGATGTTGACCCTGGTGAGCACATAATGTTTGACAGAGATCAGCAGGCTAACTTAGGAGGCATAAAGCAGCCCATGTGACCAATTCACTCTGTCTTCCAGCACCTCACTGCCACTCCGCCATCCTCCTTAGCAGTGGCTATCTTAAGCAGCTGTCTCATCCTGCCTATGGTAGAGCTGACCTTCTTCCTGATGGTTGCTGGTGCTGGTAGGTGCATTCACCATACAGCCAGTGTAAAACTCCATAGAATCATAGAGTTGGAAGAGACCACAGGGGCCTTCCAATCAACCCACTGCCATGTAGGAACACACATCAAACAGATGGCCATCCAGCCTCTGCTTAAAAACCTCCAAGGAAGGAGACTCCACCACACTCCGAGGCAGCATATTCCACTGCCAGACAGCTCTGTCCGCCAGGAAGTTCTTCCTGAGGTTCAGGTGGAATCTCCTTTCCTGCAGCTTGAATCCATTGCTCCTTGTCCTGGTCTCTGGAGCAGTGGAAAATAAACCCGGTCCCTCCTCGACATGGCATCCCTTCAAATATTTAAACATGGCTATCAGGTCCTCTCTTAACTTTCTCTTCTGCAGACTAAACATACCCAGCTCCCTAAGATGCTCCTCAGAGGGTGTGGCTTCCAGATCCTTCACTATTTTGGTTGCCTTCCTCTGGATACACTCCAGCTTGTCAGTATCTTTCTTGAAATGAAATGCCCAGAACTGGACATAGTATTCCAGATGAGGTCTGGCCAAAGCAGAATAGAGTGGTACCATTACCTCCCTTGATCTAGACTCCATACTCCTATTGATGCAACCAAGAATTGCATTGGCTTCCTTGGCTGCCGCATCACACTGCTGACTCACGTTCAGCTTGTGGTTCACCAAGACTCCTAGATCACTTTCACACATACTGTTATTCAGCCATGTGTCCCCCATCCTGTGTTTGTACATTCCATTTTTTCTGTCCGAGTGTAAGACCTTACATTTCTCTTTGTTGAAATTCATTTTGTTAGCTTTGGCCCAGCTCTCCAATCTGTCAAGTATTAGCAACCCCTCCCAATTTGGTGTCACATTTGATTAGCATGCCCTTTATTCTTTCATCCACATCATTGATGAAGATGTTGAATACCACTGGGCCCAGGACAGAATACTGTGGCACCCCACTAATTACTTCTCTCCAGCTTGCTATGTTGAACAATGTTTTGGGACCACTCTATGAAAGATCATCATCATAGAGAAACATCTTTCAAAACCTCCAAGGAGGAGGTGTAGCACTGGAATATAAGCTAAAGTAACACTTGCATGTACTCCCTTGGCAGTACAGACTGCATTCTTGAGCACTTGCTTTAAAAAAAAACACCTAGGAACAAGTTGAGACTGTTTCTCTTTGTGAGGATGCTGTGATGCCGCTGCAGGACCAGGTGTTTGTGGCTTTTTTGCAACAAAGCAGGAGAGCTTCTGTGGTGCAGGAGCTGATGACTCAGAAACACTGGAGGAATCCAGTGCTTACTGGTCAGAACCTCTTTGGTGCCTTATGCCTAAATAAGTTCCCCTGCAGAAATGGTTGGGCATTTGCACTCAAGTAGCGAATAGAAAAGGTGCCAGAATAATATAACTGGCTTTGGATAATGCGCAGCTCAGCTTGGATGGATGCGAGAGATAACATTTGCATCTCACACAGTATAATGTCTTGAGCTGGACTTTGGTTGGACTTCTGTGAACAAGCAATTTATACAGGTTCCATAGAAAACAGTCTGCCTTGCATCAAAACACTGAAAATCTATTTTTTATTTCCCTTTATTTCTTATTAGCTCTTTTTCTGTGTGTGTGTAAGTTAAAACACTTGAAAGAAAAGCAAATAAAGCTTAATCTATTTTGACAGGAAACTCGGCAACCACTCTCACGTGAAGAGATGGCCCAGATCTCAGAAGACTGCAAAGACATGGGTGTGATAATTGGACAGGGAGGACTGTACTTGCAGGTATTATCAATTTTTGTTTGACATTTTAAGCACAGGTATGGCTGGCATCCTGTTGGTATTTTACATACACACAAGTTCTCTTATGCATATGGCTGTATTTTTGAAGCTATTAAGACCACAGTGTGTAAGTGGAGTTCTGGAAGTATATCTGTTGCACATACATCTCTGCATTCTTGGATGGAGCATTCTTGGTGCCTTCAGTGTACCTCTTGACTCCATGGGACTGCAGAAAGAGCAAGCACATTCACAAATACATGGTGTGATAATTGGGCTTTGCTTCCCATTATCTAAGCTTAGCTAAAGGGGGATACTTCCCTCCTCAGGTAAACCAAGGGTTAATGAGGTGTTGGGATTACATCAAGGGTCACAAGGTGAGAATTGACCAACCACAAAGAAGGAGGTGGGCATCTTGGAGATGCTTCCAGATCCTTCCAAGAAGGAAATAAAAAACTTCTGAGAGGCCATGTGGCCAGAGGGAAGAGGGAAGAGAGAAGAACCAAGAGAGAGATGAGATCTGGGCCAGTTCCAGACTGGAGGCCCCATGCCTTGTCTCCTGGCCCTCCCGTCTCCTTTAGACCATCTAAGCCTATAATCTAATTGTGAGTAACTAGAAATAAGTAGTTAGTCGCGTTAGGGCAGTTTATTATTTTGAAAGTTGGCTGATCTTAAGAATATATCTGTGCTTCTATATCTGTTTTTGTAACTTCTTGTAACTAAGCGTACCTGGGAGGAGGAGCCTCTCAAGTGTGATATTGTCTTGTTTATTTGCATGCCTTGATTAAATACGTTCTGTAAAACCTCCGTTTCTCTTCATTCCCACGCCAGTATTTGCCACACGCTACATAGGACCTCTCTCACTCAGAAGGGGGGAGGTGGAAAGATCCTTAAGCTTAGAGATTGGACAGTGTCCCCCTGTACTGTTCAACTAATTCATAATTCAGGGGGTGGTGGCAGCATACCTGATAACACTGGGGAAATTGCCAGCCTTTTCAAGGGTGGGAGTCAGCCTTGGGGGGCTGGCAAGAACCCCCAGTAGAACGCTGGAGGAATTTCCAATCTTTGAGGGGACTGGAAATAAACTCCAGTATCACACATGGTTGGGTGCAGCACTGGCATTCAGAGCAGGGAATTGGTGTAGCACAAGCACCGCTTAACTACATAAGTCTAAGCACAATGTAGGAATTCAGTTATGGATATATTAAACAGCAGTAAACAAAGGCAGATGACTTCATATGCAAAAAGCAGTTTTGAATCTTGCTGGTGGGAGCGGGGACGGACATGTCATTCAGCATCCACTCTTTGGTGCCTTGAAACTCCTTTGATTGCTGTGGCTGCCTAGTTTCTAAGGTGCTTTTAGGTGGATCAGATCATCAGACATAGCTACAACAGTGGGGCTCTGTTGTTGTAGCTACATCGGGTGATGTAGAATCTCAGCCGTCTTTTAGAGTTATGAGTTCTTTTTAAGTTACTGATTTTTAAAGATATTATTAACACTAACATAACAGATATAGCCACAATTTAATATTTAAATAGCAGAAATAGCCAAAAAAATTTAAGAGCAAGAAGCAAAGGTTGTTTGCTATGCCAAAAAATACCGGTACTACTACCAGTCATTGACTGTCATCCTGTTAGTGACATTCAGTTATGTCTGTGTGTGTCACTAGCAGGATGCCAGTCATTAGACTACATAGTATTATCTATTACACATTATTTATTTCACCCTCTTCTCATTTTACTTTTGTTCTCTCTTTAGACATTCAGAATTAAACCTCCCATGTGCATCACTAAGGAGGATGCTGACTTTGCAGTGGAAGTTTTCCATGCAGCTTTAACAAGACACATGGAAAGGAAAGCAGCTGCAAACTAGTGTCTCACAAAAGCCTGCACTTGAGCTGGATGTGGTGCATCAATTAAATTCACATCAAAGAACATCTACAGCTGTGACTGAAACTCTGTGGTTGGCAAATTAGTACTGTTTGTTTATTGCAAGAAACATCACTGGAACTGCAGCTACCACTTAGAAGTGCAATAGGCAGTTGATCATTGCTAAGCAGATGAGGACATCCAACTGGTACATTTCCATCTTTGGTCCCCATCTATCAGGTGGAAACAGGTTTCTATGGATATGTCCACAGCTGGTTGTGGAAGCATCCTGTGGCAGATTCTGGCTTCTTATCCTGCTGCCATAGCTGAACAACATATACACTGACTTTCTTATTAAAAAAAATATGATGACAATTAGCAGCTGTTTTAGTTGTTTGGGGAAGATCTCCATTTAAGGGAAGAATTACAAATATGTATCTCAGGCTAATGCCACACACTGTTCCTTTGGGAACAAGCCAGTGACAGTAGCAGAACACCTGTAATATCCAAATGAAGATGTCAACTTTTGCTTCTGATGCTTGCAATCCAACATTCACAAAAATCCCAGATAACAATCCAAATAGTGTTCAGTTTCTTCACAAATAACATAAACCCAGCAATGAGTATTATGTACTGAACAGCCTATGTTTTCACATTAAACGAGCGTATTGTACATACTGTTGCTTCATCAGCACACAGCTTCAGATGTATATACCTTATATTTATGCTCCTATGGCCTAATGCCAATCCCAGCTAGAGCAGACTCACTGAATTAATGGGATTCACGTAAAGGCTGTTCATTCAGCAACTGATTTAATGGCCTTACGGTGGCTAAGACTAGCAGTTGGATTTAGGCCTGTGTGTTAATGAGATAAACACAAAATTCTGCAGAAACTATTTTATTAGGAATATGTGGGATGTTTTATACATAATGGCCAAGATCCTACATCACAGTATGGAGTTCATAACCTTACAAACCCATAGCTACATTGCAGAAATGCAACAAAACCATGTTGATGAATTGCAAAGATGCACATCAACTGTTCCTGTTGTGCTCTGGCACTTCCTAGCCAGGTGGGCATTGGTGAGTGCCCAATGGGCACTGGAGCATGATACACTGGTCACTCCACTGGCTACCACTAAACAAAAGACACCTGTACATCCAAACATCATGGCAGCTGTTAGGTGAATGTAGGCATTGTGAAACCATTCAATTTTGTGCGTGCATAAGGCCATTTGTGAAGACGTTAAGTCTCAAGCAGAATGCCAGCCAATTGTAGAGAAACTGATCATTGCTCTGAGCGTTGGATTGCATGCATTTGTAAGACCCTTCGAGTTTTGCATTTCTCTGTTTTTGATTTCCAGGCAAATAATGTCATCAAAATGGCACTGCCTATGAACAAATGAGAGGTGTTGGCAAGGCTGAGAGAAGCTCAAGGTTTGTTGATGTACAAAATCCTTTTGGGGTGAATGAGAGGTATTGGCAAGGCTGGGAGAAGCTCAAGGCTTGTTGATGCACAAAATCCCTTTGGGGTGAGCGAACCCCTAAATACAGGACAGCAAAAGAGACACTCAAATCAGCCCAGTATGAGGTCACGGAATACTTGCTGTTTGGGTAGTGGGGGAAGACAAGTGGGAAATGGAATGGAGCAGCTGGTATTCTGAACAGCAGCACAACAGATGCCTTGACATTAGTTCCAGCAGCTAAAAGCCAGGACTTGTATCATTAAATACATAGAAGTTTTCCACTTTGGATTGCATATATACTTGGGTATGAACTGCAAGGACATAATTAGATGACACACAGCACACTCTAAAAAAATAAAATAAATAGAACTGCAGTATACAGTAAAATAATTTATTTCTTCTACCTGTACATATTTGATTTTACAAGTTTTGGTAGGAGGACAATACTCTGTATGAGTAATTTGTGCTTTATTGGGGGAATGGGAAGGAAAAGAAGTGGAAACATTTAGACTCAGTGAAGTGACTGTATACAATCACTTCCCTGGCAGTCAAATTATAGGCCATCGTAAAAAAAAAGATGCACAAATCAGTATCAGGTGCCATAGATGTTTATACTTTCCCACAATGCCTGTTTTCCCTGGACTTAGGAATTTTCATTCCAATTAAATTTATTAACACAAAGTCCATGCCTCTCAGGGCCAGAAAGGTGCCTTCTGGAGTTACCCACACATAAATTGCAGTGGCAGTTCTCTTGTTCCTTTGATAAGTCCTATCTGTTCCTGCGTTTTTCTTTTTTGCTTCTGTTGCTGCTGCTCACGGCTGTGTGAACACTTGGTGCTTGCATGGCTTTTGCATGGCCTGTGGCTTTTAAGTGCTCGAAGAGTTTATTCCGTGACTGGAATTCGCAGTGACAGGTAACACACTGGAGGGAAACTTCATGCTGGCAGCAGGAAGGCAGAAGAAACAAGTCAACAAACAGACAAGCATCGTTAGCATTTGCACAACTTGCCTTATATGCACACATAGATGTATCTATATCTAGTAAAAATGAAATTTAAAATATCAGAATTGCTTTCTGGAGCAGATCGAAGCTAGTCCCACGTCTATTTCAAAGGCTGGAAAAATTTTTTTGGACAACAGCTCCCAGAATCCCCAGCCAGAATCATTACTGGGCATGTTGGCTGGTGGATTCTGGGACTTGTAATTTTCCCAAGACCTGGTTTAGGTGAGGAGACAGGATGACTCTAGAAAGCTCACAAGTAGACTACAAGAGATAAGAGCATAGTCATTTATCCCATCTTCTGGTTCTTAAATGTATATTACCTTCAAGCCTACAGATGTCACTGAGTCCTAGCTGATAGCTGCTGGAAAAACCTACCACTTGCCGAGGCTATCAACGTCTATCACTTAGTGGTATGAGCACAGGCTTTGCATATCAGAGAGCAAACTTTGAATCCCTCACATCTCCAGGTGATAAGAAAAGCTCTCTGTTTGAGATTGCAGCTCAATGAGCTGCTGCTTGCCAATCAGAACAGAAAATGTTCAGCTAGCTGGACCTTCCTACCTCGTTTCCAAAGAGAGCTACCACATTGCTTCTTCGGACCAAGGCATTTCAGTTTAGCACAGGCACCTGTAGATTCAAGCTTGCTACTCCACACATATTCACACTTTTTATCTTTCAGGAATATTTTCCATGTCCCTTTCTCTGTGGTCAAACACCTACAGGCTGCCATGGATTATGGAAAGTGTTCTCAAGTACACAATCAGTTTGTGCAGTGCAACAGGCTGGCTTTGTCATAACAGCCTCACACAACCAAATACTCTGAAACACACCAAAGACTTCCTCGCAGGTTGCACACTGGAGTATTCAATGGCTGATATTCAGTAGTACAGTTATGGATTTGGAGACAAAAATTACAGATCCATAGCTGTTCTCTATTGAGTAAGACTGTGTAGTCTTACTGTTAACCATTGTAAATACCAGATCAGATCACCTTAAGAGCCAGCTGCTGGATCAGGGAGCGATATCCTTTCAGCTTCTGACTAGGGTACAAGGAGGATGACATTTCCACCCATTACCAGCAAGCAAGCCGGCAACAATCAGAAGCATGACCCATCACAAGCCCTTGCTACAGTCTCAATTTCTGGTGTCTCGATCAGATGCTGATTGGACCTGCTCTGGCTTCTAAAGTGGACTGGGGCGCCAGGCATGGAGACATTTAGAATCCTATATGACTGCTGCATACTACATAGCACTGTAAGGATGTTGCCTCCTAGTGAATTCTGGCATTGCCTTCACAAAACAGTTGTGCGGATCATTTGGGAATCCATTCCCCTGTCAATTGAGAAGCAGCTGCCTGACATTGCCATCCCCGCCTGGGAGTGACTGTCAGCACAACAGGCATAAAAAACCCCTGACTCCAATCCTGCTTGTGCAAGGGGGAGTAGGAATGTCAAGAAGCTGTTTCCCAGTCAACAGGGGAGTGGACCTCACTGATCCCAGTGGCTGCTTACCAGTAAGTGGGGTTTAGGGGACTTTCATAATCCCTACATAGCCCCTAAACTAGGGTCTGTGTAGGAATCATTAACATGTAGCAGTTGTGAATGCACAACTGTAGGTTTTGGCTATTATTTAGTTATGCCGATGTAACTAAATAGCTGATCTAGGATTGCAGCAAATAAACGGTCCAGCAAAGAACCATTTAAAAACTTTTGAAGGATTCTGGAGGATCCCAGAACAATAAGAAACTCTGCAATGCTCAGCATTATCTACTTTCATACCATTCTATTTAATCAAAAAGGTTTCTGTCTAAATCCTTTCTACATACCGTTGTAGGATGCTCTGAAGAACCTTTTGTGGAAGCTTTCTTTGTATCTTTTGTTTTCTTCCCTTTAGTTTTAGGATTGCTGAAAAGAGAAAGAATGCCTCTTATTCATGTTTTTCCCCCCAGTATTTAATAGAACACTCTACACTATTCAGCCAAAAGCAGCAAATCCTTTTAGATCTTACTGATTTTACAGGGAGAAGTATAGGCAAGGCTCACAGAATTTTGGAGGGGGCAGTCATGTCCTTGTTCCTTATTCATTTTCAGAAAGTTCCAAACTGGCTCACAGAATACCCCAACCAGCATGATAGGTGGTATGGAAGCTGAATTCTCCCAAAAGGTAACTCTCCCAAGTCTTTGACTAGAAGGCTTACTCAAACTGCACAGAGAGGCAACTCCCCTGTTCTGAGCATTTGCCAATGTGTTCCATCCCAATGATAGTGTTTGCATGCATAAAGGGTATGTATCTTAAGCTTTATCAGAGTTCATACAGTTGCCAGCACAGCAGGACAAACACAAAGAGGAAGGAGAAAGAGTTCAAAAGGACAGGAATGGACAGTCTAAGTACACCCACTGTTGGGGAACTGCACCCACAGCAGGTGAGTGGAAACCATTGGCTGAAACACCTAATTAATTCATCCATCCATTCACCCACAGCAAATGCTCCCAGAGCAGCTTACAAATGGTTAATTTGACAATTCCTTGCTTTCAGGCTTACAACCTAAAAAGACATGACATACAAGGAAAAGAGGGCGGGATTAAGTCCTGCAAATGTTGGCTGCTGTTCTCTTCCCCTAAAAGGCTGGAGCAATGGCATGGAGAGTGGGCTTTCCATCAGCTGCAAGGCACAAGGCTGTTGCCTCATCCAGTCTACCAGAGGGGCAAGCTCCTTGTCTCTGAGCAAGCCTCAATTCTTTTTTCTAAGCCTGGAGTCAGTAAACTCCAGGAATCTAGGGGATATTTCTCCTGGTCTTTCAGGCCAGTGGTTCCCAACCTTTTGTCCTCCAGGTATTTTGGACGTCAGCTCCCAGAATTCCTGTTAGCCAAGCTGGTTGGAGCTTCTGGGAGTTGAAGTCCCAAACACCTGGAGGACAAAAGGCTGGGAACCGGTGTTCTAGGGCCCTATCTCTCCCCAATAAATGAAACAGGAGATGAGTAGAAGGCAAGTTCCACTTAGTTCCATTTGGGCTCAGATCCTGAATCAAGTAGGTGAAGCATAATGTTGTGCTACACATTCCATGTTCTCCCTCAACCTTGGCAGCTATTAAATTCCAGAAGGCGATGCCATTGCTCGGTTTTCTTGGATACTGAACTTCAAACTAGAAATGATTTTTTGCTAACTTCCTATTTCAGTCCCCAGAGAGTCTTAGAGCTGGAAAAATGATGCCCATATGCCAGGAGAGAGAACAGTTAATATGGATTTCAATGAACTTCAGAGAGCTAAGAGGCAACAGCATTTGTGTTCTCCAATGATTTATAAGAGTTTTACAACCACATAAGGATGGAGAGAGGGATGCTGATAATCCCAAAATGGAATTTGGAAGTAGCCCCACTGAAATCTCCCTAGTCTGGAGAGCTGCATATAATCCAAGAGGGCTCCAGGCTGAGTTTTAGTTGTTGCTGTTGTTTAAATTATCCTGCTTTATTGTGAAATTACTGGTAACAAAAAAGATGCAGTTCCCTCTGTATCTGAACTCCAAACTGCAGAACCATTCTCTTTCTCTCCCTGCTCCCTCCCTCTAATGACATTAACAACAACTTCGTTCTAGAAAAATCAGACACGCAAAGCCAGATGGCTCAATTCTGGATTCTTTCCCAAATTAAGCAGAGGGGAAAGATGATGGTCTTGGCTCTGGGGACAGCTAAAGCAGAACTTACCTTTTGGCCGTGCTGGCTGGGAGATTCTGGGAGCTGCATTCTAAAACATTAACTTGTGGCACCATTTTTCATTGAATTATATCACAAATGGAGACTTGGGCCATTTCCGCACTGCACTGTTATAGTGCTACTGTTCCACTTTCAACATCCTATGGGGTTTGCAGCTTAGGGAGGAGCATTTAGAATTCTCAGTAAATTTCAAGCTCCAGAATTCCACAGGATGTTGAAAGTGGAATAATAGCACTATAACAGTGTAGTGTGGAAATGGCCTTGGTGGTGTAAACTATGATCCCATTCTGGCCCTGTGTGAAGATCCCTTCTATGCTCCCCAGGCTTTTCAACTGTAGTCCTGTCTGGACTTTGGAGCCCTCTGCTGAAAGATGCCTGTTTTGCTCCCTCTTTAGTAGTCTTTTTAAAGATGGGATCTGAAATGGTAAATTACTGTTTTTATTGTCTTGTCATTGGGTTTTCGTGGTAAAAGACCTTCAGAAGGGATTTACTCTGCCTCCTTCTGGGCAGTACTAAGAACCATTAGCTGCATTGCCACTGCTGTTGCTCCAGAGATCCTCTACCAGTGCCACCCCCCAGTACTACTGCTGCCCAGGAGCTGTTTGGCACATCTATTCTGGCTCCTCAGATCTTTTCCTAGAAGCCAAGATGGCTAAACTGAGACTGTTGCACTTTGGACATAACATGAGAAGACAGGACTCATTAGAACAAACAAGTAGAGTAGAAATAGAAGCCGGTAGGAAAATAGAAAGAACGCACTACAGGTGGACGGACTCAGTCAGGGAAGCTACAGCCCAGACTCTGCAAGACCTAAGCAGGGCTACTGATTGGGATATTGGGAGGGAGAGAGGGAGGGGAAGAGACAGAGACAGAGGATGGATGGATGGACAAATAAATTGTATGATCCTGTATAAATGCTGGTGGAGTATAAATCCTGGAAATAAGCTGGGTATTTCCTTCCACAAGGACCTTAAAAGGAGATACACTGACATGACAGGAGGTTACACCAGCACAGGTCACCAAGAGGATGCCAGCCATTCCTGTCAGAAATAATCTTCCTATACACAGGATTTAATTTTCATCAACAGTTCCTGACTTCCGTATCTTGACAAAATTAGGTATTTACCTTTTCACCTCAGTTTTGGGTTCAACTTGAGGTTCTCCCGTTTCTCCAGCACTTGTATCTTCCAGATTGTGGCTTCGGCTGACATCTTCCACTTCTTCCGCCACATCCTGCTCTTTGTCACTGCCCCCTTGCTTTGCCTCATCAAACTGCTCCTGTGTGCTTCTGTCACTGGAAAGGTCGTCCTGTACCTGAAGAAGAAGAAAGCATGTACAGGAACCGTGAGGACTAGGAGCACCAATATAGAAACCATAAGCCCCAAAGGGCTGCAAAATCAATTTGCAAGATCTAGAACTATGCCACTCCATTTTATTTGGGCACAAGCATACAGAATGAAATAAAACAGCCAGAAAGACATATATACCAAGGGAACAGATCTCCCTCTTCTGGCACTTTCTTGTACTTTGTTCCCTGTCCTCTGCTTTGGTGGATTTGGGGAGGGACACTCTGGACCACACTCAGAGGATCCCCAGATGGGGAGAATCCCACTGCCCAAATGTGAGTTGGCTCACGTAATACTAGACATTACTCACAGTCTTAATAAGTAAGCATGATGTCAAAAAAGCAATTATCACTTGGGGCTGGATCCAGTTTTAGCACAGAGCAGGCCTGTTGAATCAATGGCCATACCTTTGCCATGACTATCTTAAGTCTCATTTAGTTCAATGGGCCTACTCTTATTATGCCAGAGTCTACATCCAACTCTTTGCAGGCCAGAGACTCCCCTCTAGAGATCCAGAGGTACGGCTACACTACTGAATTAAACTGGTTTAGCAGTCATTTGTACCAGAGAACTTTGGAAAACTAGAGTTCCTTACAAATTTTCAGCATCTTATCAAGTACAATTCCCAGGTTTCCTTGCTGGAAACTCTGGAAGCTGTAGCTCAAAAAGAAAACTTTCCCAAGTGCTGAGATAAGTAACTCTGGACAATTTCTTCTTGTTCTGGCCTGCCCTCAGGTGGACAGTGAGTGGAATGCAGTCTCTCCAAGCCTTTACAGTTCTGAAGGACTCTTTTTGTTTTGGATTACTCAATATTTGCTTGTCCCTTCAATAAAACAGAACATCTCTCCCATATTTTCACATTTGCTTTCACAACTAAACACAGCATATCACTGGTTTAAGAGCTCTCAAAGGCATCCCCACTGGGTGCTGGGAGCCAAGAGGAAGCCCTCAGACTGCTCAGATTCCCAGCAAGTTCTGAGCCCAGGCGGCACTTCCTACCACACTTGAAAATGGCGTAACACCAGTATACTTTTTCACTGTAGATATGGTACAAGTTTAGGACTAGTTCAAGTGCAGAAAGAACTGTAAATTGACACTTAAGTGTGCTTTGAGCTCCTAGCCACAGGGCCAGATTACAGGACCACAAGAGGTGTCAAGGCTGCAGCACACATTGATGACAGCATCAGAGCAAACTGGGCTGGTAAACAGGCAGCCCCCTGCCCCACCCAAAGCACTGCTACTTCCACCCTTCTCTACTCTGCTTACTAGAAAGTGTTGGCCAGGAGTCTGTTGTTCTTCCCCATTTTTTTTAAGACCACAGCAGCAAGAGCACTACACAGAGAAGCACTGGTTATGGTTGCAGCTGCCTACCACTTTTTTTAAATGCCCAGAATGTCTCTGGGTCTTCATGCAGCATACTGCAGATGTAAACAAAAGAGGTAGGTGGTTGCAACCTCAGTTAGCAATTGGTAGTATACCAGATCTGTAATTCATGATGGATGATCCCGATCCTTTGACAGCGGGAGGGGAATATCTGTTGACTAATAACAGACCCTATCTCAGGAAAGACAATCTTTTGATGTCCGTTGAGCCGGAGGTTAGCCAGATGGAAACACAGGTATTCAGGCCCAAAGAACTGAACCCCCGCCCTTGGTGTAGGTTGGACCAAGTAGCTCCAGAGAAAGACCTCGGAAAAGGCATGTATATATTTTAAATGGGCCGACTGCAACTTTGACACCTTGAGAGACTACAGGTCTCCTGACTGAAGTTAGCGATCACAAATTGTGGGAACTACAAAGCTGAGGTCCATCTGCATAATCCAGTTTCTATCCTTTCCCAGGTGGATTTTTTCTCATTTTCTTTCTGGGGCCCGTTCGTTCGTTCATTCTCTCAATCTGTCTCTTTGTCGAGCTGTCCTGTGCTTTCCCGAAACAGCAGCCTTCAGGATCAGGTGCAGTATATTTGCTGTGTTCCCTCAATCTTTTTCTTTCTTAAGACTCTCAACCTCGGTAGCCCTTGCGTGCTTGGGTGAATGAATGCTTTGTGTGCATGAGTAAGGAATTTTGCCAATTCTGCCAAATAAAAGACCATTTAAAAGAACACCACTTGACTTCTCTCTTTCTCATGTAGTCGGACCCCATAAACATAGGACAAAAGATCTTGCTGCATTGCCCTGCCCTCCGTTTTGTCAAATTGTGCTCTGCTAATTTCCCCAACCTTTATAAAATTCAGGTGTCCCCCAGGGACCCCAATAGCCAGGGTAACACATCCACTGCTCAGAGCTTGGAAAAATTACTGGTTACTACCAGAATCCTCCAAGTAAGGTGGTCACTCTGGCAAATGCTGGCTCGGTCCCAAACTATAACTTTTCCAGACTATACCACTATCATATGAAATTATTAAAGGAAAAAGAAGGAAGGAAGATGAGAATGGCCAATGTCAGCCCTAAGGATTGCCATGAGTTTTCATAGGTTCCAACAGTACTTTGATCATTCCAGTTGTCAACACCAGTCCTGACTGTCAAGCAGAGTCTAGATCCCAATTCCATCTTAGCTCAAAGTGACAGCTGTCAGAACAAGACCCAACACAGTGGTGGGGGGAGGGTAACTGTGGGAGGCCAGAGGGTTGCACTAGCCCTGCACGAGACCTTCGAGGGCTGCATGCCCTCATCACCCCCCCCCAAAAAACCCCACTTAAGTAAGGGGAGGATTTTTACCATATTTTTGGCACCCCTGGGCCATTTTAGGCCCAGGAGAGGTCTTTTTCAAACAAAGAGAAATCATTTTCTGTTTATTTCCTGTTTCCACAAAGGCCTCCCTAAAGAAGGGGCAAAACTATCCCCTATACTCTCTAGCAGGTATTGGAGGGATATTTTTGATCCCAGGGGAATCTTGAGGACCACAAAAATAGCCTGCTGGCCATTTGCCCATGGTCTGCACTACAAGATGACAGGCTCAGCCTGACCAAGTTGTGTTGGATCTTTGAGTAAATTCTGGGCTCTTCTCAGAACTGGAAGGCAGCTCTGCTCCCAACCTGTGCCAAGTAGTTATTTTCTCACTGCCAGGTGTAAACATGACTTGCAGCTAAGACATAGTGGACACCCAACACTGAGGTCAAAAGGAACTATCATCCCAGAGTGAGTATAGCCACTGCTGTAGAGCAATTCCACTCAAAGTGGTGGTCTATGGGTCAGGGCTGATCCATGGGCAATCAGTACTGGTCCCTGGAGAATCTTCAGGCCAGTAAGAAGCAATTGTAGCCAATGGGTCCCTGGCACACTGGGGGGAAAAAACTGTGCCAGTCCCCCATATCACCCGTTCAAGAAACACTGGATTAGAACACAGAACCATTCCTAATGTTTCTATTTGTTTCTAATGCTTCAGGTTCAAAACACAGCAGCCAGAATTCTGACTGGGGCCAGCTACAGGGAGCACATAACTCCCTTGTTAAAACGGCCCCACTGGCTACCTATTCATTTCCAGGCACAATTCAAAGTGCTGGTCATGACCTATAACGCCCTATACAGCTTAGGTCCAGGCTATCTTATCTCCCCATACAAACCAACTAGAGCCCCAAGATCTGCTGGGGAAGGCTTTCTCTCAGTCCTACCACCATCCCAGCCTTGCCTGGCGAGGATACGGGAGAGAGCCTTCTCGGTGGCTGCTCCTACCCTGTGGAACGCTCTTCCAAAGGAGGCTAGGGGGGCCCTCCTGGGGGGGCCCTCCCTGCTCTCCTTTTGCTGGCAGGTGAAAACATTTCTTTTTAAACAGGCTTTTGGGTAAGCCAGGGAGCTTTATTTATAAACTTGTTTTAAACTGAATATTGTTTTAGGTTTTTACGGTTGTTTTATGCTTTTAATGTTTTTAATTGTTTTAAATGTTTTAATATTTTAATTTATTGTTGGAAGCTGTCTTGGGTCTCATTCTGGGAGAAAGGCAGCATACAAATAAAATGAATGAATGAATGAAAGAATGAATGAATGAATAAATTAATAAATAAATAAATTTGCCATAAAACTTACCACCACTGTTTTTTGTTTCTTCTTCTGTTTCTTAGAGATTCTGTAAGGGGGAAAAACGGATGAGATTAAGATGGCACTCCATACAACTCCTTCTAAAGTATGCATTTTTGAAAGCATTATACTGTATTGGATGTTAACTTGGGGTTACTAATTTCACATGAATTTGCTCTTCCTTACTTGCTGGTCTCTCAGTGGCCACAATATGTAAGTGAAGATACATACAATTACAACCAGAGTGGAGATATCCCCAGGGCACAGCAGGTGTAGCTTCCTAATGTATGTCCACCATATGTTTATAGGTGAGGCAAATGGAACCTCTTGCCCATGGGCCAAACAGAGGTCCCCTATCTGGTCTACCACTGCCTCAGCTCTTATCTCCAATCACTGATCTCAGGCAAGTGCAGGGAACTGATAACATGCATGGCACTGAATGGAGGAAGGGGATGGGAATCCAGGTAGAGGCCACAACCAGCATCATCCAGCTCCCAGGGGACTGTTCTGGGAAAGGATGCTTCCCTGCAATTATTTCTCCACCCATTATAGACCTTCACCTACCTTCACTTTTACCTTTACCTATCATAAGTATCTACAGAGAATGTATGTTTCCTGTCTACCACATTTGTCCTGTAACAGAGTAAATCGTATTCTGGAAAAAGGCACGGTTTGCACTTTCAACAGGGTAATTGGATTCATCATCATAACTACAATATAAACTTTTCCCATTTTTTTGGGCTACAAGTGGCCATGGTTTGGGAAGATTTCTGGCAGTTGTAGTAAAGAAAAAATTCCAACTTTGCTAAAGGTTTGGGGTTTTTTTGTTGGAAGCAAAAAGGCATCAATGCTTGTATAAAATGATTAGTGAGAGGGAATTCGAGAGAACATGCCTACTCTTTTGATTCCCCTTCCGATCTGTGTACTCAAGCCTTTCTGCTTCTTCCTGCCTGCAGAGGTCACTTTCCTATTTTTCCAAATGTTAGGTAGTCCTTTGTGTCCCTTTGTCTGGGAAGGGAGCATCCATGAGGCTCTTGCCTTGGGGTGGCTGATATCCACACCCGAGAGCCAGCTTACAGGGGCTCTTCTACAAAACTCAGGTAATCTTCCTTTGTCTGTATCTTTTTTTATCCCAAGACAAATTTCCTAAAACAAAAATTTGTAAGTTTTCCTTTTTTTTTTAACCTTACAAGAGCATCCTGAGTATTTCCTCCTGCTTTCTACCACAAGCTCATATTGAACTGGCTATACTACGCTCTGCTTGATA
This sequence comes from Iguana delicatissima, assembly GCA_948472985.1. Taxonomy (NCBI): domain Eukaryota; kingdom Metazoa; phylum Chordata; class Lepidosauria; order Squamata; family Iguanidae; genus Iguana; species Iguana delicatissima. The sequence goes on from CAOKZL010000293.1 coordinate 220,793, forward strand.
CTGATACCAAATGGTCCTACAGTTTTTTCCCATATTGTAGTAAGTACTTTGGTTTGGGCATTTCTTCTTCTGTTTCCTCTTCCTCTTTGCTATCCAGTCCATTCTCATCAACTGCACCAAGAGAAAACTCTTCCTCTTCTTCTTCCAGCCGCTGCCGTAACAAGGCAACCATCTCTCGGTGTTTCTTGGACTTTTCATGGTTCTTCATGCTGCAGAAAAGTTAGCAGACAGAAATTAACCAAGAGTGAGTGGTCAAGCAATACACTCCCTGTTGCATTTTCTGTAAAGCAAGTTGACACCTTGCATTTATTTATTTAGTACCATGAATATACACAGTACTTCAAGAATAAAAGAGACAGCCGACCATGCCTTGTAGGCTGCTCATTTAGACAAGATTTAGTTTATTATTTACACCTTGTAGGCTGCTCACTTAGGAAGAAGCCATTTTGAAACCAAGAGGACTTGTATAAAAACAAGTGCACACAAGATGATGGACAAAGTAGTTACTGGATAGCTTTTTTTTTAATCCAAGGAGCAAAAATACATACGCTTTCTCAGTCTTAAAAGATTTATCACAAGCAGGGCAGTAGAGATCATAGTAGAAATCCGCATTATCACCTTCTTCACTTAATTTATCTGGGGAAAAAAGAGATTTCTTTTTAAGTGGAAGATACTCAGATTATATTACCTAGGATAGCCTTGCTTAATCCTAGCCTTGTTTACTTGATTCCCATATATGTAATGCTGACAGAGCTTACTGCAAACCTTCTTAGAATTGTAGCCCCCCTTGGTCAATGGTGCTTATTTTTCAGTAAACACATCTGGGGTTGCACTGTTAGTTCACAGTCCTATGAACCATTACCTGGAACTAAACACTGCTGAATTATAGCAACATTCTTTCTATACCTCTGTCAGTAACGGAACTTAGAAAAGTAAGTTCTTCAAACTCTGGTTAGGAATATACTACTAGTCCAGCACCAGTCAAGTTATTTGATTGGTATGAACAGAGTGGAACTTACTCCACAATTTCTTAAATAATACAATGAGCTTTCCAGGCATAAAATGTCTGGAACAAGGATACCTAAAGGATCATCTGCTTGGTGGTTGAGATTCTGGTGGTGGGTGTCCATCTCTATGTGTCCCTATCTTTGTAAATTATGTCTACCAAAGTTAGGGTATTGTGGTAATGGCTCATTTTTGGAATCCTCTCCCCATAGCTCTGTTTTGGATTTTTTTCATGTTTATGCAAGTTGAATATCCCTTATCCAGAACGCTTGAGGCTGGAGGTGTTTTGGATTTCAGATTTTGAAATATTTGCATATGCATAATGAGATTATATACCATTCTTTTGATACAGGGTCCACTTTTTTGTCTGTTCTTCTCCTCCTGTCTTCTTCCTGTAGGAAATTACAGGGGCTTGCATCAGACCATGTACACAGTCCCAAGCAAGCTTCTGTAATTCCCCCCCTGTTCCCTATAGGAAGAAGACTGTGGCCATTTCTGCACTAAACTGTTATAGCGCTATTATTCCACTTTCAACATCCTATGGAATCCTGGGGTTTGCAGTTTAGGGAGGGGATTCAAAAACTCCAAGATTCCATAGGATGCTGAAAGTGAAATAATAGCACTATAATAGTCTAGTGTGGAAATGGTCCGGGTTCTGCTCTTCAACATTTTCAGAGTTTGGAACAATTTGAATTTTGGATTTTCAGGTAAGGGATACTCAACCTGTACTCATTTATATTAAAAATTTACATATGGTTTTTGTGCCCCAAAGTGCAACATAACATAAAGGGAAAAATTAACATCACCAATAAAAGTCAAGCAGCACAAACACGTAAGAGGGTCCCAATTAATGACAAAGCATAGTAACAGCAATCTGATCACCCCTTTCATGGCTTATGAGTTTCAGGCACCAATTTAAAATTTTCCCACTATGGATAGTTGTGCTGTCTGCTGCCAGATTCAGTAATAATTGTTGTTACTTGGTTTTCTGGCTGATTGGAGTTTTTTTCTGTGTTTGTGCTGCTTAACTTTTTAATTTCTTTATTTAAGACGCTTGATCAAAGTGACTTTTTTGGAAAAAAAACTGCTCCTATTTCTGATGTTTTGAACATGAACAACACCACCATCCAATACCAGCCATGTATGACTGGAAAGAATTATTTCTCTATCCCTCCTTTCTCCTAAAATGGGACCTAAGGTGGCTTACAACAAGATAATAAGGTAACAGCAAAGTAGTAGTAAAACAAGGAAAAATGTAATGCCCCAAATTTTTAAAAATAATTTAGTTATGTTTAAACATGCATAAGTTAAAACAGTAAAAAATCATTGAAAAACATCACTATAAAGATAAAAATGCAGCACATAGCATCATCAGAGAAATCCTTTGCACAACAAATCAATTTCCAAACCCCTATTTAAATAAAAAGGCCTTTATCTGCTGCCAAAGGAGAACAGAGACTAATTGCCCCCGGGTGGGAATGCTATAGTCTGGGAGCAGCCACCAAAAAGGCCCTCACATGTCCTCATCAATCAGACCTGTGACAATGGTGGGGACAGAAGAAAGCTCTCCTGCAAAGATCTTCAGAGCTGTTAGCATGCTCAGTGATCACTGAGTGCTGTCTGAGATATGGAGGAAGGGACAGAAATTTAGTGGGAGGGAGAATGGAATATACATTGTAGAAGAGGGCATGACAGTGAAATAATGAACAGAAATACTTCAAACTGCAACTTTTTTAACTGCATTTGTTAGACACATGAAGTTATCTCAAGAACTATTGGTTACTCAGTAGCCCAAGATATTTTTCAAATAAATAAATTCATCCATTTCTAGGATTAAGGCCTTAGTCTAGCAACCAATGGAGTAAGCTAAAGTAATGTGTCAAGCCACTTTATCAAAGATAATTTATAGTCCTCCCATGTCAGCAGTGACCTGCAACTTTACCCTTACCATCCTGCTTTTCTTTACACTCTTGTTCCTCCTTTTCCTCTTCATCGTTAGACCCATCACCAAACTCCTTTTCATACTGTGCTTCCATCTGCTGCAACTCTCGCTCCAGTTCCGACATGCTAATCCAGCTCTGTTCTTTATACTGCTCAGCTAGTCTTTAAAAAGAAGTAAGAGCAAGTGAGAAGGTTAAATTTTTGCCATCAATGATAACCCTCTGCTTTATTCTTGCAAAGTCATAAAACTGTTCTTGAACGCTGCAGAGTACAGATGAGCAAAACGGAGGAGCTTCATATAGCCATACTTTACAAGGAAGAAGAGTTCTAGCTTAGCTCTTCCCTGCACATGACAGTTTGGTACATGCAGAAACTCTTCTCACTGGCATCCTGGAGAAAGTAGTCCAAAGTGGCACAGACCAGGATGAGTTTTATCATTTCTCATGTCACTTTTACAAACTCAGCTGCTGACACCTCTGTTTTAATACAGTGGTACAAGTATAGCAGTGAGACATATAGCTTAAAATTAGACACAGTTGTTTTAGACACAGCAATAATATTTATTCTGAATAATCCCACTGGAATTTTTAAATTTATATTCTTGGTATTTTATGGTTACCTTAGGAGGAAAAACTATGCTCAACAGTATTGAATACAATTTTCTACTACTCATGGAATTATTATTTGTGTTTATTCCCACAGCTCTAGTAAATCTCTACTGCTCTAGTAAATCTCTACTGCTCTTGCAACTTGCATAGATGAGAAAAATAATAACAGAATGCCTGTAAACATAAAGTGAACTCCTGCAAACTTGTCCTTCTTGGAAAAAGTTACCTTTTTGTTCCATGGTGGGACCCAGATTCTTTGAATGAATAATAGGTATGAAAGGCAGACAGAACAACTGTTTTAATGGACACGCGGGCAAGAGATTATTTCAACAATGAGGACTCCCTGCCAAAAGCATGCTGGGAACCACAGCTAAAGATACATTTTAGGTCTGTACAGAAATTAGACAAAAGTGGCAGATGCCAGAGGACATGGGAAGACAAGCCTTATCCCAATATATTACTCTTCCAATTGCCCCAGGGGCTCAAACTCTTTGTTCTTGCTCACTGCAAGGTTGTTTGTTTTTTTAAAAAAAAACAAGCTCAGAACTTCAAAGATCATAAATATATAGAGTATTTAAAACTCTACCACTGGTTATCAAACCCTGACAAGTGCACAGCCCTTATGTGTTGAAGGTTGTTCCTTTGGGAAAGATTTCCTGAGCTGCCAACAGAATTCCAAGACAAGACAAGACGGTATGTGCCCTATTTTGGATGCAAAAGCCAAACAAGTTTGGCAGTTGACTCCTACTTCAGCTGTGGGGATGGGGCAGCATGCTCCAGGATGAACTGCCTTAGGGAAAAGATGCTGCATAGCTCACACAGTTCTGTCTTCCAGCGCTTCAATCCTCCTTCTGTCCTCCCCAAACATCTGCTACCTGAGGCAGGCACCTCACGCTGCTTAATGGTAGGGCCAGCCCTGTTGGCTGCTGTATTACAGAAAGAAAGAGGATCACCCACCAGCAGAAGAATGACAACAGCTGTTTCCATGCATGGCAGTGTATGGAAGAACTCTACATGGCTATGAGAGCAGGAGCTCTACTTTTGTGTTTGCACTGGTACCTTAGCATCCTTTTATGACTGTGGATTACGAGGCACTAGGCACATGCGACGGTTTACAGCAATGAAGTTATCAGTTAAGACAAAGATTAGCATTATTAAGACAATCACAGCGATTTTCAAGTGGCACAATCAAGCTTGGTGTGACTCAGAGGATTTTTCATACTTGGCTTGTTTGAGTTTCTGTTGCCTCCGGAGTTCCTCCGCTTTCCTTGCCTTCTCGGCATTTTGTTCTTCTAGGAGCTTCCGATGGGCCTGCACCCGCTTGTCCCTTTTCCGGATAAAGGCCACCAGCTCACGGACTAGCTCATTCCGTTCCTTTCTGGCTTTGTCACGGGTTTTCTTGTTCTCTTTTTCCATTGCTCGTTTCTCCCAGCGGTTTGATGCCTGTCGGGTGTCATACTCTTCTTTCCATGCAAAATTCTTCCGAGTGCAGAAACTCTGCCAGTATGCGTAGAAACAGTGGACTACCTAATTGGAAGGAAAAAGAGAGGACATGGACATGAACATTAACATTTAGGGAAAAGCAGAAGAAGCCCATAACAAAACGGAGATTACAGTATTTGCTGATGTATAAGACCCACTTTTCCCCCAAAAAAATACTGTTTGAAAATGGAATGCATCTTATATGCCAGTGTGTCTTATACACCAGCAAATCGTATTTGCCGGCGTATAAATGGGGTGCATCATATACACATGCATCTTATATGCCGGCAAATATGGTATATTTATATATGAGGAGCTGTTCTACATAGAATCAGAACTGTAGGGTTGGAAGAGACCACAAGGGCCATCGACTCCAATCCCTTGCCATGCACCACCCTGCCCCATCAAAGCATTCCTGACAGACGGCCATCCAACCTCTTTTTAAAAACCTCTAAAGACAACGACTCTGCCACATTCTGAGGTAGTACATTCTACTGTCAAACTGTTCTTACTGTCAGGAAGTTCTTCCTAATGTTTAGATGGAATCTCTTTTCCTGAAGTTTGAAGCTATTGTTCCGTGTCCTAGTTTCTGGAGCAGTGGAAAATAGGCTTGCTCCATCCTCCATGATATCCCTTCAAATATTTAAACATAGCTATCATACAGCACAGTAGCTGGAGAACCAGCATGGTGCAGCACTGGACTAGGACTCCAAGAAACCAGGGCTCAAATCTCCTCTTAGCCATGGAAACCCAGTGGATGACCTTGGGCAAACCAGACTCTCTCAGCCTTTGAGGAAGGTAATAACAAATCCTCTCTGAAAAAAAATGTTCCCCAAAAAAACTCCATGATTGGGTCACTGTATGTTGGAGTCAACATGAGGGAACATGACAATAAACACTGTGGCTGGTCATGTGGAGCAGCATCCCTGATGATATGATTTCCTCCCCAGCAGACTATATTTCTAAAAGGAAAAAAAAAATGCACCAGTGGAGGAAATAAGCCAAGCCTATAAAAATGCTTCCTGTGTGATAATGACACATTCAGCAGTAAAGTTTGCAATGCAGCAACCAAAGCAACAAACTTAACGATAAAACAGAGTTTCCCATCAAACATATGCTCAGCAGGAACAGCAGTCAGTCACAACTCACTAACATGTAAATACACACATATTTCTCACATTCACACTTGATGGCATTAACTATGTATGTTGCAATGTAATGTCTTAACTGGAGCTTCAAAACAACTTTAAATGATAAGTCAAAATAGATCTTAACAACAGAAAAGTGAAATCAGAATGTGCTTTTTTATTCATCTTATCTACCATAGTATATCCTGCTAGTTCTGCAGGAAATCTAAGGCCAGTTACATGGATTTTTCCTGTTTTATCTTCAAAAGGTGAGCTACAAAGAAAACTAATCGATCATCCCTGGAGAAGGATTTGAAGTGGAATCTTCTGCTGCACTACATGCAAAACTCCACCCACTATACTACTAGAGTCTGGTTCTCAGTAGCCCAACTTTCCCTCTTACACATCATCCTAGGCCTCAGGAATATTCATCATCACAGTTGTTTTGTCTGCAAAACTCATTTACTCAGACCATACACCCAACTGAACTTTGCCTAACTTTTTCCTGAGTAAGTACCCAAGGGATGAGTTTCTGCCTCATAACACAGCTTTGTGCTTTTCATCTCTGTTAAAAAAAAAAAAAAGGAGTTCACAACTTACTCATGAAACTGTAGGCTGTATTTGGATTTTGGCACAAGCCAGTGGGTTGGAAAAAAGATGCCTCCTTGCCCCACTCACGCACATGGCAACCTCTCCAGCGATCCAAAATGCTAAGGTCAGGAGACCCTGCAGAACGGAAAAGGCTGCGATGTGGGGGAAAGGGGAGATCTTTCTCCCCACATTGCTGAATAGAAGCACCTTCTCGAAGTGGAGCACACCTTACAGACATTGTCTCTGCCTGATTTTTACAGATGCCTTTGCTTGGTCTTCTTGGACCCCAGCCTGTTCATTGGAGTCCTCCAAACTTCCCCATGGTATTTCCAGCCAGCTGGAAGGGCTACCACGGGGAGGTGAAGTGCAAAGAAGTTGGCTTCTACCAAACCACTTGCACACAAAGCTTAGAAAAGTTATTCTTTTAGACTACAGCTCCCAGAATCCCCCAATCGCCATAGTTATTCCAACATCTCTCCGCCAACATGAAATCTGGGAGCTATAGTCCAAAAAAAGCAACGTATAATCGATGTTCTGGTTGCATGTATCTAAATCTAGATCCACTCCTCTTTATTTGTGCACGCAATCCATACATTACAAGTCGAGACTAAACAAAGTTTTTTTCCTGACTCATTGAAAACTGAACTGTTAATCCTTTAGTTTACTTACTGTGTCATAGTCACTCTGAGAATCTCCAAAACTTGGAAACTCTTCTGTGTCTTCCTCCAGCATGGATTCCTTTTCTTCCTTTGCAATCATTTCAAAGACGTGCCGATAGACCATATAGAACCCCTGAAGGAGATAAAATGATCATTCTGGGAAAAATAAAAAAGGAAGGTTCCATTTCATCAACACTGTGAAGTGGTACCCAGAAGAGCTACTAGTGCTCCTAAGCTTTTGATAGACCACGTGAGGCTTCTAACAAACCATTTGCCTGGTGCTTATCAATGGGTAAGGAACTCAAGGACACAGTGCTGAAAGATCAGGAAGACTATGGATTTCCCAATCCAATTCTAAGGGTGTTATTGTTATTTAATTTATTTATACCCTGCTTCCTTCCCAAAACTGGGACTAAGTCACTCATGATTTAAAAGAGTACAATTTACCCTATTTGCTGGCATATAAGACTCACTTTTTTCCCTGAAAAATACTGTTTGAAAATGGGGTGTGTTTTATACTCTGGTGCATCTTATATGCTGGCAAATCTGGTACAAAACAAAAACCAAAAAACAAGCAGACAAAAAATTAATAGAATTAGTCACAGTACTAAAACAACTCAAACCTCAAGTTAAATTAATAAAATGCTATTAAAAAGGATAAAAAGTTATTAAAAACTGTTCAGATAGAACAATGCAGCAACCCTTGGCTCATTCTTTAAAAACTTTGTTTTAAAAGCCTATCAGAATACAAAGGTTTTATATAGCCTGCTGATGGAAGGACAATAAGGAGCCAAGCAAGCATTTCCTTGGCAGGTAAACAAGACCATCCAGTCCTTGCATTCTTCCCTTCCAACCTTAAAAGAGCTGTGGGCCCATTTTGGCAAAACGCATTGCCTCTTCTTTACCAGAACAAAGATAAGCAGAGTTCTATATATGTCTGATTCTATGCCATGAATTATATTTTCTTTTTTGGTGATATGAATAAACACTGTATTTTTTAAAAAGCTCCACCCTTTGTGAAACATTAAGAAATGTAAAATACAGTGGGAGGGATCAATGCAGAAAAACACAGTGCAGCATTTCACGTGCGCAGAAGATGGCTGGCATCTCCTAATGGCTTAAGAATGCAGATCAAATGAAGAGATCCACTGATTTGACTGGGAGAGGGAAGAACAGGTGCCCTTCAGATGAGTTTGGACTATAACTCCCATCAGCCCCAGCCATCATGACCAATAGGAATTGTGGGAGTTGCAGTCCAAGCCCTGAATGGAAGGTTCCCCATTCCTGAAGTCATACTCAGGTGTTACTCATTTAAGGAAACAACAGATACTGGCCTCTGCCTGTTCACCCCCAAGGTTGCAAAGCTCATCTTGGAGCCTCACAAGTCAAGACATAGCTTCTGTAACCTGAAATGCTACCCATGGGTTTTAGAACCCTTGGAGAAAAAATCTCGGAGACCCAGATTACTCAGCAGCCTTCACAGATACAAAAGTCTCCCCTCAGTAATTTTTGCTATTGTTATAGCAGAAGCCGCACAACCTTGGAGGAGAGAGACTAAATCGGGGCAGGTCACACGCAATCTCTAAGCTGTATTCAGCCATGAGGCCATTTTTGTGCACCTCCAAAAACTGTGCTGCTCACAAGCTACACTGTCAAACTTCAGCAGCGAACTGGGAAAACCCCATTCAAAGGAAGCATACAGCTTGCTTTAGATGTCCTGTTTGCAGTTCATAGCAAGCAAAATACCTTCTTTGCACAGGCTTTGTTCAGTTGGCAGAGACATTTGATGGCACAGCAGCAGGCAAGGTGTGGCACGTACTGGGTCTGTGGCAGGTGTAAATGTAGGTCTTGGCCTGCTAAAGTTGCCCACTCCTTGTCTACATTCACAGCCCTCCAGCTTCTCTACACAACCGTAATTTCTTCAGGCAAATAAAGCCATTTGCCTTGCTCATTTTCAGGGGATCTCATCCTGGGAGACTGTTGTATGAACTTTCTCTCAAGTCAAAACTGCTTTGAGAGGCCATGGTTTCTATTTTATTCTTTCCCTTGTTGCTGTGGAGGATAATAGCTCCACATCATCAACCAATTTATCTGAAAGTCTCATCACAACATTTTACAGTCACTGTGAGACCTCCATGTAGAGAGCCAAATGGGCAGAATGGCTCTAAATGGTCACTCTTGTATGGTGACCATCCTCCTAGCTCCTACAACCTTTGCTGTTGCCTCTTCCATTATGTTTCTTTGAACCCTTGGAGAACCCTTGGAGTAGTTGAGCCTTTTTAGGTTCACTACCAGAATTCATCTGATTCACATGGATCCAACCTCATGTGTTTTACCACAGCCTGAAAAGGTTACCTTTCAAGACTACAGCTCCCAGGATCCTCCAGCCAGCATGGCTGCCATGCTGGCTGAAGGGTTGGGGAGGCTGTATTCTGAAAAACAAGTTTTCTAAACTCTGCACCTTATTGTGATGCACCTGCCCTATGGCTGTAGTATAACTTAAAGCAAGAGTAAGCAACCTGCAGCCATCCAGCATGCCTTATTACTGGTCACAGTAGCTACAGATGCTGGGAGCTCAAGTCCAACAACAACAACATCCAACAACTGTTTCCATCTGCTCTGAGATAAATTCCAACATTTTAAAGCCTGAAACTGTTTTAAGAAGAATCTCCCAGGGCAATCTGTGCTGGGCAGGCAGTTTTGAAAATAAATCCATTAAAGCAATCATTCTGCAATGATTTTTCCACAGATACCTGCATTAGTCATCACCCCGGCAAGCCTGTTCTAGATTATTTGGCAGGAGAGGGCCCTCCCGCCCCCACTGCTAACTCTATCACGAACACAACAGAAATTGTGAAATTCTTTTTGGGAGAGTGGCAGGGTGCATCTTTGAGCTACCTTTTCATCATCTCCAAGGCCAGAGTAACAAGTAGCAGTGAAATAGCGGAGTAGATCTAGACTGTCATCCTGATACTCTCCATCCACTCCTCCTTTCAGCAGAGCTTCCCGGTGATTGTCGTACCTAAATATGGAAAACAAAAAAAATCACGTCTGAGACCACAAAACTTTTGTGCAGAATGAAACATATATCTCTTTTGAACCCAAGCCCACAGTAGCCAGGTAAAATAGTTTCTGGATTATAACTACTGGAGCAGGGAGGTCGTAGGAAAAGAAATTCTGAAGCTGCCACTTAGCCTTTCTGAGATACTGAGACTTACTAATAACTTTTTCACTGCCACCAGACATTAATCCTTTCTAATAAAAATGAGGTAAAATATAAGTTTTTCAGATGCAGAAAGCAAGCATAGCATAGATAACCTAGGTTGTATGCAGATAGACCTGTAAAGAGGAAGGTATACAGGTTTTTTTTAAAAAAACCATGGGCTTAAGTGATAAACATATAGCCATATTCCAACTGAATTCTGTTCATCTCTTCATGTTGGTTCCCTCCTTCTCCCATGATTCCATAAAGTATCTGCTTTGATCCCTCCCAGTCTCCAAGTACCTTACATGTTTCCTCAATCCAGTGCGAGCTCCCCCGTCTCCTTCTCAATGCCATCTGGCTTTTATCCTTGAAAAACTGCGACAAAAGAGGCAGCTGTCTGACTGATACAAGAGCTAGCTAATCAGTAACACGCATAGACTCTCCAACTGCCAATGGAGAAATGAGGTTTATCCTGGGTTCAAGACAAGAAATAAATATATCTATATCTATTGCTGGTCAAATGATGGTGATCTTGAGCCAACTGTGAATCCTAACCAAGAGTAAACTTAAGGTAGAGAGGTGACATGATAGCTATGTTTAAATATTTGAAGGGATGTCATATAGAGGATGGAGCAAGCCTGTTTTCTACTGCTCCAGAGACTAGGACACAGAGCAATGGCTTCACGCTTCAGGAAAAGAGATTCCATCTAAACATCACAAAGAATTTCCTGACTGTACAAGCAATTCAACAGTGGAATATTCTGCCTCAGAGTCTGGTGGAGCCTTCTTCTTTGGAGGTTTTTAAACATGGATGGCAATCTGTTGGGACAGTTTTGATGGTGTATTCCTGCATGGCAGGGGGCTGGATTTGATAGCCCTTGTGGTCTCTTCCAGCTCTATGATTCTATTGATTTAATTGCTAAATGGTTAAACCTACACTTATGTAAATCAACTGTTGCAATGGATGCACTCTGGTTTTAGGCAAGGGAGTACAATTCCATGCTGTCTTGCCACTGTTTTCTATATCCTAAACTGTAAGCCATGGTGGGAATGACCTCCTAATAATCTTGTGAAGTAGATTTGGGTAAGAGAGTTACTCAGTGATTTTGTGGCTCCAGTAAGAACCAGAAATTGCTCTCCAAAATCCAATCCAGCACACTAACCACTACACTGCACGGACTCTCTAAGCATGATTGTTCCACTGGGCTTTGGCTTTAAACAGAGACACAGGACAGGAGGTTTGTCCAACAGTAACTTTCTAGAGAATAATGGAAGACTTACCAAGCTCTTTCTTGAGGATCACTTAGCACATCATATGCAGCCTGGATCAGCTTGAACTGCTCTGCTGCTTCTTCGGCATTTTCCAGATTCTTGTCTGCAAAAACAAAATGGCAGAAAGTAATTTAATTCCACAACAGCTTCTCTGTCACAGAAGGAATTTCAGATCACCACAAACAATTTAAAAATCTACTGAGTCTAAAACTGACCGCTTATCCTTTCCATATACTGTCCAATGAGCTGAGGTTCCCAATCCCAATCGTATTTCTTAGAGAGTAAATCTTTTTCATCCTAGTGCAGGAGTGGGCAACTGTGTGGAGAACAGAGGCCAACACACCCCAACCTTCCGGATGGGCACACACACTTCCAAAATAAGCCCAAATACCTTTGCTTTCTTCTACAGTCTCCCTCAAAATGGCATCAAAAAGTGATGTTGTGTCATCTGCTGTTGCTGTTTTGGGAGGGACTGCAGAGTAACATGGGGTGATAATATAGGTCTTGCGGTATTTGAGGTAGGGGGGTGGGAATATTTTAATGTGTTTTCACAACAACAACTCCTCTTTATTATGGTCCATAGACCCAGCAAGTTCAAACTGACAACATGAAAGATAAATTAAAAGCACATGGAACAACTGGGTCAAATCATACAGGCAGAACTTATTTCAGACATTTTTCCTAATACAGAAGTTAACTATTCTCTAACCAGACCAGATAAGACAAAAAATTGGCAACAACCAAGGCCACACTAGGATTCTTATCTTCTAAGAGGATTTTGATATGAAATTGCACGGAATGTCCTGACAGATTCACCAATAATGAATTAATCATATGTTGTTGAACCTGCTTGTAGAATCCACAGTACAAAAGAATGTGCTTCATGGATTCTACTTCCTGGTTACTGCAGGGACATAATCTATTATTTTAAGGGACACTAGCAAGTCTACCTCAGAGTATTTTGAAGAGGAAAACATTAAATCTGGACTTTGTAAGTCTACAATAATTAATTACATTCAAATTCTTTAAATACTCAGCTAAGTGACAAGGCTTGGCATATTCTATATTCAGGGAGCTCAGGAATGTGTTTTCACATTTTGGGGGTGCTTTCTATATAATTTTGGGTTAAAATTGCACCAAGTGAGAGTGATTAAGGATTCACGCTATACCCAATTACCTGGGAGCAAGCTCTATTGAAAACAATTGGGCTCATGTTTGAGTAGACACGTGTAGGATTGCACCAACAGATAGTTAACAAAGCTGCCTCATCATGAAATTGCAACACACACTTGGCTTCCAGGCTCAGCTATTATGACTTCATTAAAACCATTCATTCTCAAACTATGTCAGCATCCTTCCGGAACAGAGATGATGGAAGAGGCCTCAGTACGAACACCCTCCTCCTACAGAGCACTGTAGCGCCTTAAAGTATGTCACATTTCCTATGGGATCCGCTTTCTGCAAATGAATAGCATAACAAAAACATTGACCTCTAAGGTTCTACAGGGCTCTTTTATTGGTTTTACTACAATGGATTAAAAGAGCTACTACATTTGTGGAAATTTCGGTCTGTCTTTATGTTGTAACCTGCCTTCCAGCCCCTGACAGCGTGACGTACGGAATATAAACAAATAATAGAAGTAAAACATCAACTGTTTACATGCTAAATTAAAGAAAACGCATATCCAACTTCATTATAGGCTGTCAACTTACACAATACACAATGCTTGGCATCCTCTTGGCTTGTCCAAACAAGAGTAGATATATTCAATCTACTATTTAATGTTGAAATACCACACAGGTAAATCCCAAATGATTCAATGGGCTTACTCCAGTCAGGAATAACAAGAGCATTTGGGTCACTATCAAGAGCTTATGACTGCAGATTCTGCAATCTTCACAATGGTTTCTTCTACTATAGTTCTAGACAAACAGTCTTTATAGGTGAAAACCAACTGTTCAAGAATCTAGTTGAACGTTACATGCACAGCCCGCATGTCTCAATCCCCAACCTGGCACACAAACCAGTCCATGCTCTGAACTGAAATAACTGGCCTGAGGTACAACCCTGTATATACATTCAACACAGGTACAATCCCACTGAAATGTAATATTTACTTCTGCATGGACAGGCACACTATTGAGCTATCAATCTGGATATAAAATAAAAGCACTGAAATGTTCTCCACAAAGCATTCTCTCAGCCCATGACAAAATAGGTTAAAAGGACCATAATGCGTACTATTTATTTCCAAAATATTTATCCTGCCTTTCTGTTGGAATAGGCAAGGCACCTTGTGGGGCACGTGTGTGTGTGTATGGGTGTGTGAAAGAGATCTGTAAAACAGAGCAAAATAAGTTAATGGGTGTAGGTTGGAGACCTGAAAAACATTAATGGAAAGGGAGGCCCATAATAGGAGTAAGGACTTTCTCAGCGGTAAAACCACGAACTTGAACTACCTCCCCATGGAGATCCGTGGGACTCCTTCCCCTTTTGTCTTTCATAGGAAAGTAAAACCTTAATTTTACCCCAATTTTTCATGCATGATCTGTTTTACTGATACTGTAGTCCTATGATATTCTCCTTTTGTAGTTTTAATGTTGCTTTTTAAAAAGGTTTTATTATTTTACTGTTTTATTAAAGTATAATATATTTCTTAAAAGAAAAAAAAACCAGATGTCAAACCAACTGTGTAACCCCTGTGCACATGTACACAAAATAAGCGACTGCTTTTCAATGGCAGCCTACTGCCAGGGAAGGCTGTGGGTGTGCATGGTCTCGAGTTGATGCACCTTACGGAGCAAAAGCAGTTTGACACCACTTTAGATGTCATGGTTCCACCCCATGAAAACATGGGAATTCTTTCTAATCCCCCTCCCTTGAGCTGCAGCTGGAGAAATCTCTAGCAGAGTATTCTAGGTGCCTCATCAAGCTACAGACCCTAGGATTCTGCAGGACCACAGCCATGACAGTTAAAGCGAGACTGAGCTGCCACAACGGGCTAGTGTGGATTCGCTCCTAAATGAGGAAGAAAGAGAGACAAAGGCCATTTCCGCACTAGCCCGTGACAGCGCGATGATTCCACTTTCAGCATCCTCTGGAATCCTGGGGTTTGCAGTTTCGGGAGGGGCCGGCCGGCCTCTCCCGAAACTGCAAACCCCAGGATTCCAGAGGATGCTGAAAGTGGAATCATCGCGCTATAACGGGCTAGTGCGGAAATGGCCAAAGACTGAGGCAGAAACGCTCGGCCATTTCCTCTGGGGTTCTTCTCTTTTCTCTCCGGACTGGGAAAAACGCCCAGGCGACACTCCCGGAAAGGAGCCGGGGAAGAAGCCGAAAGGGTCAGGCCCGGCGCTCACCTGGGTGCCAGCGCAGTGCCAGCCTCCTGTGGGCCCGCTTGAGGTCTTCGTCGGAGGCGTCGCGCTTCACCCCCAGCACTTCGTAATGGCACTTCATCCTAGGAGCCCGGGGAACTCAACGCCACCGGGCGGCCAAGGCAGGAAGACGACCGGCAGCGCCCTCCTCGGGGCGGGACCGGAAGCAGCCGCGGAGCCCCCACCGCCGGGTCGGGAGGCGGGGCTGAAGGGGCCGGCGGGAGGAGGGAGGGAGGGAAGGAAGGAAGGGCGGGAGGGCGGGAGGGCGGGAGGAGGGAAGGGAAGGCGGGGGGCGCCTTCGATCTCGCAGAACGTCGGGGCGCGCGCGTCCCGAAGCGGCGGGGGGCCTGTGGTTGGATGGAACGGCGGGGAGCCTGGAGGGGGGAGTACGTGTCACTCGCAGCGCCCCAGGACGGCGAGGGAGCCCTCGCGCCCGCGTCGGGGTGACAGCCGCACCCATAATAAACCGAGACCGTCGCTGCTCTTGCTTGGAAAAAACGTCGTCACTCTCCTTAGAGATCTGGCACGGGTGTGGCAGCAAAGTGGATCCCAAGGACAGGAAAGTCGGAGCAAAGTCTACTGTTTTCCGCCGGAAGAAGAACCCGCAGCAGGACGAGATTTCAGCCAAGCGTCGCTACAACTTTGAGAAGCCCTTTCTTGGCCTGGCAAGAAAGTTTAGTTGGAGAGCCCAACTTTCCGCACTGGCGTGTTACAGCGCTATTCCGCTTTCGACGTCCGATGGGATCCTGGACTTTGCAGTCGAGGGAGGGGCCTTTGAGGAGTTGGTGCGGGGATGGCCGGAATTTGTCGCCACGCCTGCTCTTGCACGATCGGAGGTTGTTATGGGTCCAGCACGGGCAGCACAGTATGGGCAATCAGGCCATTTCCGCACGGGGCTGTTATAGCGCTACGATTCCACTTGCAACATCCCACGGAATCCTGGGGGCCGGGCGGCCCCTCCCGAGACTGCAAACCCCGGGATTCCATAGGACGTTGAAAGTGGAATCCTAGCGCTATAACAGTCCCGTGCGGAAATGGCCTAGATTGCTCAGGTCCCTGCCCAGCCAGATGAAGAGGAGGATCTGTGAACGAGTGAAGCTGGAGCCCAGCGCCCTGTCAGTGGTGCAGCGCGTTTGCCACTTGCTTATTCTAGCCGAGCAGAGCATGTGCTTTTATCTTGGTGATGCTGATAAGAGAGAATGGGCTTTGGAGTGAATGGGTCATTGAACCTGCATATTTAGTTGTTTTAGACTGCAGTTTACTCCCCATTTAAGTTACAAATCTGACTGCTGCAGTCAGATTTGTAAATCGTGTTTGATACTGTCATTCACGTTATTTTTTGTTTAGATCATAATAAAGTTGTTCAAATATCCCCCCCCCCAAAAAAAGAAAGAAAAATGTATCACTCTTCTGGCAGGAAAGTGCAAACTACCCTGTAAGCATCGATATAGAAATAGAAAAAGGAAGTGTTGGGGTCGAGGTTGCTTTTCTGTGGGGAGTGTGTTCAGCTGAGACGTATTTTCTGTAGCTCAGTGCTATATGTAGTCTGTAAACTCAGCTGGTAAATTCACCTTTAGGCTAGTTAGGAAGGCTATGTTTTGAGCTAGTGTGGTGTAGTGGTTTGAGTGTTGAACTAGGAATCTGGGTAACCAAAATTCAAATGACCTTGAGTCACACTCCCTCAGCCTGAAGAAAGCAGTGGCAATCCCCCTTTGCCAAGATAACCCTATAATAGGGTGGCCATGATTGGAAGTGACCGGAAGGCACACAACAACAAAGTTATGTTTTGTATTGAAACCAGAGCCAAAGATACGGTGTGTTCCATTCCTGGACTTGGACTCTGGAGACCTGAGCTATCTTCCTTGCTAAAGTCTTGGTTTCATTTTTAGCCTGTCTACTCATAGGGCTGTTATGAAGAGTAAATGGTGTTCACTGTTCTGAAACAGACAATGCACTATATGTGCTTGTTTTGTTCCCTATATATTTTGTTAATGTTATTCTGACTTTTATTTTCAGAGTTAACTGTGCCAGTATGAAGATAAATCTTATGCTACCTTTAAGAGTGATTTATGTCTGCATAAACTTCCATAGATTTCACTTCACTTGCATTTGAGTACAGCACTGATGCTGCAAGTCTTAAGCACCGATTTCTGCTGTATGGACTCTGTGCAGTTTCAGTAAACCTTTGGAATTGTTAGGTGCAATCTGGCAATGGCCTTTCTAGACTCAAATCATTAATTCAAGACATCACTGCAGTTGCAGTTCCCACTTCAAAAGTTTCATAAAAGTTCAGAAATTATAGTTCTAGCTGTACAGCCCAGAACTTAATTCTTTAAAAGATGTATGCCCAACTGGAAACCCCTCAACTTTTAAGGACAGTTCTTTTGGCATTCAGTGGTCCACTGATGATTTGGTGTGAAGCTAACATTACAGAACAGATGGTTTTATGTTGTATTCACATTTTTCTTACACACGCACTCTCACTCACTCCAGAATAGTTTTCAGTGTAAGTTGGTTACTCATTCAGCTGTCAGAGTTTGGCATAGCACAGTAAGTGATACACCCTGCATTCTTTAGTTGTGAGGTGGGAAATGCTTTGGCCCTCCAGATATTGTGGACTTCAATGGCCAGAGGCCCCAGCCATCAAAAATAGTAAGAAATCACAGAAGCTGTAGTCCAAAACATCTGACAGCCCAAACCTGCATTAATGTACTCCAAATGGCAGTAGAAGCGGGGGGTGTGCGTGTGCCCGCCCGCCTGCCTTTAAGTCATCCGTCAACTTATGGCAACCCCATGAATTTCACAGTTTTCTCTTAGGCAAAATAATACTCAGGAGCCAGGCACTAATTGCAATTATTCTAAGTAGAAGTATGAATGGTGTGTGCAACACTGATAAAAATGAGCAGAAGACCACACACTGAAGAAGTTGGTCCATGCAGAAAGAGCTACCTGTATGCTTGCAAAGTGTCTATAGATCAGAGGTAGGAACCATAAAGCCTTCTAAATGTTGAACTGCACATCCCAGCATTCCTCTCCATTGACTAAGGTTGTGAGTTGTGTCTATAGCCTGCTAGAGATAATACATGACAAGATTGCAATGAGGTAGAAAACAGTAGTAGTAGGATATTTCCAGTGATTAGGGGGTAGAAAATAAGATTACTCAAAAACAGGGAAAGTTAATTTGACCAGGTTGCAGAATTCACCTGTGCTGCAGAATCTTGGTTTTGAACACACATGTATGCACCATCTTAACACTTATGGATAAATAAGGAGCTGACTCACAGACTACCAGCAGAACATACAGGGCATGGGGCAGCCTGAATGACACAGTATTAAAACTCTCAGTAAGATAAAAGCCAAGAGGTCAGGAAAGCACTGGAGAAACTTTTAGCTACATTACCTGCTTGTTGCATTTTCTCAAAGCATGTAATGAATAAGGAAATGTAAAGTTCCTCTTGTGTTTCCTGCATGAGTACAGAACCCTTGCAGGAGAAAAATCATGAATAACTCTCCCCTGGAATCCCTCCCCTGCATTCTTTTCCAGGGCTCTGGCGCTCCCTGCCTGGGCCAAAGACAAAAGAGTGAGAGGGGGAGCTCCAAAGGGAAGAAGGAGCATGTGTGGCCCCCCCATTGCTTTACCTTTTGCCTCGACATGACCTCTCAGCATCGGGGCAGAGGCAAAGCAATGGGAGGGGAGACCTCCAGAGGGATGAAGGAAAGCACGTGTGTGCATTCCCTCACCAATGCCTTACCTTGTGCCTTGGTGCAAGTTTCAGCATTGGGAATGGGAGGGAAGAGCTCCAGAGGTCACAAGGAAAGTGCACCTCCTCCATTACCTTACCTTTTCCCTCAGCACGCTTGCCTTATTTCTCCACACCAGCAAAACACAAGGAGGTGAAAGGAGAGTCAAACCCACAAATGAGGGGGAGGAGAACTGTATATAAATGTTTCACAACAAAATAAATGGGAAGTTTATTTTTGTTTTCAGTTTTCCTAACTCTAGCAGTTGGAAGTAGCTGATCTCTTTCCAGTATTCAATGTTCTGCTGCTACATGGTAGCCACTATTTCTTCCAGAGCCTGGATCATTGGGTGTTCTTGCTGAACACAGAGATACTTCTATGGTATCACTGCTTCTTCCCCAAAGCTGTACTCCGTATTTTTTTCCAAGTCCACAAATAATTTAGAAGCCATGTTAATACATTTAATAAAAGGCACCACCAAAAATGTTACTTGACAAAATATTAAGAGACCAGTCCTTAGCTGGTACAATTTTTACCAAAAATTACCAAAAAAAGTGTAATAAAAATGATTAAATGTCCACATTATAAAGTCCCAATTAAAGTCCCCTGCCCTTTCTATTCTAGGCTCCAATTCCACCAAATTTGTTCTTCAATTTCCTTGCTCGCTGGTGAAGTTTCTTCTTCTTTTTCAAGTTAATTTTTGGCTCTGGTTTCACTAGTTCTATTGTTACAGGCTTTTCTTCAGCTGGGATTTCAAACACTTGTTCTGTTGGATCTTCAGGAATAAGTACCTTCTCTTCCTTTTTACTTAGCCTCTGAAGCTCTTTCATCTGTTGCTTCT
This sequence comes from Iguana delicatissima, assembly GCA_948472985.1. Taxonomy (NCBI): domain Eukaryota; kingdom Metazoa; phylum Chordata; class Lepidosauria; order Squamata; family Iguanidae; genus Iguana; species Iguana delicatissima. Next base: position 240,640 of record CAOKZL010000293.1, read on the forward strand.
CTCTGAATTTTGCTGCTGTGGCCAGTCTGATTGCCCGCCGATGCTGAAACCAGAGAGTAAACCTTAGTTCATGAATCCATTAGCATGTCCAAATATGCACATCCATGTTCTACCTTAACAGTCAGATTCAATCTGCCTACTTCAATTCTGAGCACCACTCTATCTAGCTCTGAGCTGCATACAGTGATTTCCAATAGCTCTTTGGGGAATATTCCCACGTTTGGATGTACCTGGGATTTAAACTGGGACTCCAATACACCAACACATACTGTCCTGAAAAGCTGTACCACTTCAGTTGTCAACAGATATTTTAATGTGTTAACATCAGCCAACTTAATGTAAACATTAGTAACTTTGCAAATTATATTGTCTACAAAGGAAATACACAACACAGGTATGATTCTATAATACAGTGGCCCCTCAACTTTCATGACGGTTTGGGGTGCAGAACCTTCACAAAGTGGAAAAACCATGAATAACTCTCCCTCTGCACCCAGCAAAATGCAAGGGAATGGGAGGAGGATAATGCAGGGGAAGGTATGTGTGTGCCTTGCAAATAAATTAATGAAGGTCAAACCTGCAAAGGTAGTCTGCTATATAAGACAAACAATGGATAGGATCAGCCAGAAAGGTCTTCAGACCAGGCAAGTGTTGCTTGACGTTCCACAGATGTAATACACTGTCTTAATCTGCTTGTACTGCTGCTTGATCTAGTCTAATGAAATTTTGTTGTCCTGGTTCTTCCATCAGAAATATAGCACAGGTCTAAGATATCTGGAAACTTTGAAGCTGGGTGTGGGGCAGAATGTCCAATTTTCAAAAATGTTTATCTTGAAAAAAGATGAAAGCTTCCTTTCTTCCCAAACCTACAAGTTACACCTACTCTAATGAAGAGTTCTGAAGGACATGAAAATTTGCCTAGTGATATTTTTGTGGTCCCATAAATATACTGTTGATGTGCCTTCATGTCATTTCTGACTTATGACAATCCTGTGAACCTATCACAGGATTTTCTGGAGCTGAGAGCGTGTGACATGCCTAAGGTCACCCAGTGGGTTTTCATGGTCAAGCGGGAATCGAATCCTGCTCTACAAGTTCATAGTCCACTCAAACCACTATACCACGCTGGCCCTCCCAATAAACATATTATCAAACTGTTTTTAAATTTTAAATCTGTAACTTAGATGACCCATAAAACTGAATCCTAGTTCACAAATCTGTGAAACACAGTACAGTCCTATGCAAGTTTAAACAGGATGAAGTTCTACCCTTTTTGGTGGCTCTTATATTTAAGAGACTGTGCTGCAATTCATTTGAAGAGAAACTTGAAAAGTGATCCACAAGGGACAGCACAAATGGGATAGTTGCTTCTAAGATCTGCAAACTACATCAAAGGTAACCAGAAAACTATAAGCAGTGATTCAAGGGCAACAAAAGCTCTTTATGCTTTGCTCATGAAGATGACACCACCTTGTGCATGCATAAATGCAGCTCGGAACTGAGTGCTGTCTAGTCAGAGGAATTGCCACTCCCTAATGCAACAGGTTTTTTTTTCATAAGAATCTTAATTATTTATCTACTGTACTCCAAATAAGATGAGCTTTGTATTAGAAAGCATTTCACTCAATCCAATCCAAAAAGAAAGAAAGACAGAAAGAGAGAGAGATTGAGAGAGAGAGAATACTGCAAATGATTTTTTCATTTTCAAAAGAAAACCATTTCTAATATAGAGGCACTCCAGTCCACAATATGTGACATGAATAACAATATCCATAACAAAAGCATCCAAGATGACCTTTGCATTGATGGGGCAGGGAGACTGGAAGGTTGGTAGTTACGATGAATGTTCATTCTTGGATGACCAGAGATGTTATGGGTTATTGTCAGCTGGTACACAGGGAATAATCTATAAGTATGTGGATTGCTCCTCTGTGTCATCCAAAGAACATAAAATAAAAATTTGTGGCCCAAAGAAACCCCAGAATAGCAGAAGCAGCAGCCCTCTGCAGGCAACCCAGTATTGCAACTGCGATGGAATAAACGTAGCACTTATGGTGACATCTGACTAGATTCTTGTCACTACAGGAGGGGTGTACATCTGTGGAGGGGTAGGGTCACTTTCCCCCTCCCATGACCCACCTTCATGGGCTGCACAGCTACTCTCAGCATGACAAGAAACAAAGTCATGTCACTTCTGGTCTGGGGAATCGGCTCAAAAACAGCTAATTTCCAGTGGCTTGGAGGCTCTTGATAGAGGCTGGAGTGACACAATATGGGCCTCCTGAGGCCACCTGCCACATTATATCGCTAGGTATTAGCCAAGCTAGATTCTAAGATAACAGTCAGAGAGGTCTCACCATATTTGGAGATTGGTAATGAGGATTTTCATACAGTGTTGGTCCTCCAAAGCTGCCCTGGAAGATCTTAATAAGGTTTAAGACAAAGCGAGGCCCAATTTCTACAAGGGCTGTATCTTCTTCTACAATCTGCAAGAATAGCAAACATTTATTGTATATTTCAAGGCAAACCATCTAATACATTGGTGGAGCATGCAGAATGTTGTTTTAAATGCTCCAGATAGGATACTAGATATTAGAACACATTTAAATTACATGTTTTACTTCCTTTTCCAACTATACACAATTACATACCTGTAAAATTGCCTTCTCACTCTTTAAGGACCAGCAATAACTCTTGAAAGTTAATCCAATTCTGAGGTATCATTTCTTAAGATATTTATTGCATGCAGTAGTATTAAAATAAGGCTGCAAAGTGAGGGACTTAAAATTATGTGCTTGTCACCCATATACTTATCTACCGGCACCAATATAGCATTCCGTTTTTGTTGCAATGTCCAGGGTTAAAGCTCTCTGTGAAGCCACTGGCGAATTAGCTCAAAATGCCTTGTTTGAAGGCACTGTCCCTGTTACAGCTCAATGCTATATTCAGATGGAAAAAATAAGAACTATGTCTTATTGTTACATAAATAGGGCCTGTTCTGTGCCTTGAGTTCCTCCCTTTCCCCTCTGGCATAGATAAGAGGAGGAGATCAGGATTTCTCCCTTCCATTTTTGATCATCACAATTCAGTGTTACATTTGAACACTAACCAATAGATAATCTTAATTCTAGTTTATTAAAACAAGCCAGTTTCCAAAGCCAAAATTTGTTGGCTTGTTTAAGTGAACTACAGGACAGTTAAGGCAAGCCATAATTCATCAGGGCAGATAAAAATGGCAAACTAGGGGGTCAGTCTAAAACAGAAACAAGCTTCCAACCTCCTCCTTGCAGTTGTACAAAAGAATAGAGAAACATGTGAGACTAAGGCTTGCCTAGAACTGGTCCCATAACAATAAATGCTCGTTAATCATTATATTTGAATGTAGCCACTTTCACCAAAATTGTTAGCAAAAAATCTGGCTTGTTGTATCATTCCATCCACTTCACGCAAGGAGGAAGTTAACACTCAAAGACCAGTTTGTGCCAGACAAAAGTAATTCATGACAATATTCATACAGCATATTCCAGTTTGGAATACTGTATGCAGTTCCAAGGAGGCACAAGTCACAACTGCTATGACTAAATCACACACTAACCTGGTAATTCCGAAACCAAATCCTCTTGTCTGTTATGGAAAATGTGAAGACATGATCCACAAATGGTTGGCTTTTGGGATGATACTGTGGAGTACTAAAAATCTGAAAGAGGGAAAATTTCAAGTTGGCAAAAAGATTGTGGATGAGTAGTACATAGCCCACATATTCTAATGGTATATGTCTGTGGCAATACTTGTGGACAGAACATTAATGTATGTGAATACAGCTATTTTTGGATCCTGCCATGTCATGGCTTCATACTGACATGCTTATAGGACAAAGCAGCGGCACAGAAATGCTGCAGCACGCATATGAATTACATCCATAGAAGCAGAGGAGAATTCAGAGTTGGCAAAGTCAACTGGATTCTCTTCAAGCCCCCAATTTCTATCTTCTCATTGTTATGCTGAATTAAAGACCATGTTTTGCCAAAGCATACCAGTGTTTAGCATAAATAATAAATAGTTTTATAGCACCTTAAAGCACATGCGTCAAACACAAGGCCCACAGGTTTAACAACAGAGAAGTAGCTTCCCATATGTGGTAAACATTTCATTTTGCTATATTTTTCTGCAGAAAGGGTACCCTTTTAGCACTCCAGGTGGTTTGGGCTATTATTTGTTATCACTGGATAAAAAGGTTGAGAAATAGGAATTAAAGCCCAAAACAATTGGAACAATGAAATCCCCCTCCCACCACCTGTTTAAAATACACCAAATTCTCTGATTATGTTTTGATCTGAGCGGCACTGCAAGGAGACACACAATGAATAAACTCTAGTGCTAACTGTCCCATTCCTCCCCCTCTATGGAATGGAAAAGTATTCATTTACCACCCACAGCTGCTCTCAGTTCAGCCCTATCATTTGCATGAATGGTAGTTCAAAGGGTAGAAAGGCAGATTAGTATTCTCCACAAGCAGGCTTGAAAAAAATCTGAGAACCCTAGCCACAGCCATTACCACGCCATTGTGCACTGAGCTCATACTGCTTCTGAGCAATGCAGCCATCAAACAAAAACACTCTTGCAACAGGAAAAATTAATCTTTGAAAACTACCATAGACTGACCTGAATAAACAGCTCTTTCAACAAAGCGTAATGTGGCTCCTGATCAAAAGCCTGTGAGAAAACAAGTTTTAGATGTGAGCAAAACACACCACCATTAATAGCTATAAGTTAATGGACAGTAATTCAGTAACTTGCAAATCTATACTTGCCGGGTCAAAAGACAGAATTGGTCGAGAGCCTCGCAAACAATTCCCAGTCATTTTCAGCTCAGCCAGTGTGTGAACTGCAAACATATTGAGCAGGGAAACATGAAGGTATTGTACAAACAATTGGCTCTCTCCCACCCATCTTAAAATAATAGAACAAACCAAGAACAGTGCTGCAGCTGATTTGAACAGAAACATCTTGAACATATTAAACACAATTACAACACGCATTTTTCTGGGGTATATAGAGAAAAGTAGGTTTAAAAACTGACAGCAATAAAATAAATTTGATCAGATATCTGTACTTACTGTTCTGTACTAAAAATTTTGCTGATGGTCCATGGGGTACATTTGAAAGCCTGAAACAAATGAGAAACATCATCAGGGGAAAAAATTCATCATTTTCTTGGAGTTACAGTTTGTAACAGCCATCTAGTCATACACAAAACTAGTTACATCTTACCAAAGTTACTGAGGTGTAACAAAATGGAAAGGAATTTCTATCCACCAGGAGTGACTTTAAAGTGTTGCAAAGAAGTACTTGTCTGGCTTAACATGAAGTATCCTCAACTGGACACATCAACCCCCTTTCTATTCTGTGCAAGTTTATTGGATCTTTAAAGTTCAGTGACACAAAACAGGCCAGCAAACAGACCTCTGAGTGCCACAACCCAATTTGTATACTGATGAATCTCCCCCTCCAGTGAGGAAGAGGAAAAGAAACTGCTCCACATACCACATTCAGAAGTCAGCTTTTATTTTAACATTTGTTATTGCCATTGCTATTGTTGTTACTACCACCACTATTACTATTGTTTCCCAGTAAGCAAGAATAAAAGGGACCTACAGTGATCAACATATTGTGAACGGAAGTCTTTCGCAACATTTTTTCTTTAACATTTGTTGGGGATCCATACAAGAATTCTCTGTTAGCAAATAAAGTAAAACGATACCAGACTAAAACAAGCTTGTTTGCTTCACCTGTTTCTTGGGGCTTCAGAAAAGTTGCCAACTATTTCTAGGCTGCTCTTCCCTCCCAACTCCCTAGCCTTCCAAAAGAGGAAGACCTGTGAGGTGCCTTCAGAAACTAATGCCCCCTTTTGACTCTTACGGATTCCAAAAAAACATTGGGAAAAGGTTGTATTGTTTTTAAGGGCAACTGGAGGGATACAAGCAGCAGGTGGTTCTGACTAACAGGTAAGGTTAGATTAACTATGGTAAAACATTGTATTTTATGGTATCAAGTAAGTGTATATTAAGTGAGTCATCAGGATAATAGTGGATAAAGTTAACTGACTGAAATACAGTCCAAAGTAGATAAAGAACTTAGAAGAAGTGTAACCAAGGATATTAATCACCATTTTTTAAGGTATAGGAAGTCAAATGTGTAACTGTATTCTCTGTTTATGTCTGTTTGTCTTGGTTTGCTTTTAGATTAGTAGTAGTTCAGATATTTGTCTACTAGTTTAATTTAGTACACTTTGTTTTTGGTTGTAGAGAAGTTTTATGTTATGTGTTATTGCATTATCCCTTGTATGTAGTTTTATATTTTTTAAATAAAAGTATGTTAATAAAAATATTTTTTAAAAAAGAAATTATTTCCCCTTTAAAGACTGGCTAGAATCCTAACTTCTGTTTTACAAAGGAAACTGGAGTTTGAAAGGCCACTGCTGGGGATAAAAGGAAGCTACCCCACTATGTGCCTGCCCATGTTTTAAAGAGAGCTCAGAGGTCAGTCCTCCTCAAACAGAAGCAGGGCCTGTCCTATACACTACCTTCTGAAAGCTATTCTTCCCCTGGCTGGCTATTCAGGGGATGGGGAAAGTGTGACTGCTTACAGTTAGAGGAACATAGATCCATTAGCCTGAGCCAGCATAGTCAATGGTGAAGAATGACGGTAGCTCCAGTCCAACAACATGCAGAGGGCTGCATATTCTCCCTACTCCTGATCTCAAGAGGCCTCAGCCTGGAAGGGAAAAGTATGATCTACACTGTTTAGAACTCTGCCACTGTTCTGCTGGAACTTCCTAGCTAAAACTTTTCCTTTCTTATTCTGAAGGAAGAAAAACCAGTCTTCATAACAGAGGCCTGTCTGGAACAACATACTATACAAAATAGTGTGTACTAGAACACCGTGGATGGTGATACGAGGATAGGGCTGGGGAAAGAGACCAGAAATCAACAAATGCATTTGAGTAGGCAAGGCTGTTACAAGTGAAAAAGATTCATATGGATCTGAACTGCTACCAGTGAAAAATGATATAAGCGAAGTCAGTGTAAGCGGAAGGCGAGAATGACATGCCAAATAAGAAACAACATCTCTTTATCTGCTGTGTGTCACCTGTTACTTCGCTACTCCCAAAGTAAGTTAATCATGACCTCTGGAATTCTTTCTAATTTTCCAATACATTTTTAGTTGGTTTTAAGAAACTACAATTATACTACAAAGACAGCAATTGTACTATAAAGACAGTAACTGTTAGGTATCTGGTAGATAAGGAGTTTCTCTTTCTTCATTTTGCTCTTCTCAGAAACGTGTAGATGTCATAAAATACAATAAACAAAAAGAAACTTTCCTATTTAAATATTTTTCTCACCATATGTAAAGATCCTGCTTCTTCTTTGCTTCAAAAAATATGCATTTATTGCAATTTTTCATTTCACAAACCTGCATGAAACAAAAGAATCAAAATCACTGAATCTGAAACACTTTAATCTACCCAGAAACAAAGGATGGTGTTTTTCTGGTTATCTTCTAGAGTGCAGTGGGAGTCAATCAATGTAGATGTGGTTCACATATGTTGTTTTAAACCAGTCGTCCTCATTCTTTTGTATCTTAAATTCCACCAATCATTGTGTCAAAGAACCTGGGTTTCATTATGACAGAATTCTTGTTTTTAAAAAAATTGTGTCCAAGAAGAACATTTTCTCACTGACAATGAATTTTCAGACCATAAAAATACAGCAGTAATATTGCTAAGCATAAACCGTACTGTTACAGGAACTGTAAAACACAAAAAATATTTTTTAAAAAAAAATAAAGTAGCATTATTGAGAATAATTTTTATTCCTCTGACTATAACACCAGGGTCCTGTCAGTGATATACTGACATTATATGCAAATTACTGTCCTAGACAATATTAATGTTTATGCTGTTATATTTAGTTTATGTGTTTATTCTTGCTACATTTTGTGGGAGAAGCCACTGCAGGGTAAAGTAAAAATTTCTGGGTATAGACTTGGAAGAGCTGAATTCAAATCATCACACAGGCAGCTCTGAGCAAAACAGAAGTCTACGATAACTTACCTCATTAATAACAAAGAGCTTATCCTTTCTGTCCATTTTGGTATCTGCAGAACCAATGAAAACATATATTAAACTAATTCTTATTATTGAAAGTTCTGTTAAAAAAAACTACTGTTTAGCAGCATCACTCTGATCCTCTGCATGCATTCCTAGCTATGATGATGCACATGCAAAGAAGAGCTCCTTCATTATTGTTGTGTACACGCTGCTTCTTCCTATTCCAACTGCTGGAGTTATATGTACAGAACCCTCTCCATAAAGCACTAGTGTTACCTAACAGATTTGTGATGCAATTAGCGCTGTGTAAAGTGTTCTTGGTACATACAGCCCCAACTGTCCGATTCAGAAGTGTACACCCACACACCAGAAACAGAACCTCAATATGATAATCAATGTTACTTTTAACATAGAGGGCTTTTTTTGGAAGACAGGGAAAAAAGACCAATTGAGCACAAAAAAGAAACAGAAATATCTCTAACTATAGCAAGAAGTGGGAACTGCACAGACCTGGGAGGGAGTGTTTTTGGACAGTTCAACATCCCATCACACACACTCACACATATCTTTTTTAAAAAAAAATTAGAATCTTGCCTCTAGGAGACACAGTTCTTAGTCGTATAGCTACTTTTGTGATGGGGGCAAACAAAAGGCCTGAAAAGTGTGAGAAACAGAAACTAATTGACCAGAAAATGCAAAGAGGCCAAAACAGGCCCAATGCAACCCTCAGAGTCTCTGCACTGCCAACTCCTGAACTAAATCATGTGTATTAAAGAAGCTTTATTCTGTATTCCAGCACTCTCAAATAAATAAATAAATGCCCATATTTCTGCATAGGCCTCTATGTGCAGAAATTATGACCTTGCTAAAAGAGATATCAAATACAAATCATATCTGAAATTACCTGCTTTAGCATGGGGCATCAGTGTTCGCAAGTCTTTCATTAGATGCCTTGTCCTAAAATTTATCCCTCTGGAAGAAAAAATGAGCACTCTCTCTTTGTTTTTCCATTTGCCCTGGAAGACAAAAATTGGGGGAAAAAATAGATATGCTTGTGCATGTCTCAGCCTCTGTTATCTCTATTTAAAACAGGAGTGGTAACACAGGAATCCGAACAAGAAACCACCTTAAATCATAGAAGAAAAAAAATCCAGAAAACATTCAACTCATTACAAAGAGAAAAATGACAACAACTCTCAACAAAGCACTGAACTCTTCATTATACAAGCAAGAAATACCTTAGAAATTAATTTAAATACAGTCATGGTTTAAACAGAAGCACTAATACTAGGACTCAGCATGACAACATAAGAGCATTTCTCACCATATGCAGACTTTTTTTCCCACTGCTTTCACAGGAACAGCCTACATACTAAATCCTTCTCATAGAATCATAGAATCATAGAAATGTAGAGTTGGAAGAGACCACACGGGCCATCCAGTCCAACCCCCTACTATGCAGGAACACCCTCAAAGCATTCCCGACAGATGGCCATCTAGCCTCTGCTTAAAAACCTCCAAGGAAGGAGACTCCACTACACTCCAAGGCAGCATATTCCACTGCCGGACGGCCCTGACTGTCAGGAAGTTCTTCCTGAGGTTCAAGTGGAATCTCCTTTCCTGCAGCTTGAATCCATTGCTCCTTGTCCTGGTCTCTGGAGCAGCAGAAAACAAGTCCTCTCCTTCCTCTACATGGCATCCCTTCAAATATTTAAACATAGCTATCATGTCCCCTCTTAACCTTCTCTTCTGCAGACTAAACATACTCAGCTCTCTAAGTCTATCCTCATAGGGCATGGCTTCCAGGCCTCTCACCATTTTGGTCGCCCTTCTCTGGACTTGCTCCAGCTTGACCATGTCCTTCTTGAATTGGGGTGCCCAGAACTGGACACAGTATTCAAGATGAGGTCTAACCAAAGCAGAGTAGAGTGGTACCGGTACCTCCCTCGATCTAGACACCATACTCCTATTGATGCAGCCGAGAATTGCATTGGCTTACTTGGCTGCCGCATCACGCTGCTGACTCATGTTCAGCTTGTGGTCTATGAAGACTCCTAGATCCCTTTCACACGTACTGCTATCCAGCCACTTGTCCCCCATCCTATATTTCTGTATTTCATTTTTTCTACCTAAGTGTAGAACCTTACACTTCTCTCTGTTGAATTTCATCTTGTTAGCCTTGGCCCAGCTCTCCAATCTATCCAGGTCATTTTGCATTTTGATCCTGTCCTCTGGCGTATTAGCAACCCCTCCCAATTTGGTGTCATCAGGTCAACAGAACAAACTGCCTTGCCAGAAGACACAATTTCTAGGACACTTGAACCTTTGTAGGTGTTAACCCAAATCTTTAATGACACAGACAAAAGAGATGGACAGAAATTGCAATGGCACTATATGTGTAAACATATTTTCGAGCGGTTAACAAAAGGTATTGAAAAAGCAAAGTATTATGTATTGCTTACACATATATCCCCAGTACATTCTACACTCCAGTACTATTACAAATGTAATGAGATAAGATCTGCTCACTCATAAGTAAAGAGCATAAAACCCTTATCAATATAGGCAGCATAACTATGGCCATTTCCACCCTGCACTGTGGTAGTGCTATTATTCCACTTTCAGCATCTTGTGGAATTCTGGGATTTGTAGTTTACTGAGGCCAAAGAGCTGTCCAGCTGAGAATTCTAAATGCCCTCCCTAAAATACAAACCCCAGAATTCCACAGGATGCTGAAAGTGGAATAATAGCTTTGTAACGGTGAGGTGCGGAAAGGGCCATAGTGTCTTCCTCACGATCCAACAACAGAGCAGGAGTGGGAATCATGCGACCATCCAGATGTTGCTGGATTCCAAGTCCCAGCGGCCCTAATCAGGCTAATCATAAAGAATGCTGGGAATGGCCTATGGGTTAAGCAGCTAGTTGCCAGCGAAGCCTGCAATTCCGAGAAGGTGAACTCAGCAGGGCTCATTTTCAAGTAAATAGGGGATGGAATGTGCGGCAAGACAACCGCAAGCCTGTTTAGAGGCACTCTGGCCATTTCCGCACTAGTGCTATTATTCCACTTTCAACATCGTATGGAAGCCTGGGGTTTGCAACTTAGGGAAGAGCATTTTTGGCCTCAGTAACTACAAACCCCACAATTCCACAAGATGTTGAAAGTGGAATAACAGCATTATAGCAGTCTAGCGCGGAAACGGCCTCTGTTCCACATGTGCCAAAAAAACAGTGAAGCCCCTTCTCTGAGGCGCAGGGGCTCCCTCCCAGCGGACGCAACCGCACCTGCGACACCGGGGGTGGTATATAGTGCTCGTCCGGGCCGGCGGTGGCCACAGCAGCCGGGCCACTCTCTCCCCCGGTCTTTCCCTCCGGCGCCCGCTTAGCACGTTTCCTCTTCGGCCCCGCCGGGTTCCCTCGGCCGGCTCCACGCGCCCTCTTCCCGGCCGCCATCTCCCTCCTCCAAAAGCACCGCCTCTCCCGGCAAGCGGAAGTGGCTTTACCAACGTGGCCCCTCTAGGATTTCCAAGGCCGTGGAAGCGGAAGAACTATGGTTTCCGTGCTCTAACGCATGCTTCCGGGTCGAGCAACAGCAGAGTAGCATCTGCTTCCGGGTCGAAGTCACGGACTCTCTTATTGTGGTAATTCAGTTCGTTTTTATGTGGAGCGACGCTGTGAGTTTCGCTGGACCGGATTGCTGTGACTTTTTTTTTTATTTACTCATTATTTTCATATTTGATTTTTATTTGTTTTTGATTCCTCAGAGGGGAAAGGGAGGGCTGCCCATAGAAGATAATGAAGATAATGGAGAAATAGTGGAGAAAGGTGGGCTTTTATCGTGTTTATGACTGACATGGAAGGGTGGTCAGAGCGAAGAATGCAGATGGTTCTTGTACCTTTAAGGGTTATGTGAAAAAGGGAATTTCAGCAGATGGTGTTTGTGACGTTGTTGTGTGTGTGACAAGCAGTGCCTGCTGAAATTTCCTCTTCTGCACAACCATTCCAGCTACAGGAACCACCTCCCCTTTTCACTCTGGCAACCTGACCTAGCAGTTAGCAGTGGAATGACTACTTCGAGTGCCTTCTAGGTCAAGTCTTCTATTGGAGAAAATGGGTTTAAAATGTATTTTAAACATTTAAACGCTATAGGCGTCTTAATGCAACTCAGTGGAACTTCGACTTTCAAGTACCCTCCGAGACGGAAGGAGCAAATAAACTGAGCCTTGAGGAAACTTGGTTTTCTTCTTTTTTTATTTTTTATTTTTTTTGTGCCTAGAAATCCAAATGAGCCTTAAATCTACCTCTTACCTGCAGTATTCACAATAGATTGAGTAGCAGGATTGTTGCAAACCACATCTCCTGTGAAGCATTGTTACTGCCATTTAAATTGTCTGTCTGTCTGTCTATCTTTTTTAGGGTACTTTTTCAGACAATAACAACAATAGCCCTGGGTTAGAAAGGAATAGAAATCTCCCCGGATCTCACTGTCACTGTTTTGCTTCTACTTGGAGGAACTTCTACCCCCATCACAGGTCAGTGCAGATCCTAGATTTTTCCATTATTTTCTATGGGTATTTCAAAGGAAATGGGTGCAAAGGAAAAAGAGGGGCCTAATGATCCGGAAGTTTAATACCTCTGTAAACAATGGGGTTTTGTCCATCTTATTGCCAGGTCTGTGCTCTACCAGGTCTGTGCTCTAAAATACACTGTTTTGAGACCGCCAACAAATACTGGATGCTGTAGACTATACAGTATTTCAAAGGAAGGAACTGGCAAAACCACCTCTCAAAAACGCTATGAAATTCATGGGGTCCTATATGAGCAATATTGCTATGCTGCCGTGGCACCAGAGGGAAAATCTCTGGTTGCTTTCCTTTTACAACGTGCCATAAAGTGTTGCTGCAGAACTTTCCAAACTTTGTGTTGTGACACGTTAATGTGTCGGCTGCAGTGTGTAGGTGTATCGCTGCTGCTGCCCTGGGCTGAGAAAGACCTTGATGAGTGTGGTGGTTAGTTTAACCTCCTGTTTGCTAGTAACTACCCTTTATCAGACATATAAGAGATACAGACACATACATAAATTGTAACAATGAAATGTATGGGGACACAGCATATCTCATGAGAGCCTTTCATTTGTATTTCTAAAAATATATGCTTTATGCTTTATTTATTTATAATACATAAAACTGAATTACTGTGTTGCAAAATGATGCATGTCTAAAAAGTGTGTCACCAACATGAAAAGTTTGGAAAGCTCTGCATTAGTGTTTCAGGGCAGCTGGTGCATATATGCTCCTTAGACTGCTTAGCTGTAGTATGTGTGCAGCTGCCTTTGTGCTTTTCCCTGTTGGAGTGCTTTGATGTGGGTTCCTGCATGGCAGGGGGTTGGACTGGATGGCCCCTGTGGTTTCTTCCAATTCTGTGATTCTATGTCAGTGGTTCTCAACCTGTGGGTCCCCAGATGTTTGTGGACTTCAGCTCCCAGAAGCCCCAGCCACTATGGTCAATGCTCAGGGCTTCTGGGAGCTGAAGTCCACAAACATCTGGGGACCCACAGGTTGAGAACCACTGTTCTATGTGATTCTTGTGCCTTTCACTGTTTAACTAATAGGGTGGTAGTTCAGGCAGTGGTGCTGTATTCAATCTATCCCGTCGATTCTGCACCCGTTGAATTTGTGTCTGTCGTGAAGCTCATAAATGTTTGTGCTCTTGTGACAGGAAAGCTTCATGTTTGTGAAGTGGAAGCTTTGATATTAGCAGATAAAAAGAGAAAGAGAGAAGAATTAAATGAATTCTGCCTTGTATCCTTCTGACATCCCTGGGCTTTGTGTGCAGCTGCTGTAGAATTTAGCAGTGAGAGAATTTTTTCACAAAATACATATTCTGCCTGAGAACATACATCAAACAGAGTGTCTTTTTTTATGCAAGCAAGAAAATGTTAATTTCCTTGGCTTGTTCTTCAACCAAAAAAGATAACAGTACAATTTAGTTGTTGGTTTTTAAAAGTTTGTTACCTTAACTAAAATGATTTATTCTGAAATGTCAAACTGTCACAGCCTTGGTAGGGGAATTTTTCAGAACTGTGTTTGCATGGAAAAGCAAACACCATATATTTAGTAAAATTATTTGGCTGCTATGTGTTTGTTTCTGACTTATGGTAACCTTAATATCAACCTGTCATGGGGCTTTCTTGGCAAGATTTATTCAGATGAGGTTTGTCATTCCCTTCCTCTGAGGGAGTGTGCTTTGCCCAATGTCACCCAGTGGGTTTCTGAGACTGAGCAGGGATTTGAACCCAGGTCTCTCAGAATTCTAGTCCAACATGCAAACTACTGTATACCATTTAGTGACTGCTCTGTTTAACTAAAATGTAATTGAACTTTTACAGGTCTCCCTTGAGAATTGCTGGATCCTTTATTTCTGTCTTTGGAGGAGAGATTGTGGGGCGACCAGTCAAGGCTATGCCTCTTTCAACCCAAACTGAAACCGACGAAGAGCAGAATGTTCTGGTAGCAAATCTTGACAATGTCAGAAACTTGTCCAATATCCTGAAAGCCATTCATTTTAAAGATCATGCAACCTGTGTTGCTACTACAAATGGACTTAAGGTTACAGTGGAAAATGCAAAGTGTTTACAAGCGAATGCATTTATTCAGGTTAGATGGCAACATTTTTCTTCCTCTTGGTCTACTGAGTGACTTCAGCAAGAATAATTAAATCATTATTGGGAATAACATATGAAGGTCCAATGTGAGATAGCAGTATTGTGGCAAGTTTAAGAGTATTATGCTGTGGTAATGCAATTGTAAGGCAGATTTTATGGTTAGTACAAGTCTCAACAGTAGGTATCAAAAATACTTCTCTGTACTCACTTGTGACAGAAATAGATATTTTGAAAATATAGGCAGTTGCTCCCATCCAAGAGTGTATATATTTTTGAGAGGTGTTCCAGTGCCCACATTCATCTCAAAGTGGTTAGACATCTGATTTTTTTATAGTAACAAAGTTGTTTCTTTCATTGAAATGAATGGATAAGCTGCCAACCTTAGAGTTTGCTGTACATGTTGAGGAAAGTGGAACAGCTGCCTTAAGTAGGCCCCAGAGTTCAGGGAAAACTGTTCTGTGATTGGATACTCCTTAGTCTTCAATGGTGTCCGGTCACTTATGGTTAAAACTTCTGTTGTTGTGTTGCTTGCATCGATAAGCAATCGAGTTAACTAAAATGTCAAAATACTGGAAAAGCCTACACCATAATCTCAAAATGAAATATTTTTAATATACTTAATATATTTTGTCTTTAACTGTCAACCTCATCTTTTTGCCATCTTCTGCTGCAACTTAACATGCCTCACCTGAGCTTTTCTGCTTGTTTTATAAAGCCCCGTTCTCTTCCTTGATCTTTGCTTTGTTGTTCTGAGTCAGGTTCCAAGGATACGTGTTATATTGCCAGTTTAATTCTCCTTTAGTGATGGTGCCAGTTGTAGTTTGTCGGTTTGCCATTGTTTTATTTAAGTTAACATCAAGTTTCCTGTTTTTCTAATTTACAGGCAGATATTTTCCAAGAATTTGTAGTACAAGAAGAATCTGTGATGTTCAGAATCAATCTGTCTGTTCTTTTAGACTGCTTGACCATCTTTGGCACAAGTTCTTCCCCAGGTATTGCATATATGTGGATTTTAATAGGTTATAGCCCAGATGCAGTCATGCATCGAGCCTATTATACAACATGCTAAACTTGTAATTTACTTGCTCCGGAAAGACGGGATTGTGGTAGCATTTAAAGAACTGTGGATTAAATCAGCAATGTATACAAAACATATAAACATATACAATTCAAAATAATAAATAATAATAAATAATAAATTTGCTATCCAGTTCCGAGTGCCTATTAAATAGGTTGATCAGGAAAAAGATTTTACTTGTTTATATGAAATGATTTATTACCCCTTTTTCTGCCAACTAGCCCCCACCCCCAGTGATATACAATAAAATACATAAAAACATACTTTCAGGTCAATTTTTAAAAGCAAATTTGAGAAACTAAGGACCAGCTGAAATAATACAGTTTGAAAACCTGTTTGGAAGCTCAACAAGATGCAGCCGATCTGATCTCCCTTAGAAGCGAGTTCCACAGCTGAGGTGTTGCTCCTCTAAAGTCCCTCCTTATACCCCTAGCCTCTCAGGTTGCTGGGACATACTGTAGGGCCTCTGCTAAAAATCTCAGATTCCATACATGCTCGTATGATGAGGTGGTCCTCCAGGTATTGTGGCTCAAATGGTTTAAACACTTTCAAAGCACGATAATGTGAGTGTTTATTCAGAGGTAAGTTTCATTATATCCAGTGATGCTTATATCCAAATGAGTGTATGGAGCTGCTGTTACAAAATTGCAGACGTTCCTCTTTATGCTATGGAAGCTCTTTTTTCTCATTTCAGGAATTCAGACAGCCCTTCGGATGTGTTATCGCGGTTATGGTTATCCTCTGACGCTTTTCCTAGAAGAAGGAGGTGTGGTGACTGTGTGTAAAATCAACACCCAGGAACCTGAAGAGATCCTTGATTTTGATTTCTGCAGCACAAATGTTGTAAACAAAATTATCCTGCAGTCAGAAGGGTTGCGAGAGGCATTTTCTGAACTGGACATGACCAGTGAAGTGCTACAGATTATAATGTCTCCAGACAAGCCTTATTTCAGGTACCAGAAATGACTTTCCTAATTAGTAGTTAAAATTAGGAATTCTATAACGGTGATTTAGAATACAGTGCAAGATTCTGGCAGCAGTATGTCTGTTTTCAGGGTGAGCCACAGCTCAGTAATTAACCTTATACTCTACACAGAGAGTGTCCCTGTTTTGATTCCTGGTAATGGTAAGAGAACAATCCTGCACATATGAAGTAAGATAGAAATCTCACTGAGTTCATTAGGACTTACTTCTGGACAAGTGTGCATTGGAGTGCAGTCTCAAAAGATCTCTAAGTAGCTGAGTGGGGAGACTGGTACCTGGGACTTTAGAGATCTGCAACCAATCAGAGTAGACAGCAGAGGGCTAGATGGACTAGCGGTTATCATTATAAGATACATTGTCATGTGATGCCTGCATCAGATACATGAGAATCAGTGGTGAGATAACTATGGGAAAAGAACTGGACTTTGAAGAAGCTTAAATATGTGAATCCGGTGTTAGCTTCTTACTTTGGAACAATTCCATGAAACCTGGTTAAGAATGTGGGTTTGGAGGGTGATCTTAGGAGAGTTCCAGACATTAGTGCCATTATATGAATACATATGCAGTTGGACTGGTCAAAACAAAAGCCACAGGTGAGCTGTACTTTTATTAGGATTCTTCTGAGCTGGAAGTGGCTGCAATTCCAGGCCTCTCTATAACAGTTTAATACTGAAAATGGTACACATTACTGCTGTAGGATAAACTTTATTAGTGGTAAATTGATGCAACAAATGGTCTACAACAGAAGAAAGCAGATGGATTCCAGCATTCTCTCAGAACAAGTGATAGTTTTGGGCCCCTAAACAATGAATTCTACCGTGACTGTTGTAGGGCCAGTACTGCAAATCTGCATGTCTATAATGGGTCCTCTGTGCTGGGGTGCACCGCCTCAGGGCAAGGCAACTGGAAGATTGATCCTAAGGATTATGTAAGGCAGAATCAAACAAAGGAAAATAAGCTGTATAGTTATAGCCCATCTTCTTTCCTAACAGATGTGAGAACAGTGCAAACAAGTTGCTAACAGAAAGGTCTACTCCTGTGGTCTGTTCCCAGACACCTCTCATACCCTTGAACTGCCAGCCTAAACCGTAAACTATCTAGCAGGGCACACTGAATACAAAATAACCCTTCTTAGTTCATTGGACAGCTGTTAACATTTGGCCATGATGCTTAGAAAGGTTCTAGGAGCTATCTTCCTAATGGCAGAGGGCAACATTGACTACAAGGACCAACATGCAGCATAATCTGTTTTGCATCTTCATCTGTGGTGGTATGAAAAGACCGTGTGTGAATTGCTATACTAATCCCCCAGGGTTTGTGGAGGTTGTGGGTCCCTACATATTCCTACTACCTCACTTTGCACATGTCATCCAGAAAGGTTAGTTAGTGATATGTCACAAAACTGCATCTCTTGCTGCAATTAGGCAAATAACATACTTTACTGCCTATCTATTTATTTTGCATCTTATACCAAAGATGCCATTACTGCTGCATGCTGCTATCCATCATGCCCCTTCACTTTTTATCCATTAAAAGTGACTGCATGCATGTTTTTCTTCCAGGAATAAGCAACTGTCTCTTATATTCTCTGAGAATGCATGAATAAAATAATAAGTAAAATCATTGTGCAACATAATTGTAGGCAAACATACTTGGAAACCAAATTCCAGTGAGTTTGATGGGATTCATTCTCTAGTAACTGTATTTAGGTTTGAAGCCTTATAGTATAAGCCTGTGTATGTTTTTTTGCAATTAAACTGGTTCTAGACTCAGTAAAATTAGTGGACACTTAATATGGAAGTAAGCACTACTGATAATAGCGGGGCATTTTTCAGAAAACATAGTGAGAAACTCAGATCTGGTTAAACATTTTGAAATATTCCCTTCAAGTCTAGTTTTCATGCATTGCTGTCTCTACTTTACACTGATGAGCAGTTGCAACCACAGATGTTCACAGACTTTCAGACAGATAAGGGACAAGATAACAATAAAAGTGCTTACAGCATCTAGAACTGATGTGGAGATAATCTAAAACAATCAGCAGGACTCTCCACCTCTACACTGCAGCAAAATAGGAAATAGTTAAAGTTTTAAGATTTATTATATATTTATTGATTCAATTTCTATTTTGGTTCATTGTTGTACCGAGTAATTTGTGCCAATCTAATACATTTGTCTTCTTTTTCTTCAAGATTATCCACATTTGGGAATGCTGGTAGTGCACATCTAGATTACCCCAAAGATTCTGACCTAATTGAAGCTTTTCACTGTAACCAAACCCAGACAAACAGGTGAGCCAGAACAGTTCACATACTTCCATGGTGATACAGTTTATTTTACAGTCCTATTTGTACAATCTGAATTCGAACTGCTATTTCATGTCATTGGTTTTTGCATTATCTAAGCTGAATGTGCTTTGCTGGGAAACTGAATTGCAATCAGCCCTTCAGATTTGCTAGGGTTAGAGATACAGAACCCCCACAAAAGTGGAAAAAATTGCTAATATTGAAATGTGTGTATTTCTGTGAGAAGGGGGCTGAGGCATGGGGGGGTGGAGAATGGGCATCCAGGGTCCAGAACAAGTCAGGGAAAGGAGAGGGAGAAGGGGTGGGTCTGCGTGGTGGCCTTATGCTTCCTCCCTCTTTCCCGTCTCCTTTCTTAGATGGGGGTGGCATTGGGAGAGGGTTTGTGGTGCTGAGAGACTGGGTTGCAAACTGTCCTTAGCTGGCCAGGCAATGGCTGGTTGAAGAAGAGGAGGAAAAGGAAAACCAGGAGTCTGTTTTTAAAGGGCTCTGCAGCCTGATCAGAGTTTCTAAGAGGAAAAGTTCCTCCAGAAAAGAAGCATGTGAGGTGTGGGGGCAGGGGCTGGAGAAACTTGGAAATAATCAAATCTGTGAAAGGGAAATCCAGAAATGTGGAGGGCCAATGGTATATTGTCAATTGGAGGTTGTTACAGTCTTAAGCATCACATTTTGGTTGTCTGGATGGTTAGAAGCTGCATGTATGGGCACACGTGTACATACACTCCAGTACCACTTCCCACTAATGATCTCGGGTGCAGAAGTTTTACCCTTCCTCATGCTATATCCCAGTAATCCTCAGTATCACAAAGGTACAGGTGGTCTTCCATAAGATGTCTGGGATAGGTAGGTAGTAATGGCACCACTGACCTTTCCTCATGCTAGCTATTTCTGAGGTTGCACCTTTAAGTCACTTGTCAGCTTAGGGTGGCCCTATGAATTTCATAGGGTTTTCTTAGGCAAGGAATATTCAGAGGTGGTTTTGCCAGTTCTTTCCTCTGAAACACACAGCATATGGTATTCACTGGTGGTCTCCCATTGAGTTATTAACCAGGGCTGACCGTCCTTAGCTTCCAAGATCAGACAGGATCTGGTGCCTTTGGGGTATTTAGGCCCCTTCATGCTGGCTATCTGGATTGACATTGTTGGAGTGGAGGATGAGGTTAAAGCCTCCTTGCCCCCATCAGCCAGATCCTCCTGAAGAGTGTTTAGAGGAGAAGCTTTAACTTTACCCTCCTCCCACTGATGCTTCTGGGGGTTAGAAGCACACAAAGTTGACTCTTCCCACATGCCTGTGCACGGGCACATATGGGAACTGGAGGGTAAGCTTCCATGTTAAATCACATAAGCAATTTCAGAGGACCCAAGCAGTCTACAAGTTGTCCCTCCCTGACTTGCAAGAGTGCATCTGAAGTCTCTGTCTGAGATCCTACATCAAGCAAGCTGAACACAACACTTTGCCCATGCAGTTCTATGTCTGCCCCTTCCCACCCTGTCCGCTGTCAAACCACAGGAGGAGGCGCCTCCTCCCCGACTGCTGCTTACTGCGCGGGTGGGGGGATTCAGACAGTGAAGAAGCAGTTGGTCTCAGTTTGCAATGGGGAAAACACAACAGTGTATTTACAGAATGGAGCCTGGAGCAGCTGCACTTATATAATCTGGATTGTCTCCCCAGTCCCTCCCCACAGTAAGCAGCAGCGGCCCTTCCTGGGTCCTGACAGCTTCTGGGAACAAGGGGAGTTGCATATAGCATAAAGAGTTAGAGAACAGCTTCCTGTGCCCTGTAGAAAAAGAGATAGAATCATGTAAGCCTTGCTTACGCACGTATGTCACTAATAGAATGCTGCCCATTGTTCTGTAAGAGCTAAACTTCCTTGAGTTTAGCAGCAGAAGCTAGTCTGGGTAGGGCCTGTTGTGCTGAAGAGGCAGGTATAACAGGAAAACATGGAATTCTGGATAGATTTTCTAATAATTTTGTTAGTTTGAGGGCATCCTTAGTTATTAAGCAGTTAATCATTGTTATAGCCGAATTATTACATCAACCCATATTTGCTTTTTTACAGGTACAAGATTGCTTTGCTCAAGCCATCTATTAAAGCACTAGCTTTATCATGCAAAGTGTCTATTCGGACAGATAACCGAGGCTTTCTCTCATTACAATACATGATCAGGAACGAAGATGGACAAATCTGCTTTGTGGAGTATTACTGTTGCCCTGATGAGGACATTACTGAGCAAGAGATATAGCTGAGAGATGGAATCCATTTATTATTTTCTTCCTTTATTAAAAGCTATTGAGAATATTCACTTATGAATGCAAGAAGACCCATTTTGTAGGTTTGCAGAAGTAGTGGGGAGAAAGAACAAGATTCAAGCCTCTCCTGTATTGTAAAGATGAGTCTAGGAACCACTGTCATGTCCCTTGCTGCTAGAAACATGAAGTGACTTTTCTAACACCTTTCACTTGATGCAGGAAACATAATATTGGAATGCAGCTTATTCCTGGTTGGTCAACCAACCTCAAATGCAGCTACACACCCACTGTACAAATACAGCCTTATGTCTAGTTGCTAAGTTCCAACTAAAGTAGACCCACTGGATCTTTACTTCTATAAATCCCATTCATTTTGCAGGGGAGGGTTTACTTTAGCTGGAATCAGTAATTAGTATTAGGCCGAAGTAGTACTTGAGATGTCTTTAGTTTCAGAGGGGAGTGGAGAGAACTGGTAGCCCTGAGAAATTCTTGGGAAGTCACTTATAGGAATTGGGCATGATACCTGTGGGAAAGGGCAAGAGCAGATGCCAAAGTCTGCCAAGAAAAAAGATGCCCTGGAGCAATTTAAATTAGGTGAAGGAGTTGTGAAGATGCTTCCACTTGTCAGCTTCCTGGAAAAGTTCCTTTGGGGAATGAGTTAGTGAGATATTTTGAGACTCAGGGCTGCTTAATATCGTCTTTGATAAATGTGCAGTGGAAGAGGAGAGGACTGATTAATCTAGTCCCAGCCACATTTGACTCAGCAAAGAGATGTTATTTGAGAGGTTTATCTCATTTGGACATGTACAAAGCATAATGATTCGCTCTGTCTGATCATATTGAAAAGAGGCCGGGTTGGGATGGGAATATGCAGCATCCAGATGTTTTCAGATTGCGGTTTCCAGCATTTCTCAGAATTGGCTCTGCTGGCTACAAGTGGTAGGACGTCAAATCCATCAACATTTAGGTGGCTTCATGGTTTACCTGAGATAGATGCATATTTTCCCTGCACAACTGTTCTGTTTTTACTTTTGCTTTTGACACTAGCTAGAATTGTGGGAGGCATGTTCCCTTATCACATCTTATGATTGTCAGGAAAAGGCTTGACTAAGAGCAAAGGAAAGTATCTTTACACTGAAGCCTCATGCCAGTGAACAATCGTAGCCTGGCACTGTATTAAGGCTCAGAGAGCCGAGAACCTAGGCCAAAATAATTATCTGTGCTTCATTATAAATGAGATGACTTACTTCATCAGAGTTGTGGGAAAGTTAAATGTATAGAAAGTGGGAAAAGGGCTCATTGTATTTCATTATCTAGTATCTGGTTATACCATTAGGCCTTTATTTTCCTCCCATTTGGAGTAATCATTGGGTGGCGCTTAGGAAGTACAAGTTCTGATTTGATGCATACGAAATTGTGTTACCTTTATGTCTCAGTCACCTATAAGGTTTTCATTGACATCCTTTTGAACTGTTTCATTGCTCTAAGCGGTTGGAGTTGGTACATGGAGATGAATAGATTGTGTCTGAGGAACTTAAAACCTTTTCCTTGGACAAGATCTTCTGAATGTGACATTGTTCTAGGAAAAGCAGTAAGTTCCCTGGGCACAGTTAAGGTTCCCTATGATACCAGCAGCCAATTGCTAGTCCAATTCTTCTCTCCCCACCCGCCCTCTTTAAATGTCTGGACATTCCACATTCTCAGTGACAAGCTGGGCCATGTTGTTGATGCCAAAACATTCCTACTACTACCGCTGCTGCTGCTGCTGCTGCTGCTGCTGCTGCTGCTGCTATTATTATTATTATTATTATTACTATTATTATTATTATTAGGAGATAGGCATCTTGGTGGCAGTATAATAGAAGTACAACAGAACTGATACTAAAATTGTGTTGATGAGTAAATCTAAACAAGATATTTATGTCTTTGTTTCCTTTGTTTGGGATATGTTTGCCAGTTTCCAGTGATTACAGATACTTAGAGATCTGGGATTGAGAACTTTAGTATCCCTTCTGTCTTCTGTTTTGAACATCTAGTCACATCATGTACAGTAGAGACCCTGCAGAAAATAAAAGAAAGAGTTTTTCATACTTACAACCAATCTTGGAATTTATTTAAAAAACAAAATACAACAGGGTTTGTTGATTACTTAGCTCTTCAGATTACATTATTGCATTTTGCTTGCTCTTATGAAAGGAGATTTATTTGCATTCACTTCCACTTCAGTTTCACCATGGAAAACAAACAGTTTGTACAGATAACATGGTGAGATAGCTGCTCAATGTGTCCAGTGTGAGAATGGGACAGAGTATAAGACTTATGCTCTCTGTCCATAGACGTTTTCTATCTGTTTGAACATTGGCACGTACAATCCAAGTACAACACCCTGGTTGTAGTGACTCTTCTGGGCACAGATACACGCCACGTTGCTAGGGCAAGTATTATGGAAAAGTAGTCATCCGTCTTCAAACTTACATGGCAAAGGTAAGTAGATATGAGGGCAAACACTGCCACCTCCCCACTTCCAAAGCTGCAAGGATGGCCAGGGATAGTTTGGCAACTGTGTGACCAAACTGCCCTGAGAGGGACTTGCAGGGACAAATTGGGACACTATCTCTCCCATCACCAGCCTTTACTACAGGATGACTATTGGCCTCCAGATGTTTTCAACTTAAGCTTCTAGAAGCCACAGGCAACATGGCCAGTTGTAAGGGCCTGTGAAACCAAACAGTTGAAGGGGCAAAGCTTGTCTACCCCTGGTTAACTGTTCTGATGAGCTGCATGCAGTGGTGTCAAATGCCACTGTCCTACTGGCTCTCCTGAAGGAAAATGCTCAATTGTTGTATAACATACAATAGCACCAACTGGACACATTTCCTACAAGCTGTTCTGTTGTGAAAGGCAGTGAAGGATGTGCTAAGGAATATTTCTTGGGCTTCCTACAAGCAGGATCACCCAACATGATATACATCTTTCCATTGGTCATGGGCTCAGAAGTTGTCCAAACAAGGTTTTGTGTATGTGTGTGTGGGTATCATTATTTACTTGGCTAGCAATGACAGCTGCAAACTAGACCTCTGTTTATACATTGTTGTTGTATGCCTTCAAGTGGTTGTGCACCATATGGTGATCCTACGATGACCTTATCACAGAGGTTTTTTGGAGCTGAATGTGTGTGACTCGTCCAAAGTTACCCAATGGGTTTCCATGGCTGAGTGGGGAATCAAACTTTGGTCTCTAGGGTTGTTGTCCAGTGCTCAAATCACTACACCACACAGCTACAAACAAATGTTGACAGAAATTCTCAATCCTGAATATTTCATGCATGCATGTTTTATGGTCTGACCACAAGTGTCACAGCATACACAGTGTTGTTTGGTTACTGGTTTCCTGTGATTGTCCCAGATAATCCAACTGTACCCATGTACCAAAAAAAGACAAAAAGGTAGCTTCACATTCACTACTTGCACCAAAAGATATATCTGAACACATGTGCTTTGATGGCTATCACAATTTGGAGAGGAATTTGTATCATTCTGGACATAGTAAATAAAAAGCTTACACATATAAAGCACATAGAAAACCTTTCCGGTTGGTTTGGGCTGTAAATTGACTAAAGGTTCTTTCCTTCCAACCCATCTCCTTGGAATCACTGGGAAGACTGTTGAATGTTTTACACTGAGACTGGTCCTTGCTCAGGTTTCTGATTGACAATAGCCCCCTTATAAAGCAGATGAGATCCAAGCCTTATCTGTGATTTTCCTCATCCAATACTATGTCCTAAATATTTTAAAAGGATAAAACTTACATCATCAGTCTATCCAGGAGTTCTTGTGTCTTTTTAGTTTTCCTATGATGGGACCCATAAATTGCAACCTGAATCTGCACACACTGCATAGAAGAAAAATAAAAGAGAAAACGGCTATTGTTTAATGCTTATTTGTTACTTTGTGCATTCCTGTGCAAAGGTTGATTAGCTTTCCTTTATTCGTGTAGAAGGGTGGGGGTGAGAACAGACGGGCTGTGATCTATTGTGATTAAGAGGCTGTTAACCTAGCTTGTCTTGTGATTTTCTCTCTTAACCAAGGGGAGGTAATCACTCACAGACTGACTCCTAGAGCTTGGAAGAGTTTCCAGAACTACAACACCTAAAATCCAATAGCAATGCTGGCTGTGGAATTCTGCAAGCTATCGTCCAAAAAAAATAACTTTTCCAACTTTTCTTGTTGCAGGTTTGTGTTTTCATGCTTTGCAACAGGGTGTGGGGAAAGAAGTAGGGCAGGAACCAGATTCCTCCCCTTCACACACACACACTTGAGGGGCTGAATGATGTCAAATGGCATGAGCACACCACCTGCTGACACTGGGCTCCTGAATAAAGCACAAGATGGAAGTTTTCCACCAGGTTTTATTCCCCTTCCCTGATCCTCTCATGGAAAGAAAGATGAGGGAGCTAAACACTCTCAGATGATGCATTCAAACAGCAATTCCTTGCTATCTCTGATCAGGTCCTGGGGCATGACTTTTTTGGCGACAGGGTTGGGTCCTGGTTCTTTAGTGGACTGGAGATTTTCTTGTCCTATTTATCCTGTTCTCCCCACCACTGCAAACATGAGCATGTTTAAGAATCATAGAGTGGGAAGGGCACTCATGAACCATCGAGTCAACTCCCTGCTCAATGCAGGATCTCCAGCTAAAGCATCCCTAGCAGGTAGTTGTTCAGTAAATCAGCACTTCAGTTGAAGGACAATTTATCAGTTCTATTGGCTCCTGTAAGTGCAGGACCAAGGCATTTTCTACTTAAAGTGCAAGGCAAGGCATCACTCACTCACTCCAATGCAATGAAGGCAATCAGACTCAAAGCTGAATCTTAACCTCAGGACAGGCAACAAGAAAACATCCTCCATAAATCTTGTTAGTAGCAGACTAGTGCTGTCATCTTTAAACACTTCACTGCATCTTCTGCCTCACTCTCTCTCATGGTAAGGTTTGCCGCAGATCCTGTTGTCTGACTTAAACTAGCATGAAGAAAATCTCTCTTGCACATTTCAATGGCCCAAATCTCTCACCTCACAGAATCAGTTCAAATAGTTGGGAAGTCATTTTCATTGCATGTATTTCCAAAAATATATGAATGATACACTACTTGCTATGTATGGAGAATATGGACCTTTTACGTGTCAAAGAGATCACAAAAAACATGGTAATGACCTTACTGAGCAGCAGATAGGCTTCCCTTATTTTCTCCTCTGCCAGACAGATGCATCCCATAATGTACAATCTTTCAATTGCTTGTTCATTAAAATCACTGCAGGGATCTTGCTGAGATTTAAATGACTCTTTCAGTAAGTTATAGGCTTGCTGGAAAAGAGAAAGAAAAAAAGTCTGCACTGTTTCAGCTTTCATACACTGATGAGAAGCATTGATTATATGTGGGGGACTCCCATTTGGATTCTCATATATGTTAAAGAAAAATTGTCCATGTTCTTTTCCTGATGGGAAACCCCTGTTCCTGCAGAAACTGAAAAAGGTTATGAAATTCAATGTTGCTGCGTTTTTAGATACTGTTGGGTCTTATAAGTTAGAAACTCAAGATTCTATTTTCTTATGAGCAATGTCTTGGATTTAATATAGATTGTGTGAACAGCAAAGACATTGGGACATCATACTACATAAGGCTAAATCATTTATGCTTAGATTTGCACATGAAGCCAATCAAACTTTACACTTTAGCTAACAGTAGCTGCCTTATATTCATCTTCGATTTGCTCATGCTCCATCAATAATACAAGGCTGTCACATTTTAAGAAAAAAAAGAGGTTGTGTGGAGTGATTCTTGGCATCCTAGAGATATATAGGACATTTCTGTTTATTATCAGCCAAAGGGCAGCTGGGTAAAATTCTAATTCATTTAACAAAAGGCCCAAGATGGCATTGTGTAGCACTGATAATGCTGTAAGTGCCACCATCAGTCTCTAGGCTAGGCTTTCTCAAAGTGGTGTCTTCCAGATCTTGTGGAAGCTTATCGCTCCCATTAGCACAAAATTTGTAGTTCAAAAGAGACAGTCTAGAGGATGAGCCAGTGTAGTGCAGTGGTTTGAGCATTGGAGACCAGACTTTGATTCCCCACTCAGCCATGGAAACCCACTGGGTGAGCTTGGGTGCATCACACCCTCAGTCCCAGAAAACTTCATGATAAGTTCATCTTACAGTTGCATAAGTCAGAAACAGCTTGAAGGCACACAGCAGCAACAACAATAACAACAGTGGTAAGCTGAAGAAGGCATCTCCAGGTGATCACCATATTTAAACAAGATGATCAACAGTGCTTGCTGGTTGTGGATCCCCCTTCTCACTCCCTTTTGCATGGCTATTCATGTGGTGCAGACCATTGGATCTGTTGTTACCTTTCTTTTCCCTACTTGTGCAAGCCATTTACTGTAGTCTTCCACAGCACTAATTGTCTGAGAATGGTCCATGCCAAGTGCCTCTTTGTAGATTGTGAGGCCCTCAGTGAAATACTTTTCAGCAGCCCCTAGAAAATGAGTGCAACACATGTTTTGTGTTAAATATACTGTTTTTGTAAGCTTGAGTCACCCACGCTTTAAGGTTCAGTTCAGGGAAGTAGGATTTGTTATTTTTCTGTCCCTAAAAAGTTTAAAGTTAAACTCCAGCTCCAACTACATCCCATTAATATTCATGGCATCCACAGGGGGATAAGGGGGAAGTGTCATCTGCCACATGAGCCATAGTCATGAGATCCCAACTTTATGTGTAAAATTAAAAAGTTAAGTCTCTAGCATAACCTCCAACATTTTACAGAAGAAAATCAAGACATCTTGTTACCCCAAAATGTGGATGACTCAAGAGTCCACCCACAATGCCAGTACCTCCATGCAAAGGTGGGGAATTATTAGCTCAATATTAGGAGGTATGTGAGAGGGGGGTAACCTAACAAGATTTTTGACACCACTGTGGGTCTGTGCAGGGAAGAATCAGGCAGAGACCCAAGAGTAAACTAAACTGCATTTTACTGGGGGAATTGATAATTCATGCAAGATCTCAAATAGTCATGCAATCACACAAGGCTAACCAAAGGAAAAGGAGGAAATGTTTTTAGATAGTGAGGTTTCAAGGCATAGTGGGTCATATTCACCGGTCTTGAAGAGCAGCAAAGAAGCAGCAACATGGCTAATAATAATAATAATAATAAAATTTATTTCTTCCCGCCTCTCCCAAATGGATCGAGGCGGCATTACAAAACATATAAATATTAAAACATCAAAATGTAGCCCACCCTCCCCACCCACCAACCCTACCACCCCCCCAACACACCAACTATTAAAACAGATTAAAATAAAATTAAAACTAAAAATTAAAAACAAAACAATTAAAAACAATTAAAAACAAAGGGACAATTGATGAGAGGCAGTGGAACACTAGTCTGGGAAGGCCTGTCGGAAGAGAACAGTCTTGACTGCTTTTTTAAAGCAGTCAAGACTGGTAATGTGCCGGGTCTCCTCCGGCAGGCCATTCCATAACTTGGGAGCGACTGAAGAAGAGGTCCTCTGGGTAACCGCAGCCAACCTAGTTCTGATTGGCTGCAGTAGATCCTCCCAGAGGACCTTAATGTGCGGGGCGGATTATATGGGAGAAGGCGATCCCGCAAGTAGGCTGGCCCCAAGCCATGAAGGGCTTTAAAGGTAAAAACCAACACCTTGTACTGTGCCCGGAAACTAACAGGCAGCCAGTGTAAAGACTTCAATATAGGTGTTATGTGGTCAGTTTTAGATCTTCCGGTGACCAACCTGGCTGCCATATTCTGAATTAATTGAAGTTTCCGGATTAAGCACATGGGTAGCCCTATGTAGACTGCATTGCAGAAGTCAAGCCGTGAAGTTACCAGCGCATGTACCACTGTTTTTAGGTGTTCCAAGTCCAGGAAGGGGCGCAGCTGGCGTATCAGCCGAAGCTGATAACAGGCACTCCTGGCCGCCACATCTATTTGAGCTGTCATCTGAAGCGGTGAGTCCAAGAGCACCCCCAAGCTGCGGACACAGTCTTTCAGGGGAAGTGTGACCCCGTCTAGAACTGGTTGACAAACCTCCATACCTGGGCTAGGGCCCTTGACAGCAAGTACCTCCGTCTTATCTGGATTCAGCTTCAGTCTGTTTTTCCTCATCCAGTCCATTACTGCTTCAAGGCATTCATTTAGAGGCGAGATGCCACCCTTAGTCGATGCTATTATCTGAGGCATGGAGAGATATATCTGGGTGTCATCAGCGTACTGATAGCACCTTGCTCCATGCCTCCTGATGATCTCTCCCAGCGGTCTCATGTAGATGTTAAATAGCATTGGGGACAGGACGGCGCCCTGAGGGACGCCAAATTTAAGCTCCTTTTCGAGGAGCAGCTGTCTCCAAGCATCACCGTCTGGTATCTACCCGAGAGACAGGACCGGAATCACTGAAGTGCAGTGCCCGCGATCCCCAGCCCTCTCAGGCGTTCCAGAAGGATACCATGGTCTATGGTATCGAAAGCCGCTGAGGGGTCCATGAGTACCAGCAGGGTCACACTTCCCCTGTCGATACCCAGACGTAGATCATCCACTAAGGCGACCATGGCAGTCTCGACTCCATATCCTGCCCTGAAGCCAGTTTGAAATGGATCTAGATAATCTGTTTCATCCAAGACAGCTTGGAGTTGAAGGGCAACAGCCCTCTCGATCACCTTGCTTAAAAATGGAAGATGGGAAACTGGTCTGTAATTATCCATATCCAGGGGATCTAGGGAGGGCTTTTTTAGAAGCGGACATATAATTGCTTCTTTTAAACAAGCTGGAAAATTGCCCTCCCTGAAGGATGCATTAATAACATATCTTAAGTGTGTCTTAATCGCAACTCCTCCCTGGACAACCAGCCATGAAGGGCAGGGATCAAGAGGGCAAGTTGTCCTCCTTACCTTTCCAAGGAGCTTGTCTATGTCCTCGGTACTCACTGACTGAAACTGATCCAGTATAATCCTATTCACGGAGTTGCCAGACACTTCATTTGTAACCTCTGCTATAACACCGGCATCCAAATCGGCTCTTATCTGAGAGATTTTATCTGCGAAATGACTCACATCTAAGGACAGTACACAAATCAGGAACTAGAGTAGCAAAGTGGTGACCAGCAATGAGTGTATTGTGAACTAGCTGGCCAAAACTGGGGGAGGGGCTGTTGTTATACACGATTTCTGCCTAGAGGGCAAGGGTATAAATGGCCCTCTGGCCGAGTAAACAATGGAGTTCACAGAATAGACAATGGAGTTTGGAACTGGTCCTAGTGTTAGCTGACAATGGCTGTCTGAGAACTTGGTGCTTGTTGGACAAGTTTGAGGATAATAGGAAAGTTTGCAGGCTGAAGGAAAAGGAAGTAAGATAATCAGTAGTTGGTGGGAATCTTCCGTCACTATTGTATCAAAAGGCAGAGTCGTTAAGGCTAGCTTAAGCTATTATCTCTGGAGTTACCTGGTGATTTCCTGACTGGGACCTGGCTATGCCTAGAGGAGGTTTCTGATCTAATTCACAGCACGTGTGTTCAGCCATATGTTTTTCCTCTTGTCCAGCCTGGCCATACAGTCACAGCAGGGCACATTTTACATCAAAGCCAATTACTATATCTTGCCAATTAAATTATATTTCACGAATTAAACCATATCAACATGCAGGGGTCTACAGCCTGGTAACAATATATATATGTATGGTCAAGCAATATCAGAGTGTCGTCAAGATGGCAAAAATTTTTAATGAGAAAGAACACACAAGCTAGGAATCAAGCTCACTCTTTCTTACTCAAGCTTTACTGCACAGTGAAATTTCAGAATATCTGGTTCAATGACACCCCCCCCAAAAAATGGAAAAAAAATTGAGACAGAGGGCCAGATTCCACTCTAAAACAAAACAATCCAATTTAATGAAACCTCTTAGAAAGAAAATAAATTGAGGACTTTCTTTAATGCCTTAGTATTTACTTACCAACATGCTTTTCTTCTCCTGTTGCAACGTAAGCCTTAGCCAGTAACAAAGCCACTGATGCCACTTGTGTGCTGAGTCTGTTGCACAGAGTTGTTGAAGTGGAATAGGCCTACCAATAAGAAATGGACATTTCCAGTTCATGACTCTGTAAATTACTGTCAGGATTGGCATTTTCTATTTGCTGTCTGAAATATCTGTCTGCCCGTTCTCCCCCAAAAGGCTGGCATCCTCAGGGCCTAGATCCTCCCCAATAGCATGGCTAGGACTGTGTAGCAGAAGAAAAAAAAAGCTGGTTAAATGGAATAATATTCTCCATTTCACAGATGGCCACATCAGAGTGTGGTCTACATAGCAAACATAATTAATGAGGACAAACACTGTAGCAGTTTGCTTTTGCCTGAGCCAACTGGGAAGGGCAAAATTCTGTTCTTTCTTCTCCATCCTTAATTGAGTTAAGTGCAGACTACTTTTGACTTCGAACTCAGTTTGCAGCAATGGAAATAAGCTGAGGGCAAAGAGGAAAAGTGGGAGATGAAGATATAAGCCAGGACATTTTAAAAGTAACTGAAAAGTGGTGTGACAGAATATTAATCAGGACAGTCTATGCCAAATTGGGATAGTTGGAGGGTATGTGGGAGCGGTAGTTTGCTTACTACAACAAACAAAAGAAAACTACAATTAATAAAATAAACATTGGAAGTTGTGAGAATGCTTGCACCACAGTCTCCTTTTGACTCTAGTACACCCAAGCTTTTGGTCTGCTGAATAATGTCCAAATATTGATTATGTGCAAATTACTCCTTATCTTCCAAACTGGGAGAGGAATTGTGCAAACCTCCAGATGCTGTTGGACTCCAGTTCCTTATAGCCCTCACCAACACAGCCCATAGTAAGGTATACTGAAAGCTGCAGTTCAGTAGCATCTAGAGAGGTACAAGATGTTTGCTCGTATTGTAAAACTAGGGTAGCCAATTGTGACGCTCCAGATATTTTTTGGCTTGCAACTTTCATCAGCCCATGTCAGGGTAGCCAACAAGGATGATTGAGATTGCAGTCCAGCAGCTGCTGCTCCACAGCTTCCTTAAAGCACAGTCATAGAGCTAATCCATTCACGAGGAAATAAACAGCACTAAATTAATGCTGAGCGTCTGAAGGCAGCCTGGTCTATTTTTCTGATCATAAACATTACAATAGCCACGATGTAACATATTAAGCTTGCGTTTTAAGTACCATGAGGACATGAGCACAAGGATGAAAAAGAGAAAATGTAACAGGGAGAAAAAAGAGGTCACGGTGATGCTCAAACAAAAGAATAACTTTCTTTGAATTTCTCACTGGTGTGTTACTTATTGGCTTCATTGCACTCCACAGAAAACCTGCCCATTGTTACTATCAACAGCACTCCTCTGCTGTGTGATGAAGCAAGCTTTTTCTTAGCTTTGCAGGTGATATGACAAATAGGAGATTAAACATTGTTTGGCATCCTGTTGGTGAATTAAGGATGGAATACATCAGACTTACACCATTGCAACTCACTTTTTGGGTTGTTGTGGAGGTCAGAATTCTCTACTGGCTGTGCAGAGACCAAAATCCCATCCAAACCCATCTTTTCTTAGCTACAGCCACCCTCTCGTCCAGCCCAGCTATTTCTGCCCACTGGTAAAGGCAGCTGAGAAATATCTAATTCTCTTCCTGCAGCTGAGAAAAGTGGGTTTGCGAAGGGTTGAACAAGAGAGTAATGTAAGCACATCTCCTTATGCAGGATAACAGCCATCATCTCAACCATCAGTGTTAAATTGCCACCATTTTAAAAAGTGTTATAAAATTTTCCATCTATTGAGATCTCTTTATTTTCTTACATTGTCACATTTTAAAGGGAACCTTTCTCCCCTCCCCCAAAATGCAAAATTGTTATGGGGATTGGGATGAGGAGATTCTTAATGAGATTACAAGTGAGATAACTAGTCTATGTTCATAGAATCATAGCACTGGAAGAGACCACAGGGGCTATCCAGTCCAACCCCCTGACCCTAGGAAGCTTCTGTTTCAAATCTGGAGAATTAATTTTGGTCCTCATCCTCCACCCCTGAGTGTGAACTTAGAAAAGAAAATGTGTGATTAGACAGAACCAAAGTTTTGAAGTATTCAGTTACAAATAACCAAGTTAGTTGTAATTGGTTTATTTTCTTGACAATGAAGTTATATTTCAACTGTAATTGGGGGGCTGCAGCCACCTGTGGATTGCTGGACTCTAAAATTCACCACTCCACTACTCAATGCAAGTTTTTTATGCACCTGTGTGTTAATCAAAAGTAATTTTCCAAACTCTGCACTGAATTCAGGGATTCTGGAGCAGCTGCATTCCTTTAAATCTAGCATGGGTATATTGCTATTTATTTTATACACAGGGCTATACTTATTCTAAGGCTACACTCCTATGCGAATTTATCAGGCAGTAATATAGCAAGGCTTGCTCACGTATAAAATGCATTGGGGATTGTGCAGTACGGATGTAACTATCCTAACGTGATTCACTGTAGCCAAGGAACAAAGGACAATACAATATAATCAGTGCATCCTCATTCCTTTTTAATGGTCCTGATGAAGCAATTACTGTATGAATGCAGTTTGACATGTGCTCTGGCCTGTGCTTGTACTCTTCACAGATAGAACTAACTAACCCATACCCAAAACCACTGTAATTCTCTACCAAGAAAGATTGAACTACTCAGTTTGCATGAATAATAATTCATCTCATCTTTTGGCACATTTTAATTTTTCTTGGTTGTCAAGAAGAAGAAATGGCTGCTAGAGATGTACCTTCCTGATTATTGAAAACCCAATTTTGTCTTCCATCCTCTTCTTCCTAACTTTTGGATTCTTACCACTCGATATTTCTCTGCCCATTTTCACAGCTTTAAGGACAGGAAGCTTGCTTTTTCTTTTTTCTTTTCTTAAGTAAATGTCACTATAAATATATTACAAAGGAGATACAAATGCAGGTTGGCATCCTGTTCAATATTAATGATGTTGCAAGCTATCCTTATGACCTTGTAAATGTTACTGTTCACATTTGTCCTGCTACGAACACCAGTGCCCCTAAACCCACCTTAAAAACCAAGCAGCTGCACCAGCCAAAGGAATTCAGTACTAGTGAGCAGGGATGGTGAAGGCTGACATTTCCAGCCCCCTCTTGCCAGCAAGCCACAATGCAACAGTTGCAGTAGAACCTTTCAGAGGTTCTTATAGCTGCTTGCCATGCTGTGATTTGCTGATAAGAAGGGGCTGGACAAGTGGCCCTTCAGCAATCCACTTGCCAGTGCTGCAGAACTCTTTCAGTTGGTGCATCTGCCTGGCTTTTAAGGTGGGTTTAGGGAGTCAGGTCAGGAGATGGATCATAGCTACACCATGATAGCTGTATCTCCCAGGCAGGACCTCAGCCCTGATTTTCACAATAATATCTTCTATGTGACCATGATAAAGGAGGCGCACTGATTTCAACCTGGTATACTGAGTTGGTGGGAAGAATAGTGAGGTGTAGTGGCAAGAATGTGGGACTGACAATTGACAGAACCAGGTCTAAGTTGCCACTGAGCCATAAAATTCACTGGGAGACCTCAGAGAGTCACTGTTCCTTAGACAACTGGGTATAGGATTGCAACCCTAGCTAGTCTAACACGCAGGCCACCTGGGAGCTATATTTAATCAATCAGAAATCCTGTTCTTATGCCATGCTTGTACTGTATTTTATGAGGTCTTTTACCTGTAATAAATACTTTATGGCTTTTTCATGTTGTTTCTTTATTTGTTCGGTTTCAGCCATTTCCTGATAAAGATCTATCAGTTCTGGAGACATCTCTCCTTCAGCTGATACTGTAGCTTCAATTGCCTTCTCAAAGTATCCTGAAGCCAACTCTAACTTGTTATTCTGTAAACTTGCCCTAGAAGAAAACACTGTGAGATAATTTTTCAAGTCCAGTAGCAAAATAAAATAACTTCTAAATAGTTGCCATTGAAAACATGAAACAGATGGAGCAGAAATTTTAGTTGTTTCTGGATCTGATGATCCCTGGTTGGATTACAGAAAGCCACCAGTGGGGAAAAAACTGTTTAGTATAGGTATTAGAGTGCTGGTTTAGGATCAGAGTGATCCAAAGTCAAGTCCTCATTGAGTCTTAAAACTCAGGCCATTTCCATACTACAGTTATAGCGCTATTATTCAACTTTCAACATCTCATGGAACCCTGGGGTTTGTAGTTTATTGAGGCCCTCTAAATGTCCCTCTCTAAACTGCAAACCTCAGGATTCCATAGGATGTTGAAAGTAGAATAATAGCACTACATCAGTGTAGTGTGGAAATGGCCACAGTGACCTTGAACTAGTCACTCTCCCTCAGCCTGATGTGGGGTTTTCATGAGGGCATAGCAGGGAAAAGGTGATTTATGTATGCCACCTTGAGCTTGTGGAAGAAAAGATGGGTCATATAAATAAATAGACGTCATTCATACTAATGGACTACCACTGAATATGTAGAAATTCTGGTTTTAGTGTTAGGAAACCAAATTTGGCCATAGATACTGAAGAAAAGTCTTATGGGAGATTAAAAACAGGCAGTGCACTGAAGACAATCAAGGTAGAGAAGTGATGAGCTTGTGAAATAGCCTGTATCTATGCTGAGAAGCATCCAAAATGGGATATATTGAAGTTCACCATGCCCCAGAAAGCTTCTTTAGTGGGCTATCTATGAAAACCAATCACAAGGACTGACTAAGGAGTAATAAGTCATCATGGAGGAGGAAACTGACTAAACATTGTCAACAGACATATACATTAAAAATATAAAAGACTGGGGAAAGTTTTTAATAAGTTGGAAACAAGCCCATCTGCCTGGATGTTCACATGGGAGGGCATGCTTAATCTCCTCATAACAGTTAGCTGTTGGGACTGGTGAATATGAATACGTGTTTGAGTCTGACAGCTTGCTATTAGAAAGCCAATGAATTTAGATAAAATAGGAATACCATGTACCAGGGTTTTACTTTGGATATGGGAATTTCACAAATGCTTCATGATGCATAAGATCCCAAGTACAAAAACATAAAATTTATGTGACACCAGGATCTTGAAATATCTGCACTGCACAATCCAGGAATTTATTGGGCTTTTTCGAAGTTTGGGAAGAAAACGGGGCATTCTGTTACTCACCAGACTGGCGTGCTCCCTCCAACGATCCGTGCTGATCCGGAGCAGTGCGTGGCCGTGCTGCACACTGCTCCAGGGACGAAAATGGTGGCTTCCAGTTGGTGGAGGCTCTCCACCCACCGGAGAAGCTTGTTAGCCGGAAGCCCGCCCCTGGAAGATCTGCAGCCTCGTGCTGGTGTGAGCCTGCAGATCTACACATGAGCGCAGCGACGAGTGGGGCACGCCAGGCTATTGAAAGACCCATTTTAAGCATTCTTTCAATAGCACAGCGAACCACCAGTTCTGGTCATTCCGGAGCGGGCTGAAGTCCGAAACTACAGAAAGTAGTCCGGACCCAGTCCGCCCCCAAGTGTAAACGTCCTCGCTAGAGGACGCGCTGCCCCATTGTAAAAACAAAATGCGGAAAAGGCCAAAATAGAACATTCACATACGCATTGAACAGAACTAAGTCCTACTGAGCTTAACGGTTCTTATTCCCAGGTAAACAAGTATATGACTGCAGTCCTTCAAATATGCAGTTTTGCTCATCTTTCCCAGCTCAGGATCAGGCTGTTGGTCTCCTCCTTACCTGCCCAATGCTGCCATAAGGTTTCTCTCAGACACTTTAAGTTCAGCAGTCTCTCTCCAGTTTGACCCCCGCAGTTCCTCCATAATCCTTACTGCCTTCTGCAGATTGCAGTAGGATTCTTTTCCAGTGGAAAAGTCAAGGAAAGCACAGAAAGCTTCCTAAAATAAGTGGGCTACTGTGGAAGACTATGGGGCCGCATTACCCTGTCAGATGAACTTGGAGGGCGGTACCTGAACCCACCAAAACCTATAGATAGATAGATAGATAGATAGATAGATAGATAGATAGATAGATAGATAGATAGATAGATAGATAGATAGATAGATAGATAGATAGATAGATAGACAGACAGACAGACAGACAGACAGACAGACAGACATCCCCAGACACACTCTATGGGACAAGAGGGCATATTTTTTAGCCTTCCTGGGCCTCTAGAAGACACTTTGAGACATCTTGAAGCACATAATTTTGGGGGAGGGAAATTCCTCGAAAATTTGTTTGGATTCCTGGTAGATCCAGGAATGGTTCTAAACATTTGGAAATGTCTTCCTTACCCCCTGGACATTGTTTTGGGGAATTTTTGGAACAAAAAAAAATTGCAAAAAGTTTCCAAACTCTTTTTTGACCTTTGGAAGGCCCTATGACCACATGGAGCCCATGGACCATATTCTGCCAAAAATATCAGTTGAATGCAGTTTTTGGCTGTGCATGGGACTAGACCACAGCAGACTGAGTCAACAAATCATGTGCGCTATGTGTCGGATGGCTGCTTCAGCTATCATGGCATCCAGTAACGAAAAGGACCCATGAGAAATATATTTGCATGCACAAGCTGAAAATCTTTAGATTTCTACTGGGCTGGTCCCAAACATCTTGGTGTCTTATATGGAAAACCTAAACAACATCCATTTCTAATGAATTAAGACAGGGTGTGGGAATGGGAATTTTTTTGCACAAGACCCCATTGTTATTTTCAGTGGCACTTGCTTTATTCAGTGTTCATCCCATTCACTTCTTATCTGAAGGTCACACATACTGAATTAACATCACATAAAGCAACATGTATGGCTTTTGATACCCCTGAAAAATCAGTGTATGTTTGGATCTATGACCGTACAATAAAAATTGACTGACTGAATAAATCAATCAATCTATGCAAGCCTGTATCCATATTTAGATCTCCTCTGCAAGCAGGCACCCACCAGACATGTTGAACTCCAACCCCCACTATTCCCAGACCAAATCAGTGGGGATTGTGGGAATTGCATTTTAACACATCTGGACATCACTAGATCAAGAAAGGTTGTCTTACAACCTACTGCTTTCCTCCAAGGAGCTTATAAAAGCATCTCACTCCCACCAGCAACTTTGAGTGATAGACCAAAAGAATGATTGGTGAGCTTCAAATCATGTGTACAATTCTAGTCCCTGCACTGCAAGGATATTTTTTCTGCATCAGGTTTGCTACACCCAAGGTGTAATAGATGGTCACAAGAGTGCTCAGAACTTCTTGCCTTTCCTCTGTAGATGCTGGAGGAGTACCCTTCCCCATGAAGATAGCACATTTGGCTGAATTTGCATGTTGCATAGCTTGAGCAGGGAGACCTGGATAAATTAACAAGATTACCTGAAAAACACTCAGCAGACTAAAATACACTTCTGTATACAAAAGGTTCAGTCCATTGTTCTTGTAAACCAGGGTTCGGAATCTGCCAAGGGTCTGGGAGCAGCCATTTTCACATACCTCTGGGCCTTGGTGCACTGCACCCTCTTTTTTCTTTTTCTTTTAAATAGAAG
This sequence comes from Iguana delicatissima, assembly GCA_948472985.1. Lineage (NCBI taxonomy): Eukaryota > Metazoa > Chordata > Lepidosauria > Squamata > Iguanidae > Iguana > Iguana delicatissima. The sequence goes on from CAOKZL010000293.1 coordinate 279,618, forward strand.
TGTCCTTCTATTTCATTTCTAATTTGGATTGGCCATCCTCACCCCTGAAGACTTCTGAGGGCACAAATATCTATTCTGAGGCTGGACTGGGGCAGTCAGGAGGAATCTGGAGTTGAACTGGGAAGCCTGATGGGCAGAATGTAGCCCCAGGTTCAACACAATTCTTACCTCTGCTGTAAAGGATTGTGGTCTTTAGGGAAGAAAATTATCCCTGGAACCATTGCACTAATAAAATAAAAACTTTGTAAGCCTTAAAGAGTTTTACTTACCTGGCAGGGGAGATACGTTGATCAAGAAAAAAACCTTTTGGATGTTATATGGATGTACAAACATCTACCTGTTGCAGATGAAAAGATTATGTATATTCTGGTCTTTTTATATGAATTTGCAAAAAGAAGAGGTCCTCAATGTATGTGGGGTTTTTAAATATAAAGATATTTATTGCAGAAATCCGGTCGTTGGAGATTGCAGACTGCAAATGGTTACAGGACCAATTGTGTAAAAGTGTTTTCTTCATGATGGCATTAGTAATAAAAAAAAAGTGAATTCTAAAACAAACAAACAAACAAACCAGTCCAGACTGAGGAAAATATTAGTGCCAATCTATTCTGCTTTGGTCAGACCCCACCTGGAGTACTGGGTCTACTTCTGGGCACCATAGTTCAAGAAGGATATTGACAAACTGGACCATGTCCAGAGAAGGGCAACCAAGCTGATCAAAGGTCTGGAAACCAAGCCGCATGAGAAATGATCTGGGGAGCTGGATATATTTAGCTTGGAGAAGAGAAGACTGAGAAGTGACATGATAGCTGTCTTTAAATATTTGAAGGGATGTCATGTAGAAGATGGAGCCAGCTTGCTTTCTGCTGCTCCACAGACTAAAATAGAAACCAGTGGATTCAAACTCCAAGAAATGAATTCCATCTAAATATTGGAAATAACTTTTTTACTGTTATTGATGTTCAACATTGGAATAGACTCCCTCAGCATGTGGTGGATTCTTTTTCTTTGGAGGTCCTTAAACAGATGTTGGATGGACATCTTTCAGGGGTGCTTTAGTTGAGTATTCCTGCATGGCAGTGGGTTGTACTAGGTGGCCCTTGTGGTCCCTTCCAACTCTAAGATTCTGTGATAGGTTCAGAATCCCTGCTCATGGACCCATCATCAGGATCAATTACGTAGTTGGGCAGTAAGGTCAAGAACTTATTAATGGTGGCCTCACAGCTGTGGCATTGGCTCCCAAATGATACATGGCAGTGCTCATCCTTCTGGATTTAAATTAGCCTTTAAAATATATTTATTCAGGTTAGCTCTTTATCTTTTAATTCTTTTAAACTGGATTAAACTATGAGAATGCTTTGCCCAGCTGTATAGTTTCCTAGACTGCCTGGCAGTATTATTCTAATTCAGTGTTTTAGTTTTTGTTTTATTAATCTTGTCTCTCATGCTGTGAGGACTTTGCTTTGAATCACCAGTGGGAATTGTGGCTGATTATTTCAAGTGGGCAACAGAATGAAAGGCCAGTAGCTGCAAGCTGAGTTTTTGCATGATGTCTGAACTATTCGATCACACCTCCTGCTGGAGATGCTTTGCCTCAGTGGAGGTTTCCAATACAGTGTGAAAACATTGATTAGCTCCTCTAAAACAAATTGATAATTGAGCAGGGTGATAGGAGGACAAAGTCCTCAGGCTGAAAGCTTTCATTGTGATGACAGCAATGATGTTCCTAAAGCAGGGAGTAGGCAAAGTGAGTTTCCACCAATGTTGTTGGAGTGCAACTCCCATCTGTCCTAGTCAGCCCAGCCAATGACAAGGAATGCTGAAGTTTCAAGTCAACAACACCTGGAGGTCTCACTTCCCCCATCTCTGTTCTAAAGACTAACAGATTTACTGTGCATCAAGAAATCTATAAGCATTTATTAGTCTCTAAGGCAGACTTCTGCAACCTCCTCTGCTTGCTCTGTGGGACTAGATCCTTTGCTGGATGAGGATGATGGGAGTTACCATCCATCACACACCAGAAAGTATCAGGCTGCAGGAACCCACCTTAAGGTTCTGCAAGACTTTTGGCTCCTTTTTCTGACCCATAGCTGTCCCTTTTGTAATGATGGAACCATGAAATGCCCACTAGGTGGCAGCTTTTTTCCATTCATAAAATACATTGTAAAATGAAGTCAAGCATTTCCTATACTACTTAGAGTTAGAAAAGGCTGTTCTTTTGCAGTACAATTCAGAAAATTCCCCACCCATGCTTTGCTTACTTCCAAGTGAAGGTGTGTTACAGAGAATGGGAGAGGCAGAGACTGAAAGCAAGCCCCAGAAGAAACAAACTCTCAAGTTACTGCTGCATGTGACATATGAATGGATTTTTACATTTCTTCATGCCTGTCATTCCACTCTAATCACACAAGGGCATCAGTCATGTTTTTCTAAACCAGGGGTTTGCAGCCACAACTGGTCCAGGGATCAGTTTTCTTCAGCCACAGTGTTACGGAAGTGAACAAATTCCTTTCTTAAGGCAGAGCTTGGAAATTACTATCTTGGACTACATTTCTGAGGATTCTGAGCAAGAATACTGACTCAGGGATTCTTGGAGCTGCACTTCAAAAATGCCTCCCCACCACCCACAGCATTTTCAAGCGCTGTACTAGAGCTTATCTCTTCAGCGGTGCCAGATTATCAGTAGTTCAGTTGGTGCTATTGCTCCAGGACCTGGTGCTGAAGGAAAAAGATTTGGCTTATTTCCCCTTCTACCTAGCCGCATGCAGAATCTCTCATTGTCTTGGGGGTATATCGACACTTACAACACTTTGAAATCAGTTTTGTTTGCATGGCTGTGGTCTACAGAATTTAGTCTGGTGTAGTTTGGTGAAGTAATTAGAATTCTCTTCTACAGAGAGCTCTAGTGATGTAGTTCAATGAACTGCACGAGATCAGTGGTTCCCAAACTTTTTTCACTTACAAACCTCTTGGCAACCCATTTCTCTGAACTTTACCCTCACTCTGCCACTGTGTCTTAGAAAAAAAGCCCCATCAGAAAGCTTCTTGAGGAGATGTCCTCACACCCACAGAAAGAAAGGCAGGGCATCAGGCCAATCACTCTGCCTGGGTCTCTCCATTTCATCGTGCCCTGTTACCCACCTAAATGCTCTTTGCTCTCTCACGATCCCTTTTGCTCCTGGCTGAGGGCAAAAAGAGGAGTGACTGATGCTGCCCTTCCCTCTCTAAGACAGATCTCCACTAGTTGTGCTTTCTCCTTATGGAGAGAGACACAAGGAAGAGGGAGAGAAGAGAGTGTCTGTGCAAGTCTTGAGAAGTCACCTACTGTGGGTGAGGCTAGGGTCAGGGCATCTCAAATAGAAGGCTATATGTGCATGGAAGAAAGACTCTTTTTTAAAGTTTGTGGGCCAATGGCAGACTGGAATTTGGCCTGTGTCGCTCTTCTCTTTTATGATTTCCCTCCATGTCCTTTGAGGTTCCAGGACAGGAATGCCAACACTTTGGGTAATCAAAAACTGCATTGAGCTGTGACATCCTCAAAGAATGGCTTATACTTTATACTTTTTCCACCCTTATTCATTTTTTCCCCTACACATGTCTAAATGTCCTCGTTCTGACCACTTTAGGTATGTGAACTCCAGGTTGGGAACCACTACACTAGAGAATGCTGAATATCTTCCTAAACTACAAATCTTAGAATTCAATAGAAAATAGCCATTGTAGTCAAAGTGGTATACATCTGCTATATTTCTGCATTGCGAATACCACCTTGGATCAAAATGTGTTGACATGTAAAGATTTTTCTGTTGTCTATTGTACTTGACATATTATTTATTATTTTACTTTTATGCTAAGACTCCTAGAATTGCTCACACGAGTCAACAAAGGGGTCCCTGTTTTCAAAACTGCTACTGGCCTTAATGGCCATATCTGGCTTTGCTCTTTTAAGCAGCTACAACTGATGCTAGGATCAAATTGTATCTCTTCTTCCTTTTTTGAGCTTGGATCAACCTGCAAATGCTTTACCTTGGAGCGTAAGGTAGCTGTGAGCAAGGTTGGCAAAGGCCTGTGCCAACCGCCAGTGCCCATTTCCATAGATAATTCGAGTGAGAGCAATACAACGAATCAGTTCTTTGTAAGCGTTATGTGCCTGGGGGAAAAATAGAATATAATATAAATTAGATTTGTTGTTAAAAAGAAAATATGCAAGGTTAGAGGAAGGTGTCTTTTTCTCATTCCCAACTAAATCTCCCAAGGACATTTCAAAACTCTGGGCTGGAACATAATCTGGTGGCTTCTGTGATCAGTGCCAGATTATTAGGCAGAGTGAGGCAACAGCTTTAGGTGTGTTTGTGTATGTGTTGGTAGTGGTAAGCCATTTCCACACTAGACTGTTATAGTGCTATTATTCCACTTTCAACATCCTATGGAATCCTGGGGTTTGCAGTTTAGGGAGGGGCCTCAAAGGGCCTCAATTTTAAAAAAATATAACTTGTTTTTAAAAAATGTAAAAGTTTTTTTAGTTGTATCAAGTTTTAACTTGATTGTAAACCACTTTGGTGGGACACAAATAAATAAAATAGAAAACTATTTTTGTTCCTTTTGAGACTTGCAGCTATTGCCCTTTGTGTCTGTGTTACATGGATCTTCCTGCATCCCTAACTATTCTGGTGCCCCTAGGGATTTCTTCTCATTGCTGTTAAAGTTGAAAAACCAGTCAACTCTGGTTCTGTATGTAGAATGGGGTTGGGAGGGGAATGCATAGGGGGCCGACTTGTCCTGCGCTTCAGGTAGCAAAATGTGTTGGGTCAGCTCTGTCTTGTATTATTTTCCAGACACAGATCCTGAGACAGTTGCATTTCTTTCCAACTGCAATGCTTGGCGCAAATATTTGAGTCAGGCCATTTCCACACTACACTATTCTATTATTGCTGTTATTCCACTTTCAACATCCTGTGGAATTCTGGGGTTTGTAGTTTACTGAGGCCAAAGAGCTCTCTGGCTGAGAATTCTAAATGCCCCTCCCTAAACTGCAAACCCCAGGACCCCAACGGCTGTTGGAAGCAGAATAACAGCGCTATGACAGTGTAGGGCAGGATTGGCACATTCAAGCATGGATGACAAACGCAGTTCACACTGGGGCCTCAGGATCACTGTATGAATCCACATACTGATGCACCTTCCAGATGCCCAGATGTGCGCAGGAGGTAGACACTTGTAGGAACTTGAGACTAATTAACAGAGAGGAATACAACAAGATAGGTACCCATTTAAGACAGTGGTTCTTAACCTGGAGCCCAGGGACCCCTGGGATCTGGGGAGCCCTCACAAGGGATCTCCCAAAGCCCTGCTGTTTGGTTAGTGCATGTGAGACGTACATCTCCAAATGTAGGATCTCAGTCTACTCTTTGGACTTCTGTATTATGGGATTATACTGGGGGGGGGGACTTCAATGCAAAGTAAATTTAATCTTGGCCTTATAGAATCCCCAGCAATCCTGAGTTTTATCATAACTGTTTGTTTATGACAATGGGTTACAGTTCAGTCTCTGACACCTCCAGGTTTTGCTTTTTTTAAATGGTCAAGTATCAGGTGATGGGACATATCGCTGCCAGAGACATAGAAAGCTACTGCCATTGACAGACAATGCTGGTGTAAAAGGACAAACCACCTCTGACCTGGTATGAAGTGTTTTTTTGGTGTGCTATCTTTTTTCACAGAAATAAATATGAAGTTCCATTTTACGATCAGAATCTACACAGTGAATTTCTCTTAACAGAGCTGTATGTGTTTGCCCTGACATCTGCATTGTGTTTGATCTTGCTCTTTTTCCAGAATTATTGTTCTGTCCCTTCCCTTGATCATATTTTATCTTCATAACAACCCTGTGAGGTAGGATATAAATTACCAGCCCCAGGTCACCCAGTGAGCCTCATGGCTGATTGGATGTTTTGACCCAGAATGGGCAGAATGTGCCATACAACCCTGAGCCCAGATACACCTCTTAAATATTTAGAAATCATTCACATCATTGTTCCCATTCCTTGAGGAAAATCTGAAAGAACATTAAAGGCAACCCTTTCTGATAGCACTTCTGCATCGTTGAGCCCATCAACTTCTACCATTGTGCAGATGCAAAAGGAAACACATGAACAATATTACCTCTTTTTCTTCAGCAAACCTTTCTGCCCTTTTCTGTGCTTCCATTAACTTAGCTACTGGTGTGGCAAATAGCTTGATCTCCATTTCTTTTCCTTCACAGTTGCTGTTAATTTCACCCATGTGTGCAGTCTTATCTTGTTCTGTAGCCTTAAATGTTATAAAGTTGGAGTCAATAACTGACAGCCACTGGGCTAAATATGCCCTTCCTGCAGAGGTACTGCAGTTACAAAATCAGAGACAAAAGGCTGTGGTTGTGATAAGGAAGCTAACTAGCCATTCAGTTGTGGTTAGGCCTAATCCTCTCAGATCCAACCACATTTTTGTAAGAGACCCTCTGATAAAGCCACCAACTGAGCCAAACTGTACTGCCACCACTGGTTTTAACAAAGTATTAGGATAATATTAAAATGAAGGGAAGCTCCTTTTTTTTTGGAAAGGCTGCACCACATCACTGCGAATGGCCCTTTCCACACGGGGTAATTAAAACGGTGTAGAGTGACCTCTAACGGAGGCTGTCTACACCGTGGAGTGCACTGGGGTGTTTATGATTTTGAGGTTCTGCACCTCAAACCTCCCTGAAGCAACTGGAAGTGGTGGCGCCGCTTGTGGTTTTTATAAAAGACGAGCATGCAGCCCCGTTCCACCCCGCTGCAGAGCCCCAGTGTAGATTTGCAGGCGTGTGCAAGTGCGTGTCTGCAGATCTGGCAGGGGGCGGGCTTCCGGCTGGCGAGCTTCTCCGGTTGGTGGAGAGCCTCCGCCAGCTGTAAGCCACCATTTTGGATGCCGCCAGATGCTGCAGGAGTGTGGAGCAGCGAACTCGCACTGTTCCTCGTGGCAATGGACTTACCCGGCTTCTAGTAAGCTCTGTTTCTACGCGTTTCACCCCGTTTCTCCCTCCACGTGTGGAAAGGGCCAATGGAGTGCTACCCTGCCAACCGTGGGCAAGGCCAGAGGAACCAGTGGGTGAACTTAATGCTACCAGCTGAAATCCATCACAGGGCTCTTGTACCTTTAATAGAACAGGGAATTTCAGCAGCTGTTGCTTCTCAGACACAGGAGTAATGTCCCATGTATCACCTGGCATCCCCAACGGGGTGATTCCTTTCTATCTTCTATTCACCCAGCTTGTGCTTATTATGTGCCTTTAATTCTGACTTATGGAAACTCCATTGTACGGTTTTCTCGGCAAGATTCACTCAAACGAATTTTCTCATTGCCTTCCTCTTTGGCTGAGAGAGTATGTCTTGCCCAAGATCACACAGTGAATTCCCATGGCTGAGTTGGGATCCACACCCTGGTTTCTAGCGCAGCACTCAAAACTACCACAGCACCCTGGCTCTCTATTCACCCTCCCCCACTTTTTAAAAATTTACTCCAGCCTCTTTCCACTGGGGATATTATCTGTGTTGCCAAATATAAAAATGTTACTTGCAGAAAGTTTTTGAACTTAGGCCAAGGATCACCCATCCATGTATTAATGCATAAACTAGAATCCGTGCTAGCAAAACCTCCCTGCCCCTCCAACTAACAAGAAAGTTTCCTACAATTTCTCTCAAGTGATAGGTTGATGGGAGGAAGGAATCACATAGCCATTATTAGTTGTCAAATCTAAACAAGCATCAACATGTGATTTCCTCCAGGAAGCTGAACTCAGCAGCATTTTCCCACGGATGGGTACTGGGATGAGTTAGCTCTCCCAGCAGTTGGTGCCTTGATGTTTTGTGTGAGGTCAGGAAGCAACTGATTTTGGCAATATTTCTGCCTACTGCTACCATGTGTGGCTCGACTTCCTGAAGTCATCTTTTGTTCTGCAAATACCTTTTTGGTACAGGCAAGTAATCTAGGTTGTCAGAGTGGAATGGGGAAGGGCTGGGTCATAGCTCAGAGCCAAGCTCTGAATGCAAAAATTCCTCAGTAAAAAACTAAGGTTAAGGAATATTGGCAGAAGTCTCTGGTTAAGTCTTTGGTAAAGGAGATGGTGGTGGGCTGGTGTTTAACTGTATTAAGGCGGGTTGATGCCTATTGTTGATGCAGATCTAATGGACTGATTCATTGATATGCATGGCATTGAAATTGTAGGCAACTTTCTCCTCTTGTCATTTTTTGGGGGAGGGAAGGATTGATAGCATAGGTTCTAGTTCATGCGTTAAATGCAGAGTGGCTGATCCCTGGCCTTTGTTTCAAAAACATTGGCATGGTTGAGAACTTGACACTGTTCTGCTGTCAACTTGAACCTTTCCATCTCATCCACACAGCCTCTCCCCTATAGCTATAGAAACTGTATGTCTTCTGTCTCAAGTCTCAGAATGGTCTGAATCCCCCTCCTTCTTGCACATCCCCCCATTGGTTTATAAAGATGGTCTCAACCTGACCCCACAGTTTTGCAGGTTGACATGGCAGGGTGGAAATCATTAGAGCTGTTTACATTGAAGAATTACAATGTGAAACTAATGCCTGCCAATGACAATTTCAAGCAATGATTGCTAGACAAGAGAATAGCTAGGGTAAATAGCTTTTTTTTCAGCTGTCTGTAATAAACATTTTTTATTTCACGCCTACTCTCTGAAGCACCAGTGTTATTTTTTTTCTCTCTCAGCACATTTATATATCTTTCATGCCTATTTTTTCCCTTCCCTCAGATACACCTGGCTACAGTCTGCCCTCCACCTTTGCTAGGGTTGCAGGACTCCCGCAAAAGTGGAAAAACAGCAAGTATCAAAATGTGTGTGTCTGTGGGAAGGGGGCCAAGGCATGGTGGGGACAGCGAGCACCAGGGGTCCAAACCAGATCAAAGAAAGGAGAGAGAAAGGGGGTGGGTCACCTGTCTCCTTCCTTAGCTTTGGGGGGACATTGGGAGAGGGTATGTGATGCTGAGAAATTGGGCTGTGATCTGTCCTTAGTTGGCCAGGCAGTGGCTGATGGAAGAGGAGGAGAACCAGAGGCCAGTTTTTAAAGGACTGTACAGCCTGATTGGAGTTACCAAGAGAGAATGTTCCCCTAGAAAAGAAGCACTTGAGTTGGAGAAACTCACAAATCAAATCTGTGAAAATTAAACCTGCAAATGTGGGGGGGCTGGCTGAAAGTACAAATGCTGTCTTGAAAACGTTGTATTTTTTCTGATTCCCAGCAACAAGAAAATTGACTCACAAGAAGTACTTCCTACCTCAGCAGCAGACCAGAAACTCTCTGAAAAGGCCTTTCCCCTCTACTGGCTCCTGGAAGCCCTTGTGGGGTTCACATTAACCATTCACACAAGCCAAAAGGCACTCTGTTCCTTTCCCCCAGTGGATTGTTTTGTGGTATTTTGCAAATCCAAGGCCCCACCTCCAAGCTGTAGCCACAGTTACAGCTTGTTGCCAGAGTTGTCCTGGTGACAAAAGATGCTCTTCATGCCTGTAAGAGTGCGTCCTTCCCTTTTCTTAACCAGAAGCAGCTCAATTCAGTTGGTTCTCAGGCTTCCTCCAGTGATGGATCATTAGAACAAAAAAGCACTATTTGGGTTTTATTCCACCATTAAGTCTGCTAGGCCCACTTCCAAATCCAAGCTCCACTTTATCATTAGAAGAATGGAGTGAGGAAGGTTTGCCTGTGGCCTTTTTGTGTGTGCATGCAATGTGTACAGTCCAAAGTCAGCCCAGTGAATTATGATTTGGGGAGGGCGGGGGTTAAAGCCTAAATTTGATGTCCTTGATATCCAACCTTCTATCTATTAGCACTCAGATTTTTGCCTCAGTTTCCATCCATCAATATGTGTGGTGTGGATGAAAAGTTGTAAAAGTATCTTTCTTTCACAGTATCTTTCATAGGGTTGCCTTAAGTTAAAGACTACTTTATGGCAAACAACAATAAATTGCAGTTTGAATACTATTTATTTTCATTTGTTCTGCAAAACAAACCTCAAAGATATTCTGCAGCCGCTACCTCGTCACTCAATCCTGTCCTTCCTTCGTGATTTATTGCTTTGCTTAACAGGGAAAGTATATCCCCCAATGTCTTTCACCTTCAGGTGGCACAACCCTCTCCCCCTCTAATGCTTATTTGGCCACTGATTATCCCATTTTTCTGCCCAAAAGTTTCAAGGACAAACTGAGAATACAGCAATAAAGACACCACTGGACAATTAAAATAGTTCTGGTGTCAAAATGACACACAGCCAGTACTAGCTAAGGCAACATTCTAGATCTGAGGCACCAAAAACTGAGAGGACACTATTTTTGAGGATCCTACCCACTCTTCCTCTGAAGAGTTCCAGATTTCGGAAAGCCCTTGTCTATCTGCTCCTAACAAGCCAAAAAAAGGGGTAGTTAATAAGCGAGACAATGACCCTTTCCACACGAGGGGGCTGCATCACTATGGGGCCGGGATGGCAGTGGTCGGCTGGTTGTGCTTCTGCACAATGTTGTTTCCAGCCTGCTGCCATCTTGCCCCCAAGTGGTGCACATGTGCAATATTTGTGAAACGGAAAAAGTCCATTTCACACCTACCATTGCGTGGCGCTGCTGCCTTTCCTGGCCATGCAGAAGAGCAGAAGTGCACTGGCGACACCTCCCTTCCCAGTATAGCAATGGCAACTGCCCAGCTGCACTGTGGAAGGGAAAAGGAGGGGCCAATGCACTCCCCTCTGCAGTGACCCAGTGAGGTGCAGAGGGGAGCGTTTCTGGCATGCTCTCCTCCCTGCCAGGGCTGCAACGGAAGGGGAAGGACTTGCCAGAGTCCCATCATATGGAAATAGCCAAGATAGTGTAGTGGTTTGAGCACTGAACTATGACCCTGGAGAGCAGGGTGTGATTCTCCACTCAGCCATGGAAACGCAGTGGATGACCTTGGGCATGTCACATACTCTCTGTCTCAGAAAAATCCCATGATAGCTTTGCTTTGGGGTCACCATAAGTCAGAAAAAACTTGAAGGCACACAACAACAAGGACATCACTGGTGAACAAATATATGTGGACCTTGAGCTGTTGTACACAATCACATGGCTAGTTGGTAGCGGCCCCAAGCCAGGATCCATGCCTATGTGGTGAATGCATCTTTAATTTTCAGCATATAATGGGAGCAGGACTTGTTTAATTAAGATGGTGATGCCACTAAGTTAAGGCATGTCAGATGGGTCATAGTTAAACTGAATTCACTGGAACAAGAGACAGTGATGGATACCAACTTTAAAGAGGTTTAGGTACATTCATGGAGGTTAGGACCCTCAATGACCATTAATCAGGACAGCTTTATTCACATCACGTACTCTCACCCCCATAAAACTCCATGATAGTTTGCCTTAAGGTTGTTTTAAGTTAGAAACAACTTGATGGCACACAACATGTTACCTTCAGCATTAGACCCAATATATCTTTTTATACCACTTACTGAGGAAAACAAAGTGGAAGAGGATGAAACTGCATGCAGTTCACTGTCTTCTGATTGGCAACTGATTCTGTGTACACAGAACGTTGGACTCCATGTGTCCTCCGTATCATTCAGCATGACTTTTCTCATATTCTTTCATATCTGGCACTCTCTTTGGTGCTATGCTCTGACAAGAATGGACAGTACAAAAATTGTGTGCTACTGTAGGTACACTTAGCCACTGTAGTCCATACTGGAAACTTCCTGATTAGATTGCTGTACATGCTCTATGTGGGACTGCCCTTGAAGATGATTTGGAAGCTGCAGCCAGATTGCTGACCACAAGGATACCACATCACTGGTCTTAAAGGAGCTTCAGTGGTTGCCTCTGATCTGAAATCATATTGAACTTCAAAGCCGTAAGTGGGAACTTGATACCTAAAGGAGCATACATGCCTTTGGAGTAATACATCGTAGGAGATATAGAAGAGAGCTTTCTCTGTTGTTGTACCCAGTTTCTGGAATGCTCTCCTCCTTACGGGCTGATCATTGCCAATGCTAATTTCTGTCTAATGCCAAGCCTTTTGTTCTCAATTTACTTTTTAAAAATATACATACAATATAGATACATGTTTTAATTTTTTACTCAAAGCAATATATATTAGAAATATTATATATATACTTTAATTTTTAAAACTGTTTTATCTTGTTTAAATCATTTCATCACTTTAAATCTGGAACTATTTAAAAACTGTTGTATTCATTTTAAAACTGCTTATGTGCTTTCAATATTCATATTTTCCTATTTGCATGTTACCACATGACCCCATGATAAAGGATATTTTACTTCAATAAATGAATAAATGACATATTAGACATAAAAAAGCATTTTTTTAAAAAACCTGTTTATTTGCGAATAAGATAACTTCTGTAAAATTACATACAAAGGGCAATCACTATCCTATAGTATACAATTTCCAATGTTTCACAATGATAATTGTAATAAATACACGTAACAAAACAAGGTAAAAAGCTATGTTTGTCAGGCAGCCTACAAAACAGTTCCTCAAGTTTTACACTTGGCAGCATTTATTGGCATATTTTAGATTTCTGAATTTTTGTAAATTTTTCACATTTCTTTGGAGCATTAGAAAAAGGTACTCAATTATGAAATATTGTCCAAAATTAATAAGTATTAGTTAAACCAAGGTCACATACATTCACTCCCACACACCAGATCACATGCTTCTAAATCTATCTAGGTTTATCTAGGTTTGGCCATTGTAAAAAGAAGGGCTGATATTTAGTGCATGGCGAATTTGGAAGCCCTGAGGCACTGAGCAATTACCCTGGGAATTGTTGCAGCAGATGTAGCTCCATCAATAGGGTTAAAACCATCTTGTAAGTTGGATTTGCATGCCAATCAAAAATGGTTATTCCCTTTAGGTATAATGTGATTTATTTAGGCTTCTGGAATCTTCCAACACATGGAAACCCTAAATCCAATTGCCAGTTTCAACTAGAGCAGATTCACTGAATAAACTTCTGAATGGTAGTCAGCATTTACGGAAATCTGTTTGATTCAGTGGGCCTACTCTATCTGAAAGTAGCAGCTGGATTCAGACTATGGACAGCTGGTTTAGTGCATCTATGGTGTTACAAATTCTACTTAAGGGCTTTCAACATGATTCTCTTATTCTCAAAGCTGGTCCTCCCCTATTAGGCTTTTGACTGTTCCTGCAGGAACCATGTTCATGTTACAAGGCTTTTGTAGTTTCATATGAAATACTCCAATGAAAGAACTCACAGTATTTTCCGCAGGCCACAACTCCCATGGTACTTTGGGAGACATCACTGCAGTTATTCTGATTGGAAAAGAACTGCAGAGTCTAAATCCATTATTAAAAAGTAGCAAAAAATAGGATCACGTATTCTCTCTCTTCCACCTACATGAAAGGGCCATTGCTGAGCACCACCATACTTGAACATACGCGCATGCAATTACATGCACCAGCTGCTCTTTCTAAATGACTTTTAGGCACAAACGCAATTTGTAGGATCATTCCTGTATGACATAAATTTAATATAGTTTGGAAAAAAAAATCACAAGGCTTCTCCATGGTACAGATGTTACAAGATTTGGCAACAAAGAAAAACAAGAAGAGAAGACTGAATACTTGATCATCCTGTTTTATTCTAGGATGTATGGACAATTCTATTTCTATATAACCTTTTCAAGGGATACTTCCACTGCATTTTACAAAGAGCAGGGCTAAGGGAGAAAGAAAAAGGGCAACGGTGTAAATCTTTTCTTATTGAAGCTTATTGCAAAATAACAAAAGAAAAAGAAGTTACATGGTGAATGGCTTTAGTTACAAAAAAGTTCTTTAAATTTGAGGGCCAGTATAAATATAATGTAGAGATCTGTTACAAAAGTGAGGTTCAGAACTGTGAGACAAATAGTGCTCACTGTAAACATCATGAGTTCATTCGGATCCCTTATCATTTGGGAACATGGGGTTGTTTTTTCCTCCTGAGCTCCATGGCCACTAGCACTGCAAGTATTTGCATAGATAGCTTGACCTACCACTTGATAAAGAAATTGAGGCTGTAGCAGAGTTAGCTGTGTTCAAAATTCACTTACCTGTTCTAGCACATGGCTATGCTTTATGTTAAGTGATTACTATATACCACTGGTCTGGTGTTCTTGTAATCCACACGTGACTTGGTTAAATATATTATAAAAGAGACAGCATAGCAAGGTTTAGCCAATTAGTGGCTTTGTCAAATGATGCTGGCTTTTCTTCCTTTATTTAACAAGGCCAAAAGGTTTTGTAATCAACAGTTGCACCTACCATTATAATGGATGTGAGGGTCTTAAAACATAATATGAGGTTGCTTTTCCCACTTTCTTAACAAGGAACTTTTGGTGCAAATATTCATTTCCAAAATGGAGCACTGCACGCTGAGACTTCCATGGTTTCCACCAAGGGCTATAACCTAAGGAAGCACTGAGACACTCTCTAATACTGTAGGTCAGACTTTGATCACCCCTGATTTAAAGTAATTGCAATTTCTGGAGAACTGTGCATCTGTGTCTATGACACACAAACAGCACTCTGGGCAACACTAGGGGAAGGGAAGACATGACAACACATTAGCTCATAAGACATGAAAAGGAAAGAGGAAGTGTGGCCAAGACCCATAGGGATTCCCTGCAAGGGGCTGCCAATCCAATTTCATTGTAAGGCGAGACTCAAACTCTACAGCAGCACCATCAGGGATCAAGAAAAACAGTTTCACCTTTTTTTTGTGACTGACTTTTACACATTGTTAAAATCTGTTTAAGCACTTTCTGGACATCTTCATCCATTTGGCCCTGGGCAGGGGGACACAACAGAAGAGGTAAAAATATATTAGCAACAACAGAACAAGAACTGATATGATAAACTCTTAAATTATTCTTCTCAAAGACATCTAAATATTAAAAATGACCAAACTTTTTATGAACTCAATTTTAAATACTACTCTCATGGATAAGTTACATAAAAAGTTAGGGCTGAGAGCTTTTAACTGATCATTTGGACCAGTCAGAACCTAGAATAACAGAATTTAGTATTGAAAGGGAGCATCTAACTCACGTGCCAAACACAAGGCCTGCGGGCTGAATCCAATCTACCAGGCCATTTCATGTGGCCCTTGCACCTCTGCTGCAGCTGTGGCACTCCCTGCACATTGTGAACCCCTGGCTGCTCATATTCTGAAGAAGGGCCCAGCAGCCAGCACTTGCAATCTACTTATACTTCTGACTGCTCCTTTGTTCAAGTCTCGCCGTCAGAGCACTGCTGCTAGTTACTATGGCAATGCTCCATGCAGCTTGCAAGAGTTGGACAGAGGAGAAGTCAAATACAGAAGAGAAGTCAAAAACAGAAGCCTCTTCAGAATACCGGGGGCCCACAATGTGGGAATCGGGTTCATCAAATACAGAGAGGGGCAGGGGGCAGAAAGAGGCACAGGAGAGGTGGGGAGCAGAAAGAGGCACAGACGGGGTGCCAACTGGGACCAAAAAATTAAACAATACAATAAACACTGCTTGGTAATACTTGTCTGATGATAAAAAGAAATAACTTTCTGTTTTCAACACTCATTTTTCAATAAATTGTACAATAGTTGTACACTTGGATATCTGCTTGCCCTTATTTTTCTTAAAGTTTCAGACCTAGTTATTACTAAAACCAGTAATAATCTAATGCAGAGGCAATTATTTAATATGACAAAAGAGTAGATACATTTATGTAGTCTTATAGACACAACCAGCCCTTTGAGGGCAACCATAATGCTGATGCAGCCCAAGATGAAATTGAGTTTGACACCTCTGATCTAACCCAACCTGCTGCTATTCAGGAATACACAATTACAGCACAGGAGCAGCAAAAGGCAAGTTGGCTGAGTTTTCTGCCTTGTAAAATCCAATTCATCATCCACAGCCAGCAAGGCTGGTTTAGTTTAACTGATTAAAAGCATTTTCAAATAAATCAAAAAGAGGCCACCTAAGATATCTGAAACATAATTAAAATCCATTCATTTTAAGACAATAAAAGTACTTACAAGAACTGCTGATTGAAGACCCTCACATACTGAAAGGAATGCCCATGATTGTACCTGGTGCAGCATCTTACAGCCAATACCAGACGTTGATCAGATGCTCAGCATGCAGCCCATGCTCTTGTTTTTCTTTGATTACAACTGTGCATTTGCACAATTTTTTTCTTGCAACAGGCACAAGCAAAAAGGCTTTTCTTTCCCCTCCATTACATGATCGCAATGAATTCCACCAATTGTATGGTGAGATCATTTAGGCCAGTGATAGCAATCCTGTAACCCTCCAGATTTTGCTGAACTGAAACTCCCAGGATTCCTCACTTCTCCTTATGGTGGCTACAGCTACTGTGACTTGCAGTCCAGTAACATCGGCAAGGCTAATTGAGATAAGAAGTGCAACAGGGACTTTTATTTAAGCATGCTAGAAGGTGCTGGTGCAACAGATTCATTCATCTTGCACTGGGGAAGGGAAGACATGATCCTCCCTCTCCCCATGTGCTGAAGTCTCAGCAAAATTAGTCTCCCTTGCCTATACTTAATGGGACACCAGGTAAGTAACTGCAAGAGAAATTTCATGCAAATGTCTACCTTGACCCTTATAAGAGACATGTGCTCTTCCTTTTTATATCTGTATTTAAAATTTAAAAGAACAGGTTTTTTTTTTCAAATTTTCTAAATTATTGTTTCAAAAATATCAGACTTTAATTCACTTATTTATTTACAGGTGATAGGCCTAGTCAAAACGAAAGAGCATTGCTAGGAAAGCTCTTTTACCTGTACAGCATAGAGTAGATGTGTCCTGTAAACCGATACAATATCCTGGTGTTGTTTCTTTGTTTCCTATAAAGAAAAAGAGCAGTCAAGGAGTAAACACATGCATAATTTTAGTATTATGCTGGTATCTTAAAAAGAACATGGCTTTAATTTTAGGGTGAGGAGATACTGGCTACTGTAAGCCAGAATTAAGAATTTATTCGCATACCAGAAATCTACTTAACTGCAGTCAATAGCACCATTTCCTTGTGTCAAGTGTGCGCTAAGCATATGGGATAAAATGCTTGTCACACTACACCTGTGTATAATGACAGCTTACTGGTCTCTTCTTTATTTCAAGGGAACAGTTATTTCCCTCTATGAAAATTCTCCTAACTGTTCCCCACCCTAGTACCAACATTCCAGACTTGTGTCTTGCCAGATAAGGCACAGGTGAGAGAACAAACCATGCTGAGGGAGATTAAAAAGGAAAAGAGACTCAAATGGGAGAGGTTAAGCAGCCTCATTTATCCCATTCTGCATCTCTAATATCAGACAGAGCTTGGAAAAGTTCTACAAATAGAACACAACTCCCCAAAGTCTTGCAGATAGAAATTCTGAGAACTATAGTCCAAAAAAGTAGCTTTTCTAGGTTCTGGAATGAGGGCCTGGCAATGCTGCACAATATGATGCCATGTCTGGTCAGTTTCATTCTTCTTCCTTGTTTAATTACAGTGGCATTGCATTTTTCCTCTTAGGAGTTCAGTTCAGCATACAAGGTTCCCCCTTTCTGCCTTCCTACTAGACCAAGAGAAGGAGATCAGTTGGCCAAACATCACCCCGCTGAATTTTGCGGCTGAGTGAGGATATGACCCTGGGTCTCTCTTCAATAGGTTGAACATTCCAGTCACTATATCGCATGTGCATTCTAGTACCCTCAACTAAAAGTACATTTCTTATCTCCAGTCTACTGAGTTGGGAAGCAGGAAGGGGTGTAGTGCAGTGGAAAAGAAGTGAGTGGGTCATCACGACCAGCTAGTGATGTCTACTGTGACAACCACTCTAGTTAAACCTGACAAAGAACCTAGAGCAACTGTGTGGCTACACAGCAAAAGCAAGGTTTTGAGGCACCTTTTGTGGACTATGGCCCACTTCACTGGATGTAGGATACACAAAAGTTTATGGGAAATGAAGGTTGTTATTCTTCAAGGTACCAAAACATTCTTTTTTTCTGGATGAAAAATTGGCCAGCCCTCTGGAAACAGACTGCCACCCAGGCAGCCTAACAATACTTTGGAAACCATTGCTCATTCTTATGTAAGGCAGAGAATATGGAAACCTCAGGAAACCTAGCACTTGCATCATGCAAGGACATCATATTCTACTTCCAATTATAGCAACCTGGCTCCACTGTGCTTTCACATTCAGGTTACATGGCTATAACTAGAGTGCCATCTCACAAATTTCAAAAGTCCAAATATTCTATATTCAATTCACCATGAAATACTTTGCTAGAACACATCGCCATTAACAAACACACATTTGCAACGTGAGAATGAGATACCACTGACAATACACAACTAGGCTTCTCAAAAATATAACTATGGCCCTTTCCGCACGTGGGAAAGGAACCGCAAAAAAACGCTACTCACTGGACTTCTTCAGCATGCAGGTGAGTCTGTCAGGACGAGGAGCAGTGTGAGCTCATCGCTCCGCACTGCTCTGGCGTCCAAAATGGTGGCTTCCAGTTGGTGGAGGCTATCCACCAACCGGAGAAGCTCACCAGCCTAAAGCCCACCCCCGCAGATCTGCAGGCATGCACTTGTGCGCGCCTGCAAATCTGCATCGGAGCGCGGGGACGGAGTGACACGGAGTTGTGCGCTCCGTATTTTAAAAATCTCTAAAAAGAGGTTTTTAAAAAGCACGCTGCGCAACCAGTTCCGGTCGCTCTGAACCAGACTGAGGTGCGGAACTACAAAAAGTAGTCTGCCCCAGTCCACTGTACGGTGCAGAAGACCTCCGTCAGAGGTCGCTCTGCACCGTTTTAATAGCCCAGTGCCGAAAGGGCCTATGTCTTTTCAGTGGTCTCCCTACCCTGCATTCATTGGTGCAAGTGGGAGAAAGTTCATATGCTCACTTAGTCCCATATTAGTGCACAGACCATGTTCTAGTTCCCTAATATTGGGCAGTGGTGCTGGAAATTATGACTCTAAGAGGTTTTTACTTGCCAGAAGACCTTAAAGCACTGCATAAAGCCAGGCTCTTTAACAACTGGGAAATGATTAACTAGAGCTGCTATAAGAGAATCAACACATTGCATGAAATCACTTGGACCTCATGGTTTTGCAGCAATGTTCTGCATTGTAACTGGGTTTCCAGTCTGCAGATCTGGACTGGTTAGAATGCACTGTGTGGGGAAGGTGAACAGATGCTGCATGTTTAGTATAGCTTCTATTCTCTACTAGAACAACCCCCAGCACAGCTCTCAAAAAGGAGATTAGCCTGGGTTAGATAGCCTTCAGTCCATTCTAAAGAAAATTTAATTTTCAGACCAGGGAGGGAGATTCTGAGCTATACTCCAAAATGTAACTTTTCCAAGCTCCGATTCTGTCAACATTTTAAGTTAGATCCATCATTATTAGGTCATGGTGACATTTGAGAACTGGTACAGAGCAAAGACACAGCACATAGACTATTCCTGCTACTTTATTTTAACAGCACATGGTGTCAGAGAAAAGTAGAGATGGAATCTAATAGGTGTTAAGATGCGGGAGCCAATTCTCCAACCCTGCCAGATAACACCAGCTGCAGTAGCCAATTGCAAACTGCTTGTGAGTCCTCCCCATGTGAACAAAGAACCAAAGTCACTTGCTATTCTGAGCAAGTGAAGTAGGGCTTATTCTGTTGGACCCCAATATGGTGCTTTTCTGATCTCTATAAAGGAGAGATGAAGTTAAGTGACACATACTATCATGACAATTATATGGTCAACCAGCATCAACATTGCT
This sequence comes from Iguana delicatissima, assembly GCA_948472985.1. Taxonomy (NCBI): domain Eukaryota; kingdom Metazoa; phylum Chordata; class Lepidosauria; order Squamata; family Iguanidae; genus Iguana; species Iguana delicatissima. Next base: position 299,487 of record CAOKZL010000293.1, read on the forward strand.
TCTGGATTACTCTGTCCCAGTTCATCCATTACTAGGATCTTCATGTGAGAGAAGACCAACAATCCCCTATCTACCATATAGATATCGTCAATCAAATCAATCTAACCCACTTACTCCATGCTGGCGACTTGACTGTCTGGATACCTGACTTCACCCTCAGAGGGCGTGTGGGTGTTGAAATTCAGAGAATTACTTTTTGAAAGTAACAAATTCCTATAACTCACAGATGTGTATAAAGAGTAGTCAACGGTTACCACGTTTAACAAATTAAAACTCTGGCATTTATTCATTGTTCTCTCGTTACTTTTTTTTTAAAAAAATTATGATTGACAAGAGAATGGCCTAACACTATACAAATTATTCTCAAAATGCCGCTAAAAATACCTTGCAAAAAATAACGCTGAAAGGTAACTACAACGCATTCCTATTCACTGTGTCATCCAGGTTCTCACTGGCTGAGAATCTGGATGACAGACTTGCTAACAGTTCTATGGCTGGAACCCTGCTTCATCTCTCCACTGAAAAGCCCCTCTGGACTCACTGGTTAGCCACTGCAGCCAGGCCTCAGACCACTTGGTGGATGATGGAAGCAAGGGACAGAAATCTGACTGGCTATGTCCCACTGGCCAGAAACATCTGCTGGGACCTGTTAGGACCCAGCAGAGGTCTCAGCAGATGATATAATTATTCTGCATCTGGTCCAAAATATGGCAGCCAAGTTTATTACAGGTACAGTGAGGAGTGAATATATTACATCAATATTAAAATCACTCTACTGACTTCCAGTTAGTTTCTGGGCAAAGTACAAAATGTTAGTTATTACCTTTAAAGCCTTACATGCCTTGAGCCCAAGTTACCTGCAGGACTGCCTCCTCCCATACAATCCACCCTGCATACCCAGGTCTTCTGGGGGCCATTTTCTTAAGCTGGCCAGGACTAGATTGGCAACAATCACTCAGCAGACCTTTTTGTTGGCTGCCTCTAGACTGGGAAACGATCTGCTGGAAGAGATTGAACAGCATCAATATGCTGTCTGAATACAAAAATATACTAAAGGCCTATCTCTTCCAGCAGGCCTACCCAGTCTATTTTTAAAAATGATGCATTTTAATTATGATATATTTGTATTTTAAATGTATATTTTAGTGTATTTCAACTTAAGATGCATACTTGATTGTATTTTAATTTATGCTGTACCCGCCTCGAGCCCTGGGGAGAGGCAGGTAACAAATAAAAAAAATATGATGATGATTACCACCACCAAGACATAGCCTGAAGCTTTTCCAAAACAAGCCCTAGTTTTCCAAGAGCCAATAAATGGCTGAAGGAAGGCTCCAGAAGCCAAATGATGAGTGGGGTGTGGGGGTGGGCTTCAGTCACAGCAGAGGGTGAAAGAGAATACTAACCCCTGCAACAAAAGACATACATAGGTATATGTTGCCTCCAATATGTCACTAACAGAATATGTCACTAACTTTTGAAATCCATCCTTCCTGGTACTCCTTACAAATAACATATAAGTAACTTGTCACTTCCAAGCTATGGAGAAATCACTCAAGTTTCACATCCATACAATCCTTGCCTGGGTCTGCTCAGCACACACATGACACAAGAGACTGGCATGGTGGAGGGAGGAAGTTACACTATTAACTGTTCAATTATGCAAAGACTGTATGAACTAGATGAGTATTTGCATGTCTGAGGGGAGTTTGGCCCTCAAGACGTCAGTGGACTGCAACACCCATCAGACCTAGCCAAAACAGTAAGGAAGCATGGAGGTTGAAATACTACAAGTTCCCCATCCCTGAACAAAAGATGTTAATAGGATCGGTCCCCTGATGTTCTGAAGAAGTATCACCAAAGCTTGCCTTCTACTGCTTCTTTTCCTAAGGATGCTAGACTGGCTCCCTTTATGTGGTCCTTCTGTTAGCAGATGAAGACTTTTTTTTCATTCCTACAGGCTTTTGGAAACAGACTGTTTTATAAGTTCAACACCATGTCATACAGTTTTTATTTCTTGCCTTTGTAACAGATCCATTATAAATAGCTTTGCATTCAACAGAAAGTGTAATACATTAACCATTTTGTACAAGTTTACCACATTCCTGTATCTGCTTCAACTTTTTAAGTCACCTTGAAAGAGGAAAGGAAGGCGTATAATAAATCGAAAAGGAAGGATGATGATGATGATGATGATGATGGAAGCCTCAGGGAGTATTCCTGCACCCCATATTCACCACACAGTAGATCTCTGTCCTCAATTAGAAGATATCTATGCCTGTTTATCTGCATGCTAAATATCAACTTACAGCCAGCTGGTTTTGCAGCTGCTTGACTTGCTGTTGCAGCAGCTCCAGCTGCTGGCTTTGCCTTTTTGGTGTACCAGTTGCGTAAGAGAGCTGGGAGAGACTGTTCAGCGCTTCCTTCAGTTTGATAACTTCTTTAGACATATCAGTTATCTGGTTAGAAGCAGAAAAATTGGTGAAATTGCATTAGAAGGAAAGCAACAGATCTTAAACACAGTTCTAATGAAAGTTTGTGAACAACATCCCAAGTAATTGATCTGAAACATATACTGAAACACATCAGAAGGCATGTAAAAGCAGACACCAACGAGATAGCAGGGAGGCTGCAGAGGTTAAAAGAATAAATAGGCTCACCCTTGATGGAGATGCAATACATAATCCTAGAAAATGCAATCCATCCTTTCACAACTTTCAACTTTGGTGGTTTACAACTTTGTACCATTATTTCAGTATTCAGAGTTAACTTTTGATTGTGGTTAAACATTATGCCTATGGAATATCCACATGCCTTTCCTTTCTGGCCCATGGGAAAATACAAATAAAAATCTGCAAAGCACAAGTCCCATCCTCAAAAGGCTTTGTGTATCTTCTCCCCATTCCTACCAGCTTCACATGCACTTGGTCCCAAGGTGGTACTGCACAACTATAGTTCCTTCTTCATACCATCTAATCCAGATCTACATTATCTTCCCCTGGCTGATAATTCTATTCTTTCATTCACCTGCTTCTTTAGTTATCAATATTCTAGTGCTGCCAGTGAACACACCCATCACGTGCAGCACAAAGAAGGATTAGACTCACTTGTGCTATCTTTGATGTTCAAGCTCCTCTCAATCCTGCTCCCCATCTCTGCGCAGTCAACAAGAGAGAGAAGCAAACACTGGCTCTGTGCACAGCTGAGGTTCACAACGCTGTGGTGATCCTAGACATATACTTTTGAACATGTACTGACCCCCTCAATTCCAATGCTTTGCTGAACACATGGGTTATAGACATTTCCCCTTCCACCTGTTGGACATACACACATGTATGGGAGGTTTCATTTGCTCTTTTTCTTAGCAAAAGAGAAAGTGATTGCCTAGTTCATTCAGACTCCTTGAAATTGAAGCTGAAAGTTCGTGCAAGGGCCACATAATAATTTTCAGATGCTGGAAACTGTTTCTACTTGGCAGACCAAGCACAAGTCAAGAGAACTGTCACCAGTGGCAAATGGCTCCAGTGACAAACATTTACCTTAATTTCCAGCATGCTCAGGTGATCTTGATGCTTAGCCCTTGAATGAATAGCGTCCTGGGTGAGATATCAACAAAAGAATAATAATCAACCATCCTTGAATTGGGGGCGTTAGACCTACCAACCTTTTTATCCTTATCGTCTTCCATTTTTGAGGAGTTTTCTGAAGCCTTTTTCATTTCAAGTAGCTCTTCCTGAGCCTGATGGTACTGTTGAAGCAGTCTCTTGATCTCCTGTTCCTTGGCTTCAAGGATTGCTCGGAGACTCTCCTTCTCCCCTTTCACTTGTAAAATCTCCTTCCTCAACTGTGACAGATCCGTACACAGTTTCTCCTTCTCTTTCACCAAGTCCTTTAGTTTGGATGACAGGGAATTGACTTCTCCCTCTGACTTAGACCGAAGCTCTTCATAGAGTGACCTGGGCACCATGGCTTCACACACAGCTGCTTCTTCTTCCAACAATTCTTTCTGCAGACGCTGCACCTCACTTTCTTTGTAGAGAATCTGCTCTTTGAGATCATTTATTTCTTCTTCCATTTCCTTCACCGAGTTTCTGAGAGCAGTGACCACCTGGAGATGCTCAGTGATGGAAACAGAGTTCTTCTTCTGAGAGTCAACCAGGTTTTGCAGTTGTGTTGCTTCACTTAACACCTTAGCATACTGAGCCTTCATTTCCATCAATGCACTCTCTGCTTGCTCCCTCTGTAAGGTGGTGACCTCCATCAGCTTCTCATGTTCCTCCAGAGGTATGCATGCTGGGCTGGCATCTTCTGAAGCACTCTTTTTCCTGAAGTCTTCAAGTTCTGTTTGTGCTTCTTTGTACAACCGAGAAAGCTCACTGACCTGCTTGTTCAGCTCATTTATCATTCTGTTTTTTGCATCCCTTACCTCTTCATCTTCCTTACCTTGCCCAGACTCCATCTGACCCTTCAATTTGTCTTGCAGCCTTTTGATCTCTTCCTGTCCCTCCTTGTACTTCTCAATTAACAAAGCCTTCTCTTGGTTGATGTTCTCAATAACCAAGCAATAGGAATTTTTCATCTCCTCACACTCTTCTGCCGACATGGTGCCCACTGCATTCTTCTCTTTCTCTTCCAACTTTTCCTCTAGCTCCCTCACTCTCTCTCTCAGCTTATTGCTTTCTTCCTGCACCTTCCACAGCTCTTCCTTCAACACTTCAATCTCCTCACACGTCACTCTGAGTTCCTGCAGATCAGCTTCTTTGCTCTCAGAAGTTACCAGGCCCAGCTTCATTTGCCTCTGGACATTCAGGACCTCCTTCATCGCTTCTTCATACTTGCTTTGAGTTTCTTTCAGTTTCTGATTGAGGTCAGAGCCATTCTCTGAAATCTCTGAACTGTTCAACAAGTGTACTGTTTCTATTGCTCCAGATTGGAGCTGGTTCTCCAAGTGCCGCCTCTTTGCTTCTGAGCTGTCCAATCTTTTTCGAACTTCCTCTAAATTGTCTTGTAGCTGCTTAATTTTGGCCTCGTTATTGACTGCTTCTTCCTGAGCCTGCGTTAAGCTCAGGGAAGAGGAGCTTATCTCCTGAACTGCTGCTGCTGAGCTCTCACTCAGCCTGTCTGTCGAGTGATCAAACTCTGTATGTGTGGAACGACAAGAATCCAGTGTGGTATCCACATCTTCTGTTTTGATTCCTCTTGCCTGGAGATACAGCAGATGGCAGTATTAGACCAAGCAAAGACATAGGCGCCTAACGCAATAAAACAAACGCCTTCAACACCATGCTAGCTCTCACCATGCTAGTTTTCTATATTATGGTAGTTTAAATCTTTTTTTAAAGATACAGGTTGAGTATCTTATCCAAAATGCTTGGGACTGGAGATGTTTCAGATTTTTTTTTAATTTTGGAATATCTGTATACTGCTCTTTTGATGCAGGATCTGCTCTTTCACCAGCTCTCGTTCCCTTGCCTTTTTCCTGAAGGAAACAGAAGGGAATTACAGAGGCTTGCTTGGGACCACGCACATGCTGCTTGCAAAGTCTCTCGGTTGGCTTCGCACCTTTTCTTCCCTCTCAGCTTGCAAAGTGAGCTGAAAGAGGGGAAAAAGACACCCAGCTGACTGGGAGACTTTGCAAGCAGCACACACACGTGTGCATGTAATTCCTCACGTTCCCTACAGGAAGAAGACTGGGTTCCACTTTTCAAAAGTTGCAGATTTTGGAGCATTTCAGATTTCAGATAAGGGATACTCAACCTGTACCATCATTGTTTCATATCACTAGATGTTCTAATACACACCTGTAGTTTTTCTTGCAGTTTCTTGTTATGCATGGTCAAAGAAGCAATTTTTGCTTGTAGCAATAGAAGCAGGTCTTGCTGGTCTGTTTCTGAACTTAGATCCAATAAACTATCAGCACCTTTAATAATGAAAAGGGAGGGAAAGAGAAGGAACAAAATCATTCACGATAACATTTTCAGTGAAGGTACTGCTTTCTGCCAATTTATATTAAGTACATTTTCAAAAAATAAAACAAAATAATAACTTTACTGAGTTACTTTTTCTGTTGCTAATGGAGTTGAAATTTTATTCCCTGGATTTTATGACTATTTGTCTCCCAGCACCCACATGGCCAAAGGAGTGACCTCTGCCTGCACTTACATCCTTCCAGATCATCTAACTGACAACAAAAACATCTTGACCAAAATGAAGGCCTGTCACTCTAATATTGTCATTTTCTTCTTCTGCTGTGAGATTTTTAACACTTTTGCCTGATGAAGAAGCCAGTGGAGCTTTGAAAGCTTATGTGATGTATTTTGTGCATTTTTGGTTTGACCCAATAAAGGTACAGCTGTTTTGTGAATTTTGGATGTTGTTGTATTTTACTGAATTAGTCTCTTTTGGAAAAATAGTGTGCAAGTTTGACTTAATGTGAGACCAACATGTCCAACATGTCCATGCTGCTAGAAAGTACTAGCATTATGATCTGAAGGCAAACTGTCTTTAAGGATCACAATTCTCCATTTTTATGATATTTTATGATGTTTTTCAGGCTGGGTGGGGACTTTGGAGGATTGAAAAATGATTGAGAGGGCCTGCGTGTTGCTCATATGTCTACATGGGCTCATGGCTGTGTCCCACTAGGCCTAGAGACTGCCCTGCACACTTTGTACTGCATGTGAAGAGTAACTCTACAGCTGTACTATGATAACAAGCTAACAAAGTTGAATGGCAATCTCCCATTAGAAATAGATCTTCTCAAAGACAGCTTTTGAGGAACAGGGAGTTAGAGACACTGAAGAGCCATCCCTAAGCATCTTTCCTGTACCTTACCTGCAGTGCTATCACTTATCCCATCCTTGCAATCAGACTGAATGGCGCTGATCTCTCCCTGCTGAAACACAGATCCACAAGCATTTATTTAAAAACAAGAAGTGAACTTTCATTGTAATTTGTCATCAATAACTGCAAGCACCTGCAAACTAGAACACTTTTTCAAAAGAATAGCTGGTTAATTTTTTTAGCTAGAGCTGTAAGCCATCTGATGATTTTGCAGTGCATTAGTTGTTAAACAGGAAGATGTTTAATTGATTACATTTCTGTATCAAATGCAAACTTACTCTTTTTAGTATTTAGCTACTGATCCTGTTAATACCACACTGGATTTTCTATACAGGTAGTACTTTCAAATAGATGTTAAAGCTAACCAAAAGACAGCCAATGTGATGCAGTGATTTGTGCATTTGATGAATCTGGAGATCAGGTTTCAAATGCCTACTTTGCCATGGAAACCCAGTGGGTGACCTTGGGCAAGTCACACTCTCTCAGCCTCCCCCTCTGAACAAATCCTGCCAAGCAAACCCTATGATATGTCCACCTTAGAGTTGCTGTAAGTCAGAAACATCCTGAAGACAACCACAACAACACAACTGAGAAAATCTGCTTTTTAAAGATACTGAAGGAAATGTCTAATAACTTTCACACTAACAATACAGTAACAAAAAAATCCTACTAATTCTTCTTAGAAGAAAAAGCTACTCTTAATATTTTAGTTTTTATTCCTCATTGCCCCCAGAATCTACTGATTAAAATAACAGAGATGTAATTTGGCTTTAGTAAAGCAACCGGAGGGCACAACTACACATGATGTTACTTGGAGTTGGAAGTCTCTATTAAAACTGTATGTGGGGGACATTTTTGTCAGGGCTACCTCATAGAGAAGAAACACTTTAACTGTCATTGTTCCATCCTACAGAATACCAGCACATATAGTTGTGAGAGGGTCTCCGAACATCCTGTTACAGCATGGGTACTCCCTGGTAGACAATTCTATGTACCTCATAAAACTACATATTTCAGGATTCCACAGGAAGGAGTCATGGCAGTTAAAGTGGCATCAAAGTGCTATGATTATGTACCCAGGATACATCTCAGCTATAACTTCCTTTGATGTGCATTGGCCAAAAGAGATAACAAAGAGATATTTATTTTATTTAAAGTATTTCTGTATCACCTCTCAGCCCTAGATAATGGACAATTAAAAACCAATTAAAACAATGCCAAGATAAAAATATTTTAAAAACACACTAAACTCCTAAAAAGCAATCTAAAAACAATCTTAGAATCCAGTTTTAAAACAGTTAAAATAGCAATTTCAGACATGGAACGTTGTAAACAACAGTACTGTTTCGGTTGCCTATTTCCAGCCTGCTGGAAGCTTAAAAGAGGTGGGGTCAGCCTAACTTTCTTGAGTAGAGGTCCCACAGTTGAGATGCTGCTACAGAGAAAGCCATTTTATGTGTACCCACCAACCTGACTTCACAAGGTGTTGGGCCTCCTCTGAAGATCTCAAATTTCTGGCCGGTCAGGAGGCAATCTTTCAGAAGAGAGGGTCTGTCAGATATCCTGGCTCCAAGTCATTTAGGGGAGTGGTTCTTAATCTTCTCTTTAGCAAGGACCCCCTTTAAATATCTTTGATTGCTGTGGACCCCCAAGACTTAACTCAAGATTCAAAACCCTAAAGTGCATCAAATATTTATTTAAAATTGCTCATCAAGGGTCTTCAAATTGGGAGACAAAAGAGAAATAAGTAAAAAATAACAGAGGGACAATCAGTGTCAACTTCTAATAAAATCTGAAAGCCATTACTGACCATAATTCTTTAGGGCAGGGCTTGGGAACCTGGCAGGGCAGGTGACCAACTTTCATCCACTGGGATGCACTATGGGCCACACAAGCCTTTCTCAGCAAACTGAGAGTAGCCAGATATTGAATTCCATTAGAAAAACTTTCACTAATAAAAGGCAAAAGGGGTAAGCATTATGATTTGAAGGTAAACTGTCCTTCAGGACCACAATTCTCGATTTTTATGATTAGTACTTACCAGGCTGAGTGGGACCTTTGGAGGACTGAAAAAACAATTTAGAGGGCATATGGGGCTAAAACAGGAACTATATGAGGAGAGGGGAGAAATAAGTAAATGCACTAGGAATGGGGCGAATCCAGAATTTTCCAAATCCAGATCCAGATCCGAATCCCCGAAAGGTTCTGGGAATCCATGAATCTCGAATCTTTTGAATCCTTTTTTCAAAAAGGATTAAAAAGCAATCGTCCACTCTGCACATCCCTGCAGGCCACCTCCAAAGCGCCCACACTGGCGACAGTGGTGATGGGGGTGCAGAGAAGGGGCGATGGTCCTCTTTTCACACCCCTGCTGCAGCGAGCTCAGGCTCTGGGGCATGCACAAACCTACTCGCTCCTGCAAACCTGATCCTGGGTTCCTGCGTGAGTGCAGGGTCCGGGGCTTGCAGGAGCATGGCCATGGCCAGCCCTACTCGCCCCATGGGCCTAATCCTGGGCGTTCATGCGAGCTCAGGCCCCAGGGCTTGCAGGAGTGCAGCCATGGCCAGCCCTATTCACCCCTGCAGGCCTGATCCCAGGTGCTCACGTGAGCTCAAACCATGGGGCGTGCAGGAGCACAGCCATGGCCGGCCCTACTCGCCCCTGTGGGCCCGATCCCGGGTGCTTGTGTGAGCACACCCTCTGGGGTGCCCTGCACACTGCTCCTGCAAGGAGGGCTAGAATGTGAGGGGGGAAGGGGGGCAGTGGGCACTTCCGGATTTGAAAGATTCCGTTTGCCTATTTTGCCCTGGGGATTCAGATCCTTGCCAAGGATTCAAGGATTCAAGGTTTCGGTTGGCCTATCCCTAAAATGTACACTTATCTAAGAGGTGCTGGAGGGGGAAGGAAGACTTTTCTTCTGCTTCTTTCCACCAGTTTCAAGCTAAAGAGGATTAAACAGCAAAATGCAGTCTCAGTCAGCATGCCAGTCGGCATTTGCCCTTCTCTTTCTCTCTCTGTTTCCCTCCCCACTTTTCCAGATGTCCAGTCTATCAAAAATGCTCTAATATCCCACCCCCCCTTTTTTTTTTGCCTTCTTCACCAGGAGGAGAGGAGACTGAGATAGACAAAGATGGGAGAGAGGGGGAAAAGAAGGGGGAAAAAAGGGTTGAAGGCAAATGGGTGGGGGATTGAAGCAACCTCTCTATAAAAGACCCTGAGTGCTCCTCCTCATTTTCATTCATAAGTGTGCACACTTTCATCTGAATTGAGTGGTAGCTGAGTGGGATCCTCAACACAGTGTGGTGGCTAATTCTGAAACATGATAGCAGGGAGAAGTAGGGCCAAATGAAAAGAGGGGGCACTGCTGCAGCAAGTGGCACCCCCTGGCAAGACACCGGAAGTTGGAATGAGCAATTACCATGGGTAAAATCAGCTACCACTCAAGTCAGATGAAAGTGTGTGCACTTACGAATGGAAATGAGGAGGCGCACTCAGGGTCCTTTATAAAGGGGTTGCTTCAACTCCCCCTTTTTGCCTTCAACCCCCCCTTTGCCTTTTCCCTCTCTCCCTCCTTAACCCATCTGTCTCTTCTCCTTCAGGTGAAGAAGACATAAAAAACAGTGGGTGCATTTGCGTGTTTCTGCTAGTACAGTGGAATGCTCTCCGCTGGAAAGGAGGGGACAGAGAGAAGAAGGGCAAACATGGACTGAATGGCTGGCTGGCTATCAGATCCGCTCAGCTGCTGAACCTGCCAACCTCCTTCCTACAACGGAGCAGTCATCATGTGACAGGCAACACTCAGGCCCAGCCAGCCAGCCAGCCTGCCTCCTTCTGCATTGGCCCCTGTCCCATCACCGCTCTATTATGGAGAGCAGACAGGCCGAGCAGCTTTTGAGCTTTTCGTGGACCACCTGTGAGAGTATCACAAACTCCAGGTTAAGAACCACTGATTTAAGGCTTTATAGCTCAATACCAGTACCTTGAATTGAGTCTGGAAACAAACTGAAAGCGAGCGCAATTCTTGCAAGACTGGTGTTATATGGTCTCTAAAATGCAAATACGACACCAGTGCGACTACTACATTTTGCACTAACTGCAGCTTCTGAATGCTTTACAAGGGCAGCCTCACATGGAGAACATTACAAAAGTCTAATAATAAAGACAAACAACTGACTAGGATTCCCCAACTTTTATGTACTTTTGCACATATTCCTCTTCAGTGAGCTCCAGGGCCCACTATGAAACAAGCTTTATCAGAACTTGGAAATGTTCATGCTAATGTTAATATGGTGACATTAAAGCAAAATATTTGATAACATTAAATTGTTGAGGAAATGCTAGATTATTAATTTTATTAATTTATTAATTTATTAATTTATTACCTGGAAAAAATATAATTTGAAATGACACAAAAACAGAGCATCATTATTGGCATATCAAATTTAAAAATCATGTTAAACAAAGGCCAAAAAATTCACTTCTAACAAAACATTTCCAAGTTCTGACTACTTGAGACAATGAAAAATTTCATCCACACAGCATACAACCCACTACAAATAGGCAACATTCATGTTTAAATTAGAAATGAGACTGAATGAGGAGTATTACCTTGGATCCCTGCTCGGCAAATAACGGCTGGCCTTTCCCAGATAATGGAGTTGAAGTTGTTGAATGCGGAGAGGACAGGTCACTAAACTGGAAAAGATGAATGCATTTGAGGGACACATACTGCTTCCTGCTAGATGTCATTGCTCTCAGTTAGTTCAAAACAAGTGAAGACTACGTATCAGTCATCTTTAGCTGGCAGGAACCATGCAGTCAAACAGTCACTGAAGTAATGATTCTGTTTAACACTGAACTTCTTGTTCAAATGCTATGTATCCCCAAAGGAAAAAAACATTTGTATGAGTCAAAGGATCTTAAGCAAGTAGTTGAGAGGCAAAGGCTGTCAGCATTTGGATGAACGAGTTATTTTTATAAGCTCTACTGCTCCAAACTTAACAGCCCTCCTGCAAAGCATTAACTAATCTGGGTTTTCAAAATCAGGCCACCCTATTTCTATCCTTGCAAGAATTTGCTCATGATGCATGAGGCATAGGTTTAAAAAAAGGATCTGCACAAACCAGAAGTATCCCAGTCTATTCCCCACAGGGCATTTCTGCTCTGCCACCCCACCCCATCTATACATAGCAATGTGTTGGAAGTTGGACTTAGCTCTTTACCTGGATAGGACTGACTGGAGGTGGTGGTGGGGCTTTGCGTTTTTTTGGAGTTCCACTTCTTTCTGAACTTAATCTAGAGACTTGTTCATGCTGGAAGTTTCATAGGCCAGAAAAGGGAAGTATGTTAGTTGGTTAGTAAGGTCTGCGTTAAAAGTTACTATTTCTCCTTTTATTCGGAAAAACTTTTAAAAGTTACAAGAAAATTTCAAAGACAATACATGCCTTCTTTCATTCAGCACACTGCTGCTATTACATGCTTAACTATGAGCTCATCCTGCCTCCTTCTGCCATTCATGCTTCAGTACATTAGATGCAGTGAATAAAAGCACAGACTTTCCCACTGAATGGTGATCTCAAATACACTGCTATTCACAGCCCCAAGCAGCCTGCTAATCTTCCTGTGGAGTGCCAAACTCTCTCAGGACAGCCAGAAAAAGTTTTTCCTCATTCTCATTCCAGGGTCATCCATGTTTTTGAATTTTTTTAAAAAAGCCTTCCCCATTATTCAAACCAACTTCTTTTTTTATACTGGTAAGATCCTCAGACTAGGGACAAAGAAACTTGTCATAAGAGGAGATAATTCATAAATCTATCCTGTTGGCTGTTCATAACAAGTCTTCTGCAGTATTTTTTCCCTCCTGACTGGGAAGGTGTACATGTATCACACTTAGCAAGGTCTTATCCTTGGCCAAAAAAGTCCTTAAATTCAATAAACCATAATAATCAATTTTAGGCCTTCTGATGCCACACTGAACTGGTTCAAACTCAGGGCTACACTAATGAAAGCTACAATGAAAACCCCGTGTTTCCTGATGTTGCTCTACTAACAACTCCCTTCATTCCTAATGAGGTCATGCTTCCTGGGGTTGACAGAAACTGGAATCCAACAACATATGGGGGACCACTAGTTCTCCACCTCTAACTTAGAGTTACATGAACTCAGCCTCAGGTCATGTGCTGCTCCTCTGCTTTTTAACTCTTGTGTGGGTGACATGAGATTGGAAGCTTTAACAACAGTTAACTGTTACATCTGAACCTGAAACTCTGGTTAATCTTAATTATGGTCTAGGGGAACAAGCCAACAGCAGAAGTCACAGTCTGATGTGACTTATTTCCCCAATCCATAGTTAAGAATTACCATGATTTGGTACAGATGGGGTTTCCCCGGGTTGTTGTTTTTTCTCCCAATTAGGGCATACTTAAGGGAGGAAAACAGGGAAGAGTTTAAAATGTCCCTTACTGGGATGCTTACATTTGCATAAAGAGGAAAGTCTCAGCTGCATGCTGCACATTTAGGGTAGCATACAGTTTACCCATCAGCCACTCATGTTACTGCACCATCAGCTGCCACTGATCATTTTGCTCTGAAATTACAGTAAGCTGGAGGTTGCTTCTGGACAATGAGAGAACAGCTGATGATAACCTATTAGTTATCCCATGTCGCACATTTGCTCTTCTGAACAGCACACATTCTGCCTTTATGTAATGATACTGAACACCACATTGTTAGCACAGTTTGGTTAAGTGGTACTGGAAGCTTTAAGCAAAACTGGACAAAAGACTCTAGCTCAATATAAAAATAGTCTCCCTCCAGTTTTTGCACACAGTGTAGATATACACCATGAAATCTCATGAGTAACTAACCCATATTAGCAAAACTCTAATTTTGTTGCTGTGTGCTTTCAAGCCATTTCCAACTTACGGTGTCCCTGAGGCAATCATAGGGTTTTCACGGTAACATTGGTTCAGATGGGGTTTGCCATCACCTTCCTCTGAGGCTGACAGGGTGTGACTTGCCCAAAGTCACCTAGTGGGTTTCAGTGGTTGAACCATGGGATTTGAACCCTAGACTCTAATACTCAAACTGTGACTAGACCATAAGAAATCCTTAGAACCTCAGTTAGATCATTCTTAACTGGTACAAGAGCATAACAGTGTAAACCTGGCTCTTCAGCAGAATTTCTACCAGCAGTACTGGGATGGGAATCATGCAGTCTTTCAGATGCTGTTGGACTACAATTCCCAACAACCTTAGTCAGCATGGACAATGGCAAATAATGTTAGGAGTTGTAATCCAGCACTATCTGGAGAGCAACATGATCCCTGCTCATATGCTAGTGATGGGTCCACTAAAAGGGAAGCAACTGGTACAGTTCTTGCTCACTGCAAATTTTGTTTTTCTAACTCTGACCAGTTTTCTCATCATCTGAAAAGATAAGGAGCAGGAAATCACTTGTAGGCTATGGTCACCAAGTGCAAGTTACATGCACGGTGGGAGTTCAATACCATGGCAGAGTCAAGATAAGACGCTCTCAGGTTAAACAAAAAAGCCAGTTGCATATGCTGGCTGGCAGATAAATCGGTCCAGGTCCATGGTGCTGAGGAAGGAAGGTGTAATACTTCTGCCAACTATTCTTCCAATCACAATCATCCCATTTGAAGTTATTTGCTCCAAAACAGGAATATGATATTGCATGGGCAAAAAGCATTTTCTGGGGAGGAGATTTTAATCAGGCAACTGGTACAAGGAGAAACCTTAAATCAAGAGTGGAGAATCTTTGATCCTCTAATGTTTTGGCTTATAACTCCGATTAGCCACACTCCACATATACAATGGCAAAGGTCAGTGTAGCTCCTAAAATGGAGCTGGAAATACAGAGCACCTAAGCAGATGAAAGGTTCCCAAATCTTAACTTAAATACTTCTACCCTTGAAGGATTTCCTCCTCCTCCTCCAATTACTACTGTTTAAAAAAGCAACACATGGAGTAGATCCCATGTTTAATTATACCCTCACAGTTTCTAGAAAAGATATGAAAATGGGAATATTTTGGCTGAAGATAGGAAGAGAGAGAACTCCTCCACACAGTCCTGACAGAATCACCATCAGTTAACAGATTTTAGGGGCCCATCATGGAGTTTAACAAGGTTGAACGCAAGCTCAAAGCACTGACAGATTAGAATTCAGAAACATTTTTTTTAATCTAAAAACATAAAGGCATTTTTAAAAATTAAGGTAATGAAGTATTTTTTGTTTTACCTGCTTTGGCTTTGCTGGTGATTTGGCATCTGCAAAAGAGAAAAAGAACACTGCATTTTATGCAGATAGCATGAGGTTATCTTCTCTATATTGAAGAGATCTAAAGATTTACAAATCCATTATTATTTAAAATTCAATCCCCTTTGATTTCAACACAGTGTATTATTTATTTATTTTATTCATATTCCGCCTTTCTCCTTTACAGTTCCAAGGCAGCCTATAGCATTTAAAACATGTGTGGATTGAAATATACATATATGGAACTGCAGACTCAGTATACACCAGGCTCACAACCAACACAACCTGGGCATGCTTTATGTTCATACCTGTTGGACCAATCCTTTAGCAATTATGTTTTGGAAACTGGTTCAACTACCTATGACAATAACCAACTATAAATAACCAATTATAAACCCACTCTTCATCGTAACCCCTCAACTTGGGCTCCCCAATAATCTTCAGTTACACCAGTGGAGACACTGGTCATAAAGATTTAATTATTGTTCTTATTGGTAGCTAATACTGGAAGGATTCTGTAGTCCATATGAATGAAACTTGGTGCAGTGTGGAACATAACTCTGCCTGAAAAGTTAAGATGAGAAAGACAGGCTGAGGACAAAAAAACACAGACACAGCTAGTACCATTTCTATATTTTAGGAACAATTTAAGGAACTTAGACATACCAGCACCTTGAACGATTTTTGACTGAAGGAGACTCTGAATACTGGTATTTTCTGAGAGCATGGCGTAATGTAGGGCATTGTGTCCAAGTGCATCAGCCAAATTTACATCTGCACCTTTTCGGATCAAGACTTCCACAATGCTAAGATTTCCAGCTTCACCCGCCAGCATGAGAGCAGTTCTGGAAACAGTAGAATGACACACAAATAAAGAAGAGCAATGAGGATGGAAGACTACCAGAATTCCTATAGGTCAAACATCACCAAGACTACAAATTTGTCTCACTTCTAGTCTCAAAAAGGTCCACATGTGGACAAAATGTTTCAATAGGACCTCAATGTATAACATTCCGGGCATTTATCAACATGTTTTGCATATAAAAAGCATGCCTTGGGCATTGCTGTGGAGCTGGACTCAAAGTTGGAGATCGAAGTGATTTTGAGCTGAGTTGGTAGAAATATACTGATTCCAACCCTAGCTTCAAAATAAGAACTTACACTATTCAGTGCCTGGTTTGTTGCACATTTACTTTCATGGGAATTTTGGAAAGTTTACTTGCTCAGAAAATTTAATCAAATAAATATATTATATGCTCTACCAATCCTGGTAACCTAATGATTCACATGGTGGTGACGAAATGCCTCGTGCTACCATTTTACTACAGTAAATTTCTCATTACTAATTAATATACATTTGCCACTTATGAAGGAGTGGGAGTTGGACAAGACAAAAGGAGAAGAGGCAGAATCAAACGTCTAGTGGACCGACTCCACAGCCCTGGCCTGGGAGAGGCACTATATTAGAATGTACATTTAAATCTCTAGCTTCTCCAGGTAGGGCTGGAAAAGAATCCTGCATGAAACCCTGAATACCTGCTGCCAGCCAGTGTCAACAGTATCAGTGTGCAAGATGCACCAAAGGACTGACTCAATATAAGGCAGCTTCCTATGTAGGGCCAAATAGTTTTCTCAAATGTATTTAGCTTTAAAGGCCTATGTGCATAGACTCTATGCAAGCACAACATTTACATATTGTCAAGCAGCTGACCTGGGACAGGTGTATTTTGCAGGAAAGATACTGTGCAAATCACATGCTGTGACAGGGATTGGGTCATGTTTTCGCCTACAGCATGGCCAACAGTAAGGAACTGTAAACATAACTCTGTTTGAACACAGTTATCTCTTGCTATAACAAAGGCCCGTTAAAAGCACAGCTACTATTATATACTTCAGTATTCCCTGTGTCTGATGAGGACGGAGGTGCAACACATACTTAAAAAGAGTGAAAACATTAACAGAAACAACTATGGCAAGCATGTCAAATTTTTTCAAAAATGGTTTCTCATCAAAGACATAATGGTTTTTTTCAAAAAGTGTCATTTTGTACATGGTTTTCAAGCTAATATAACAAAGACAGAGCTATGTAAAGTCGAAGGCTTTCATGGCCAGAACCCATAGATTGTTGTGGGTTTTCTGGGCTTTAAGGTTGTGTTCTATTTGAGGCTGTGTATTTTCTCCTGACGTTTTGCCTGCATCTGTGGCTGGCATCTTCAGAGGATCTGGTGGTATGGAAGTGAGACAGAGTATATATACTTGTGTAGTCCCCAGGTGGGAGGAAGCAATTTGCGTATGTTACAGTTGGCCTGTGTGATGGTCTATTGTTAAATGGAATATCCCTCAGAGATGAGTTGTTAGTCAGGGGATATGCATAACAGTGCGTTAAGTACATTAGACATCTATTGTATTATTTCTTGTAGAGGGACCCCCAGAGCCTGGGCGTTGTTCACTGGCATACTGGCACATCCAAACACGAATTAAAGAACATGAAAGACACTGCAGACTGATCCACCCAGAAAAATCAGTAGTAGCAGAACATGTCATAAACCAACCTGGACACAGAATGCTTTTTGAACGCACAGAAATTCTGGACCGTTCTAACAACTACTATGCCAGACTACACAGAGAGGCCACTGAAATCCATAAACACATGGACAATTCCAACAAGAAAGAAGAAACTTGGAAAGTAAACAAAATTTGGCTACCAGTACTGAAGAACACCAAAATCAAGACTCAAAATATGCCAATGAACACCATATGTACGGAAGTATATATACTCTGTCTCACTTCCATGCCACCAGATCCTCTGAAGATGCCAGCCACCAATGCAGGTGAAACATCACGAGAAAATACTAATAAACCATGGCCTCAAAGCCTGGAAAACCCACAACAACCTAAAGACAGAGCTAGTTTATTCATATCAAAGTCACAGTGTAAGGTATCTCAAGCAGGTGGATGAGTAACATAAACAGCACACAGCACTATACACAGTGAAAAAAAAACAAGCTCTTCTTGTCTGTATATTTTAACTGAGAATTAAGGCACGCTTACTTCTGCAAATATCTGATAAGCAGCCAGGATGCAAATCTGTGAATCTGCTTTGCATATGACAGGGACAGCCTGGATTTCCAGAGAAGTTACTTTTCTGCTGCTAATGCAGTTGAAATTTGATTACCTATCTTCTACTGCTCTTTGTCCCTAGTCCCCACATGGTCAGGAGGAGAAGTGGCCTCTGTCTGCATTGAGATCCCTCCAGATCATCTTAACTACATCAAAAGTAACATCTAAGAAAAAAAATATAAGCCTCTGAAAACTTTTTTAGCATCTTTGCCTGATGTAGAAGGTACTGAAGCTTTGGAAGCTTGCATGGTTTTGGGGGCATTTTAGTTGGACCAAAAGAAGTATCACTGGAAGTATCTGCTATACACTTTGTCCAGCACTGACTTCAATACTTGACTAGAAATGAAAAAATTCCAAAAAAGTCTGGTTAACAGTGAAGCATTACTGACTTAGCTTAGTAATTGCAGTTGTCGCTGCATGACTTCAGGTTGTTTTGATTTATGGTAATCCTAAGGAGAAACTATCACAGGGTGTTCTTGGCAAGATTTGTTCAAAGGGGCTTGCCTTTGTCTTCCTCTGAGGGTGAATGTGTGTGACTTGCCCTAGGGCACACAGTGGATTTCCATGGCTGAGTAGAATTTGAACTTTGGTCTCCAGAACTGTAGAACTCAAACCACTACACCACGCTAGCTTTAGTTTAGTAATACCTTCCATTTTTGTCCCTGGAATTGATGTCTGCTCCATGCTCCAGAAGGTATTTGCATACTTCTGTATGCCCATTTTGTACTGTAAGTAACAAAGGTATATTCCCATCCTAGCAGGGGAAAAGAAAAGGATCAAACACTGTAAATTATTCAGTTAAACTCAAAATGTTTAGCAAATGTATTAACTTTGGATGTGTGCACTGCAAAACAGAACTATATTCCGTATGTGTGACAAACTATCACTTATACACAAAACTGTGCTGTGAATGGAACAAGATATCAAACAGGGAAAGTCAAGGAAAGTGACTTAGTCACGCATCATCATGACTTCCCACTTGTATGGAGCCACTTGTATGGGGTAAACGTGAGAGCACATCAAACACATCAAACACCTGTACTCTCTGTGATTAAAGTATAGACACAAAATCAGAAATCACTATTAAGGGAGGCTGATATTTTATATGGGAGATGAAGAACAGGTTGCTTACCTGTAACTGTGGTTCTTCGAGTGGTCATCTGTGCCCTCATTCATTAGGAGCTTTCGCGCCTGCGCGGTAGCGTTCGGAAGATTCTAGAGCTCGTTAGCTTTGGCGGGAACCCCTCCCCCACGCCGGTACTGCGCATGCTCCTCCCGCCGACTAACAGTCTCTCCTCAGTTCTGGTCCGCCGAAGCAGATAGGACCTGAAAAAGAGGGGAAGGCAGGGCGGGGATGTATGAGGGCACAGATGACCACTCGAAGAACCACAGTTACAGGTAAGCAACCTGTTCTTCTTCTTCGTGGTCTCTGTGCTTCATACATTAGGAGACTGTGTAGCTTACCAGTAGGATGGTGGGTCAGGTCCCAGACCCTAGAGCACAGAAGACAGCACAGCACGTCCGAACCGGGCATCTCTCCTGGAACGGCAGTCGAGCCTGTAGTGGCGCACGAAGGTCGACGGCTGGGACCAGGTCGCCACACGGCAGAGTTCCGACAGGTCGACGCCTTGCAGGAGGGCAGCAGATGTCGCCACGGCCCTGGTGGAGTGGGCCCGAAGCAGGTCTGGCGGAGGCTTCCTGGCAAGCTCGTACGCCAGTTGAACAGTCTGTACCACCCACTTAGAGAAGCGCTGAGTGGATACTTTGTGGCCTCTCCGGCGCCTGCCATAACAGACAAACAGGTGGGGTGTCTGTCTGTAGGCTGCAGTCCTGTCTTTATAGAAGGCCAGCGCCCGACGCACATCAAGGGAGTGGAGGGAACGCTCCAGAGGTGTCGTCGGGTCCAGGTAGAAGGCCGGTAGAATGATGTCCTGGCTGAGGTGGAAGTTGGACACCACCTTCGGCAGGAAGGAATTCAGGCCGGAGGACCACCTTGTCGCGATGAAAAACTAAGTATGGTTCATCGCACTGTAGCGCCGTCAACTCTCCCGCCCACCTGGCAGAGGTGACGGCCACTAGGAACGCGGTCTTCATCGCGAGCAGCCTGTCGTCCGTCGTAGCCATGGGCTCGAAAGGCGGCCTCCTCAGCTGGGACAGCACCAATGACAGCGACCACGGCGGTAGCGGCAGCGATACCGGCGGGTAGAGGTGCTGCAGGCCCTTCAGGAACTGCTTGACGGTACCGTCCCTGAAGAGAGCGGCCGACGGGGATCGTGGCGGTTGGTATGCCACGATCGCGGCGAGGTAGACCTTGAGCGACGGGAAGGCCAGGCCCTCTTGCCGGAGATGGAGGAGGAAGTGGAGCACGGTACGCAGGGTGACAGGCGATACTGGCTCTCGACATTCCTCGGCGAAGGCCACGAAGCTCTGCCACTTATAGTGGTAGTTCCTTCGCGTGGACTCTTTCCTGGCCTCAGTCAAGACGTTCTCGATGGCTGGGTCGTCTAGGGCAACATCCTCCAGGCATGGAGGGCCAACACCGGCAGGTCCGGGTGCAACACCAGTTCGTCGGAGTGGGACAGCAGGTCCGGTACCGTTGGAAACCTGAGAGTCCTGCCCCGGGCGGCCTCGATCAGGGGTCTGAACCAGTGCTACCTCGGTCAGTACGGCGCTACCAGGATCGTGTCCACCTGGTCCGCGATGATCTTCGCGATCACGCGGCCCAGGAGCGGGAACCGAGGGAAGGCGTAGATCAGCCCTTCGTCCCACGGAAACTGGAAGGCATTGCCGATGGAGCGGCGGTCGTGGCCGGCCCTCGAACAGAACAGGCGGCACTTCGCGTTCTGGCTGGTCGCGAAGAGGTCGATGGTCGGCTCGCCCTATCGGTCCCAAAGCATCCGGAAGGCCTCGTCGGACAGGGACCACTCATGATGGGAAGTGGTGTCCCTGCTGAGGGCGTCCGCCGTGGTGTTCTCCTGCCCTGCCAGGTGAACCGCCACAGGGTGTATCCGGAGCGGGACACACCAGTTCCAAAGTTCGAGTGCGATGCCCAGCAGCGTGGTGGAGTGTGTCCCCCCTTGCCTGTTCACGTAGCAGACTGCCGTCGTGTTGTCGGTGAGGATCAACACTGTGCGGCCCGTGACCAGGTGTCGGAATGCTCTCAGGGCCTTGTGGATCGCCAACAGTTCGAGAGAGTTGATGTGGAGGAACAACTCATCGTCCATCCACCGGCCTCGGACCCAGAGATCTCCGGCGTGCGCTCCCCAGCCGAAGAGCGAGGCATCCGTTGTTATCGTGACCGACAGCCTGGGTTCGCGGAACGGCATGCCTGACAGCAAGTTCCTGTATGACTGCCACCACAGGAGGGATCAGCATACCTGTTGTGGCAGGCGGTATCGGCGGCGCTGGTCGTCCCTGAGAGGATCGAAGCCCCTGACGAACCAGTGCTGGAGCGGCCGGGCACGTAACCTGGAGAGGTAGGTTACGGCGGTGGTCGAGGCAATGTAGCCGAGGAGCTGTTGGACCCTCCTTGCTGACACCGTCGAGGCCTCGAAGGCAGCGGACGCCACTTGATGAAGCGTCCGCGCCCTCTCGTCTGGCAGGAAGGCCCTCGCCGATACCGAGTCGAGGGTCGCCCCGATGAAGTCGAGAACCCGGGTGGGCTCGAGATGGGACTTCTTGGGGTTGACCCTGAGTCCGAGCCGAGTGAGAAGGGACAAAGTCCGATGAATGTCCCTGTACAGTTTCTGTTTGCAGGACGCCACCAATAGCCAATCGTCCAGGTAAGGGTAGACGGAGACGCCTTTCGTCCGCAGGAAGGACACGACCGGAGCCATGCACTTGGTGAACACCCTCGGTGCGGTGGAAAGTCCGAACGGCAGCACCCGGTACTGGTAGCTGGTGCCGTCGATCGCGAACCGAAGGTATCTCCTGTGCTGCGGGCGGATTGAGATGTGGAAATAGGCGTCTTTGAGGTCTATGGGCGCAAACCAGTCCCCTCGGCGGAGGAAGGGGAGGATCGACGGCAGCGTGACCATCTTGAACCTCTTGGGGCGGATGTATTCGTTCACCCCTCGGAGGTCTAGGATGGGCCGCAGGGATCCGTCCGCCTTCGGCACCGTGAAGTACCTCGAGTAGAAGCCGGTGGTCTTGGCTGAAGGCGGGAGCCTCTCGATCGCTCCCTTCTCGAGGAGGGACTGGACCTCTTCCAGTAGAGCCGAGCTGGCCGGGGTGAAATAGCAGACACCCCGTGGCGGAATAGCCTGGAACTCGATGGCGTACCCCAGGCGGACGATGGTAAGTACCCAGGAGTCCGCAGTGATCTCCCGCCAGCAGTCGAGGTGCCTGGCCAGGCTCGGGTGGTGGAACAGTTCTACTGGAAGGGCGAAGGATGGCACGGGTGGAGTCCTGCGAAGGCTGTCAAAACCGGGACTTCGTTCCCGAGGATGACTTCTTGGACGACGAAGATGGGTGTCGTCTGGGAAGCCTCCTGGAAGCCGAAGAGGTCGACGGCCTCGACGCGGTCGACCGCGGAGACCGCGGCTGGTACGCCGATGAAGAGGAGGACCTTCTCCACGTAGGCCTCGGCTGGAAAGAGCGGCGAGTCGGGGCAGGCTGATTTATGCCCATCTTCTTCGCTGTCAGCCGGGCCTTGACGAGGTGATCCATAGCCTCGTCGGTGGAGGTGTGGAAGAGCCCTTCGCCGTCGAACGGCAGGTCTTCAATACGCCGACGGCTGTCCTCCTGGAGCCCACAGGACCGGAGCCACGCGTGGCGTCAGAGGGCTACGGCACCGACCATCACCCTCGAGGTAGCCTCCACAGCGTGCCTCGAGGTGGCGATCTGTTGTGTAGCCACCGCAACGGCCTCGCCGAAGATCTGTGTGGCTGAGGCGCGTGACTCCTCCGGCAAGTCAGCAAGGAGCGGAGTGAGTCGGTCAAACAGGTTCCGATGGTAGGCCGCGAGGCATGCCATTGTGTTCACCGTCCTGACCACCAGGGACGATGCCGAGTAGAACCTTTGGCCGAAGGCATCGAGCTCCCGCCCTTCACGGTCCGGAGGAGTGGTATGTGCTCGATTGCCTCCCTTCGTCTCTGCCGACTCGACCACAATAGAGTTCGGTACAGGGTGGTGAAAGAGGAACTCCGCGTTCTCTTTCTGTGTCCTGTACAGATGTTCCAGCCTATGAGGGATAGGCTGTGCTGACGCCGGCTTTGCCCACGGCTGCTTCATCGCATCCACCAGGGTAGGCAGGAACGGCAGCGGTGCGGTCGACGGTGGGCGGGCTTCCAAGTACTGGAAGACGGGGTCCTGGGCTTGGGGAGCAGGTTCGGTCACCTTCAGGCCAAGGGCTGTGGCCATCCGGAGGAGGATCGCCGAAAACTGGCGGACGTCCTCCAGCGCAGACTCCGGGCCTGGCTCTCCGAACCCCAGCGGTGGGGATTCATGAGAAGAAGGGGTGGACTCAGCAGAATCAGAGTCCGAGTTGTAGGAGTCGCCAGATGGTGATGGCGACCTCTCTTCCTCCTTCTCCTCGGCTGGCCCAGGGGCCGGAGTTGCCAGGGTAACAGACGGAGCTGCAGGTTGCGTCGGTACTGATACGGCCGATGTCGTGACCGGTATCGGAGTCACCTGCAGGGGCACGACCGCGGGCCTCGGACGGTGTGCCGCCTGCGTGGTGGAAGTCGCCGCTACCGCCGGCTGGGCCACGGTGGACTGTGGCGTCGGTCGGGTAGCTGTAGCCGTCGTCCACGGCGGTGGAGAGACAGCCCTGTAGCGGGGTGAGGGCTCTGGGGATCGACGGCGACTCGGCGAGCGACGCAGGGGTGACCTCTCATAGCGGGGGTAGTGAGCCTCCCGCGGTGGCGAACGAGACCGGCGACGAGGCGACCAGTACCTTGGGTCTGGGTGGTAACGGTCCCTGTAGGACGGCGAATACGAATAGTAAGAGCCGGCCGGCTCGTGCCACACCTGCTCCTGGGCGTACCTTACGAGGTAGGCAGGAGAATATGCGCTCTCGCCCGAGCTCCGAAATCGTCGTCAAAGCCAGAAAATAGGTCAAACCGATCGAGAAAGTACCAAAACCAAGTCTGAAATCCGTGAGGGGTAGTCAAAGCCAAATCCGAAGTCGAAAACACCAAAAAGCAGAATCGAAAAGCAAGCCAACAAGCAGAACCTTCTGTACGCTGAGGCGGACAAGAAGGAACTGAGGAGAGATCGTTAGTCGGCGGGAGGAGCATGCGCAGTACCGGCGTGGGGGAGGGGTTCCTGCCAAAGCTAACGAGCTCTAGAATCTTCCGAACGCTACCGCGCAGGCACGAAAGCTCCTAATGTATGAGGCACAGAGACCACGAAGAAGAATCTGTTGTTTGAAAGGGGAAAGAGGCTTTACAATATACAAATATGGGCTTGTTTTCCAAATATTCTGCATATTAACTGGAAGTCATGTGGCAGGCTAGCAAGAAATTAATTTACTATAAAAGAAAAGAAATAGAATCAACTTGAAGAGACTTCCTGAAGGTTTTTAGAATGAGATTTCAAGAACTGAAATGTTAATAATAGTTTTTTTTAAAAAAAATAAAAATTTCTCCATGGGATAATGATTACATACCGCATCTTTGATGTTAACTGGACATTTGTGTTCACACAAGAGCTGAACAACTTGAACACAGCCACATGCAGCTTAAAAAAAAAAAGAGTTGCAGAATTAGAAAAGTTAAAAAAAAAGGCTTCCGGGGGCAGCTGTATCAGTTTGATGTTGTAAAAATACAATGAAAAGTACAGTAGAATTTTAAAAATTATAAAATATAATGTTAATATTTTAATGGACTATGCCACAACATAGGGGTGGACAATCATGGTCCCTGACAACTGATCATGCTGGCTGAGGCACCTAATACAGCCGAAAACACTTAAAGGACACTCTGCTACCTACCCTTGCCGTAATACATTTGTTGTTCTTAACGGTGCAGCAAAATCCATAGTTCAGCACACCTGTATCAACTGCCCATGAGATACTTAGGAAAGAAACCATTTAACGGCAATTTCTTTGCACAGGCTCCTTTAACCATATAAATATCAAGAAAAAGGCCACAAAGGACAATAACTACACTCTAAGACTCAGCTCTATACAAAAATTGCCTTATTAGAATGAATCAAGCATCCATTTGGAATGGCAATCAAGCCCTTCAGTCTGTCGCTAGCAGTGACCAACTAAAAATTAAGGACATAATGGAAAGGCTATATCTGGTATGCATGAAGCTGGGAAAAATTACTTCTTGGACTACAACTTAGAGCATGTGTCAAACACAAAGCTCACAGGCTGAATCTGGCCCGCCAGGCCATTTCATGTGGCCCTCACACCTCTCCTGCAGCTGCAGCACTCCCCCCACCTGGTGAGCCCAATCCACACATTGCAGGCCCCCAGCTGCCAATATTCTGAAGAGGGTCCAAGTCTATGGCAATGCTCTGTGGGGCTCCCGAGAGTTGGACAGAGGAGCAGTTAGAAGCAGAAGCAGACTGCGAGTGCTGGGTCCTGGGCCCCTCTTCAAAATGCCAGCAGCTGGGGGGCTGCAATGTTGGGATCGGGCTCACCAGGTACAGAGAGGGGCGGGTGGCAAAAAGAGCCACAGGGGAGGGCGGAGCAAAATGAGGCACAGAGGAGGGGGGCAGAAAGAGGCATAGTGAGGGTCTGGTGGACAGAAAGTGCCACCCTTTCGATATACTGACCAATTCTATGTCACTTTACAGAGGTACAGGGACCATAAATTACAATCAATGCCCAAGAAAAGAAAAGCTGATGGAGGGGGAAGGCAATTTAAAAACCAGTAATAATTGAATGCAGAGGCAATTATTTAATATGATAAAAGGGCAGATACATTTATACAGTCTTACAGATACAGCCAGCCCTTTGAGGGTAACCATAATCCTGATGCGGCCCAAGATGAAGTTGAATTTGACACCCCTGACTTAGAGAATCTCTAGAGCAAAAGATTTCTGGGAATTGTCAACCAAGGCTAGAAAGCAACTGAGGAACCATACTTGTACACCTCCTGGTTGCTGAAGTTGTTGTACCTTCTTCAACTTGTATAAGGAGATATACTCTATTTGCCTGGCAATGCAACTGTCTAACCTGCACGTTGGTCCAACAATTTTGCACAGCTCTGCCTTCCCTTCTGCATGAAGGCCACAGAAAGGCCTATGGGATGTACTGTAAGGATCCCATCTAGAAGGTATAACTACCTGCCGCACCACTCCCACCAGGCTGCCCACCTGGCTCCTACCAGTCTGTCTTCCATCTTCCAATTCCACATTTCTTTTTATCTTTACCAGATTCCTCTGCTCCATGGTCATCAAAGAGGAACTTAACCCCAAGAACCTGCATCACCTTGGGTCCCATGCTTGTAGAAAGATGGGATTTAAATAAATAAAACAACTTTTCCGAACTCAGTTGAAATTGCAAACAAGGGCTGAGTAAGAACTGGGTTCTAACAAGAGTGAGGTGGTACAGGAAAAAGAAAGAGTATGTCACCTGCATAGTGTAAAGCTGTTTTCCCAGAATTATCCGTGTTCTCAGGTGGACATTTAGCCTGTAGAAAGAGAGAGGTTAAAAAAAAAAACTGCTGGTAAAACAAGGAACACAAACATTTTAAAGTTGGTTGCCATCTTTGGTGAACTGTTTTCATGAGGGCACCAAAGAAGTTCTGAAAGCCATTAAGAGCATTCTGGAACAGTGCTTCTTGATCTATCTGATACGGAGGACTGGCAGGGTTTTTCTTCCAATCTGCCAAGGACCAGCACCATATTTACACCCCTTGACTACAACTGTTTCTTTCCTTCCTGAGAACTCCCTTTAGACAGGCAGCCGATAGCTCACAGACTGCCACTGGTCCATGGACCACCACTTTGAGTAGCATTGTTTTAGAAGACTGGCACAAAACTGCTGGGGAAAGGTTTTGGGGATGCAGACTTGCTTAATTTTGTAGCCTAGATGTTCAAGGAAGAGCTTCAAAAAGTTATTTTTGGAGAATACAATTCCTAGAATGGCAAAAGGATTTTAAGTAGCAATCCCCTCCACCATAATTCTTCCAAGTTCTGATTCCAGGACCCTTTATTGCAAGGACTAGGAGTAGTTTGTGCTTGACTTTTAAAAGTGGAAGTACATCCAAATTTGTAATGAAAACAGGTCTGTCCTAAATCTAATGGTTTCTAGTGGTTTACAAAAAAGAAATGAAACACAGGTAAACATTCTCCATCCGCTATCAAATGCATCTGCAGATAAATAAGACAAGAACTATTTTTAGTTGGGAGGTTCAGCCACCTTCCAGAATAAACACAGTGTTTGTTTTTGCAGCTGCCATCCTCATTACTCACTAGGCCCACATTGAAGCAGTCCTCTCAGACGCTACAAATGAAGAGTTCACAGCATCTACACATATCATATGCCACCATACTGGATCATAACAACCAAGATCAAGCTGCAGTTCAGGCATCAGCCCTACTGTGAAGTAGTGAGGCAACTGCCCCAGTTAGTGGACTCCTGGCTGTTTCTCTTGAACCTCTCAACTTCTCTCTCTCTCTCTCTTAAGAGACAGAACTCTGTATGCCACATAAAGAGTTTTGAGTTTCCCCACAATCTAGCCTGCTGCAGCTGCTGCTTTCCCACTGCCAGTGGTGGAACAAGAGCAACTCAGTCAGCTTCTGCATATACACTATGGAGACAGGCTCCATCTTTTATTTTGTCTCAGGAAACAAAACTCTTGGGCCACCCATGTCAGGCACTGCAATACCATCTGACTATTTTTCGCTAACTGAAAGTACAGAGGAAAGTAACGAAGGACAACTTAGTTCAAGGGGCTCTCCTGATTCTCATGGTCACAGGGAAGTATTTTTTTTAAAAAAATCCATGAAGCATCTGAGGCAGACTATTCTAACTTCCCCTTAAGGGACTGTATTGAAAGAAAAAAAGCCCACTAGTGTTTACCAGGAAATTGGAAGTGTTACTGAAGAGAAAGAAATATAGATACTTCACCTGAAGGAGCCTCTTGATGCAGTCTGGGTGGCTGTTCTTGGCAGCAAGATGTAAAGCACTGTGCCCTGTGTAAACAGAAATTGATTTCAGATATTGTAAGTATGATAATATGTGCTATTAAACCACAATGGTGTTTAAAATTTGGAGCACTGTGCAAGAGTTTACACAGAAAGAATGCACCTCTTCAGAATAGAAGAACTTGCTTGTTCTTCTCTTATGTGTACGTATGATGCCATACAGGTAGTCTGATCTGGCCAGGCTGGTTGAAGGATTCTGGGAGCTACAGCCTCCTCAAATGACTTTTCCAGGCTGTACATTGGGTCACAATGGGAAGGCTATTGCATGCTTCTACCTAAATTAAGCAGAAGTCCACTTATAATTTGTGACAAAGCCATGCTGATTGAGCTTAAGTCCTTGACCATATAAAGCTCTACATATCTGCATTAAAGAGGAATCCAGTGATTCTGTAGCACTTGGAACAAAGGCTAGGATGAGATGAAGAATCTGGACTCAGTTCTCAATAGGTGGGGATTGATGGAACTGGAGCATGCTGATTTCTGTCACTCAGAACACAATGTGGCTTTTGGGAAATTGAATCCAACAAAATTAAGTTTTTTGGGAGGAAATACATATTTTGTATGCTCTAGCTCTTACTAGCAGTGTCTGGTGCTTTCACTTATGAAGACTGGAGAGACAACACTCTGAAGACCAGTTGATAATCAGTAGAAATAACCCTGCGTGAGAGAGATCCACAGCTTGATATAAACCACCCTCTCTCAATATGATGCCATGTGAATGTGTTGGATATACTGGCTGGGGATGATGGGGTTGTAATCTTGAGGATACTACGGTTGAGCAAGATTGGTATAAGGCACCTGTTCATATATATGTCAAACCTGAGAAAGACATCTACAGGTTGAGTGTTTCTTCTCCAAAAATCTGAAACACTCCAAAATCTAAAACTTTTGAAAAGCAGAACCCAGTCTTCATCCAGTAGGGAACATGAGGGAATTATAGAGGCTTGCTTGGGACTATGAACACTCAGTTGGTTTGGCACCAAGCATGCACACACACACACACACACACACACGATCCCAAGCAAGCTGAGAGGAAGAAAAAGGTGCCAAGCTCACTGAAAGACATTGCAAGCAGTATGCTTGCATAGTCCCAAGTGAACTTCCCTCATGTTCCCTAAAGGAAGAAGGCAAGAGGAGAAGAACTGATGAAAGAGTGGACCCCATGTCAAAAGAATGGTATATAATCTCATCATGTATATGCACATATTCCAAAATCTGAAAAGACCCAAAATCCAAAACACCTCTGGTTCCAAGCATTTCAGATAAGGGATCCTCAATCCTCCATTTGTAATGTATGAGAAAGGGAGAAAAAGTGAGAGGAATGCACATAAACACACTGGTACCTGTTCCATCCTGTGATGTTACATCCGCACCATGTGCCAACATGATCCTGAGGCATTCTCCATGGCCTTTGGAGGCAGCCAGGTGGAAACTGAAAGGGGGAAAAAGTTTGCAAGTCATCTGATTGTGCCAACAGCTATGTATCTTCAATTCATCTTCGACTATCCTCTGATAAGAAATCAGAAAGCTACTGGTATATTCACAGTCAAGATGTGGCTGTGAGATAATGTTTAAAACTTTTATTACTACTTTTACAACTTTTATTACTACATTATTTTATTTATATCCCACTTTTCCTCCTATGAAACATCCGGCAACATGCTCACAACCACACTGTGAGATAAATTAACTTGAAAGATTTTTGAATGCCCAGAATGAGCTTCAGAATTGAGGTCGGATTTGAACCGTATGGTTTTCAGTCCTTGTCTGATATTTTAACCCAGACTTTTCAACCTAGAGCCTTCCAGGTCACTCTCCCATCAGCTCAGCCCATGGCCCTAGATGATGGAAGCTGTTAACCCCAAAAATCTGGAAGGCATCAGGCTGCAGAAGGCTGCTTTATTCACTATGCAGCACTGGCACCCCATCACTATAATCAGAACTTTTTATCACTATAATGAACACCCATCATCATAATAAGCAGTTCTTAATGCTTTCAAGTTATCATCACCATCATCACCAAATATAAACTGATCACATCTGGATATTCTGGAGTGGTATAAAAGAAAATCAAAAATATGTTCTACACAGTGGGTGTCAACATATTAAATTCCTTCCCTGAACAACTGCAGATTAGACCCCAGGATCATGCAACACCACCAGGAGGAACTCTCCAAATGACTCATGGACCAAACAGGGCTGTAAAGGAGAAGATGGTTCTCCTGGGTAAAGTAAAGTGGTTTTAAGTGCTTCACATATATATTTTCAGTATAGTAACCTTTATGATTATACTAGCATTGTTTTTAAATTCAGATAGTTGCCTTTGAAAAGTGCAAAGGCAAGATAAATAAAACAGGCTATGTAATGCAGTTTAATGTCAAGTAAACCATCTGGGAACCAGCACTTGTTATTTTCAGGAAGGGAGTTGTCAAATGTGTGGGGTTCATATGCAATATTAAGCACACTCAAGGCAATATTTCTGAGTATGCTTAAAGCTAACCTGACTCAAGAGGCAGAGTCAGGTGTTTATAAAAGCCTATAAATCACTATCAGGGGAAAAATGAGTAATTTACACATACATACGATGTTAATCCCTGATCAGCTTAACAGTCCTTTTTAGGTGTTTCATGGTCTAGACACTCTCTGTTCAGCTCCCACCCACTGTCCCTTGGGGAGGGCAGGCTCTCCTACATTCAACTGCAAGGAGCTTCATCGCTCACTTGGGCTACGGCAGGGGTGGTAAATTTCCTCTATGTTGAAGATGGAGAGCTGAAGTCAGAAAGGCAGTGACTCAGCTGAAGACCACCTACAGAGATGGGGAGAGAGTTTGCACCTAAGCACTCCTCATCCCAAAACCCCATCTTATGTGTTTTGTAAGGAAGGGAAAGGAAAAGTCCTACATAAGAAGAAATGAATGTTTGAAACACACAGCAATAGTAACTATACAACAATATCCACAAGAGGAATGCCTCTGTAGCACTTGACTCATCTACACTGCTGAAGCGAAATAGGCTTAAACTTGGTCAGATGCTCAAATGGAAAACCATTTGCAGCACTGAGTTTGGAAGTAACACATGAAAAGTAACAACACTACCTACAACATGTCATTTAGGGGAGTAAAGCATAATAATGCCATCTTTATGAAACAGCATAATGACTATTAATGTTGGGTTGTTTTGGTGTAATGGGTAATCTTTACTTGTTAATCCAAATGGGTGCTTTTAGGTGATCCTTTTGCAGGGGATTTCTGAACATTTTGCTATTTTTAATGTCTTAAAATGGCAATGATAATACACTAAAATTTCACAGATTCCTTTTTACAAGATTGCTTTTTAAAATGTGTTTTAAACTGTGTGTGTATACATGCGTGCTCCTTTACATACACCCACACTCTCACTCTTTCTATAAAGGAACACACAATTCTTAAGCTGCACTGGTTGACATGAAAACATATAGTGATATCCAACAGGGTGCTGCAGCTGGCAAACATGCAATCAAGAGTGCTTTTGTTCAAAATGTTATCCAACAGTTAAGTCTCCCCATTACTCAGTACAACATGCCATCTTTTAGGGCAAAGGCCTCCCAAAGTGGTCTTGTATACAAAATTAAGCAAAAAAGAAAACTCCTCACTCTAACAAAACTATACCATTTACTACATTTGTTTATTATTTACATTTTGATTCTATGATTTGAGGGTGGGTCTCTAATGAGCTCAAGGTAGAGCTCATGACCCCTCCTCCTTGCCAATTTATCCTCACAACAGCCTGGTGAAGTTTGTCAGCCTGAGAAAGAAAAAGAGACAGAGGGAGAGAAAGAGAGAGACTCTAACCCAAGACCACCCAGCGAGTTCCATGGCTGAGCGGGACTGGAACGAAGATCTCTCAAGCTTAACCACCATCACTGGCTTGCATACCACTGCAACATCAGACCAAAAAGTGCTGTGTGAGATTATTTTTCTGCACCAGACTTTCACTGCACATATTTCTTCACCTCTATTGGAGCCAAAGTAACATGCAATGGCAACTCATGTGTTATGGGTGAGGAACTACTGGTGGAAGGGGGACAGCATCAGCCCTCCATGAGACCCCGGAAATACACCTCCAAACTTGCCTCCCACCAGCCAATTCTTTTTCTTACTTAAATATCCCCTCATACTGCTTATGGGGTGTATTATGTTCTGGTTGAAAAAAATGCCTCTCTTGAGCACAAAGCAGGACAGGGTGGGTGGGTGTCCAAAAGGGAAGATATTTTTTGAATTTTTTTAACAAAATAAAAAATGTTCCCAGCAAGTGGCCTGGGGCCACATTTTGTCTATCCCTTGCATAAATGATCTTATGCATTACAGGAGATGGCTCATGATGAGGAGCGATGTGATTTTTGGAGGCAGCTCCATGCTGAGGGCCATAGTTGCCCACTGCTGCCTTAAATAATGAGCAAATGAAGTTTTCAAAATAAATCTCATTTTTTACAAAAAGGCAAATAACACGAAAATGCATTAGGGCCCAATGAAAATGCATTTTTGGATAGGAATTGTATTTGTGCATAGCTGCTTACTTGCTTACCATGGCACAAATGAATTCAGCTTTATAAACAATTTGTTCTCAATGTTCCCCCAGACCCTTAAAACTTGATTGGGCACAGAAGACATGCAAAGATCCTGGCCAAAGGTACAGTTCCTAACTTTGCTAGGAGAAGGCATGGGATAAACATTCAAACAAAATCAAATCCATTAAACTCAAGAAAAGTTTACAAAAAGAAAAGAAGGGTTGAAACGTGGAAACCACACTTCTGGGGTGTTTATATTTCAACAGCATTTGCCATAATTAAAACACTTGTATAGTAACAACTTGGCTAGTGCAATGACGGCATTAAACTTTATGGCCAATTTCTTTGTTTGTATAAGAAACTTTGCCAAGTGTAACACACTTCACTGTAATGGTCTGTTTTCCACTTACACACAAACAGGAGTGGGAAAAGAAAACCTTCCATGAAAGCTATGTAAGAATGCCAGTTCCCCCACCCTCCATAATTTGGAAATCAGAGGGGACATGACATTTGTGTACACATTAAACTTGCTGGAGGGAAGGGAGATATAAAATAGAGAGGAATCAATTATCTGAGGACAGAATGCACATTTCCATCAGTGATCTTTTCAAAAGACATTATTTAGTTGTGTGGAAGCCTGTAGGGTTGCACTATTGCCATACAGAATGCACCTAACCCAGATGTCACATATATCATCCAGTTAACATCTGGCAGTGCTAATTACTGATGATCCGTGCTAAATTACTAATGGAGTTTAGAAAACTTTCTCTTGGGGTCTGGTAGATCTGATGCAAATTTGAAAGTTTGTTTAAAGAAACAGTTCTTCTGCCGTTGCTAACTTTACCAAATTTGTAAATATTATGGTAGACCTGAAAATCCAACAGTCCAGGGAGGGACAGGCTTTGGTTTTGATACCATTGATAAATCAACTAACACTTGCATACAGATAGTAAAAGCTACTTTTTGAACTACAACTGACAGAATCTCCCAGCAGCATAGCCACTGGCCATAAACTTTAACAAGTTTATCTATATAAGGAAAGTGGACGCAACTCTAGCATTGAGAAATCTATAAATTGAATCCAGCACTTCATTTGCTATCATCTTTCTCACCAGTTATCCTTATTACTCCAAAAAAGGGATATTTTAGTTCTGGAGAACTGGAAATTCTCTCCCACCTGTCCTCAAAACAGTTTTCCTTCTAGCATCCACTCCGCATTTCCCTCCAAAGTGGTACATCCACAGCAGGAAATACTGCACTCAGCAGCACTTGGCAATGGCTAGCCAGCAGTTAGGCTACTGTTCAATGTCCTGGACTGGATGAACATTGCTTCCCGAGTCCAACCTGGACCAGAAATAGCAGTCTTAAGAGGCTGCAAGGATCAGCTGAATGCAATGTCTTTGACTGACTCAGACTAAAGATGGCCACTCACGGCCAGCAGTGGAGAGCTTATGAAGGTGATAGGCCCTCATCATTCACTGGAGGTTTTAAAACTGAGGTCAGGAATGTTTTAGATCTGGATTCCTGTACTAGCAATGATTGGACTAGATGACCATGGGCAGTCACCATCCGGTGCCAATGACTAACCCATAGGAGATTGCCTGAAATCTTCTGAGATCTTCCTCTGTTAGTGACATCCCAGCTGTAGAACTCTCTTCTGAATGAAATCAGGCACCACCCCTCTTGACCTCCTGGCAGGCAGCCAATGTTGTACAGTACTACAGAGACTTTGGCTTTCAAAACCAAGTTGGCAGAAATTTTCTGATTCTTTTAGGTATGTGTGTTTAGAAATATTTTTTTTAAAAAACGGTATATAAGTCTGATTTTAAACATTATTTTTACTTGCTTTGTCTATTCTTATTTGCTGTATATTTCCCTGGGAATTCTTGGTGGCTGAGAGGCAATAAGCAAATACTTATATAAGTAAATAAACTCTAAAATTCTATGGTTCTGGGTAGAGCTTCCAATATATTTAGTTCCAAATAAACATTCTTTGGATGCTTGGTTCTGAGTAAAAGCATCCCCTCTATAAAGGAAGCTGTTTCCACCTCCTCTCCCTTTCTCCCTTTTCTGGTGTGTATGTTCAGTCTCTTTCAAAGAAGCATGATTTACTTGCCAACAACTCCCCTGACTGATGGCTTCCCGAAGGACAAATAGCTCTGCACAAGCAGACAATATTGAGGAAAAAAGATGCCAGGGCTGTTAAAGCTTCTACAACAGTGGTGATAAACCAGGGCCCCTAAGAGACAGGAGTTCGAGTTACTTATCACTACTTTGAGGACAGCTGGCCATCTATCAAGGCGTATTCTCCTTTTCAGCTGCTGTGGCTCTGAGCCTGTTTGGCATCCCCTTGGGCTTTTACAAGAGTTGAAGGAAAGGGCAGAATGCAATCCCTTCCATTTCTCTCTTGCTCTGAGCTCAAGGACTCCTCTAGTCCTACAGCTTCCACTTCAACACAGCCAAACCAGTTGAAATCTGGACCCTGTTCCAGCAACACTGGAACACTTAGACATTTCAGCAGTTGTGATAAATTTCAAAGTTGTCTCTTTGGGCCGGTTTGCACTATGGATACCGACCAGAGACAGTAAATATTGCCTCATAGATCTGTAGGGAGTCATCACAAGTTCAACTCCAAGGCTTCCCACAAGAGACCAGTAACGTGTTCAGAGGAGGGACACCAAATGCTGAGAGACCAAATGACCTATCTCCATGGGTGTGTATGTACTTAGATGTTTTACAGCTAATGGTTATCTGGTATCAGTGCAGCTAATCCTTGTGCAACTGGGAGTGAGAGAGAGAAAATCTCTTTATATTAGTTAGAAATGAAAGAATGTATGAAAAGCCTAGAGAAGGGCAAGGAGAACTGAGCCAATACAGCTAATAAAAACTTGCAGCAAATGAACAGGTCCTTGCACAGGTTTACACCTGGTTTTTCAGCTTGACTTCCTTACAGGGATAGGGAATGTGGGGCTAAGTTATCACCATCTTTGCCCATTGGTGCACTGGGACATATCATTATCTCTTCCTTATCATCATCTAAGCTCATTGGCCATGCTTGCTGACAGCTGCAGTTCAGCAGCTTCTGGAAAGCTGAAGTTCTTCACTTCTGTTTTAGCACTACATTAATGAACCCTGGACATATGAGCTCCCCTTTCCACCTCCAGCATGGCTGTGAGAAGATCAGAAGGTTTCATCTATTTTCAGCTCACGGCTATTTGTCACTGGCCAATTCAGATGTCATAATAAATTATGGTACACTGCTACAGGACACGGCCTGCACAAGTCTTGGGCTTGCATTCCAGTCCCCCACCATATGAAGCCACCCACTCTTTAAAAAAGTTTTTAAGAAACAAAACACAAAACTCAGGGTAGATGGGTGGGCTGGACTTCCTTGTATTCCCTGAGCACGGTGTCCAGAAGCAACCATCATGTACATCAAATAGGTGAGGCATTCAAACGATAGGAGGTTCTCATTGTCTTTTGCAACTTGTATATAGCCTTTTGACTCTCAAATATGATTGGGAAATGGTCTAGTGAATTTTGAATTTAAAAAAAGAATGAGGAGATGAAGTAATTCTTAGGTCATCTGATTCCTGGCTGACTTGACAAACAGTACCAAATCATTATGCACAAATCCTGTCTCAGAAGCTGGCATACACACATGAGCACTTACACACGGCTATTTTGTTACTTTGATCTACACAAAGAGCTGCAACAGACTAGTGACTTTTAACCTGATTTTGGAAACTCCATATTTCACTCAATTACCTTCATGAGAACTGGACAGCACAGCAGACATAGATATACCACATCAAACAGAAGCAGAAACCTTGAATAAAAACAGAATCAACTCCTTCTTCCAATATGTAAAGAGACTTATGACTAAGTCATATAGGTTAAAGACTTCAGCTCATTCTTCTGTGCTCCTTTTTTAAAAACAAACAAAAACAAAGGCTTGATTTGGTAATAGATTTTCAACAGCATAAAAGTAGCAACTCCATAAGTGCTTCTCTAGGAAGTTTAAGGTGGGAGTGAAGGAGGAAGAAAAATGTACTTACTTATACCTCAGACTCTGTAAACTAGTGATGGAAAGAATATTCAAAAATATTGGGAAAAAGGTCCAAAAATCTTTCTGGAGTGCCAAGAAACCCCACCATGAAAAATCCAGGACTGAGAAGAATCTTTGCAGTTTGGGACTCACTCTGTGCAAAAGTCACATGTGATTGTTTTGCACAGAAAGCAGCTTTTTCTGCAAGGAAAATAATATTCCAATGCAGAAATGTTAATTCCTACACAGAAAATACTGTTTTCTCTGCAGAAAATGCTGTAATTGGAGGTTTATTCTATGTAAAATTCACAGAATTTGCTCTGCAGAACACTTAGATGTTTCACAGCTTATGGTTATCTGGTATCTGGTGCAGAGTATGTCCCAAATTATGAATAGTTTTCAAAAACTGGGTGGTTTTTGACAACTTCATTGAAGAGTAAAGAAAATTACTTAAAATTACTTGTTACCTTCAAGAAGAAACTTCCTTATCTTAATCTACAAATGTCTAAAAGCTAATGACCAGAATGTAGTTAGGATAAATGTTTCAGATATCAATACAAAGGAATGAAGCAACATTTAAAAGTCCTGTGAACCAGCATCATCTTGCTTGTCTCCAGGATACTGCCAGCTCAGAAATTAACTGTTTTATGCAAGCAAAAAGATTTTAAGATGACTTCAGTGCAATCTAACATCTGCCTTCAAATACTGGACCTCATCCTGAATGTGTAGGGTAGCTTCTAGCTTCCCAATTCACAGTTAAAAGAGAGAGAAGTTACATATTAGTGTCTATATAATGTTTTTATTACATATTAGTGTCTATATATGTTTTTATGTACTTTGAAAATAATAAAAATTCTTTAAAAATGCTTTGGCTAAATCTGTAAATGTCTGTGGATTGAGTATATTGGTATTTGATAAGATATGTATAAAGGAGAAGAGAGATTCAACTGGAAACTTTTGATATACAAAAGCGGGGGGAATAGAAGAATTGTAATAATGATATACATATTAGTGTCTATATATGTTTTTATGAACTTTGAAAATAATACGAATTATAAAATAAAAAGAGAGAGGGGGAGAAAAATAAAAAAAGGGCAGATGTTTCCTTTGTCCCATTCTGTTGCTTTCTCAAGTGGCTTATAGGTATATAGTAACCAGCACTATGACAGAGTTTCTTGACAGCAGTTTGAAATCTCAAGACCTCAGGAAAATTTTAAACTGCATCTTCTGCAGCCCATCCTGTAACAAACTGAAAAAGTTATTTTAATGAATTACAGTTTCCAGAACTCCCCTGTAACAACAACCCAGCTGGGTCTTTGCCCTTCACCTTTATTTGCTTCCAGCAAGGATCTTGAGCTGCATTTCCCAGACTGCCCAATAGATGCTGCTGTTGCACGATGAGCCCTTCTGGTAATCATTCTTCCGATAACAATAACTGCTGAGACCCCGACTGACCACGGCTGGCAACCAAATTTTAAAGAAAGGATGTGTTTTGACTTGAGCAAGGATGACAGAGCCAGCAACTTGGGCTCTTCTCACTCAGAGCCAAGAAATGGCCAGAGAGCTCTTTAACCCTCTACTGCAGTGGTTCTCAACCTGTGGGTCCCCAGATGTTCGTGGACTTCAGCTCCCAGAAGCCCCAGCCACTATGGTCAATGCTCAGGGCTTCTGGGAGCTGAGGTCCATGAACATCTGGGGACCCACAGGCTGAGAACCACTGCTCTACTGCTAAGAGCGAACAGCCATACAAACAGTTGGAGAGCATGTGCCTTAGCTGCTTACAGCTTGTGTGAGCCAAGACACTGGGCTGGGGAGGGAGAAAAGTAAAACCCAAGGGCATATGAGGAGAATCTCTGTTGGGGTGCAGAGAAGGTGGTGTATAACAAATTAATCAGCTCTGTGCTCAATAAAGCTTCATTATGCAGTCAACTGCTTGGTTGTCATTTTTGTTTTTAAGCCATTTGATAAGATTAGGGCCTGAACTTCTAGTCTCAACATGCCTTGGATGAGGAAGAAACTCAACTGTCTTTTGCAACACTTTTCACTATTGGAAAACCAGCTCTTCCTCTGAGCCAGAACTTGGAGGTTCTTGTTTTATTCAAAAAGGACAGCTTCACTGCCATCCTTTGTGCACGCCCTACAGCAGTTTGAACTTGTACAGCAAAAGATCTGGAGATTGGTGCAAAATACAGTATTCTACAATGCTTTCAGGGGGTGGTGGGAACCATAGCCTAACACACACACTGGGAGCACTGGTATGAGGGGAGGGAGGGGCTGGACCAAATTAAGATTGCAACTGTCAGTCACCAAAGCAAAATATTCGGAAACACGGCAGGGAAATTCTGGAAGTTTTAGTCCAAAAAGGGTAACTTTCCCAAGTTTTTTAAACCTATTTATTCCTGTCCTTCAGCCAAAAAAGTTCCCAGAGTTTTGCGAATCTCTGGCAGGTCACAGACTCTGTTTTTGGAGCCCACTAGACTCTGGAGGCCAGGAAACCATCTTTCTCCTTTCCTTTAGAGAACTCAGCACAGAAAAAGAACAAACTTGCTTGGCACTCAGTTTCGGAGACTTCAAACGCTATGAGAAAATTCCTTCTGGGATGCAGGGTGAGTGGGTGGGTTGGATAATCTCTCACTCCCGTACTGGGTTTTGGAGAGAGGCAGAAATGAAGTGAGAGATTCTCACGGCTTCTTGATGTCTTCAAAGGCCTGGAGAAAGGAGGATACTGATCCCTCC
This sequence comes from Iguana delicatissima, assembly GCA_948472985.1. Taxonomy (NCBI): domain Eukaryota; kingdom Metazoa; phylum Chordata; class Lepidosauria; order Squamata; family Iguanidae; genus Iguana; species Iguana delicatissima. The sequence goes on from CAOKZL010000293.1 coordinate 339,165, forward strand.
TCTTGGCTCAATCCTCCCTGTCTCCCAAATGACTTTGGAAAGGAGCTGCCACAATAATGCTGACTACAGAGACAAGGCAAAACTGGTAGAGGCCAGTTATTTGGCTCCTGTTAAGTCTGTCTCCATGGTGGTGGTGGGGAGTCAAAGTTCAGTAGTTCACCTGCTCACATGTATCTATTTTGAGTCAATTGTGGACTAAAATTAAAATATAAAAATTAGGAGTTCACTTTTGTAAAACTTCCTTGCATTACAATCTGAAACAGAATTGTCAAGTGCAGAACAAAGTACTGAACTACGCTCACCACTCCTACAGTCTGGAGTGACAGCAGCAATGACAGCAGTAACTATAATAGTAATTTATATCCCACCTTTTCTCCAAAGACTACAAGGATTTCCTCTTCAACAGCCCTGGGAAGCAGGCTAGGCTGAGGGACAGTAAGTGAACCACACTTAACCAGGGAGCTCAATGGCTGGGGTGGTAGATTTGAACCTGTCCCATTTCCAAGCCTAAACCATTGTCACATTTCAGCATTACAGCACTTAGATGCCACCTTAAATGTCATGGCTACATGCTGTGGAATCTTGGGATTTATATTCTGGCGAGAGCTAGCATGGTATAGTATTTTGATTGTTGAATTATGAGCCTGGAGACCAAGGTTCAATTCCTGCTCAACTATGGAAATCCACTGGGTGAGCCTGGATGTATCACACACTCTCAGCCTCCAAAAACCCCTGTGATAGTTCACATTAAGGTTACCATGTCAGAAATGTCTTGAAGGCACACAACAATGAGGCACTAGAGCTCCCTAACACAGAATTCTAAATTCCTCACAGAACTAGAAATCCCAGGATGCCATAGGATGAAGCAACAGCAGTTAAACTGGTGTTCAGAGTGCTATATTTGTGTAAGGTGCATGAGACCCTAGTCTGACACCCTAACCTCTATGTCACACTGGCATTGAGACAATGTTGTTTTATATGTAAGCTAAATAAATTACAGCTTACAAGCACAGATTATAAAAAGCCCTAAATACTTTAAAAAAAAAACTTTACTGATTTTCAAGTTTTACCTACCTACCACCCTCATATCAGGGTTTTTAGAAAGAGCTAAAGGACTTGGTGTGTTTCACTATCTCCATAGGGGACTTTACCTCTTGCATAAAATTAGACCTCATTTTCAACTCAGCTTAGTCCATAACCAAAACCAGTTTTACATATACCACATCTGGCCATTACACAACATGGGCCTCATGCATTAATGAGTAGCAGCTTGTTTCAGTTTTAGTACTCTTTTGTAGTGCTGCATGTAAACATAATTCATTTTGTGCTCAAACATAAATGACATCTGTTGAAGTTTCTTTGATTTTTCTGCTTATGTAACTGGTCTGTTTCCAGGCAGAATTCAAAGTGCTGGTCATGACCTTCAAAAAACTACATGGCTTAGGACAGGACTATCTCAAAGACTATATCTCTCTATACAAACCAGCCCGAATTTTAAGATCTTTGGGGGCAGGGGATTCTCTAGGTTCCACCACTATCACAAACATGTTTGGTGGCGACATGGGAGAGAGCCTTCTCCGGGTTGCTCTCAGGTTGTGGAAGACCTTTTAATAGGAAGTTCAGTTGCCCACACCCCCCTTCTTTCTGCCAGCAGAAAAATACTTTTTTATTCATGGAAGCCTTTGGTGCTTAAATTATGAGACAGAAGGGTGTTTGAATGTAGTGTGCTGTATTTTTATCTTTTGTATCATTCAGTTCCTTTTCAATTATGTTTTTAGCTATGTTTTTTTAAAAAAATAGAATTGTCTGTTTAGCTTTTTTAAAAAATTTGTAGAGAAAATTTTAGTTGCACTTTGTTTTCAACGTCTGTAAGTCGCTTTGATTTCTTTGCCAGGAGAAAGGCAAGGTATAAAATAACTAACTAACTAACTAACTAACTAACTAACTAACTGTAATCAATATTCTTTTGCTAGGGTGGGGTGGGGTGAAGTATTCATTTGTTTGTTTGTTTGGCTGTAATATTCAAAGAATTCTAAATCACTACTAGTTTTTTTTTAAAAGCTAAACCAAATGACAGCAACAAAGTAGGTTTTTAAAACGCATGTAACTTCAGAATGGTTACAATATACAACAGGATGAGGACTTTGTGGAACTCCAGATAATATTTGACTGCAATTGCCATCAAATATAGATAACATGAGGAAGGTTTTGGGGTGATGAACCCCATAAAACATGTAATGAGCCCTTAAAGAGGTTTTTTTTAATCCTTAAAGAGTGTTTTTGGCACAAAAAAACCTCTCTTCAGTGTCAAAATATGTGGAGTAACAGCTTTGGAAATGTGGTACTGGAGGAGAATTCTACAGATACCAAGGATTGCCAAAAAGTCAAATAAATGGGTTCTTGAGTAAATTAAGCCTGAACTCTCCTTGGAAGGAAAGATGACTAAATAAAACTGCTGCACTTTGGACATATCATGAAAAGATGTGACTCGCTGGAAATACGATACTGTTAGGCAAAGTGGAAGGCAGCGGGAAAAGAAGATCACATCATATGTGGACAGACTCAATCAAGGAAGCCACGGCTCTGAGTGTGCAAGACCTGAGCAGAGCTGTTAATAACAGGGCAACTTGGAGATTTCTCATGCATGGGGTTGCCATACATTGGCAATTAAGAGCTTTTTGGAGTTTGGGATCTCAAGGGCTCCATATGACTCATAGGACACATGATTCCCACCTTTGATGTAATGTAAAAACACACACACACACACACACACACACAAGCAACCTTTGCATTTTTTTTTTTTTTCATTTAACAGTAATAAAAATGCCCCTCCAAGCTATGCCTTCTTCTGGCTTCAATGACAGCGCCTTCTTTTTCCACTGGCATATTTTGGTTCTGATTCATGTAAAGCCAAATCTCCTTGGGAAAGCTTACCACATTTACTCAGCAAGTTATAATTATCTCTTAACACCTTTATAATGTTTCTTTTTTTAAAAAAAATCACTGACAACTTTCTAGTTCATGCACAGAAGTTAATCACTAGAAGATATGAAAGCTCTCTTATACAGAGTCAGATCACTGGCTCATCTAGTCCTGTACTGCCAAGCACTGACTGGCAGCTCCACTTCATGGCTTTTGGTAATTTTCTCAGCCCTGTCTGGAGACGCCCAAGACTGAACTCAGATCCTTCTGCATGGAAACCATTATAGCTATGCATCCCTGAGGCTCAGCAACTCCCACTAAACTACCCAACTACTGTCTGCTTGAGAAAGGAATCTCAACACTTCTTCCTTCTGGATCTGGATTATTACTAGCATATATAAAAAGCAAAAATTTGGAATCAGGGCTCCTATTTCAGTGTGATTAATAGCAGCACCTTTTCAGAGGCTCCACTAGTAAACTATGAATAACAGAATCCTATGAGGGCATGTTCCACTTTGTTCTATCATCCAGAAGCATAATGTAAATTCACATCATGATCCATAAATGCTCCAAAAGAAAACTGGCAAAACACAGGGAGCTCTATTTGATCCATATCTACAAACCAGTTGTAGCAGTTTTCTTCTTCATCAGCAGCAGGTCTTTTTAAAAAGCTTATGAGTCTTAGTTTCCTGTTCAAGCCCCAGCCCTCTAAAATTGTGTTGTTGTGTTTCTTCAGGTTGTTTTTAACTTACGTTGAGCCTAAAACAAACCTATCATGGGATTTTCTTGGCAAGATTTGTCCGGGGCGGGTGGTGCCTTTGCCTTCCTGAGGCTGAGAGAGTGTGACTCAGCCAAGGTCACCCAGTGAGTTTCCATGGCTGACTAGAGGATCTGAACTGTAGTTGTAGTCCAATGTTCGACCATCACACAATGTTTGCTCATCTAAAGTACTATGCATTACAACAGGCATAACTCACAACGATATTGTTGCAAGACAACTTCATACTCTTCCTGTTCCCTGTGGAAACCGCAGCTAAGCTGAGAGGGAATAGGGAAGCCTAACAGGGTAGCACATGGCAGCTTTCTCTCCAGTAATGAAAAAGTTCCAATACTCTGACTAAGAGAGTCCTCCCTCCACTACACCAGTGGGACTATAATGGTCAACAGGCAATTGGATGGTGAGACTGCAGTACAAAGATAATATTAATTTGTATGCTCTTAGAAACAGAGGCAATGTTACACTTTTGAACTGCTTGTCTCATCCCAATAAAATGTTTCATCACACTAGGTTAGTTAGTTACATAATATACTCTGTTGCACTCTTTTGATCTATTTGTCACCTCCAGATTAATTATGTAAACATAAAAACACCAGGAAGGGAGTCAGCTACCAGATCAATAAAGCACTCATCCACTGCTACACCATAAAGCAAGCTCATAGAGAGCTAAAGCTGCATTATCAAAGTAATCCCTAATTATTACTATGTGGCAGAACTCAGCATAGTAAACCGCATACCTTGATACCAAACTGGATTGGTGACCCAAAGATTTGGTGTTTTTTGTTCAAGGTATGAAGAAAATTGTTTTTATCCATGTTCTAAAATCATCATTTTCCATGAGGTCTAAAAGCCATAGCTGGTAAACCAGAGCTACATATGCTGGAAAACATGGTGAGAAATTGATTAGTTAGACTACTGCTCACAGCGAATCAATTTTGAAACTTCTATGTAATCAACACATTAAACAAGCAACCAAAAACCTGAAACCCTCTTCTCCTTTCAAACACAAAACTAACTCATCAAGGAGAGGGCTGAGCTCTGCACACAGACACAGATACACAGGCAAACACACTGCCCGTGATATATTGTTCCCCTTGTAGGGAAAGTACAATTCTTAAAGATCTAAGGACCATTCAGCAATGTCATCTTTCACCTGCAGACTGACATGCTGTGCTACATTGTGCCACTCATTTTTCATTTAAGAGCTGAGATGAGACTCTTAACCTTACCACACTGGATTATGTGTAAACATATCTCTGTGCATGGGGCAGCTGGGTTTGACATTGTTATGTTTAAATTTCATTTTCTCCATGCAAACAAGTTTTCTGTTGCCAAACAGGATGATCAGAGATAGGACTATGCTAAATGTTTCTCTCAGATATGGGGTTTTGTTACATGTACAACATGTTTTAAATGTGGGAAACATTAGGCCTTCCAGGACCTTCTTAAAAAAAAAATCAAATGATTAGACTTTTCAAAGATCTAAACATAGATTTACAAGTTAGTTAAAAACTATGAAGTTCTTAAAATAGCTGGTGTTGGTACAAAAAGTACCAATATTATGATGCTCTGTTTAATCACGGTTTTGTTCTCAGTTGTCAGAGGGAAGTAATAGGAACTAATCAACTGCCATACTCTACTTCTTGGGTTTTATTTTGAAGCCACTCTGGGCCATACAATGTTTCCCCCATATCTGCAGGGGATATAGTTCAAGACTCCCTGTGGATACCTGAAACTGCAGATTGTACTGAACCCTATAGTATATCGTACCTTGTGAAACTAGAGGGCTACTTCCAGTGATAACAGAGCCATTGAAAATGTCCTGCAGCAGTGTTGGTGGGTATTCAAAGGCTTTTAATGGGTTTTGCATGCTGCATGTTTATCTGTAGTATCAAGTTTGACATGATTTTACACAGTTTTAAATAAGGGTGTTTTCCCATGACAGACAATGTAATTAAAAAAAAACTTTTGTATTATCAAACTTTAGTTGCGCTTTATTTTAGCCTTTGCTAAAAGCCACCTTCGGTCCAGAAAAGCCTCTAGACTCTAGAAGAAACAGCTAGCTCTTTCAGACATGCCTCCTCCCACCCCTCCGGCAGGCCTCTTTTTGGCCCAGGAAAACTTTTTATCAAAATTGGAAGTGATTTATTTTTGCTGGCCAAAAACAGGGGAAATTGGAGACTGTATGCCATCCATGGGCTGCTATTAGCCCACCCTGTACTAGAGAAATCCTGAATTACTTAAGAGGTTTCATTTCAGACACGACCATTCCATTTCTTAATCCACACAGAAACCAAACATAGTCAGCAAAACAGAAACAGACCAAGCCAAGGGGTGGGGGGAGTGCAAGACCATGATTCCATAAATAAAGTTGGAGGGCTAGACTAGCTTCCTAGTCAGCCATAAACTGACTCAGAGCTTTTCACCTTAGGTATGGCTGTCTCCTCTCTCCCCATCTGCTCACAGTTTAAAAGCCTTTCTTTTTGTCATGTGACATGGAGCACCAAGCTATTTTTCAGCCACCCAGTAAATCGATTCTTTCCCCTGTTGTAAGAAATAATGCCAAAAATCTTGTGTTGCCATTTAAAAAAAGAAAGCAAAGAAAACCAGAACAGAAAGGCTTCAGAAAGCGTCTGATCTCAAATCAGAGCAATATGCACTAATGTTTGCGTAGTGTCACTCTAGATTCAGACAAGCAGAATAAATCTTTTGCTACATTATTCATTGCAAAAGAAAATGATAAGATTGCACAATGCATGAAACAGAATTGCAGATACAGTTTAAATCAAAGCAGTAGTCTCTGGAGCAGTGCCGGCTCCTGAGCCATTGGCTGCTGGACACTGGCAAATTTCCAGGAAAGGAAGAAACAATGATACCCAATGGGCATAAATATTGCCAGCCTCTGGCACTTTTGGGAAAAAAAAAATGCTAGTCCCTGATATCAGGACTGCCTGAAAAGCACTGAGTTAAAATATCTCAATTACAAAAGGGAAGTGAGTAGGCATGGGGCTGCAATTTATGCACAAAACCAGGTGGACAGGATCAGCACTATCTTATCATGCTATTTTAATGATGACCCTTTGTACATTTTAAAGTATATTGCATTGCACTGCACATTTTAATTTGTAAGCTATCCTGAGTCCCAGTTTTGGGGAAATGGCAGGGTTGTAACAACAACAAAAATAACAACAATCCCTCTTCCTCCTCCTCCTCCCTCCCCCTACATCCACAGTCCACCATTTTCTCCCACCCCAACTCACCCCTTTTTCCCAGTTATTTTTCTGAGACTGGAGTGGCGCTAGAGTGCTATGGAGAAAAGTAATCTTGGAAGGATCTACTATGGAGGACAGCTGAAGAAGGGGCCCATGAATCTCAAGTAACAACTGGGCAACCTAGTTGAACATTCAATTGTGCCTCCTTTGCTTTACATGTCACTGGGCAGACCTAGGATTTAACATACCAGCCCATGAATGCCATGTGTAATCTCGCACACAAAAGATCAGGAGTGTTATATATGTACTGATCTTTCAACCATAGCTCATAAAATGGGAATAGGAACAAATGGGATTGTGTGTTTCCTTGCCCTCTGTTTTGCACATATTCCCCCCACAGCTTGTTTTAACCACAGCACTATATCTACACCATTACTGTGATTAATTGCAGCTTCAGACACCCTCCTAATCAGTTACAAAAATGGCTTTGCTAACCCTAATTATAACAGATCCTGGTTTAATGTTAACTATGGTTAGTTCCAATGTAAACTTGAACTGCTAAGATGGTAACTGAAACCAGAAACAGGAGGAAAAATGCATGGAAGGAGAGAAAAAGAGAGATGCCGCAAACAGACCTATACTCCTAAAAAAAATGTTTAAGAGATGAGGTCAGTATTAAGAGATCGCCTCTGGGCTAAGAGCTTAGAAAAGCATTTTTGTTCCCCCCGATTATAGTTCCCAGAATACTCCAGCCAGTACGGTCAAGCTGGTTGAAGAATTCTGTAAGCTGCACCCTCCACTTAGAAGCTGTTCTAAGCTCAGAGTCTGGGGCCCACAGCCTCCCAGCCCAATGCTCCACATCCTTGATGATGGTCCATTTTCTTATAGTTACAACACACATCATTGTACTTCATGTGCCTGCCACATGTAGCTGCTTATCCTTGACAGTCAGCACTAAGGAGCTGTCATACAATGCAGCTGACAGCTTTCAGCTATGCTGGTTCAGACAGATAACCCCAGCTGAAAATGAATTTGTGCTAAACATGACTTCTCAAACATGCATCTGGGCAAGAGCTAATGCATTTTCAGGTGGCAGGATACTTGCTGCATTTACTCCAGTGTTCTCTCACTCAAAACAGAAACAACCACTTCCAAACAGTCATTATGAAGCATACAACACAGCTGTTTCCAATGTTTTTTCCTCCACATTCTTAACCTGCACTTTAAACCAGGGAGGGTGTGTGTGTGCCCTACCAGATGCTGTTAAGACTGTCTCTTAAGATTGCTCACCCTTGGCTATGCTGCCTAGGACTGCAGTCCAGCAGTATGTAGAGAGTCACATATTCTGTATCCCCAATTTAAAGTCTCTGGGCTAGATATGAATCTGGAAAAATACCTCAGCATAAATGTCGAATGAAATGAGGGAAGAAAAACATAATTGGAAGTGATGCAGACATAGCACACAGTTGCAGTGTTCCAAACTAGGGCTTGACTCAACTAATAGCATGGAATGCTAAATCACAATATTAAATGTTGACTGCAAATGGGTTTGGAGGAGCAGGGTGGTGATAGCAAAGGATGAAAACTGTTGCCATCCACTTATGCCAGTGGTGGGAAACTGCTACAGGTTGGGTGATTGCATTGGCCTTGCATGGGACCTTGGACAACTGCGCTGCCAATACACACACAATTCTGATTTTTCTTTTTCTTTTTTTTGTAAGTGAAGAAATAAGACCAAAAATTCCACCTCCCTTGCTCCAGTTCATTTCAGCCCCAACAGGGGCCCTTTTTCAACAACAGGAAATCAGCTGGAGGTCCAGTTCCAGTTCTGGATGATTTCCTATTGTAAAGAAATCCTTGCCTGGGCCTAAAATGACCCTGGGGACCCATCTGAAAATATGGTGAAATTCCCTTCATGAGGGTCATTTTTTGCAAAACAGGGTGTCAGGGGACACACTTTCCCCCACTTCTCACTTACGCAGTCTTGCCCTCACTGTCATGCTTGGTGGCACTGGCTCCCTTTTTGCCCAGTAGTGATGCCACTTTCTCCACATCTCCATTTTCCACAGCTTGGAGCAAGCGGTCGTCATTCTTGTTCCACTCATTTGCCTGCAGGAGAAGGAAGAAAACATTAGAACAAAACACACCAATGTGTGCATTTCATTTCTTAAAACAGTTCAGACCTTTCCTGTTTTGCAAAGAAATCTATGCTCTCTCCCAACCTAGTAATTGTTCTGAGATTCTTTTTGGGTGCATCCACAATGTACAAGGTCCTGAATGGAGCAGAACCACTTTATGACACAAAGTGTCTGTCCCACATCAGGGTCAGAATCCTAAGAGGACAAATTGACCACAGTGCAAGCAGTTTGACATTTTTGCCACTTGTGCAACAAAGCATCCTGGACCTCACTGTGCAAATCAAAGTCCTTTCTTTGGTAATAACTATTACTATATGTACAATGCACAATGATGTGATGCAGTGTCTCTACACCAGCAGAATTTTCTCCTCTCCCTCTGTTACCTCAGATTTCTTCTGCTTGTTATGTTTTATCACTAACGGACACTGATTCAGAAGAGGTTATACCCACTCCAATTGGACCTTCCATTGTTTGTGCTCTGCTCCATCCTTATCTTGCACTATTCCGTCTTTGCCCCCACCTCAGAAGAGGTTATACCCACTCCAATTGGACCTTCCAACGTTTGCAGCTCTCTCTTCGCTGGGACAGCCATCTTCAACCCTATGCCCTCCAGATCTTTTTCTGCTTTGTGCAGCAGAGTGAAGAAGAAATAGCTGCAAACAAACATTTGGAAAGAGCCTTCATACACACTCATATCTATGACATGCTGGCTCATGTGGAAAACAGAAAGGGTGGGAATCCATCAGCTTGAAAGTATCTTCACTCCACCAAAACCAAACAGAAACCCCCGTCGAAACTACACAAAAAAAGAAAGCAATGTGTGCCTTAGTGCCTCCATTCCAATCCGGCTGGCTGTAAACAGAAGGTACAACAATTCTTTCGTATGAGTAGAATTCATAAATATTGACATACACTAGTATTTCCACTGCCATAACATCAAACAAGACAAGGCTGTTTGAAAGCTTGGGCTAACCTTTCTAGGGAAGGGAGTTCCCTTCAGTACTAATTAACTACAAATATGGTTGCAACTGCAAGCCAAATCTGGGTATTAGCTGTAGAAACCAAACCATAATTTTTAAAAGAAAAAAAAGGACCAAGCTGCCATAGGTCAGCTGCTGAGGTTCAATGTGATTTCAGGCTCCAACTGCAAGTCCTGTGCTCTAGCTAGTGGTTTTCAAGTGGTCTTCTGTGTGTTTCAGAGTTCACTTCCCAGAACCTCCAGATAACTTGGCCAGTGCTCAGAATTCTGGGAGTTAAAGTTCCAAACACCTAGAAGATCCAGGTTTGAGAACCACTGCTTTAGTGGACAGTCCTCTGCTGGAATTGAGACTGAAAAGAATCAGAGAGCCCTTTGATTCAGCCCACATGTCTGATCCATCATGGACATGCTTGCTAGGGTCTGAATTGTAGCCCAAAAAATATTCTTCCAAACTTTCAGTACTGTGTGCAGAGACTGAAAGAAAAGGCGGCTCTGGTTTCTTATTTTATAACAGCCCTTGGAAATTCCAAACCATATGGTTGTCCCTATTTTCTTATTTCAGTCTTGCTCAATCTATTTTTTTTTCACTAGAAGCTCACTGTGACAAAGTTATTGGGGTGTGACTATTTGTGTGGGAGAGGCTCGTGGCTAAGAGAAAAAGTTATATAAAACCAAGTACCCATGGGTATTTTGATTCCTCTGGTGAGAGTTTAGCAAGGTGCTAGGGAGTAAAGTCTCTCAGCCAACCAGAGTGTCCCTGTTTTGGGAGGTTTAGTTCTCACTAGAAGCCTAGTGAGAGGGAAAAGAATCATTAAACCCTAGTAGGATCTGGTCAGAGACTATGACCTAGATTGCAGGTTAGACTTTTGGTGGGAGTTTAGCCAAAGTGCTGTTGTATGATAATTGTGCCTTTCATGAAAGTCTAAACATACAATCGATCTGTTTCTGAGCCGCGAGCTAACTCTCAGCACTGCCTGAAGACTGCACTGAACAAATCTATCAACACTGAACTGCTTGTGAACTCCGATACGTTACCTCATTCTTATTGTTATCTTAACAAATGTTACACTTTATCATTGTAAATACTGTCCCAGCTTGAGCTGTCTATAGCAATGAGTAACACAGAGAAAACACTACCATAAAATTATTGGTTCCAAATAAACATTGAATACCCTTGTCATTTTTTAAAAAAAGGTGGCAGAGCTATGTGGTAAGGCCTTATCAGATTGGAAATTGCCACATCAATCTGGGAGAAGCATAAGGGCTTGTCACACTCATGATCCACAACTATAGGCTTTTGCAAAATAAATATATTTAAAACTCAAAATGATCTCAAAGTTCTTCCACAGAAAAATCTACACTGGGTTACTTTTGAGCTTTCTTCATTAGAGCAGCAAAATTCTGGAGGGGGAATACTGTTAGGACCAACATTAAACAGAGAGTGAGAAATCCTTGCTGGCTGACCGCACATTATCTGAGATCTATTCAAAGATCCAGATCTACTTCCTGCTCATACTTGCTTCACTTAATGCCAGTTTCCGGCAGGAGTCAGTCAATCTCTCTCTCTCTCTGGTTTTGATCTCCTGATTTGTGCAATGGAACAAGCAGAATCACAGTGAACTGAAATAATTTTGCGGGTGTTTATTTTTTCATGCTGTCATTCTAGCACTCTATAGTTAACATGATGAATGTCTATCTTTTCCTATGACAGTTGCGTATTTCAACATGTAAATATAGATGAGGGACTATATGTTAAACTAAAGCATAGTTTCAAAATTATGGTTATTCCTATCCATATCCACAAGAGACCAAGACCCATATTACAATGATGTGATTTAGGCCATATCTGGAAATTAACATTAAAGTCACAGCAATCAAACACTTTTGGAGATATGAGGCTAAGCCTCAATCAAGAGTTTCACCCTTAAGGGGTCACCTAACTGTTCAAAAATATTTGTCCAACTAATCACTCATGAACTAAGTTTACAATACTCCTGCATATTTTATATCTCAAAGTATTCACTTGTTAGGACTCAAGGAAGAAAGCCCTTTATTAACTAGAAAAGAGGGAACAGCCTTCATGAGGCTCACTGATTATAGCTGAATACACTGTCAATTGACCAATGTGAATTTGAAAACTGGAGCTTACAAATGAGAGCAGATAAGGATGCCAAGCCCTCATGGCAAAAAAACAGGTCTTGCCACCTTACACCTCAGCTAAGCTGACATTTGACAGCCATTTATCAATGGACTTTGCTTCCCTCAACATGAGTGGAATTCAGGAGCAAAAGAATGTAGCAACACTATCAGGAGCAGCACTGAAATACATTCCAGACATTCTTCAACTCCGGTATTGTGCTCTTTTTTAAAGTGCTTTTTTTCGGGGGGGGGGTGAATTATGTAAATTGTGATGTTGTGTCTGACCATAATCTCAGAATTAAAACTCTATAGTTCTGAATGAATTCTTCCTGTTATTACTGCATGGGAAGCTAAGTCAAGACACTGGTCTATCTAGTTTGCAGTTTTCTATGCTGCTCTCCAGGATTTCAGATAGGTGTCTTACCTGGCTTTTCCTAAGAATGATAGGGACTGAACTTGGAACTATCTTCATACACTCAGGTACTCTGTCAAGCAAAATGTGTCTGCTAAAATTGACCACATACGCATCATAGGAGGTCACCAAACTATCTCAATATTTTTATTTAAGGGAGCAATGTGGCTATGAGACTGAGCAGATGGGATTCAGTATTCTCCCTGTTCCCACCCCCAGAAAATAGTTGGTCTAGGTCTATTTTGCAAGGAACCTAGTGTAAATCTTAAAATAAAATTTTAAGAACTGCAGGTGCTACAAGTCAAAAATTTTCATTCATTCAGATCAGACCTGAAACTTCAACTTCAACACAGGCAATACTGGATGAATTTCCTAGTTTCTTAGAATCATAACCTACCATGCAGAAACACACACTCAAAGCACTCCCAGCAAGTGGCCATCCAGACTCTGTTTAAAAACTTCCAAAGAAGGTGAGTCCACCACTCTTCAAGGCAGCATATTCCACTGTGGAACAGCTGTTAGTTTAAATCTCTTTTCCTATAGTTTGAATCCTGTGCTCTGTGCCCTAGTCTCTGGAACAGCAGAAAACAAGCTTGCTCCGTCTTCAACATGACATCCCTTTATATTTTTGAACATGGTTTTCATGTCACCTCTTAACCTTCTTTTCATCAGGCTGAACATACCTGGCTCCCTAAGCTACTCCTCATAGGGACATGGTTTTCAGATGCTTCACCATTTTGGTCACTCTGCTCTGGACAGGTTCCAGCTTGTCAATATCCTTCCTGAATTGAACTGTGGTGCAAACCAAATCCAGCACCATTTGTTACAATGTGCATTCCATTTTATGCTAAAAGTCAGCAACATTGAAGGAACTGGAAAAGAGTATCTCCTTGAGACAGGTTCTGCTGAGCTGTAATTTGAAATGTTTTGATGGTGGGTTCAACTATTCCACACACACCCTGCTGCCAACTCTAGAAAGAAAACAACCGGGTATATGTGAAAGTCCTGATTCAAATCAATCCACCCTGATTTGATGAAAGCCAAACAGTCCCGGTCATGCCATCACGCCTATTAGCATTTACATGGCATTTTAGATTTGCAGATAAGAAAAACTGCATAAATATTTGATTAACTAGTGGCACTGTTAATTTATTACTAACAAGCATTTCAGCCATGGAACTAACTTGCTGGGTGACCTTGGGTCAGCCACTCTCTCTCATAGCTTATCTCACAGGTTTGCTGTGCGGATAAAGCAGATAGGAGGAGAGGCATGTATGTCATTTTAATTTACTGGTGAACAGAGACAGAGGGTGAAAAATTTTCCAGAAAGTTATCCATTTTCCTCACAATACAGGCATCTATGTTCATACTAGGCTGTTTCACTGCAATCAATCATGTTAAAAGGGATACATACAGGACACAAGCTTCTATAGGTTATTTTTCTAAGGACAGAAGCACTGATAAAACTCTAGTATTCAGCTACTCATAGGAGAACTGAAAAATAGCATACAACAACATCTTCCTGTGCAGAATGCAACTGGCTTCTGGTTGGATCTAAACCAGACTTGCATTTGTCCTTTAGCGAAACAGAATGTTCAACTAGTTGTACTGAATCAGATTTTAAAAAAAATTAAAATAATCCTAGTGAGTAGCATACAGTAATGAATGAGGCCAAAAGTACTACAGTTATACCTCAGCAAAAGAAAGTTATACTGTTGATAAACAATATATTAGATCTACGCCTAATATATTGCTTATCAACAGTATAATTTTCTTTTAAACATTCTATTTAAGTGTTTGTGTGCCTTCAGTAGCCTGTCGACCATGAATTCCATAGGGTACTTTTTCTTAGGCAAGGAATATTCAGAGATGGCTTTGCCTGTTCCTTCCTCTGAAATATAGTCCACAGCACCTGGTATTTATTGACAGTCTTCCATCCAAGTACTAACCAGGGCTGACCCTGCTTCGTTTCCAAGATAAAAGAGGATCTGGTTTCTGCAAGGTATTTAAGCAGGAGTCTTTTTAGGTATATGGCTTTAAAAATACAGACATGTCTCACTTTACAAAGTCTCTTGACAGCGAAGCCCCTTTTTATGCTTGCTCAAGCCCCTTTCCTCCTTGTCCTCTGATTAGCTGGAAGCTTCTTAGCAGCACTGACACTGAGAAGATGGTGAAGAGTGGAGAAACACAGCCTTCTCGTGTCAGGTTGCAGCAGCAAGTCTGCAATACACAATTCAGTAAAGCTTGAGCTGCAAAATAATGATATTCAGCTGTGCCTAATCTTATTGTAACCTGTGTATGCCTGTCTACAACAAGCAAGGTAAATAGCAGCTGACTGCAGAATCCCTTACTCAGTAAGAATGAATAGCAAACCAGGAGGAAAAAAGGTGAGCACAGATAAGCCTGCCTCACCAGATACACCCAGCATGTTTAAAAAAGCCTAGAACTATATATTTGCCCACCACAATAGAAATCTTAAGAAAAGTGGAGGCTGGTGAATGCATTTTGGAAGATGTCATAAAGTGGCATGTAGAAGGTTCAGAGAGAGCCAGGGCAGTGTAATGGTTTGAGTGTTTATGGATTAAGACACTGGGAACTGAGAGTTAATTCCCACTCAATCATGGAAACCATTGGTCACGGTGACCTTTCACAACTCTCAGCCTCAGAAGAAGCAAAGGGCAAGCCACCTCTGAAGAAATTCTGCTAAGAAAACCCTGAGATGGGGTCACCGTAACTCAGAAATCACCTGAAGGCATGCAACAACAAGAACAATTTTCAAAATTTTTATCTGCTTATGCAGGGCTTACCTAACCTGACTGTTTCATTTTACGCACATATATTATTAGTTTTGAATAAAAAGTTTGCTGAAAAAAAGTTGTTTCTTTTGTGTGGTACAGGAAACTATGCTTATTCTTTCCGTGTTATTTCTGTTTCTGCTACTTCGTTAACTAAGGTATTTCTGATGTGCTCTTTCAGTTTTTCTTTACTATAAGGCAGTGGTTCTCAACCTGTGGGTCCCCAGATGTTCGTGGACTTCAGCTCCCAGAAGCCCTGAGCACTGACCATAGTGGCTGGGGCTTCTGGGAGCTGAAGTCCACGAACATCTGGGGACTCACAGGTTGAGAACCACTGCTATAAGGGAAGTATACACTATTCTCATCACATAATTACAAATATTGCAATAATTTCCATGTAAAGCTCCTATTTAAATGTTACATTCAAACCCATTCAGAGTATTAAATCTCTTAAGATTATTTCCTATCTGAAAAATTCTGGAAGTTTTTCCAGTACTATATTTCCTGGAAAACCAACACCACTGCTTGATGAAAGGTGGGATATAAATCTAACTACTCTATATACCTATGTATATGTCTAAAAATTTTAGTAAAAAATGGACCCCAAAAACCTGGGTCAACTTATCCATGGGTCAATCTAAATACTGCATCTTATTTGGTAAGTGGAACAAGTCCTCAAAGTGAAAGGACTAATATTAATCACTTTGATGTCCCACTGGCTGATTTAAATTACATTTAGTCACTACATCCAATGACACTTGGGTCCGAAAAATGTGATGTTAAACGCATCTTTGTGCACTTATGCATAGCAAGCAGTATCCACTGAAGGTGAGAATGATATTTATCAAGATCTTATCAAGATAAGAGTTTATCTTAACCCGTTCCTCCTCTGCTAGGCTCCTGAGGAAAATCCACCTTCTGAAGCTCCCATTTTTTATGAAATTCTCCAATCCATATCACTGTGGGACTTTATTATCCATCCATCCATCCATCCATCCATCCAGTAGCCTATGAAAACTGGACTCAAGATGGTTTAACCAGATTAAAACCCCAACCATGAATCACTAAGAGTTTCTAGGCCTATTTATTTATTTGTTAGATATATTTATCTGTTACATATTTATCTGTTTAGAGAAACAGTTTTATGGAGAGCTTATTTTTTTACAGCATAATAAAGAAATAAAAATAAAGAAACAAGATTCAACCATGGACAATTTAAAGCAGTAAACATCTGCTCTGTGATTTGTCTTATATTGAATGCTATACTCTGTTGTAACCTAAAAGGCAGCGAATAGAACAGAGTGGAGAAACATTAGTTTTCTGGCTATTTGGGTCTGTTACTTCTGTAAGTTCCTCCACTCCTGAGCACAACCAGTGCTATGGGACTATGGGAGTTGTGGTCTAAAACATCTGAAGAACCAACAGTTCCCTGCCTTTTAATTAGAAGGAATGTAAAGGAAAAGCTCTTTGAAAGATAAATTATGGAAGAAGAGCTGTTTGAAAACAGAGGCCCTTTCTGCACCAGGGTATTAAAACAGTGCAGAGCGACCTCCGACAGAGGTCTTCTGTACCGTGGAGTGGATTGGGGCAGACTATTTTCATAATTCAATCCGCTCCGAAGCGACTGGAACTGGTGGCGCGGCATGTTTTTTTAAAATCTCTTTTCAGAGGTTTTTAAAAAGCATGGAGCACGTGGCTCCGTGCAGCTCCATCACCATGCTCCGGTGCAGATTTGCAGGCACGTACTAGTGCATGCCTGCAGATCTGCCGGGGCAGGCTTTAGGGTGGCGAGCTTCTCTGGTTGGAGAGCCTCCGCCAGCCAGAAGCCACCATTTTGGACGCCGAGGCCGCCATTTTGGACACCGGAGGACTGCGGCATAGCAAGATTGCGCTGCTCCACATGGCGATGGACTTACCCGGCTGCTGGTAAGCTCCGTTTTAGAGCATTTTCCCCCATTTCCCCCTCCACGTGTGGAAAGAGCCAAAGTCTTGCGCTAAAAAACACCACATCCTTCAGTTCTGTTCAAGCTGTTCTTAAATGTTTATCAGTTAGTTAGAACAAGTTTAAAAGCTAAAATTGCAGTTTTAAAGGAGCAACAGATATTAACATTTCTCCATGGAAAAGGTCAAGATTTTTATATAAATAAATTAACTGTTGTCAACAAAATGGAGTGTGAGGAGATTTGGGGAAAATAATCTTCCATTTATCTCTCTCTCTCTCTCTCTCTACATATTTTGTTTGCATGAGAGAGTAAGAGGCAGAGCAGGGTTCTGTCCTGGGCCCGGTGCTGTTCAATATCTTCATTAATGACTTGGATGAAGGAATAGAGAGCACGCTGATCAAATTTGCAGATGACACCAAATTGGGAGGGGTTGCTAATACGCCAGAGGACAGGATCAAAATTCAAAAGGACCTGGACAGATTGGAGAGCTGGGCCAAGGCTAACAAAATGAACTTCAACAGAGAGAAATGTAAGGTCCTACACTTAGGCAGAAAAAATGGTATGCAGAAATATAGGATGGGGGACACGTGGCTGGCTAACAGTACGTGTGAAAGGGATCTAGGAGTCTTCATAGACCACAAGCTGAACATGAGTCAGCAGTGTGATGCAGCAGGCAAGAAGGCCAATGCAATTCTTGGTTGCATCAATAGGAGTATGGTGTCTAGATCGAGGGAGGTATTGGTACCACTCTATTCTGCATTGGTTAGACCTCATCTTGAATACTGTGTCCAGTTCTGGGCACCCCAATTCAAGAAGGATATGGATAAGCTGGAGCAGGTCCAGAGGAGGGCAACCAAAATGGTGAGGGGCCTGGAAGCCATGCCCTATGAGGACAGACTTAGAGAGCTGGGTATGTTTAGTCTGCAGAAGAGAAGGTTGAGAGGGGACATGATAGCCATGTTTAAATATTTGAAGGGATGTCATGTCGAGGAGGGAGTGGACTTGTTTTCTCCTGCTCTTGAGACCAGGACAAGGAGCAATGGATGCAAGCTGCAGGAGGGGAGATTCCGCCTGAACCTCAGGAGGAATTTCCTGACAGTCAGGGCTGTCCGGCAGTGGAATGTGCTGCCACAGAGTGTGGTGGAGTCTCCTTCGTTGGAGGTTTTTAAGCGGAGGCTGGATGGCCACTTGTCGGGAGTGCTTTGAGGGTTTTCCTGCATGGCAGGGGGTTGGACTGGATGGCCCTTGTGGTCTCTTCCAACTCTACATTTCTATGATTCTATGATTCTATTATTACTTGTACCTCAGCATTTAGCAGTTATTCTTGAAATTGAGTTTTCCCATCTTAAGCCTCACTGGTTACAGTCAGCATAAAATAAAATGAAATGATAGTAAACTAACTGTAACTCAGGAAATTTTCAACCACGTAGTTGCTGAGAATGACTGAATGGTTACATACAGGCAGGACAAGAGACTCAACCATGTCCTGGTATCAGTTCTTACGAGCTCTAGGTTTCATTACTACAAAGGAGCTTACCAACTCTCATCAAAAGGAAATGAAGCAACACTTCTTTGCCTACATAATACTGCATAATAATACTTTAAAAGCAAATATCAATTGGGTACAGCAATCAAATATTACCAGGGCACAATTGCTCTTACAGCCTAGTAGTATAGCTAGGGGGATAGTCACATTCTCATCAAGGTACAACAAGAAGCTAGCGTTTGGTGCAAGAATATTCAGAATAATAAGTTTTCTTCATTTCTTAAAAAAAGAAAAAGGAAGTCGTCAAACCTTAGTGCTGTTTGGGCAATACCTGATATACTGAAAGTGCAGAGACAGGAGAATGGGATGTATTTTCACTCAGTTGCCAGGGCCCAGAATTCAGTTCCTGGATTTGAAATTCACAATAACATGAGTAGTGTGAAAATTGAGTAATTTCCACAAAATATATAGATATGCTTAATTTATACAGGCTGCAGAACCCATTGGCATGGATTCATTGGCATGGATTATTCACATCCTAGCCCACTCTGAACAGTTTTCTGAGGACTGTAGGTTTCTTCAGCCACCAAATAAAAGATCTGGTTAACTCCTCATCAAAGCATCACTGGAAAAACATTTTCCCTGTCTTTGGTAAGAGACATCCAGAATGGACTAGCTATAAAGAGAGCCACATTCAATGGTAAATTTTTGAAGGCATTCCTCATGACAATCCTCACAGTCACAACTTAAAAGAATCCTAAATGCAAGCAGCTGATTTGATCCCTCCCTCTGTATAGGGGGTGTGGGTGTGTGTGTGAAAGGGAGAGAGACAGAGAATTTGGCAGTATAGTATAGCCCTCTCTCCACATTTGCGGGGTTGACCTTCACAAATTTGATCATTTGTGGGGCATGTGCTTGCCTCCTCCCACGGCATTTTCTTCCTCCCATCCTTCACATTCCTCACTCTAGACTTGCCAGGCTTGTGTTTAATATGGAGTTTTTTTTTTCCTTTTGGGTAAACAAAGCCCCCTTCCACTACTGAAGGTGTGGCCTCTCTGCCATGTGGTTGCACATTCTGCTGTGTTATTGGCTGCTGATTGGTCAGGCAGTCTCTTTGTGCCTATTCCTCCTTTCTCAAGATGGCTACCGGAAGAAATTAGAACTCCAAAGCTCCCCTCTTGTCTGAGGGAAAGCACCGGTAAGCCTTTTAGGTTGTCTTCCCGAACTCCCAAGGCTGGGACCAGAGGCAAAGGAATGGGAGGGAGAAGCTCTGGAGGGGAGTGGGAGGGGAATTGCAGGGGGGAGTGATTTGCAGTTTTACCAATTCCGTGAGGGTTCTGTGGTCCTAACTCTCCCAAATGTGGAGAGGCTACTATAGTTAGTATGTTGGGCTTTGACTGGAACAACCTGAAGTTGCATGGGAAAGAGAAAGAAGGTCACAACATTTCCTTAAGCAACTTAAGTCTCCCAACTCAAGAATTCCTGAAATTCCTTTTCCCGGAACCAGGCAGAAACATTCCATCATGAAAGGAAATCACTCCATCAGTTTTCATCTCCATCAAGTGTAAGTGTTCTGTAAAGCTAACAGGTCTGTACTGCCCATTCAAGATCTAGCCAACCCTCCGTATCCTCCATTAAACTCTACCATTAGCATGTCCTTTCTAAAGAAAATGGACAAAGAAGAGTTATACCCTGTACAATTACTCCAAAGTTTAAACTTGGTATATTTCAGCCATAGAGGGGAGTACATTCTCATTTCTTTGTAGTATAAAGATACATGGAGAACCAGTGTGGTGGCAGTGGTCTGAGGGTTCAATTAAGACTCTGAGAGACCAGAATTAAAATCCTTGCTTGGTCATGGAAACCTACCCCTGACTTTGGGCAAGTCACATTCTCTAAACTTCAGAGGAAGGCAACAAACAAACCTCCTCTGAACAAATCTTGTCAAGAAAACCCCATGATAGGCTTGCTTTATGTTCACCATAAGTTGGAAACAACTTGAAGGCAGCACACAACAACAATAAAGACACATTCTGTTAAAAAAAAAAAGGTATGCATTCTATTACCTGAAGAAGCACCATGTACCGAGGGATTCCTTCCCCACCAAAAACTGCACAATTGAGGTGTTTACATTTATATACTGTACCACCTAAGATTTAACCTCCACCTTTCCTTTTATGAAGACTGCTGTGTTTTTTGTATTTTTACTCTATGCTGTATGTTTTGCCTAAGGAATTCTTCACTTTAGTCCCTCTCACAACATTTTTCATGCTTTTGTGGCAGTTTGAGTTAGTCCTAACAAAAATTTTACCCATCTCAGTATTCTGGGCTTTCTCCTCTCTTATGGACCAGAACAGCTAGCTTTGTGGTTGTTGGTCATCACTTCATGCTGACAAATCTCCCCCTTCCCAAAGAAACACACAAGGCACAATCAGGAACTGCAGCAGAAAGGGCAGCACTAATGTACAGCAAGACACGCTCTCAGGCCAAGAACGGAAACCGAAGTCTAAATCATTGGCAGCATGCAGCTTGTGTGCTGGAAATATGTCAGGCTGCTTCCCATTGTTCAGCAAACTTGCAAGTCAGCAATAAAATGACCAGTGATTTATCGTTCGTACTTCTCAAGAGAAGACAGGAACAATAACCACTGCCACATGCAACCCTTTTATCTCAGCAAGTCAGAAGGTAAATAAATCCCTAAAAATATGTTTGTCTGCATGAGGGGAAAAAAACCACTTTACCTTAACGCTTACATTCTATATGAGAGAAAGAAAAATTTTCTAAAGACTAAACTCTCTCAAATTCTCCTCCCTTCTAGAAATCCAGTTCTTTCTCTACACAGCACTGTTTTCCACTCTCTCATCCCCAAAAGCCTCAGATATAGAACACCCACAACATGCCAAAATCTGCTTAATGCATTTAATGCCACTCAAAGCTGGCACACATCCAATCCGTTGCACAGAAAATGCTATACATGTGGAAATGTGCCATAGGCAGGAAAAGAGATTCTCCAGTTCTTGTTTAAAAACAATAATCACTTCTTATGTTGCTCCTGTAACACAGCTAAACCTTACACCATATTTTGTTCATGTCTGGGCTTCCCCACTGCATCAAATAATTATCAGGTATTTGCAGGGTTTAAATCAAAATCTCACCCAACCAGACCCTTACTGCTGGTTCAAAAACAGGACTCTCTCAGAATAAGACCTAAAAAGATGCATTTCCTTTCAAAACATGCATTAAAAAAAACTAATAGTGCCAGGCCATATCTGTACACTGCTTTGCTCAATAAAGGCTGTGATTGAAGAGATTCAGCTTCACTGGGCAAGATTTTCAAAACCACAAATATTTGTTCTTTAGTGCGCGCTTGCTTTTCCATTTCTTTCCAGACTTCAGAATGAGAATACTTAAGTGGTTTGCAAAGACCGCACAACTAGACTTGGTAGAAGACGCCAAGGATTCAAATTAGATCATGAATTTGACTGGATAATATCTTGTTTGGATATACTTCAACTGCAAACAGACCACCACTGTATCCTAGTTTTGATAAATTAAGACATGCAGACAAAAGATATGAAAACATCTGGAGCAGTTTCAATGCTTTTCAATACCGCAGCAGTTGCAAACAGTCATTTGCAAACCAAATTTTGACCTCCTAAAAGAACAACCTCACATGACCTACTTTATGTGTGGAAGCAAACTCACACACAGTTTTTAAAAACCAGAACCATGGTAACATGCTACTAGTTATGAGCAGCATTTTATTCTACACTGATGAACTTACACTCAAATGAGATCTATAACTTAAAAGGATGCTTCACACTGAGATGGCTCAGATGTCAATTTAGACCACAGTCTGCCATGATGGCTGAAACAAAACCACCTGACAAACCCTGGTTTACTACTGGCCATCAAACTAGGTTGTAAAACCAATTATCTCAACATTTATATGCAACTTTTATTTCTTAAAATTGTGGGTTGATTTTCATGCAAACCAATCATCTTTTGGGATGTTGTACTATTCTTGCAGGTCAGTGTCTGGGATAGCATTTGGGATTCTCTGGAAAAGCAAAAAAGAGGCAAGTTACATTAACCTGAGTTTGCCATTTTGTCTGGCACACAGATCATGATTTTGAGTCTAAACTGCAGTAAAGAACACAAGAGCATAGAAGTGATTCTGGATTAGACCAAAAACGTATCTACTACTGTATCTTGTTCATACAGGGGCAACCAGTTTCTGATACGAAACCCACAAGCAGGATGCTGGACCTACAGCACCACTGCCAGCAAATGATATGAAATTACACCCTGCCTAAGCTACTAGAGAAAGTATATCTATTTTAATTAGCAGTTGTTAATAGCTCTCATTCTGCGCAGCTTTGTCCAAGCTCCCCTAAAGCTACTCAGGTGTGCGGTCATCACTATTTCCAGGTTAGTAAATTCAACAGCTTAATGAGAGAATGGAAAGGTTACTCTTTTGGATTACAACTCCAGCCACCATGGTCATTGACTTTGAACATTCTGAGTTTGGTTATGTGCTGTGTGAACAAGAACTTCCTTTTACTTGTCTTGTACAACTGGTGCAAACTGTGGCTTGATGTTGCATCTGGATCAACCCATCCCATTATATGGGATGCCATCTGGTAATATTCTTCTACTGCACAATATTCAGTACACCGGATAGCATATTGGCTCAACTTGTCCCCATGCAACTGCTGTTCTACAGCCATACCAATGCCTTGCATTGAGATGAAGCAGCTATATTAGTTTCAGCGCTTCCCAATTTGGAACCAACATAGCTCCCAATCCCAAATTCCCTCTCATAATACATTTTGCCTAGTGGTTGGAAATAATGAGTAACAAGTACATCAATTAGCTGTATGTAGTTTCTTTTCAAGTAAAAAGGTGGCAACAGAAACAGAAGTTGCTTTACTGAGACAACAAATAGTATTTTCTGGTTACTTTTAGAAGTTGTTTTTAAAGGGCATTTAAATGCATTTCTGGAGGGATTATGATAGGGTTTTTCAAGGTTTACGCTACTTGCTTTTTAATCCTAAATCCCTCTCTCACCAGTGAGGAAGGTAAGGAAAAAGTTAACAAGTACTGTGAAGCTGAACTACTCTTAAAACACTGCACTCAGTAACAGCAATGGCTTACTTTCTAAACCCAGTAATGAGGAGCAGGAATGGATTATTTTTAAGAAGGCAATGTTCCAAGTTCTAACTCTGGCTACTATGATGAAGGAACTGCCATTCATCATCAGAGAACATGCTTCATATGAAATATCAGGTTCAGGTCTAGGAGATGACAAATGTCTCAGGCTGAGATGCTGAAGAATTACTACCAGTCACAGAAGGCAATACTGGAGGAGACAGGGAAACAGCCTGATCTTGTGTAAAGCAGCTTCCCGTGTCTCTTAGCCTATTTAAAAAGCAATAAAGACTTCAGCAGATTTCTTCTATTATATATTCCCCAGTGGCACCTTCTCTTTTTTTCTCTATGGATTTCAATCTTGCATACAGGAATCAATTCTGAAATGCATATGTAGTGAAACCTCTATCTTGGTCACTGTTCTTGTTCCCACTTGCTGGCAAAGGTGGAAGCAAAGTAGAACTGGAGAAGGTTGGGACCTTCAGAAGTTTTGCCTGACAGCCCCCTTAATCCCTTATTGCTTTCCATGCTGAGTGAGGATGAAGGAAGCTGTGAACCAAACATCAAAAAAGGACAAACATTCCCTCTCCATCCATGAATTAAAGAACCCTGAGCCTGCCTCTTAGCTTACATACAAATAAGGAACTGTACAGATGCTGTTGTTGTTGTTTGCATTCAACTTGTTTCAGCCTTATGGCAATCCTAAAGTGAACTTATCTGGGCTGCACCAACAGGAATAAAGTGTCTAGGTCAAGGAAAGAAATAGTACCACTCTGTTCTGCTTTGGTCAGACTGCCTCCCTCAAATACTGTGGTCCAGTTTTGGGCACCACCATTCAGGAAGGATATTGACAAGCTGGAATGTGTTCAGAGGACAGCCACCAACATGGTAGAAAGGTTTGGAAACCATGCCCTGTGAGGACCAGCCTGGGGGACTGGGTTTGTTTAGCCTGGAGAAGAGAAGGTTGAGAAGCAACATGATAGCAATGTTTAAATATTTGAAGGGATGTCATATGGGAAATGTAGCAAGCCTGTTTTCTGCTGCTCTAGAGACTAGGACACTGAGGAACAGCTTCAAACATCATGAAGAGATTCCATCTAAACATTAGGAAGAAATTCCTGATGATAAGAGCAGTTTGACAATAGAATATGCCGCCTTGCAGTGTGGTAGAGTTTCCTTCTTTGGAAGTTTTTAAACAAAGGCTGGATGGCCAACTGTTGGGAATGCTTTGATGGTATATTCTGGGTTGCAGGGGGCTGAACTTGATGGTCGTTGTGGTCTCTTCCAGCTTCATGACTCTACGATTCTATCATAGATTTTTCTGGGGCTGAGACCGTGTGACATGCTCAAGTTGAGTGCATGTAATGCACCGAAAGGTCATACTGGCCAAAAATAATGCATGACTATTGACTGAGCATGGAAAAATTTTGGGATTTCAATTCCTATAGTCCCTCTGGGAATGGGAAATTTGGGGAATTGTTTGTGCTCTTCTCTTGTTCAGATTTAAAATGTAAAAAAGCACTGGGCTTTTGCTCAGGTTGGACGTCTTCCATATCTGTGTGATGCATGGTACACGGATGAATGTTCACACATTCATCTTCTTACATCTCTAGATTTCTTACTGTCTTTTGTTTCCCCAAGCACTCTACCCACCCTATCCTCAAAGACAAACTGCCAGGATATTCTTTATTCCGATAGCATTGCCATCAAAGAATGGTAACATCATCTTCCAAATGGCAAAAAGTCTGGAGAAGCTTTTACGAGTAACCCAGATTCTTGTCACTGTAACGACAATTCTAACATTATAATCCTGCCTTTTGAAAACTGAGAAAACAATTGACTCTCTGGGTGATTTCCTAAGCCAAGTATGAGCAACTCTCTGGAATCTGGGAATATTTATTCCCACCTCGTCATTCAGCAGCAGGAAGCAAAAGCTATTCCCAGAGGCTCTTGCAAAATTACTGTTGATATACCTATTAGCTGACTAGTTACCATCCAAGATTTTTCAGAAAAGTTCAATTAGGAGAACAAGAAAGGTTTCTTTAAAACACACACACGCACACATACACGTATGCTAGGATAATAAAGGCACAACTGAGATGCAGCTGAGACACAAATGGTTGAAGACAACAAAATACAAAATCCACAAAAGAGCAATACACAAAATACGTCATGAGAGCTTTCAAAGTTCCATTGGCTTCTTCATCAGACAAACTGTATTACAAAATATCATAAAAGAGAAGAAAGGTGCTTATGGTGGAGTCACAGGCATGCATTTTATATCAGATGTTGTTTCTGTTATAGTTCAGTTGTTTAGGAGAGCTCTCAATGCAAGCAAAGACCACTCTCTTTCTTGGCCATGTGGGGACCAATGACAATGGGAAATGAAATACAGTTAATGAAATTTCAACTCAATTAGCAACAGAAAAGTAACTTCCCTTGAGACTAAGGCTGTCCCAGTCCTGTGCAAAGCAAACTACTCCTTTTTTAGGCAGAAAACACTGAAATTCTCAAGAAATTGGTTGAAGAGTTTATTAAGCGTGTGAGAGTGCATATATGTCAAATGGAATTTGGAGATGATTAGTGTTGGATGCTGTGTACCAATCTAGGCAGCTGTTCACAAAAAAAGTGTCTGAACACAGTGGCCTATTTAGGTAGGCAAAAGAGACAAAAGGGGACAGCACACACAGCAAACAACCCACAACAATTAAAATAGCTTCCTCATAAGGAGGTAGTGAGTTCAAGTAGGATAAGAAGAAGAGCAGTGATAAACACACAACTATTTTAGTTGAATGGTTTCACAGTTTGTATTCCCCTTCTTCATTGGACAACTGTTTTAAATAAAATCCAAGAACTGGAAACAAAAGAACTGTATTCTTTCCCTCTCACGGAAAAGGGTCATTCATCCTTCCCATCTCTGTGCCTCCCCCTCCTGATAAACTGACCCAAAAATGCCATCATCATGAATGAATTTGAGATGGCTATTATAGTCTACTACATCTTGGGGGGAGCTGGGTTGGGAAAGCCTGATTCGGAAATCGCTTATTAAACTTCTTGATGTTTAATATAATATTCAGTTGAAACCAACGAAGTCCAAAATCCACATAACAGCAATACCTTCATGCCTTCATTGGCCAACTAAAATGCAGAAAACATATCATGCAAGCTCTCAAAGTTTCACTGGCTTCTTCATCAGGCAAAGATGTTAAAGGAACAGAAAAGAGATGATATTAGAGTCACAGACTTGCATTCTGTCTCAGATGTTACCTCTACTGATAGTTAAGATGGTCTGTTAAAACCAGTATCCTTAGTGCATTTCAGTCTGTAATGAAATTCCACCTGAACAGAATAAATGTGCTGGGAGCAGGGAAGAACAGGTGTAATAAGCACCATTCTCTGTATTCAGGTCTAACACCTGAGAGTGAAAATTCTAGTTTCTTCTTCTTTATTACTGAATAGATGTGCAGTAGCTTTCCCTGGAGATCACAGATGTCCAAATAGAGCAGGAAATCTCATAACCAATCTACTATATAAAAGCCAAAGTTTGTCTGTCTGTGAATTTGTCTATTTGTCTTCGTCATGCAGGTCAAGACCTCATATGATTGGCTGTGTGAGGCGGGAAGACCTCATATGATTGGCTGGCTGTGAAGATTCTATGGAATCCTGGGGTTGGCAGTTCAAGGAGGGGCTTTTAGAATTGTCAGCCAGGGAGCTCTTGGGTGTCAGGCCAGTTGCTATGGAGATGAGGCCTAGCATCATGGAGAAGATCAGCGTATTCCCCAGGAAAACCAACCTCTGTATGTTAACAACTCTGAATACAGATTGGATTGGGGAATATGGGAGAAAGTTTCACATACTGGACAAGGCAGTTTGGGGAATCGGAGAAACAGGATCTCAAATCTGTGTATTTCAACTGCATCTAACTCCTCAGACAAGGCAAGGCAAGGTAATTTGTAAGGTATTTCTAACAAGTATTACCTACGAGAACATAAAATCCTAGGCAATGCAGGGTATATATGCTAGTTTGTAAATAAATCCCTTTGCATATATTGATTCTTCTCCATTTTTTTAGCACCCAGACCAGCACCAATGGTAATGAATTTCGCAGCTTATTTAGCACACCTCTAAACATGAAGGCTTCAAGGCAGCATAAGCAACAGCCTATAAACATCCTCTGAGTGGTGGTAGTGGTGGCGGTGGTGGTGGTGGTCCAAAGATCTGAGTACAGCACGTCTCTCTCAACCAGCACTCAGAAAAGTTTTTTTTGGTTTTGGGCTACAATTCCCACAATTTAAGACACTAGGGTTATATATGGCAACTTGAGCATGTAGAAGTTAATGTTCTACCACTGAACTATGCACCATCCCCATTCCCCAAGCACAGGTGTGTAAAAAGGTACCTGCCTGAGAATTTTATAGTCTTAAATTTAACAGAAGAGAAAAAGGGAAATAGCAATGGAAGAAATCTGGCAATGTACATGCATAGGTCAGAAGAGGAGGGTTTCAGACACACAGAAAAACACAGAGTTCATTTTTTGGGAGGTGGGGACTACAGCTCATGGACTTCTTCCAGTCAGCTTAATGAAATGTGATTCTGTTAACTACTTTTTTTTTTTTTTGCCATAGTTACCAATACCATGTCATATTAACTTAGTGGGAAATTATATCCAGTTTGCATAATACAATATCCCATGTTTCAGGCCATCCTTTTTATTGTGCTCTTCTTAATGCAACAAGCAAGCCAGGGAATGACTAACTGATTTGAACTGTTTCCAGAAGCAGATGGGAAGGTAATGACTAATTTAGTGCTTCCCACTCAAAATTATTTATTCAAGTATACTTTTTAGGAAAAAAAATTACAAGTTTTACAAGCTGAAACAGTTGTGGCTTTGAATATCCCACTTTATTCTTACAAGAGGAAGAAACCTATGTCAGGTTAAGATTTTTCTCACAGTTCAACTGAAATAATGCTATTATTTCATCTATCATTTTAAATCAAATTACATGTCCTCATCAATACAGATGGTGAGACTCTATTGAGTTTTAACCAGTTAGTTTTCTTTTTCTAACATTTCATAACCTTCGGAAGTGCAAAAGCCTCCCCAAACCAGGAGATGGAGCAGATGACTCCACCATATGGCAGAGATCCATTTAAACGCTTCATTGTAATCAT
This sequence comes from Iguana delicatissima, assembly GCA_948472985.1. Lineage (NCBI taxonomy): Eukaryota > Metazoa > Chordata > Lepidosauria > Squamata > Iguanidae > Iguana > Iguana delicatissima. Next base: position 368,292 of record CAOKZL010000293.1, read on the forward strand.
AAAATATGCACTGTAGTATGGCCTCAAGAGACAAGAAAGGCGTCAAATATATGTGACATGGACAAGTATTCCTGGAAGCCAGCTGCCCAGCTATTTTTAAAAAAGTACTGCACTAATAGGCAATAATGCATTTTAAAAACACCCTAAATCAAAAACAAACACTTTGTAGACTGTTTTTGAAATATCTATTTGTGTGTGTATGAGAGAGAGGATTTTTTTAAACAAACAAACAAACAAACCAACCAACCAACCAACCAACCAACCAACCAACCAACCAACCCAAGGGTTGGAAATGAATTACTTGGTGTCTCATACCAATTCTACCAATTTTGTTGTCTTACTGCAGCACTCTTTCCACATTAGGGAGAGGAACACTCACCAAAACATCATACAGCAAGGGAGGGGATACAACAACTCATGTTAAATTGGAAGAGGTAGGCATTCAGTTGCACAAAGAAACTCCTCCACAGGCATAAATATTCATTCTCTGCCCCCTCCCAAGCATTGTAGGAAGATTCAGCACAATTCAAAAGATTGTTTCCAGCATTTTAAAGTTTTTAAACTGAAGTTCATCTCAGTTCTCTCAGGCCAAATATAACTATTAAATCTTGAAACAAGCTTAAAAATGACTGCAGAGCATGGTTTAGATGCTCTAAGGTCCTTGCCTGGTGGCAAAAGACATACTCTATTCCCAGGCAACCCATTTTTTAAGTGCGAATGCATGAGTATTCTCAGCTGAGGCACTCTTACAGCTCTCTTATAAACTGGCAGTTGACTGGTCAGATATTGCAACTCAGATACAAGTGTCCCAATGCCGTTGCAAAGTCTGTTAGTGATGGAGAGCTCAGGTAAGCATGTCCTCTAGGAGCTGTAGGCAACAGAAAGACTGACCTACAGGAGGGTTGCTCCCTGCACGGGGTTACATGAAGATCTTTCTTCATCCTGCCTACTACTAGGAACAGTGGGAAGAGCCAACCCAACTGTGCAGGCGGTTTGGCCCTTCTCTGCTGGGAAACATTCTCTTCCCCTTAATGTGCCACAAAGGTGTCGTATCATGGCACAGCACTGAAAAACTGGCATCATGGGTAGAAAATACTCTCACAGAATGCCTTTCTTGCATAGTAGGGACGTGGGAGCTTTTGCATCAGTGGAAGAGCTTCAAGTGCCAGTGGAACAGTGAATCCACTTTGGATTGAAGTTTGAACTTTGAAGTATCTATTCAAGTTGCTGAACCTATTTGGGGACAAGAGTACAGCAGAGTGGATTTACTATCCTACAGCATGGAAGCTACTAGCTGCTGCTGTCTCACTCATATTTTAATGCAACCTTCCCACATGCATATTTCCTGAACTGAAACCATGAACTGGAATGTAGTTTTCCCTTGAAATCTTTTTGAAATACATTTTAAAATATACACATATTTCAAGGAAGGTGCACTATGATTTGTGCATTTTGTTTATACTCTTTGGAAAATCACTTGAAAAACCTGCAGATCTGAAAAAGCACAAAAATGTATAGATTTAAATCAGAGCTGTTCAACATGCGCCCCATATTTCAAATAGGGATACATGATTGTCTCTGCCTCTGAAATTCAGCCACAAACCACTATGCATGTATATGCCTTCAAGTCACCTGTCAACTTATGGAGACCCCATGAATATCGTAGGATTTTAGGCAAGGAACACTCAGAGGTGGTTTTTGCCAATTCCTTCCTCTGCAATATAGCCTACAGCACCAGGTATTCATTGGTGGTTTCCCATCCAAGTACTAGCGAGCTACTTGGCACTATTAAAAGAAGATGCAACCTCTTTCTTCAGATGGTTCAATAACGGTTTCGCGGAGAGCTTCCTGAATTTTAACACAGCCTGTTTTTTTTAATCTCTAATCAATGATGAGAGGTAACAACTAGAGAACTCTGCGGTTCAGTTGGAGAATCCTTGCAAGCATCTCCTGCTGCCCCACATCAAAATGTTCACACAACAGCACAAAAGGCACTCCATTTCTCCTTTGGCAGCCATTACTTTAAGGGAGAAATTCACCATGACTCATCTAAATAAGCCTTTCTAATTATTTTTGAATGCTACTGTTTTAATGTTTCTTTAAATCTTTGTTTTTATAGTTTATTATACATTTTTTTTGTGCACCATCACCCTTCTAAGCAAGAAAGTGGCTGGGGGATACAGAAGGATTAAAAATGACACCAAGACATAAAATTTCCTATTTTAAGGAGTTCCTTTCAGGTCAGAAGACATACAAGGAAGAGTTGTATTAGAGCATCTAACCATGATTACTAAATGCTGGGCTGGATCCAGAGTTAATCATACTTACAGCCAACCCACTGAAATCAACAGAACTTGTTACTCACAACTGACTAAACCCTGAATGATTTTAATGGCTCCTCGCCTAGGCAGAACTAGGTCTGAATCCAGCCCACTGTAAGCTCCATATGAGAAGACTTATTATGAGCATAAATATGAACTGCAGCACAAAGCTACAAGATACAAATGTATGATTTTTGTCCTGCTAGTGACTTGTTCTTCAAGTTCCATAAAACAACCTTGTAACTGTAAATCATAACATAGTCCTTGGCCATCTCACCCTATTAATCAGCTGCATTTCCCTAGCTCACCCCAGCCTGGTACTTCATCCAAAAAAAAAACCATTAAGCAAAGGAGGAGATATTAGGAAAGCAGAGAGGAATGTCTGCCTCCACCAGGACTGCATGCAAAAGTTTTCAAATTTGTTAATGAATTCTAATAATGTAACTTCCTGCTTTAACTATTCCTTCAGTCCCTTTTGTTTAAAGCACAGTGACCTCAAAGTCACTTGGATGAAATGTTCAAGGAGACCAAGATATTCCCCAGCTGGTTTCTCTACATTCCCATTGCTAGGGTTCAATTTGTGCCAGTTTGTTCTCCCAAGCAGAGGTTGTTTTGCTTAGTCTAAGTACGTGAGCACCGCTGACAACTCCAGAGGCCATGCTGATGTTGGAAGGGGCAGTCGGAGTGCCACTTGGACCACAGCTTGAAAAAGTTACTTTTCCTGGAGCACAATTCCGACCAAATGGATGAGAGATTCTATGAGTTGTGCTCCAGAAAATGAAACTTTTCCAGACTCTGCACTGGAGTATATAAAAAGACAGTAAAATGTTAGCATGGACACTTACATAAGAGCTGGTGGCTCTACTTCTCCGCAAAGTAGCCCACTGCTGCTAATGAACAGTTGTGTGTGGTCATGTCTAATGAGGGATGCCCTACTGATATTAAAACTGCATAACCTTCCCTACCAACCCAAGGCCCAGATGTAGACATGTGAGCTGGTACAGTGTACGGTCAGAGTTTAGGACTGGGATTTGGTAGTTCTGGGTTCTAGTCTCCAATGGGTCACTAAACCCAAGATGAGGCCCTTGGGCCTGTTATTCTTTCAGCCTGACCTACCTCACAGAGTTGCTATCAGGAGGAAGCAGGGAAAATAGTGTATAAGACGCATCCCATTTATATTTGCCGATGTATAATACACACCAGCATATAAGAAGCACTCCATATTCAAACAGTATTTTTTGGGGGAAAAGTGAGTCTTGTACGCCAGCAAATATAGTAGTTTAATCTCAATAATATGAATAGAGCAGCAATTACTATTCTTTTTACTGCCTTTGTTCCCAGTCTGCTCAGGGCCATGGGGCTGGGTGATCTAACTTTTCCATCTTTACAGTACCGCACAGCAAAATTAAGATGCCATGAAACCATCTCCTTTCCTTTCCTTTCCCTGTCTGCTTTTTTAAAAAAACCATCTTCGCCCAATGAAGAAGAATGTGAAATTCAAAAGCTGGAAGGATGTGTTTTGCACTGTTTGGATGGACAAAAAGTGATGGACTTCAGAATTTACTTTATGGTCAACACAGCTACCTCTACAATTTGTTTCATCTGCAATAGGTTATCATGAGAGACTGTCACATGCTCACAACCACATATCAAGTTTCATGATAGAGCAGGAGGCTAAAACTGGGTTTTCCATACATTCAAATTATATAAATTTTTAAATAGGGTTTTCTTAGGCAAGGAATATTCAGAGCTGGCTTTGCCAATTTGTTCCTCTGAAATATAGCCTACAGCACTCAGTATTCATTGGTGGGTTCCCATGCAAGTAATAACCAGTGCTGATCCTGCTTAGCTTCCATGATCAGATGGGACCTAGTGCCTTTAGGGTATTTAAGCCCCACTGACTCAAACAGGAAAGCAATACAGGGAACATAGATTTTGGCCAGAGATCAGACCCAATAATTACTGCAGGAGGTGCAAGAACAGCAGCAGATTCTGTTATAGAAGGTGCACCAGGACAGGCAAAGACAATCAATCTACGCTAACAACTGGATCTACATATATAGCCAAGCAATAAAATACACCGTTGAAATCTTAATTATAGGAGGATGGGGTGGCACCCCAAACAGGGAGAGCATTGCTTTGGGCTACTGACAAACAGTGAAAGCCACCAGCTGTGTTTGGTTGGGAAAAGAGAACTTTTGTGGTAAAGGATTGGCTCAGGTGCGCTAAAACAAACAACAGACTCAGAATTAAGCAGCACTTCTGAATGCAGAGCTGAGAGATGGGAGGGGGAGACAATACATGTTTTGTTCAATCCACCACTCTCTATTTTGTGAACATTGTGCTTAGGGTCCTAGTCCTGAGAAGGCCACCGAAATGAACCAAATCACTCCAATATGAAGCTAAATTGTCAAGGGCACAAGAAAAGAAAGTGACAGCATACTGGTAAAGAGGATATACAAATGTAAGTCCCTCTCCCAATAATGTAATTCCAAGAAAGCAAAATAGCAACTGAGCACACAAAGCATGCAAGGCAATAACCTCAAGGTGTGCAAGTGATTTACCTGCACGCCTGTACTTGGAATGCATAATGTTTCATTTATTCACTTTGCATGTACAAGCTGCAATTATGACTTTCTTTTACCAATACACAACAGATGGATACAATATTGTGGTTTCGCTTATAACATCTCTAGTCTGAAGCAGGCTTCCATTTTGAAGTGAATGCTTTTTCATGCTCCCTCAACCCACCACCCCGGCATTCCTGGGAAAAGTGCTTGAAAGCCACTGGATTCTACATGTGATGCCCTATACTCCTTGACCTCCTGCATGCCACACACCTTTTCTTTATAAAACAATATTCCACCACTCCTTTGAGATAAATTTACATTCCCAGAACAGCTAGTGTAGTAGTCGGGAAAAAAAATCACAGGATTAGAATAAAAATAAATCATACAACCTAATCTAAAAAAGGAAAACACTAACAGCCTGGTCGAACAGATAATGAAACAGCATTATTTGTAGCTTTAAAATGCAAACATCAGCTCTTACTTAAAGCCGGGGTGGGGTGGGGGACAGTTAAGCTTTTGCCCAATAGGCAAATGATGGCACACTAAGCGGACTCCCCTGAGCAGGGCATTCCAAAGGCAAGGAGTCACCATGAAAAAGCTTCTCTCAGCTTGCCAGTCACCACACTTTGGACAGCAGTGGGCACCAGGAGAAAAGCTTCAAACAATAACCTCAGTGGATGGATGGACTAATCATGGAGAAATTGCTCTAATAGGTATTTGGGTCCTCAACCATACAGGATGTACAGATTAAGACCAGTGTTCCTTCTTTTGAAGCTCAGCAAACAGCACTCAGAGTTTAAGATATTCAATAAGAGAATGAATGTGGATGGAAAACTGGGAGGAAAAGAATACAAATTTTTCACTCAAAGAGGGAACTCTGATGCAGACACAGAATACAATAAACAATGTAAATCTCAGCAAAACTGAACTTTCCATCTTAACTGAGCTCAACCCCACCACTAGAACTACCAGAGCTACTGCAAATGTGCCAGTTTTAAAGGGAAAATATCAAATCCAAAATTGGAGCCCCTTCAGCCCGATTCATAATCCCTCTTAAGGCATTGCACAGCTGTATTATAGAGAAAATGTGGTCCTCTTTCAAGAGGAAGCCACCCAAAATCAACTCAGATCCTGGCTTAATTCAAACAAGCTCAATTATTCCTAGGAAATACCTGGGAAAAACCCAACAGCTGTGCAGAAGGACAGCTTTGCTATTAGGAGAAGTGACACTGCTGGTTTCACTTGCCATGAAAGGGCAGCCAGTTCTTTGCTATTTAATTTGTATCTTAAGTGCCAGAAATGGGGAAATATTTTTGTGGGATCTCCTGCCTCGTGTGCCAAAATAACTTAGCTGGCACCAAACACTATGCACTTTGGCTTGGATGGATTGGGAACACCATGAGCTGTTTTGCCTCAGGCAGCAGAACATCTTAGGACAGTCTTGATCTTGCAAATGTACCCTTAAAAGGGGAAAGAAGCAGTGTGAAAGCATTTTGCTTTTCCCTTATTTGCTGTTATGAGTGGAAAAAAAAGAAATCAGCATATTCTGGCCGTAACTTCTTTGCATAACAGGAGCCCTAAGAAATGGGCTGCTTATGGGCATACTGGATGCAAAACAGTCAAGTCTTACCAACCTTTGCTCACCTTTTCCCCAAAAGGCAAAGAGAATGGTACCATATCATGACAACTACCTACATGGACTATAGCAGCTACCACTGAGAAAACATATCTGGCAGAAGAAACCAGATTAGAATCTTCCCACTGAATGGGATAAAGCACTGTGATAGCTCATTAGCTGGGCAGATCAAAGATTGCCATTTATTTGCAAAATACCCCAGGGTGCTCTAGAGTACAGCGAAGTTGTTGACAGAGTAGGAACTAAAACACTGTGATATGTGCATTGGAAAGTCACAGCAAGTTCAGTCTTTTGTCTACAACTGTCTGGAGTACTTTATTTGACTTACAAGATTACAGGGTATCTACTAGTTAACAGATTAGCAGCTCTCACAGAGAGGACACATCTGCACTGTACTCTTAAAACCCGGGTAACAGTCATTCTGTCCTTCCAGTGAATCCTGGAATCCCTAGTTTTGTGAGGAAACTAGAGGTCTCCATCAAAGAATTTCTCAAGCCCAGCATCACAGCTCCCAGGATTCTTTTGGAAAGCCATAATGATTAAAGTGGGATAAAAAGGCAATTTTTATAGTTATCTTGTAGCACCTTTAAGAATAACTGAGAAAAAGACGCTTGCAGCATAAACTTTTGTAGACTCAGTCTTCTTCATCAGATGCATTACTGTATGGACCCAGAAATGCAATGGTAACTTATAAGGTATTTTACCTGAAAGCCAGCTCACTATACAAGGATGGAAATAGAACTGTGCATCAAGCTTTTACACAGTGCTCTTCTGGACACTCACAGTAAAAAGAACTGACTCCAAAGGGATGCTTTACAAAACTTATCCTCTGTCACTTTTGGCCTGTTTTTAGGCCAAAAGTGACTGACACAACTGTGTAGGCACATGGACCAGTATAAATAGGAGGTGAGGGATTTATTGATCAAGGAAAGGTCATTTGGAAAAAAAAATATAAACTGAAATATTTATGTCAGTGCTTCTCAAAAGTTGTGGAAATGGAACCTACCTATAAAATTACTCAACCCTACTTGTAAATTAACTCCACTCGTAAAGCCCTGTCTTCTATGTCACAACAGAAGAACACATATCTTCTGTTCTTTCATATCAAAACTTGAAACTGTATGAAGCAGTTCAAATGGTGGGTTTCAGGGAAAGAAGTGATATTCTGGAGTCAGGAGTCAGAAATAATTAACATGCTACCTTCTAAAGGACCACCGAGCGTACAGGCAAACCTCTGAATATGTTCCCCAAAACAAGACTACTCTATAAAGTGCCACTTCCCCCTTTATGCTGTATGTTCATCATAACAAGCCCTAGCATACCTGCCTACACATTCCTTGATCTTCAGGAAATCAGCAAGGAAACAGATGTAGAATTAAATTATTCTGAAGAGGCCATGTAACACTGATGTGGATTCCATTATAGTAGAACACTAACGAATGTCTTTTTTGTACTTATGAGTTACATCTATAAACTCATCTTTCCTCCAATGACCACAAGGTGGTGGAATTTGCTCCCTTTGTTTCCACTTTATCCTCAGAAGAACCAATGGTGAGGCAGAGTGGGTGGCCCAAGGCCATTCAAAGAGTTCCTTGGCTGGAAGACGGCTCTGAATCTGGATGTTCTAAGTCCCAATCCAAGACTCCACACTGGATCTCCGGTTCCACAGACCTCGCTCCTGTTTCAGATTTGTCCACACAGAAAGAGTCGGAGAAGCATCTTTGAGCTATTCACAAATCAAGCGTTCAGAGCAAATACCCACACTTGCATACATACAGAACTGGCAGAAGCCTTCGAACCAAGTCTTTTTGCAAATATCATGTAACTGAAATTACTGATATAACTGCATGTATTCCCTGGGAACCAGATAGCTCATTAACAGCTTCATTTAAAAAAAAAAATTGGAGAGATATGTGCATGCATGTCTTTGAAGAAAGGATTCTCCCTCCGCCACGAAGAGTTAATGTCAAAACAGGAAGATTGGAGCGGAAGATGGATGACAGCCAGTCTAACTTGAGCTTTATCAACTCTCAGCATACATCCTGACATTATATAAAATGACATTACTGGAGGCCCTGCAAACAGAGCCCATGGCAGCCACTGCATCCTACGGCTCAGTACACAGAAACATAATCAGGAATCACATTTCAGACCAAATATATGATAGTCTTTAAATAAGATGCTTGCAAATAGTCAGCTGTGCTGCAAAGACGTTCAAGAACAGCACTGACAATCCCACCTCATAAATCTATATAGACTTATGCACTGCTCTTCCTTCCACTGGGCTGTAATTTCTTCCACACTTCCTTGGGTCAATCCCCAGAGTCATCCTCAAACCCACAACAAGGTGTCACAGTGAATTTTCTTTCCTTTTCTTTTTTTAAGCAAAGAGCAGGCAGAAGACGCTATTGATTCAATGGGAATTTTGCTCCATAATGTGTGTTGCTAACTCTGTGCCACTGTGCATGAGTGAGGCTATAAAACCGAAAGAAATCATGGCAGTAAACCCATGATCATTCCCTCTCAGAAAGAAAAGAGGCGGAGGGAGCAGAAGAAATGATATGATTTAAAAGCCTCTTTCCATTGCTAGTACAAGCAAGGCTACACTCCTCTGCCTTGTTCAGAGAAGCATGCGTAACACTTGATAACTACTGCACTTCATTTATCCTATAATCCGCTCCTGGTGTTCTGAGAGCAAAATAACATGGTAAAAAAAATATGGAACAAGAATTTTATCCTTGTGCAGATTCACCTCAGATGGCTGAAGAGCAACTTTAGTCAAAGCACTGGGGAAGACGGGGAATGCTTCTCCACTCTTGACCTTCTCCCATTGATGGGGAAGCAGTGCAAGAAGAATGCAGACCCATCCAGTCCAGACCTTGGAAAGTTACTTTTTAGAAGTGATTTGCTCCTGGCACTCATGACAGTGACCGCCCTTACTTCTTGTGCTCCCCTCCCCCGAAAAAAGGAAGCTGATGCTTTGCTTGTTACTTTCTATCACTTTTTAATTAGAATCAAAAAATGAATCAACTAAAAAGTAAAAAGACTACTGCCCCTAAAGGTGGACAGCAACTATTAAACAATTAAATTATTAACAGTATTAAAAGTAACTCTAATCAAATCACCTCATTCCCACTTTCCCTCACTACCCCCCAACAACATCTCACTACTGATAACTATATTACTCCTCACTTCCAAATTTTGATAAGAACAGACATGCTAATATCAATTAACAAGATTAGAAATGTGAAGTCACGGCAGAGAAGGGAAAATGGAGGTGGAAAATCCCTCCCATTTTTTCCCCAAACCCCTTTTTCTTAATAAAAAATCTTGTCCCTTGTCTGCAAATGCTCCCAACCCCTCCTTCCATCTCTCACACTCTGTGTGTATGTGCCAATGTACCGTCAAGCTGCCTGTCAACTTACGGAGGCCCCACAAATTTCACAGGGTTTTCTTAGGCAAGGAATACTCCCAGGTAGTTTTGCCAGTTCCTTCCTCTAAAATATAACCTTCAGCACTTGGTATTTGTTGGCAGTCTTCAGTCTAAGTACTAACTAGAACTGACCTGCTTAGTTCTAAGACCAGACAGGATCTGGTGTCTTTAGGGTATTCAGGCTTTCAGTCATTCTAGTCCTGGCTTAAAATCCCATCCCTCACCTGAAAACACTCTCACTCCCCTTCTTCTACCCCCTAACTCCACTGCTGGTTGGACCACAGTTGCTCATCTACTTCAGTGTGTGTGTATGTGTGTGCAATTTAGATCACCTGAATAGGGCAACTGAAACCGAAGCTCAACCAGAATCTCCATGTGGCTTATCCATTTGTAGGTTAAATGCAACCAGTCTCAGCCTTCTTGAACACAACCTCAAAAGCAATTTAAATGCAAGCTGACATTGCTAAACTGAAGAGCATAAAAGGAACATATCTGGGATGAAGACAATCAAGTTCTTCTACATGCACTGACTGTGGTTTGAACAGACTGAAAAGAAATATTCTGGAATGTGGTGAATTCAAACTGTGTGTGTTGCACTTCAGAATTCATGGTTTCATGCTGATATTTAGCCCAGATTCTTAAACTAGCTTAATTAACAGAAAACAAGAGAGACTTAAATACAGCCTGCTCCTACATAAGGCCTCTTCACACAACCACTGGATTGATGCTAAGGCCCCCTATTTGTGGGGGTTCCATGCATGGACTCCCTGTGAATTGGAAAAAAAGTGAATGCTTGCATCCCATAATATTAGCAGTGCATCCATGTTAGTGTCATCACAATTTTAGGCATAGAACATGACTCTTCTTCAACTAGAAGTCACATACAGAGCGGTGGCCAATATAGAGGACCCACTGCATTCTGCTGTGGTACCACACCAGTTGTTCATCCCTATTCTTGGAGTTTAATTTCCCCACCCCACCCCATGGCACTGTTTCACATTAAGTGTTCCTAGGGTGGCTTACATAATAAAAATAGCAAGTATAATAAGATAGTAACTAAAGAAAAGTGGGCATGCCAATCCAAATGACTGAAGAGGGAGGTAGCATGCCAAAAGCCAAGCCCGGATTCTGGCAAAGTACACTGCCCCTATAAACTGGCTCATTCTGGTAGTCAACACGTTCAAACATCTTCAAGAAAATGCCTTGCACAAGCCCAAAGGATTTTTTTTTAATTAACTGCGCAGCTGAACACAAAATTTGCAACTGCATTTAAAATGTGCAGTTGGAAAGCAAACAGATGCGCAGTTGAACAAATAAGGAAAAAAATCAGACACATATTACACATTGGAGACAGGGCAATGGAATGGGATGGATTTTTTTTTTTTTTTTTGAACAGGACAAGCATGCAGAAAACCTTGCCAAGGTTGTAAAAGCACTCAGGAATTTCTGTGAACCTGGCGGGTGGGATGACAGTATTTAAGACCCAGTTTTCTATCAATAACTTCATTACTGAACTAAAAGCAGATGCACAAACTGTCTCTATATTGTAGAGAAGAACTACTGACTGCTATGGAGAAACAGCCACTGAACAACAGTGCTTGTGAGCAGCAAAAGCAAGTTTTATGTTCACTCTTCTTTACCTTATTCCTTCTCCCTCTGCCCCATAGCATGGGGTATCTGAAGAATTTATGCAGTTGGAAATCTGGCTTTAAAAAAAAACAACACCCTGGAGGGTCATATAAATAAGCTGTAAGCATCCGAGGGGGTGGGGGAAGCAAAGTACAGTTTCAATTTAAAGAAGCATTATTTTCATGTGCAATAACTATGAACATAACAGAAGAGCAGAGCTTATTTTATACTCCACAGTCCAGCAAGAAGAGAGGGTGAAAGAAAGAGACAGACAGACAAAAATGGGGGGGTCTATTTATTCATCCCCCAAAGCTGTTGTATTTGAAGAAGTGAGGACAAGAGAATTTATGTGTACAAGAGAGTATAGCCAGACTCAGAAACATTTGCTGGATGCTATTTTAAAACCTCTTGGGAACAGCAGGCATAAATCCCCATCAGCGTTCATAAATCCCCTCATTCCCTAGTTGAGAATCAATAAGCCAGAAGTCATTGGTTCATAAGGAGCCAAATGCTACTCTACAGAGGAAGCCACAAATGTACTTAATTCCTTTTGCATAAACAACTTGCAAAGATAACAGCCAGGGTCCCCCATCTTAAGTATGGCTTGTATGTTACAGAACAACCATCACTTGCAGATCGTTTTCTTTCCTGGGTAACAATGGAGTCCAGCTAGCCACGTGTTCCTCTGGATTACTGGCCAAATATTTCACTCTTCTAATAAAAAGAACTTGCTTGTATAGACAAATCTTTGTGCTCAACCTCACACTAAGACTAAAACAGTATTCATTTGTTGTTGTGTGGACAGTAAAGGGTGCCTTATTAGAACCACACCAAATGTTTTCAGGATATCTGTAATGGAATCTGTGTCACTGGTTTCTACTTCCCGCCAGGAGCAAATTCCTGCATAGCAGGAATTCAAGAAAAGAGCTGACTACAACACACATGCATGCATTCAGTAGTATAGAACTACTGAGCACAGGCCCACTCCAGACTGCCCAAATCTTGATTTAGCTGCACAAGTTGTTATTCAATTTGCACCAGACAGCTGAGAATACTGAAGTCAGAATAAGCAGCACATATGGCCTACAAACTCCTGCACTGTCTGGCATGAGTTAAAGATCCTGCTTGCCCATGGACCCTCAGCAACACTGGGAGTGTTGGACTACAAATCTGGGAGGAAAAGAGAATCGTAAGAGTCATGAAGGCTGAAGCCTTGGACAGCACAAATTTCCTGTTGTTCTATAGTTAAAGGCTCTTATCTGTCCTCCCAATCTTCATGCCCACTTTATAGCAAATTTCCCTATCTTTATAAAATATTGTATTATTTTCATTGCATTCAAAATACAGCTTTACATAAACCAGCATGCAGTACTGCCACAATGGGTCAAACTCCACTGTTTGTCCAATTATGAGTTGCTTGATACAGAGCTAAGAACTGCAAAGATTCACTGGGGACTGCAGGAAACGCGTTGGAAGTGTGGAAATTTTCATGGCTTCCTGTGAATGTCATGACTCTCAGCCTTCCTTCCAGCCTCTGAGCTGTAGGAGTGTTGTATACTAATACCTGTCCCATCCCAACACTGGAAAAGTATCTCAGGCTTGTTTGGCTAGTACATCTGCTATGCAGCACAGGAGTCAAATAATATATAAGTACACATAAGAGAGAGAGACCATGGTGCACTGGTTTGAGGGTTGAGCGCCACTCTTTTCTAGATCCAAACTTGAACTGGAAAAGGAAGCCTATATGGGGTTGTTATGTGCCTTCAAGCCAATTCTGACTTAAAGGGGACCCTGTCAGAGAGTTTTCTTGACAAGATTTATTCAGAGGAGGTTTCCTACCGCCCTCCTCTGAGGGTGAGAGAATGTGACTTGCCCTAAGTCAGCCAGTGGGTTTCCACAGTTGAGCAGGGATTTGAACTTTAGTCTCCTGGAGTTCTAGACTGATATGCAAACCAATGCACTATGCTATCTCTCTCCTATGTGTATTTATATATTATTGTTGTTGTTGTTGTGTATCTTCAAGTCATTTCCAACTTATGGCAACTCTAAGACAAACCTATTACAGGGTTTTCTGGGGCTAAGAACATGTGATGTGCCCAATGTGACCCAATGAGTTTCCATGGCAGAGCAGGGAATCAAACACTGATCTCCAGGATCGCAGCCCAAAACTCAAATCACCACAGCATACTAGCTCTCTTATGAGTTAAACTATCTTCTCTCCAACAGCCTCAAGGCAGTCTACACAACTCTTCTCTTCCCCATTTTATCCTCAATAATTTTCTAAGGCAGATCACCCTGAGAGTGAATGACTATTCAAGCTCACCCTATCAGTTTCATGGCTCTGGGAGGACTAGAACACAAATCTCTTAAATTATGGTCCAGCACTTGCAACCACTACCCCATACTGATCTATGGATATTGACACCAAATGTACACAAAAAATGGCTTTCATAAACATGTTGGATGCTGACCAAGAACAATGAACTACACAAAGATCAGAATCCACTCAGCTATTTACCCCAGTCTCCTGGGCTTCTGCTCATCCACTGGAGTATTGCAGCAGGAATCAAATTTATTTTGTGGCATCACAAGCTACTTTCCCTCTCTTTCTTTTCTCTCTCTCTCACACACACACAGCCACCCACCCACAAACACACATGTATTGATATAGGTATGAATTAGAAATAATAAAGTAGAAATAAAGTAGAAGCTGGGGGCTTAGGTCAGAGGAACGGAGAAAGATTTAAGAAGGGTAAAAAGGTCACGAGAGCCAATGTATCAGGTAGCTAGGGTGTTGATCACGTAGCCAGGGTGTCATTTATTGACTGGCTGTGGTAATTGCAGATTGTAGATAAGCACTTTCCAGGGTCTAAGTGCGGAGGTAATTAGCTAGTAACAGCATGTGGTATTTGTGACCCCAGAGGGGCGGACCGAGACATGCCTGCGATCTTTGCCTGTGATCTTTGAGTATGCTGTGAACTTTGTCTATAAAAGAGCTGTGAAACTTGAATTCAGGGCTTTTGGTCTTTTGGAGACATCCAGCCAAAAGCCCGCACGTAATAAATTACTCTTTTTCTTGCTCTGTGGTCTCTGTGTTCTCTGGGCTCCTGCAACAGTATGCATGTGCATACAGACATCCTCAAAGCAGTGTGGCAACCAGCAGAAGAGGTTATTTGAGAAAAAGGAATCTAGAGCCTTCAGACTCATGGAACAAGTTCCCTAATTCTCTGAATCCTGGCCAGTGTTTCTCTGCCAAGCCTTTACACAAATTTGGAGGTAAATCCAGCAATTATCAACCTATCCTTAGACTGCCTAGGTTTTGCCACTTCTCTCAAGTCCTTCCTCCAAAATCAACCATTGCAAAGCATTCCTTTAAATCTTCCACCACTTCCCGTCTGCTCCCAAGATCTTTTTGGTTAACATTTCAGAGCCTGATGTCATGAAGTAGGCATCTGACCCTGACCAGAGACTCCCAAGTGTATTGCAGTGCTATTGAAACCTAGCCAGTTCACGTTAATTATTGCTGTTGGCGTTTGGTTATAAGAGTTGAGCCCCTTGCCCTCTAGTAATTGTGGCTGTACAAGCACAACTTACTTTTGTAAACACCGTTTCTTGACATTATCTGGACTTAAGTCAGTGAACTCTGAAAATGACATGTGCATATGGCAGGCCCCCTTTCTCCCACACTCCCACAACTACAGGTTTTCCTTTCAATTATTAGACAATTTCTTTCTAAATGGACTTAAGAAAAAATACTATTTCAATTTGCACAATATTACCAAGCTTGATTTGATTTAATCAAACTGATTTAAAATGTTTCCATGAAGGACTCCATTTTAATCATTCACACATCACTGTAAATCACCTGAAGAAGATTCTATTTAATCATGATCTTTTATCAAAAATACATTACTGTTTTGGTGGGAAGCCAAGGTGCTGCAGTGGTCTGAGTGCTGGAATAGGACTCTGGAGACCAGGGTTCAAATTCTCACTTAACCATGGAAACCCCCTGGGTATGTCACAGTCTCTCAGCCTCAGAGGGAGGCAAGGGAAACCTCCTCTGAAGAAATCTTGCCAAGAAAACCCTGTGATAGCTTTGTCTCAGCATCACTATAAGTCAGAAATGTCTAGAAGGCACACCACAACAAATCTTAATTGTTTAATATAATCTTAGAAAGTATTTAGAGATGCAGGTCTCATTAATGGGAGCTAGGATAGGCAACATGTAGACTGTGACAGCCCTCCAGGGTTGTTTTTTTGGCTGCCAAGGGGTCAAAAAATTTTGCCCCCAAATGCCCTCTACAGCTTATGGGGGAATTCTTCCGACATTCCTCCCAGCACATTTTAAGCCCAAGAAAGGATTTTTTAAAAGAACAAATTAAATTTTAGGCAGAAGATGCTCTTTTTAAAAGAGGAAATGAACAAAGCCTTTCCTGAGCATTAAGTGGTGCATGGAGGGGGATTCCAAAATCAAGACAAAATTTTCCTCATTCCTTAGAGAACATCCAGATGCATTTGGGAATGAAAAATTGTGGGGGGTTTTTGTTTTTTGTTTACCCCAGTGGTTGCAGTAGGGAGATGTGGTCCTACAAGGTCTCACGGGGGACTAATAAAGCCCCCTAATTTGCCACAGTTTCCCATTCCTGCACTAAGCAATTATTCTGAATTGTTTTTAGATTACTTTGCAATTCAACAAAAATGGTATCTCTACCATTTATAGCCAGGCTTCCCATTTCTGTTCCTATTTACTCCTTCTCCTTAAACGCTCTTATAAGTTACTGGCAGTATTGTTGATGATACTGTTGACTTAAGTACTTTATTTATTAACTGTTGTAAAAAAATAATCTGATACACATTTTCAAAAATCCAATTTAAATTTTAAAAGTGATTCCCCTCACCTCTCTTTTCAACCAACAATGAATGCAACTTGAATCTACAGCATGGTTCACACCATTTCCTCTATCATGCTTTAAATACTGAAGAAGTCAGTTTCCTGTCCTTGATTTTCAAGTTTAGAATGAATGTATTCAAGTACAGTTGAAAAGCCCAGAGATATGAAGGTCCAGAAAAAGCAGGAAACTATCCCTACTATTCCTATAAGCCCTCTCTCCTCACTATGATAGAAGGTCTTTCTCAATTTTTCTGGGCTTTCACTTCTTGAGGCAGGGTTGATGCAGACAGAGGCTACAACCCTTCTTGACCTTAAGGGGACTTGATTTATATACCCCAATAGGACTGTCTCACTGATATTCCTTCTATCAGTGGAAGCAAGAATGATCTCCCTGAGGAATCTGTCCCACCCTTCAAACCTGTCCCAATGAGAGGGAGAAAATCTCAGGATCATGTTTTCAGGTGAGGCTGTGAATTACAGAGGTGACAGAAAGAAAATAACAGCCATCAGATGATATTATGATAGTGGATTTTGGCCAGGTGTGGGCAAAGTGAGATTGTGGGACCCTATGCCACCTCCAAGGCTGTTCTTGTGGCCCTCATCCTCTTCAGACTCACTGGTCTGCCCTTTTCTGGCCAAAATCAGAGTGAACTGTCAATGACAATTTGCCTTTAGCTATGTGCTGACACACCATTCAACAACTGATGGAATGGGTCTATTATAACCAGGACTAACCAAATGCCAGCCAGTCACTGCTAATACGAAATTTAATGAGCAACAGTTGGGTTTACCTGGAGAAGGCAAGGCTTCTGTTTCCACCTCTGTAGCAGAGCATAACAAGTGAATTCCATGCAAAACTACCTCCTCAAACAAAACACCCCCATCTGGATTCCAAGGTGGAAAGGAGACCTTGCAGGTTACACAACCAATACACTGGGCCTGCAACTGTCTGCAGCAGTTATAAAGTCAAGCCTCCAAGTTAACACAACAGAATCCAGGCGCTGGAACACCAGACAGACAAAACATTTAAACAGGAAGAGTTTATTTTCTTTCTCTGAATGCCAGAGCCACCCTTAATCCTTGTTTGAGCCCTGAAAGAGACAGTTAGGTTTTCTAACATCAATTCCACAAGTTCACTTTCAAGCTGCCCATTTTAAGCTATTCCCAAATTCAGTACCACCTTCAAACCCCCTTTTTCTGCAGGGAAGTTTGCTTACTTTTGTGATATTTGGAAGCCCTGACAAAGATCCGTGGTATCTGACCACAAACCATATATTAATAGATCCCAAAAGAGTGCATGAAAATATTTTAATTCACAGCACAGCCTGTAAATCAGAACCTGCTCCACAATTCCCATAATTTGTAGCCTTGCAGATTTGGCATACAAGTCTGTAAGCAGCTTTTCAAATTCCAAGGGTTTAGTATCTCTTTGCATTGGATGAATCTGTGCACACAAACAGATTATTCTGAGAAGAGACTGACCGTGTTTTTTAAAAAGAGGCAGAGAAAAATGAAACTCAAATGTTAAGTATGGGATCCTACAGGATAAACGTTACTTTGAGAAATTGTGATGCCCTTCACCCTTCTAATAAATAAGGCTTAATCCTAAATCCCAAATAAAACTTTGTTTAGTTAATGCCATGTTCTACCTATAAATCAGGGACATACGCCCAAAATGCGCCTTCCTACATCAAAGCTCTAGCCTGCTCACACAATTACTTTGAAAAGGCTACCAAAATTGTTTCTTGAAGTACATTAACAAAGTCAGGAATGATGCAACTTGCTGGAGCGGCTTCTTAAGAAGTCCTCTTCTCTCAAACTATTTTAAACGTGGTTACTACCAGTTCTGCAAAGTAAATTAACTATTGTTATAACCAGCTTAATGGGCCTAAATGTGTACAGCCTAAATACCTTAAATGCACCAGATCCTGTCTGATCTTGGAAACTAAGCAGGGTCAGCCCTGGCTACCACTTGGATGGGAAGCCATCAATGAATACTCAGTGCTATAGGCTAAATTTCAGAGGTAGGAATTGGCAAACCACATCTGAAAACCCTATGAACTTAATGAAACATTGGAGTTGCCATAGCTGACAGGTGATTTGAAGGCACGTGCACACACCAGATTTGCATGCCTGAAGGACACAAGTCCTTTTGATTTATTCAAATAGGGAAAAAAGGGCAACGTAAGAACACAATAACAAAGGAAGGATCATGCTGCATAAGACCAAAGGCCTATGTTCCAGTTCTGTTCACACAGTGGTCAACCAGTTACCCACAATACAGCTTACTAGCAAGAGATGAATGTATCTGGACCCTCCATCTTAGATTTCTCCAGCAGATAATACAGTGTGCCCTCTATATTTGTGGGGGTTCCATTCTAGGAATCTCACATAAAACAAAACAAAACAAAACAAAACAAAAAGAATGTTCTGTCCCACCATCATTAATGGACACAACATACAAACGCTTGGCGTGTCCACTGACAATAACTGGACACAAAACTTTGTGCAACCTCACATTTGTGTGATCAGAGGTCATGCCAGTAGAGGGTGCACTAAATACAGATCCAATCACCTTTTAAAGCTGTCTAGACTGGCAGTTCTCACTACACCCTCTCTAATGAATTTCACAGCTGAACCACGTGCAATGTGAAGTCGTATTTCCTTTCTTCAGTCCCAGATCTCCCATAATTCAGCTTTAATGAATGATGTTGAGTTCTATCACTGAGACGGAGAAAAGTTTCTCCCTACTCACTCCCTCAACGACATACATAATTTTATATACCTCTATCATGTCTCCCCACTATTTGCCTTTTTTTCCCTAAGCTAAACAGCCTCAAATCTGGTAACCTCTCCATAACAAAGGAGTTGCTCCAGCTTTTTGATTGCTATGGCTTTCTTCTTCTTCAGCTCTACAGTATTGTTTTGGAGGGATAACAGCACCTTAAAAAGTGAGAACCTTACATGTTTAACATTGTTATTAGGACACATGACCTCCCCCCACCAAAAGAAAATGTCATAAAATGTTCTCACTCCGTGGCTGTTTCCACTCTAACCTTCCATTCTATCCAGCAGCAGGAATTCACACCTTTCTGAATTTCTCTTTTCCTTATTTAAGTCTTCTTGCCTCTTTTCTCATGCTAAAATTAGAAATAGCCCCCCTCCTTAAAAAAACAAAACAAAAAACAGTTCACACCTCATGTTGCAACTCTATAAGCCTATGAAGGGGAAGGCACTCTATCTCAAATCAAGACAGCAGATTTACTTGGGGGTATGGTAGAAATTAACAAGAGCTTTGATTTTCCCCAAGAGACGGGGTCATAGACTAGGTCACTTCCTGTCTGCATGTTTCTGCAGACATGCGTCTTATGACAAAAGACCCGATTCATTTCAAAGATAGGGTGACCACAACTGCAGTGTGCAGCCAGATGACATTCCTTTCCGAACTCCTTTTTGCTTGATCATTACAGATTATTCAGAAAACATATCTGAGGAAGAAAAGAAGGTTTCTGTTGGGTTACCCATGTCTGAAATCTCTTCACATACTGAAAAAACTAATTTTAAAAGCTTGGCCCAGCTCTGATAATGAAAAAATGGCAAGGAAGATTCTGTTTGTAATAAATCATTTCAAACATACTATATGAGCACATATGGATTTCTGCAGGGGGCTAGCAACTCCCCAGTTGCTTTTACATTACCATGCATCTTGTGTACCTGTATGTTTCATGCATTTCATAGAGACAGATGTTATCAGCCAACTTCTTATATCAGATGTATACTAGGGAAAAGACACTGTCGCTCTAAATAGATTCTAATTTAACTGTCCAAAGGTACCTTCCAAAACTGGCAAGATGCTAAGAAACAAAGGAAAAATGAAAAAAGGATCACCATAACAAGAGCAGACTCAGGTCCATCTAGGCCCTTCAACAGATGCCAGCCAGATGGCTTTAGAAACTTACGAACAAGGCAAAGCATCTGTCCTGTACACCTCAGGACATCTCACACACTGTGCATTTTACTCTTTAGACCAACAGTGCCCTCTGTCACATTAAGGACTTTTCAAAACATCAGCATAAAAGACTAACCAATGATGAAAAATGAGCATGCAATGCCTGTGTTCCCTTATGTCCAGGAACTCCCACAGGATCTGGTTGAAGTATTCAACTTCAACCAGTGATGTATTTAAGTCTTTTACTCCAAGTCTCAAGTCTCTACCTTCAAAGTCTCAAGTCAAGTCTCAAGTCCTTGAAGATACTTTCAAGTTAAGTTTCAAGCCAAGTCTCAAGTCTGGAAGCCAGCTGTATACTCCAACCAAAATTCCAGAATTATCGGATAGAGAGAAATAAATTCAGTTTTAATAATTTAAGCAGAGTCGGCTCTCCACTTGCCATCTGCAGCTTTTGGAGTGGAGAATAGGATCCTATCTTACTCCCCATTACTGAAGATTCAAAAGATTTAGAAGGAAAGATCCTTCTTCCTCAAGCCCATTGCCTAACATATTTGCTGTTCCCCTCTGAGAAACACACCCTGCGCTCTGGGGGTGAGCCTTGTCTTTTGCTCTTAGGAAACGTTTTAGAAGGCTCCTCCAATATGCAGCAGGGACAGGCTGCTGAGCATACCTCAAGCCTGCCTCAAGCCCATTTGCTGTTCTCCTCTGAGAAATGCACCCACACTTTGGGCTTGGGACAGATTGCCATGTGACCAGTAGGCAAAAAGAAATGGAGATGTTGTTCAAAGTCATAAGGTTTCTGGATGAATGCTTTATGTTACTGAACCAAGGGCAACAAGTCAGTCATTAAAAATATACAAGCTTCGAGTTGAGTCGAGTCAGCGCATCATTTATGGCCGAGTCGAGTCCAAGCCAAGTCACTGAAGTGACTTAAGTCCAACTTCAGTCAGAGTCTATCGACTCGAGTCTACATCACTGACTTCAACATTCAAGTTTCCAGTCCTCCAAATGGTACAATCATGAAAATGCATATGCAGACTTTGCCAAATGGAGAGGATATATGTAGTGAGCTTTGGACAGCTCTGAAGCGAACACTGGGATAAAGGACCTCACAACCTCTTCAGACAGGGTCACCTTTTGCCCTTAGAATGTAACTAAGCCCTTCCTAACTCTGAAAAACTCTAGCACTATAATATGAATTTTGCAAACAGATTTTTATACAGTGTTAACAGTGTACTCCATGCTAGATTGTTTTTTTGACAAAATTTAGATTTTTACAAAATCTAAAATTTTACAAAATCGTAAACCCTCGGCCCCACAGGACTGTGCTATAGTATCTATGTTTCATCTGTGGCTTTTAATATCTATATTTTTTTAACTAGTTTTCATTTCATGGATAGTTTAATGGTCTTTTTAACTTGTGTGTTTGTGTATATTTTAGAACTATGTTTCTTGTACTTGTAAGCCACTTTTGCGGCTCAGACTAGGAAGAAGAAGGGATATAAATAAATATAACAGTAGTAGTTGTAGGAGCAAATAATAATAATAAACTGTCCAAATTTTCTCAAATGAAGCTCAAAGGTAAATTCTAGATGCCAGCACAAGGCAACATAGAACAGGGCAAATGTCATACATGTATGTGTGTAAGTGTCTTTTTTAAACAAAACCCTAAGCTATTCCATTGTATTGGGGGCAGGGGGCTGGGAAGCTCTATGGAAGCTCTCTCTTAAATCACTTGACACATTAGAAAATGATTTAAACATCTGCTTTAGAGGGCTGGTGGTAAAAAAAAATAGTCTGTTAAATGTGAAGGCTTACTATAAAAGTGAATTTCCCTTTAAGAAGCATTTCAGTGATAGGGATATTCAGCTGTTCTATTTTAAGGCAGCTTTCTCTGAAGTTAGAGTTTTTAAAAGAAACATTTTGAGACTGTGTCAAAGGAAAAGGGGAATTTAACATTTCAAGGATAAACTACAACTTATGGCAAGGTCAAGTAGCATGATTCAATGGAAGAATGAAACACACAGAGATACAATATGAGACTGTTCTAAGTTTCCGTGCATGGAAATTCCCTGGTATGCAGAGGAAAAATACATAATGGCTGAACAATTGCATTCCTATGTTACCCAAAGGAAAGAAAAACCAAGAAACACCAAAATTTCAATTACAAGTTAACTCTTTCAGGACTCCTTTCTAGCGGGTAACTATCTTGGGCTCCTACAAACTCTGGCCTTTTAATGGAGTCTGGAAAAGCACAATCTTACAATGTTATAGTTTAGGACCCCAATCTGTATTTAAAATTATTAGCCCTCAAGTTTAAAGATCCTGTACATGTCAACTACTTAATTCCAAACAGTTTAAATGCTCCTTAGCATTGGATTTTTTTTTACTATATTTATTGCAAACTTTATAAGCAAAATAGATCAAGGTATCTCATATGATTGAATACATGAAATAAGATAAAAAATAAATTACACAAATAAATTCACATCAGATCTAAATGGAGTCAATGTCTTCCCCCCAAGAGAATCCAACAAGTTCTTAATCTATAATATACAGATGTAAATCATTCATTTTTATATATACCCTCCACTTACAATTAACCTATATAAAAGTATACATCCAACTTCTTTTGATGGGCTACATTCAAAGCATTGAATAAAATAAGACTCCTCTATTTCCACATCAACAGCAATTTTAACATTTATCAAAACTCACTACTACAATCACCTGTACTCTGCCGATATATAAATTCTATTTCTCAACATGCTACACTATCCCAGAAATTTATGCAATGTATCTCAATATCCAAATTGTGTGACAGGCACAAATGAGACACTTACTACCTTCTCTGTAGACAACTGTGTTTAAAGTAAATGCTTTAAGTATCGAGAATATGTACTATCTACTACTCTTTTGCAAATATAACAAAAATGGGATCATTCAGCCTCACAATCCTCTTTAGATTGTTCTTTCAATATTCAAGTTAAAATATCACAGTCTCTCATATCAAGTAATTTTACAATCCATTCCTCTATTCCAGGCATTCTATTGGTCTTCCGGTACTTTGCATAGATGATCCTTGCCGAAATTATCTTATATAAAATAATCTGCCAATATTTTTTTTATCACATTTTGTTCAATTTCCAGCAGTACATTTAATAAGAAAAGTTCAGGTGAGAGTGGAAGGTTAATGTTTAACATTTCAGATATTGTTTTGTGAATAATCTTCAATACATTTTAGTGCATGGTCAAGTCCACCACATGCGAAAAATGTCCCATCTGCTTCATGACATTTCCAGCATTTATCATTTTTAAAGTCTTGTAAATTTTCTGTAGTTTAGAAGGGCCTAGGTACCAACTGTAAAACATTTTTAAGTAGTTTTTCTTGAGATAATGTAAATTTTTTGGGTTCTAAGCCAGCTTGTTTCCCAATCTTCCAACTGGATTTCTTTTCCAAAATTTTGCATCCATTGAATCATCACATTTTTAATAGTTTCCAATTCATGTTCACAACCCAGAAGAAATTTATAAATCTGTGATGTTAAATGGTTAGGCTTTCCAAATATTGCATCTTCAAATTCATTTTTATCCCGTGTGCTCCAAAACCTTTCTAATTTAAATTCTTCTTCGTGGTCTCTGTGCCTCACACACTAGGAGCTTTCGCGCATGTGCGGTAACGTACGGAAAATTCTAGAGCTTAATAGCTTGGTGGGAACCCCTCCCTCCATGCCTCTACTGGGCATGCTCAGCCCGCCGAGCAACGGTCTCCCTTCAGTTCTTTCTCGTCCGCCGTCACGTACGGAGGTTCTGAGCTTGGTGCTGTTTTCTCTTGCCGTTTTTCTGGTAAATCTTTCTGGTTTTCAACTTTGGATTTGGATCACGGTTTTTGGCTTCGGTTTTTGGACTGGTTTTGGTATTTTGGTGTTTTGTTCCTGTTCCTGTGGAACTTCTACCCGACCCGCCAACCCCCCCCCGTCTTTGTTTTCGAATCGTCGTTCCTTATTCTCCTTCTAATTTCTATGTCGGCTTTGTTTAAGCCTTGCAAAAGTGTGGTCGCAAGGTCACACTTTCAGATGGACACAGCCAGTGCCTCCTGTGTTTGGGTGAGGCACATAACACCCGGGCCTGCCCAATCTGCAGGATTTCACGTCTCAGACTCTGAGGAATCGTCTCACGCGCCTCAAGTCTTTCTGCTGGGAGCAGTCTTTGACATCACAAGACTCGACTCTGTCTGTCCCAAAGATGTCAAAACCTTCCTCAAGCCGCCCTGCGATCATGCTTCCACCAGACTTGGCAGCTGTCGATCCGGTGACTCCGGCGGTATCAGGCTCGGTACCGTCCCACAGGGCCTCTTCGCTACCGAGGATCCCTAAGCTCTCGTCGGCTTCATCAACGAGGGAGGCCCCTGCGGGCTCGCAGGGTGCCAAGCTGGCTAAGACGCTTACAGCGGCCCAACGTAAGCGTCAGGCGACCTCGGAGCCTGAGAAGGAGAAGAGGAAGAAGAGGAAGAAGGAGAGCGTGGCTCTCCGGCTAGACCGGCTCCTCCAACTCCTTCTCCGATTCAACCCCACGTCGGCCCAGATGAGGAATCAGAACCCCAAGAGATCTTGGAGGTTTCCGACGTTGATGAGACCGCTGGCTCGGTGGCAAAACTCGAGCCACCTGAGCCAAGGCCGTGGTCCCTCCGCCCGGACGCCCTGAAATGGCGGCCCGTCCAGAGGATGCTCTGGCAGCTCCCCAGACCTCGCGCCCCATCCCGAGGATCTGATGGTAGAAGCGCCTCTCCGGTTCCGGAGCAACGAGTCAGGCAGCCATCCCCGCACCATCGGGAGGCCTATCCTGAACAACAAATGGAGCGTGGTTACTATCGGAGCACAGGGCTAGACAACCTTCCCCACGCTATCGAGAAGCCTACCGTGGGTGGTCGGTGCCTCATTGAGATTCGCCCACTCTTCCGCGCTGTACGCTATGAGATACGGACATGAGTACGCCTGGAGAGAACCCCGGCATCTTATAGATCTTACTCGCCCTCATATTGGGACCGCTATCATCCCGATGTGAGGCAGTGGTCGCCTTACTGCTTACTGCTCCTGCTCACCGTCACATGGGGACTACTGTTCGCAGTGTGAGCGCTCTCCATCACGCTTGCCTCGACGATAGCCATACCGTCGATCCCCTGAATGCATGTCCCACTACCGGGTGGTCTCTCCACCTCCTTGCATCACATCTACGGTGTCTCACCCGACATCGGAGGCCATTCCCACGCAGACCTCGACTGCGCTGACCACGGTCACTCAGGCTGTACAACACCCGGTCCCCGCAATCATTCCCCCCATCAAGATCTGCGACCTGTCATCCATCGGGCTCAAAGCCCGTTCTGGCCAGGCAGACCACCTCAGCCACTCCGACAGTTACCCTATCGGTACCGTCAGGCGTCCACCCCCTGAGCAGTCAATGGATAGATCGCCAGATCACTCCTCAACAGCACTGTCGCAGGATTACGAGTCCAAGTCAGACTCCAAGGAGTCTATGCCAGAGTCTCATGAGTCACCACCCCTGGCCTTCGGCGACCCAGCACCAGAGTCAGCGCCTGAAGATGTGAGGTAATTTTCGGACATCCTCCTCCGGATGTCGGCAGCTTGGGCCTAAGAGTGGCGGAACTGGCCTCGATGGTGCAGGACCTCATCTTTCATTACGTGGACACTTGTCCACCTCGACGGCTCCACTTCCGTTCCTGCCTGCGTTGATGGAGGCCCTCAAACATCCCTGGCCCCAGCCGGCTGCCGCTGAGCCGATACCACACCGGTTCGAGCATTTGTACCGCATCCAGAGGGAGGACCCCAACTTCCTCTTCAACCATCCTCAGCCTAACTCGGTGGTGGTTGAGTCCACACAAACCAAAGGAGGGACCCGGCCTCACATGACTCTGCCGACAGGGAGGGACGTCGACTTGACACTTTCGGGAGGAGATTCTACTCTGCCTCCTCCCTGATAGTGAGAGTGTCGAATACCCAGGCGTGTCTGGCTGCATACCTCCGAAACCTGTTGGACAAGTTTTCACCAATACTGTCCACTGTTCCAGAGGAGAACAGAGCGAGTGCCAACCAATTCTACAACAAGGTGGTGGCACTCGCTAACCAGCAGATCCTCTCCTCCAGACATTCTGTCGAGGTTGCTGCCCGTTTATGGTGGGTTCCGTGGCCCTCCGCCGCTACGCCTGGCTATGTTCCTCGGGCCTGCAGGAGGACACCTGGAAGCGCACTGAGGACCTTCCCTTTGATGGCAAGGGACTCTTCAATGCGTCGACTGATGAGGCCATGGACCACATCGTCAAGGCCCGGCTAACAGCCAAGAAAATGGGGATCCGTCAGCCTCAACAGTCCCGCTGTGGCTTCGCCCCCAGACCCGCTTGGAGGCGATCATCCTCCTCCAGTTTCCGTCCGCGATCGCCTCATTCGGCACCATCGAGGACTTCCACCATGTCCTCCTCACGTCGGCCCCAGCGAAGCCACCAGACTTCGTTGAAAAAGTCTTCATCGGGAACCAAATCCTGATTTTGATGGGATACGCAGGACACCGCCACAGTCTACATTCCGCCTGCCAGCAGCCCTGAAAGATCGTCCCAGCCTGGCCGAACACCTTCCCCAATGGCGCTCAATCACCACGGACTCTTGGGTTCTCACCATCGTCCGTCTTGGTTACGCCATCGAGTTCTCAAGTATTCTACTGTGAGGCGTCTTCTTTCCACCCAGGCCAGCCCGGCGCTGTTGGAAGAGATCCAGTCCCTTTTACAGAAAGGAGCGATTGAAAAGGTCCCGACCTTGGCCACTTCCACCAGCTTCTACACCCAGTACTTCACCATACCGAAGTCGGACGGGACCCTGAAGCCCATCCTAGACCTCTGAGGAGTGAACGAATACATCCGCCCCAGTAGGTTCAAGATGGTCACACTGTCGAAAGATCCTCCCCCTCCTTCGTCAGGGAGACTGGTTCGCATCCATCGACCTGTGGGATGCCTATTTTCACATCTCGATTCGTCCGCAGCACAGAAGATACCTTCAGTTTGCGATTGACGGCACCTCCTACTAGTACCGGGTGCTGCCGTCTGGCCTCTCCACCACACCGATGGTCTTCACAAAGTGCATGGCCCCTGTGGTCTCTCATCTGCGGACAAAGGGCATCACCGTCTTCCCCTATCTAGATGATTGGCTGTTGGTCGCGTCCTGCAAGACCAAACTCTACTCAGACATCCACTGGAAATTTCTCACTTCTGACCCGCCTGGGCCTTCAGGTCAATCCGAAGAAGTCCCACCTCGAGCCGGCGAGAGTGCTCGACTTCATCGGAGCGACCCTAGACTCGGTCTCAGCCAGAGCCTACCTGCCCTTGGAGGGAGCCCGCACCCTTCGCTGGGCCGCGTCAGCTATCCTCGATGCCCCAATAACATCAGCAAGGAGGATCCAGCAACTCCTCGGGTACATGGCCTCCATCACGACCGTCACATACCTCTGAAGACTTCAAGCTCACCCACTTCAGCACTGGTTCGTCAGAGCCTTCAATCTGCTCCGAGACGACCAGGGGGTACGACTCTGACTCCCGACACAAGTACGCCACTCCCTGCTTTGGTGGCTCTCCTACCGTCACCTCCTGTTGGGGATGCCTTTCCGACAGCTGACTCCTCGACTCACAGTCACGACGGATGCCTCCCTGTTCGGGTGGGGAGCGCATTGCGACGACCTCAGAGCCCAGGGACGCTGGACTGGCGACGAGACTGAGCTCCACATCAACGCTCTTGAGCTCCTTGCCATCGGGAAAGCTCGAGGGCGTTCCGCAACCTGGTTGTGTGGCAGACGGTCCTCATCTTGACGGACAACACAACGGTCGTCTGCTACGTCAACAGGCAGGGAGGCACCCACTCCACCATGCTCCTTACCATCGCTCTCCAGCTCTGGAAGTGGTGCATGTCACTTCGGGTCCATCCGACTGCCGTCCATCTGGCTGGACAGGAGAACACCACGGTGGACGCCCTGAGCAGGGATACCTCCTCCCACCACAAGTGGTCCCTCTCGGACGAGGCGTTCCACTTCATACGACACCGCTGGGGTGAACCCATGATCAACCTCTTCTCCACCGCATCGAACGCGAAGTGTCGCTGGTGCTGCTCAAGAGCCGGCAGGGGACCGAGCTCCCTCGGCAACGCCTTCCAGTTCCGGTGGACCGACGGGTTCCTCTACACCTTCCTGCCGTTTCCTCTCCTGGGCCGAGTGGTTGCCAAGATCCTGGCGGACCAAGCCGATGTCGTCCTCGTAGCCCCGTACTGGCCCAGGCAACACTGGTTCGTGCCTCTGCTCGAGGCTGCTCAAGGACGACTGCTCAGGCTACCGACAGCACCCGATCTGCTGTCCCACTCGGATGGCGGCGTTCTCCACCCCGACCTCCCCCCTCCTGGCCCTGCATGCATGGAGGATAATGCCCTAGACGACTCCGCTATACAGGATGTCTTGACCGTGGCCAGGAAGGAATCGACCCGTCGCAACTACGCCTACAAGTGGCGGTGGTTCATTACCTTTGCTGGGGAGCAAGGTGAGCCGGTATCGCCTGTCAGACGCGGTACCGTGCTCCGCTTCCTGCTCCATCTCCGACAGCAGGGACTCACCTTCCCTTCTTTGAAGGTCTACCTCTCCGCCATCATTGCCTACAAACCCCGAGGCTCTCCATCGGCAGTGCTCTTCAGGGATGCCACCACGAAGCAATTCATGAAGGGGCTTCAACATCTATACCTGCCGGTGTCACCGCCGCTGCCACCCTGGTCACTGTCCTTGGTACTCTCCCAGCTCATGCGGCCGCCCTTTGAGCCTATAGCTACTACCGATGACAGGCTCCTGACTTTAAGACTGCCTTCCTGGTGGCTGTCACCTCTGCTGCGGGAGCGAGCTGACAGCCCTGCGAGCCGATGAGCCTTTTCTGGTGTTCCATCGGGAAAAGGCAGTCCTTCGCCCGGACATTTCCTTCTTGCCTAAGGTGGTGTCCCACTTCCACCTTAACCAAGACATAATCCTACCGACCTTTTACCCGAACCCGACGACGCCTCTGGAGCGGTCCCTCCACTCTCTGGACATTCGTCGGGCTGTGGCCTTCTACACACAACGGACTGCGGCCTACAGACAGACTCCACATCTGTTTGTCTGCTACGGGCAGCGCCGCAGAGGCCACAAGGTGTCCACCTAGCGGTTCTCCAAGTGGGTGGCCCAGACAATTCTGCTTGCCTATGAGATGGCCAAGCCGCCTCCACCGGACTTGCTTCGGCCGCACTCCACCAGAGCTGTGGCATCCTCAGCAGCCCTCCTACAAGGTGTGGACCTGCAAGAACTTTGTTGAGTGGCGACCTGGTCCAGGCCATCGACCTTCGTCTGCCATTATCGACTGGACTGCCGGTCCCAGAGAGATGCCCGGTTTGGACGAGCGGTGCTGGCCTCCATATTCTAGGACCTGACCCACTGTCCTTCTGGTAGGCTACAAAGTTTCCTAGTGTGTGAGGCACAGAGACCACGAAGAACAGGTTGCTTACCTGTAACTGTGGTTCTTCGAGTGGTCATCTGTGCCCTCACACACACCCGCCCAGCCGTCCCCTCTTTCTCAGGTCCCTTATCGGCGGACTTTAGAACTGAAGGGAGACCGTTGCTCAGCGGGCTGAGCATGCCCAGTAGAGGCATGGAGAGAAGGGTTCCCACCAAGCTACTAAGCTCTAGAATTTTCTGTACGGTACCGCGCATGCGCAAAAGTTCCTAGTGTGTGAGGGCACAGATGACCACTCGAAGAATCACAGTTACAGGTAAGCAACCTGTTCGTCTATTTTATACCTTTCTTTTAACTACCTATATAGGAACCATTGGCAGGGGATGCCTTCGTTTTCTAATGCCTCTCATGATTTTAATTTGAAGTTTTCTCCTCGATCAAGATATCTTTATAATGAATCCATTTTTCATGTTGAGCTTTCCATTAGCATTAGATTTTATATATGGAAAGCACTGTTTGTACAGATATAACCCTATACATCTGTTGAGGTACTGATGAAAAGGCAGAAAAGTCAGACAGTGGAGCACACACACAGTGAAGAAAAATGAATGTCAGCTTCATAAACTAATTAGGATGACTGCCACAGTCTGAAGTCTTCCACTCGTCCGTGTTGGCTGGGAGGTGATGGGGGTTGCGGTTGAATGTATCTGGAGAACACATGGAAAGATGAAAAAGACTTAAGACTTAAGGCAAATCTACCTTCCAGAAGTGATGGCACTCTGACCCAGCATTCGTCAATCCCCACTCCCATCCCGTCAATGAACTACAGGGATTTGGTGCAAATTCCTCTCAGGAGACAAATGACCAAGTCTAAACATAGGAATATAAAAACCTAGCCACAGCAGACCAAACGTCTTTCTAGCACAAGAACTTATTTCCCACAGTAGCCATCCAGATGCTAGGAATTCCAAAAGTACAATAAAAACAGCATCATTGTCCCCCCACCTTCCCCTGTTTTTTTTTTTGGCTCTCCAACAGTTAGTATTTCACCTCTCAAACTGGAGCAAAATATATAGTTAATATAGGAGGCTCAGATGGAGTACTAGATTCTCTCTGGTCTTGGAAGCTAAGCAGCATCAACCCTAGGTACTTGGATAGGAGACAACCAATGAATACCAGGTGCTATTATTTCAAAGGAAGGGACTGAGAAAACTACTTCTGAGTATTCCTTGTCTAAGAATTCATGGGTTTGCCATAAGCTGACAGAGGACTTGAAGGCATGTGTAAACACACACACACACACACACAAAGCTGTCTTACAGTGCTGATCCCTGACACACTTGGAAAAAATAATTGCCAATCTCCCACATCAAATTGCCTAAGAAATATTGGTTTAGCTGACAATCTTGGGCAATTTGATGTGGGAGATTGGTAATTATTTTTTCCAAATGTGTCAGGGATCAGCACTGTATTTTTGTCCATGGGCTACAACTGCTTCTTTTTTTTCCTGGAAACTGACCAGTACCAATATAGGAGCCACCACTTTGAGTAGCACTAATTTAACCCTTTTTGTGAGCCACCATGTAAGCAAGCCATTTATATATACTCTGGATCATTCCACTGCAGGTATGTTCTCCTGTTTCCACCACAAACCACACACAGAAGGACAAGATCTGGAAAACTAAAATCAAGAGTGCAAAATAATTTTGGAGATGGATAGACTGATTCTGAGAACACAGGATAGCCAAGGCATTTGGGAGACCCCCTGCTTAGTATCCAGAGCTATAAATAAGCATTTTCATATTTAATTAATTTTCAGAAAAAGAAAGCAAAGGGCTCCACCACTGTGACCTTTTCCCTTTTCCCTTCACTGTGATTGATCCATCCATTTCACTCCCATGTGCAGATGAGTGCTTCACTGATCATTAGTCCACCAACGACCATCTGTTCTGTAAATCAATAGTAGTTCATGGCCTGCAGGTTGGAAACCAGTACTTTAGACCTCATAGTGACTTATCACAGTCTTCATATACACACTGATTTTATCTGAATGAAGGGATTTGGGCACATGCATCTAGCAATGAACCGGAGAAAGTGGGACCTTCTAAGTCTGGTTTTGTGGGCCTTGACCCCTGAAGAATCTTTAGGTACCAGTTTTCTGGCAAAAAAATGAGAGAAGGCAATTAAACTCTGTCTCAAAAACCTGCAGGAATGACAATTTATATTTTAGAGGTTGGAGGGCCACACTGCACGGTTTAACATTTTAAAAACTCTGTTTTTCAAAGCTAGAGGTAGACTTCTAGTCACGTGCAGTTTTGGAGGGGAATTTTTGGCACTGTGGGCCCTGGGTTGACAAAATTGGTCTCCAAACCCACTACAGTTGCCTAACCTTGTTTTAATGTGTTGATGCTCTTCAAATGTGACAGGGCTGTTCTTGTGTCAAGCATACAACAGAAAGGACTTTTCTTCTGTCAAGCCTTATGAAGAATGAGAGAGATGGGTATGTTTAGCTTAAAGAAGAGAGGACTGAGAAGACGGCATGGCAGCTATCTTTAAATATCTGAAGGGAAATCATGTAGAAGATAGAACAAGCTTATTTTCTGCTGCTCCGGAGACTAGAGTTTAAACCAATTGATTCAAATGACTAAAACAAGAAAGATTCTACTTAAGCATAGGAAAAACTTTTTTTTACTGTATGAGCTGTTCCACAGTAGAGCAGATTGCCTTAGAGGGACGTGGACTCTCATATTTGGAGGTTTTCGAACAGAGCTTGGATGGGCGTGTTTCATGAATGTTTTAGTTGTGTATTCCTGCTTAGCTCAGGACTGGACAAGATAGCCCTTGTCGCCCCTTCCACCTCTAAGATTCTATGTATTTGCCTGAAGAGAATCTATCAAGGGACACACCTCAGTGGTGGGTAGGGATGGGCCCAGAAGTACACAGGGCAGCCCTTTTCTCTCTCCCTGCCAACTCTTTCCCTTCACTTCCATCACTCTATCTCTTTTGGTGCCTGCCTGCCCACCTCCGTACTCTCTAAGTTCCCCCCACCTAAATAACCTGGAGACCACAGGGAGATTCCCCATCAACTCCAGTACAGAATCTGCAAACTGAACAGAAAATGATGTTGAGGATACCCACAGCTAGCCTGAAACAGAAGGCTACTCTCATTAGGCAATACTGTTGTAATATGAAAGGAGTTGTACAGACGACCCCTTAAAAGCATGACTGTCAACACACTTGAAATAGTCCATGTCTATGTTCAAGTCCTGCATTAAAACTATGGCAACAGTAGAAAACAGAACCAAACCTTCAGCTGGTTGCTTTCTCATTATGCTCTTACTAAGAAGAAATAAAGAGCCACACTGCAACTATGAGCTTAACAATTATAAATTGCCTGAAAGCTATAACCATGATGGTCAGCCAAGCTAAACATGGGGGTTGAGGAGAGAGAGAAGCATAATGACCGTTTGACAACCAGAGCATGCTATAACTACACAGTCAGTGATACAGGCTAAAGGGGGGAAAGGAGCCATTCCAGGTTAAAAACAAACAAACAGTTTAGAACCAATTTTTAAAAATATCTGCACCAGCACTGTTTCTGTTTGAATCTAGCATTAGATTCCATGCCTTATGAGGAGCGGCTTAGGAAGCTGGATATGTTTACCCTGGAGAAGAGATGGTTGTGACATGATAGCCACGTTTAAATATTTGAAAGGATGTCATATGGAAGATGGAGCAAGCTTGTTTTCTGCTGCTTCAGAGACTAAGACATGGAACTACATATTCAAGCTACAGGAAAAGAGATTACGAAGACTTTCCTGATGGCCAGAGTAGTCTGACAGGGGAATATGCTGCTGCCTGGAGTGTAATGGAGGCTCCTTCTCTGAAAGTTTTAAACAGAGATGGAATGGCCATCTCTCAGGAGCGCTTTGAGTATTCCTGCGTGGCAGGCGATTGCATGGGATGGCCCTTGTAGTCTCTTCCAACTCTATGATTCTGGCATTGTATGTCACCATTCTTTGTTATACATCAGGGTTTTCCAAAGTTGGACCTTTTAGATTTTGTTGAACTCTCAGAATCCCTGATAATTGACTATGGTCATTTCCACACGGGGTTTTTAACAGGGGGCAGAGCGTCCTCCAGGGAGAATGTCTGTACCTGGGAGCGGACTGGGTCGGACCTACTTAACGTAGATCTGCACCCCAGCCCGCTCCAGAACGACCCCAAGTGGTTGTCCAGTGTGCTTTTGAAAGACCGCTAAAAACAGGTCTTTCAAAAGCATGGAGTGCACCACTGCGAGCCTGCTCCCTTATGCAGATTCGCAGGCTTGCACTGGTGTGAGTCTGCAATCTGCTGGGGGCGGGCTTTAGGCTGGCAAGCTTCAGTGGTTGGTCGAGACCCTCGACCAACCAGAAGCCACCATTTTCATCCCCAGAGCAGTGTGGAGCAGTGGCCACACGCTGCTCCGGAGAAGCGTGGACCGGACTGGGGAGCCCAAAAGTCTGGTGAGTAGCGTCACGGGGTGATTCACTTGCCCCATGCGGAAATGGCCTATGTTGGTTGGAGCTTCTGGAACATCTAACAAGATCCGAAGACCCTGATTTGGAGGCCACTGTTATAGCTATTTTATGGATGTTTGATAGTATTTATACACTAATACCAGTGTACTTGCTTTTCTTACAGACACTGGGTGTACTGCTCTATACAGTGCACATTAGAAGTCCAGAGGAAGCCTTGGGCAGTATCTGCCCCTACAGGAATTTGAAACTGGAACTGTGTCCCTGCACTTATTGTAGCACAGCAGCAGGGAGCAATGCCATCCTTTTATGCTACTTGTCATTCTTGGCTAGCAGGAAGAATGGCAAGAGACTGGCCTAGCAGAAAGACAGTAGCAATCTGTTTCCACTTACTAAAAGTAGGACAGGAAAATCGGCTGGTTAACGAAATGTCAACAACTAGGAGGTGATATATTTTGAGGTGGGAGGAAGCAGTAGCAGATGTCCTCTTATAATTAGCACTAGAAAGAACAGGTCAAAGGGGCAAGGCAACATGTTACATTGTTCTGACTTGTAAAACGCTTATCATCGCTGTAACTGACAAGTTGTGAGTGTAGGTAGAAAGGAGGAAGATTCAGGCAGCGAGAAAGGAACATGACTAACTTATTCCTGCAGCTGCACATAGTAAAGAAGAATTGCCCTAGTGGGCAAATTCTGTTTCACAAAATTTAAGCCATTTCCACAGTAGCCTGTTATAGTGCTATTATTCCACTTTCAACATCCTATGGAATCCTGGGGTTTGCAGTTTACGGAGGGGCCTCAAAGGCCCCTCCCTAAACTGCAAACTTCAGGATTCCACAGGATGTTGAAAGTGGAGTAGCAGCAGCATAACAGGCTAGTGCGGAAATGGCCTTGGACAGAAGACACTCACTGAAGATAAACTCGGAAATGACTCACAGTTCCATGTAACAGAGTTTGGAAACCACCATCCCAGCCAATTCTCTTTTCACTGCATAGATGTATATTAAGCGACTTCATACAAGCAGGGGAAGCTGAAGGGAGTTACCATCATCTCCAGAAGTTACAGCTATCTACCAGGAAAAAGCAGCTGGTAGAATTGGGGTACAGATCCAGGACAAGGACAAGTAGTACATCAGATTTAGGGGCCACATTCATCCTTGGAATTTTCTCCTCACTAATGGACTTCTGGATGAGTAGCAACAGAAGGACCAAGTTAATACTTTAACAGGAAGGTTTGCTCCCAGGGCTTTCCAAGTTGAAACTGTGATGTAATGCAGGGATGAGAAATCTGTAGCCTTTCAGATTATGTTAAGATAACACTGCCCATGATCCCAACCCACTGATCACAGTGGGTAGGGCTGCTGGGAGTTGAAGCCCAATGTCGTCTAGAGCAGTACTACTCACACTGTTGGTCTGTGGACTGGTGTCAGTCCCCAAACTATCTACTGCTGGTCCTTGGAGAGCTTTCAGGAGAGAAAGAAACAGTTGTAGCCAGTGGCTACAAATATGGTACCAGCTCCTGACACACTGGGGGAAAGATGCTAGTTCCCCCACATCTGATGACTTAAAAAAAACTGGGGTAGGAACTGTGTAGTCCTCCAGATGTTGCTGGAATGCAATTCCTAGCATTCTTAATCAATGGCTATACTAAGTAGGGCTGCTAGGAGTTGTACTCCAACAACATCTGGAAGACTGCAAAATTTCCATCTCAAATTTAAATATTTAAATGTATTGCAATATCAATTCAGAAGACTGCATCTGTGAAGCAACCAGATTCAGGATTTCAGCAACTCCAATGTAGTGAGTGTGGGGTACTTTGTGAAACACAGACACCTATCATTGATTTATATGATATTGTGTCGTAAATTAGCCTATCCAGAACTAGTGTGTAATTTCTGACATTCCAAGTCTGTAGAACAGCAGCTGAAATGGAATCTTAAACAAGGACCAGAACCTGAAGTGCAAAGAGAAAGTATCATTCTACTGACAAGCAGGGGTCGAAGGTCAGATTCTTCAGTTGCTTTGAACCCGGCCAAGCCCACGACATATACAGCCTAATAACAGGAAACTGTTATACATGCACAGGACTATGTAACTGCATTCCTCTAAAGATGGTTCCAAGATAATGAATATATATAAATGACGATAATGCCATCTTCAGCCATTTAGGTTGCTGGTTCAAGTCCTGAACAGTTAACACTGGATCCCTATTCAGACATTCACCTGAATATATGTAGGGCTAAAACTAGAGATGAGGATGTCATCATGCATGTTAGTCTCCCCCAGCATGTCCCCACAGTTACAAAACTCCCATGACCAGTAACTCTGGTATAATGTTCATGGGAACATTATAACCATATTAAGCCAAATATAGAGTTCTTGTCAGATTTTTGCACTCAGTGTACAAAGGTCTCATCTACTTCCTAGTGCTTGGAAGCTTACAAAGACATTCACATTCCCATCCTCCATTTTAGTTCTCTATGTTTATGTTTCAGTCTACACTCACATTTCAGTCATTCTATTTTCCAAAAAATACAAAACATAACAACAAGTACAACAAAAAGTTTTTTCTATGGATTTAACCACAGTATTTACAGGAAAAAGTTACACTACTTTCACAAACCCTTACATGATTAAAAACAAATCTCACCTATTTTTTTATTTTTATTTTAGAATTGAAAACCCTAACAGCAGTCCTACTCTTTGAACCAAATCATCGACTGCAGGCTACCATAGATTCAATACATTGCTAACATACCAAGTTGCCTCAAACCCAACCAAAAATGAAAACCAGACTTCTCTTTCAAGTGATTTAGAGAATGAAAGCATTACAGAGTACAAGAAATTGGCAATTTCAAGAACATTACAACAGAGGGGCAGGTAAGATCTTTTATTTGTACCCAGGCCCTGCTTGCTTGTTAGCTACCAATGAGTAAGAAACACCCTGCAATAAAATCCCTTCATCAAGAGAGCCCATAGCTGCAGAGCCTGGCATAAATCTGCCCCCCAAAGAGTATTTCTTGTCAGGCCACAGGAAGCAGCAGCAGTGTGCCCTCAAAGGGGGTGACCCAAAGTTGTGATGCCCCTTCTCAAAAACGGTGAAAGGACACCCCTATTTTCCTCTGCAGCAAGAGAAGGGTAATATTGTTGATTTTTTACTATGAACTTCCTTTCGGGAGACCACTAAAAGAAGGAAAAAAATGACAGTAAGATGCTTGGATGAGCTTGGCTCAATGAATCTGATTGCTAGATACTGTTTTCACTGCTTGTGTTTTTATTTGCTGGCTAGCCTTTACTACCTTACATTACTGCTGGTTTTGACGTGTGCCTGGGACGGCTGTTGGTTAATTTGGGGAGATTTGGGGACACTTATGTCAGAGGAACCATGGACAGGAGGTCACAGAAGATGAATGAAACAGTTCACATTTCTTCTTTATTCTGGTTTCTTTCTCAGCTAGAGGGAGTCTATGGTTATCTCACCATTTTGGTTTAGGAGTTGCTCTTCAGGCAACAGTGCTCTGAAGTAAGAATAACTGAGCGGGAAAACATGGAGGAATCAGCCTTTCCCAGCTATATTCTCTTGGATACTTGGTGCAGTGCCGTTAGAGATCTGAGCACTGGGGAGGAAGCCTGCTCTGGGCTACAGGAATTTTTCTCTCCAAAGGAACCCATTCGCACTAGTGCCATTATTTCACATTTACTGCTATGGTTCCATCCTATGGAATATTATGGTTTGCACTTTAGTCAGGCACTGGAACTCCCTGGCTGAGAATTCTAAATACCCCTCCCTAAACTGGTAATACTGAGCAAGTGTGGTGTAGTGTTTGAGCACTGAAGCACTCTGGAGAAAAGGGTTCGAATCCCCATTCAGCCGTGGCAACCCACTGGGTGACCTTGGGCAAGTCACACTCTCTCATCCTCAGAGGGAAGGAAAGGCATGCCACCTTTAGATAGCTTCATCTTAAGGTCGCCAAAGTCAGAAACAACTTGAAGGCACACAACAACAAAACTGCTAATCCCAGGATTCCTCAGGACAGAACCATGGCAACTGATGTGGAATAACAATACTATAGCTCTATAGCGTGAAGCGCATTCTGGTTTTTAATTGTTTGAATTGCCAATTCTGTTCAGAACAGATTTAGTTTTCTGCTGGCAATACTACCTACCCTGTTGTCCCTCTGTTTCAGATGGTTACAAGTTTGATGCTGAGGGCTCCGAAGATCTGTGGGACATCAATACATTCTAAAGCACTGATATCCAGGGTGGCTCAGGACTGAAATACTCTCATGACAACTCTGGTACTATCCCATCATACCAACCTAACACAGGAAATGCTTTGGGTGTAGCTCCTCATCAGGCAGGAATATGGGTACCTGAAAGCGAGAGATTTAACACAGTGATAGTCATTTTTTGCTGACAGATTTTCAGCACTTTTTCCCTTCTGCCAGAGAGGAGAGGGACTGTTAAAACTGTCCATCTCTAGAGGCTAATAAATCTTTATGAATTCCAGGGGCCTCTATGGTATTTTCTAGATGGTTATGGCCTTCACTTGCTCTCTGGAATATGGAGATTTCTCAAGTGATTAACACAACTACACTCAACCACCACCAGCCCCTTCCTCCACTGAGCCCATGCAGCTCCTTCACAGATACCTGAACTGAAGGCAATGAAACAGGTTGAGTTACATTATAAAGGCCACCACAACGAAACACATTTGTAATGAGTCCTCAGTCCCAGGGATCGACTCCAGTAGTCCAAACCTATAAAGTACAAAACATCCTAGTTCCAGAAGAAGACAGTAGTTGCTCACCAGGAGTTTGGTGGGGAAGATAACCTAATACTTCTTCATAACACCCTGACACAGCTATGCAGTTTCATGCTGGCACAAATGTATCTTGGACTCACTTCTTGGAGTCATGGCTGTGGCTAGAAGTAACTTCCCAGTTAACAGCATAAAAGAGATGGATGAAGAAATAAGCAGCACCCGCAGTCTACCAGCACACCTCTAAAAGAACCCAAACCCAGACTCTGCCAAGAAAGGAGAGTTCAACTAGGATGAGAAATGAGATTTATATCCTTCTGAACTGGGACAACTGTGTTATTACAGAGATCATAGTTCAGTGGAAGAAGAAATACCTATTAACCTGCTAGTACTCGGACAGCATGTGGAAGAGCTGAACAGATAAAAGGCCACTGAAGCACCACATACAAAAGGTCCTATGCTCGAAGTGGGTGTTAACAACTTAGGCTCTTCCAGGAGTTTGGATTATAAATATCATACACCGTTATAACTGGCTGTGTTGGCCTTGTGAGAGTTGTCCAAAATATCTGGGGACCATAGGGCTGCCTGCCCTTTGCCTAGAGATCTGCTCATGAATTCTGAAGGTAGCAGCAAGAAGCAGGGAAGCTACTTCTAGGTATTTTCATGAGCAACTCATAGTCTGATGCACTGATAAAATAACCCACTGCTAGTGGCAGTTGCATATGAAATAATTCATAAAGTCCAGACTTGGCATGATGTTAGAACTCAATGGTTGCATTCATTTCAACAGTTACATTTTTGTCAAAGCACTTTGTTAATTAAGATTGTCTCTGTTTGGTTACTGATATCACTCAAAGTTACAAAGGCACTAAAAGAACGTTTTGCTTGATTTGATTTGCATTGAATTGTTAAATAAAATTGTTATTGGAAAGCAATGTGAGTTTGGCCACTCATCACAGCTCAACTCAGCAACAGTTAAGCAGCTGGTTGTCTTATCTCAAGTTTTTTTGTTTTTTGTTTTAAGAAA
Source organism: Iguana delicatissima (assembly GCA_948472985.1). Classification (NCBI taxonomy): domain Eukaryota; kingdom Metazoa; phylum Chordata; class Lepidosauria; order Squamata; family Iguanidae; genus Iguana; species Iguana delicatissima. Next base: position 408,544 of record CAOKZL010000293.1, read on the forward strand.
AGCCAACTTTAAACCCAACCAATATTCCAGCAGATATTGCCATATGCATTTCTCATCAGCGCAAGCTAGCAATTGATGTCCAGACTAATAAACTCTGGAGGAAGATTACTAGATAGTGCTCATCCAGACAGACAGCAATCTCCATCCTTGAGGAGTAGATATATTATAAGGCCTAAATATCCTAAAGACACCAGATGCTTTATGATCTTGGAGGCTAAGCAGGATCAGCCCTTTTTAGTACTTGGACGGGAGGCCACCAATGAGTACCTGGTGCTGTAAGCTATATTTTAGAGGAAGGCAATAGCAAACCATCTCTGAGTATTTCTTGCTTAAGAAAACCCTATGAAATTCATGGGGTCACTGTAAATGGACAGGCAACTTGAAGGAACATACACACAAGCCTGAAAGATCAGAAGGCTGAAAGGAAAAGGACTGTGTGTAGATCTATCACTTTTCCTTTGGAAGTCAGAAGAATTTAGCAGTGAATGTCCACAAGCAAAGGTCTGGGTATACTGGACTGGCAAGGAGTTGCTATACCAGAGTGCCTCTGGACTACCAGTTAAAAGGGTTGGGTGTTGCTACCTGTTCTAACCGCAGATCCCATCACCAACTCATCAGGACAGGATAAGGAAGAGGCAAAGATATCCAGGGTGCTGTGTGGCTTCTCTCCTTTTTTCACCTCCTAGTCCTACCTTGGAGACCACTGAACACACAAGAACTTGGGAGGGGGGTGTTTACTCATCCTTCTATACTTTTCTTTCCTCCATCCATCTGCAGCAACTCCCACCAAGATGGCCCTCTCCCTCCTCACCACAGCCCCCACTATAGCTCCGTTATCTTGGGCCACTCTCCTGTCACACTGTTCCCGGTGCTGAATTTGCCTACCTTGCAGTGGCAGCTCTGAGTGGGACCAGGAGGGCAGTCAGGCTGTACAAGTTGAGAAGAAGCAGATGGAGCCTACCATCAGCCCCAGCCCTGCCCATCCCTAAACCTGGAGGACTCACTTGTGCTTCTGTCTAGCAAGCCATGCCCCTGGTTTTAATGCAAAATTAAAAGCATTACTGTTGTATAACTAAAAACAGACACAATACATAAAGAAAGATTCAAATTTACTTAAGAACCAAGCCTGTACTGCCACTGTTTATGATGGACACTGCTAATTTTTACTGTTAACAGGTTTCAGAGTATTTTAATGCAACTCTGAATATTTATTCCTGTCTCTCTCACATACATAGTCACTTCCTCACTTCATTTCAATCATCCTTCAGTCCTCAAACAGAAAGTGGGAGTAATGCGCAGACACTATTATTTTCTCAAGAGAAATCTTTCAAAGTTTGTATGGTTTGGCTGATTAATGGATCTCAACATCTTGCTTGATGGCCCACTAAGTACAGAAAAGTGGTGAGAAAGGTGTCCAGGGAACAAGGGGCAAGTCCAGAAAGAAGACAGGATGTGTTGCTTGAGGAAATTCATTGAGACCTCAGGCAGCATTAAGTGCAAAAACTGACTTTTAAGATAAAAGTTTTCCTTCTTGTTTTATGGTTCAAATCTGCCTTCAACAAATGAAATAGATAACCTTTACAACCAGATATAAAAAGTTAAAAGACTGCAGACAGAAGCACAGCTACAGTCTTAAGAAACTTTAGCATGGCAGTCAGAAAATTAAAACTGTCAAAAACATAAACACCAAATGACAGTAAAGATACTTATTTGAGAGCAATTGTGAAGCAGAACTGTAAGCAGCATAGTATTACATGGTTTATACTCAACCTGCACCAAAGCTCTGCAAAAGCTTTTTATAAACAGGATCATGGTTTTGTGAGGTAGTCTTTTTGTCTGAAAGGCAAATTTCCTCATCCTTAAAGGATTATAGTACAAAAGTATTATTTCACTGATGCACTGTAACTCTAAAAAATTTTAAGAAGACAGAAGAGAAGAAGACTTCCTTTTTTTTCCTTCCAGTATGTCTCAGAATTAGAAAGAAACCTACCCAAGAGTGCAAAGAAAACATTGCTGCTGGCGCTGGGAACTTCCACCAAAAAACATCCAAACAACAGAAATGTTGTTTGGATATCTTTAAAACAACCTGAAAACTAGAGCAATAAATATTGAAATCTCCTGACACATTTCCCCCGTCTGGAGGACCCCAGTGAGCAACATTTTCCACCCGGCTTCATCCATACTGGTCCAGGGTGTTCTTTCATTTTGGAAGTTTACAACGCCACCAAAAATTCCAAGATTTCTGTCAGAGATCCTAGAACCACATGCTGTCCTTCATGACAACGAGGTGATTCAGGATACTACCTGGGTACTATCCAAAGAAACAGAAGGAAAACAAAACAGGAATTGGCTACACTGATCTATATACAAGACTAACTCTGGCCCGTTCAAGAAACCACAGTTCAAATTCTGGCTTAATGTGACAAGTTAACATGGTGTTTATGAGCAACCATGGCTATCCTGATACTTCCAAGAAACTCCCAAAGAGAACTAGATAAATACAGCCCTCTACTGACATTTGCTCCTGCATTTGTCACCTGCCAGAGGAAGAGGTTCAGGGGAGGCAAAAGAAATTGCTTCCTCTCACAATGCATAATTCCTTTATGGAATTCATTGTCTCAACACTGTTGATAGGCACTAGCTTGGAACTACGAGACAATTTCACAGAAGATAAGTGCCTCAGTGGCCACAGCTATATGAAAGCACCAACATCTGAGTCATTATGAATGTTACTCACTGGAAAGCAACAGAGGGAGAAAAAACTTATTTCAGCCTTTGCTTGGGGGATCTGCGGAGCCATTTGGCTGATCACATCTAGAAGCACAATGCTGGACCTCTGACAGACCAATGATCTGATCCACCCAGAGCAGTTTCTGCATCTGTCTCCATTTCTCTTCCCTGGGAACTATACAAATTACATGACAGCTCATCTCCATTCAACCACAAAGCTCTCTGAGTGATCCTGGACCAATCACCACCTCTCAGCCTATCTTCCTCCACAGGATTGTTGTGAGGATGAAAATAAAGAGTAGAGGGAGTTCATGTTGCTCTGAATTTGAGGGAAAGTAGCGAAATACAACAAATAAATAAAGCTATTTATAGCTTTTGTTGCAATCTGAACTAGCAGGGGGTGAAACATACAGCTTCTAAATGTATAGTATTGTGCCAGCCTAAATACCCTAAAGGCACCAGATCCCGTCTCATCTTGAAAGCTAAACAGGATTAACTCTGGTTAGTACTTGTATGGAAGAATTGCCAACGAATCCCAGGTGCTGTAGGCTATATTTCAGAGGAAGGAAATGCAAAAACCACTTCTGTGGGTTCCTTGCCTAAGAAAACCATGTGAAATTCATGAGGTTGCCATGTCAACAGGTGATCTGAAGGCACATACGCACAGTCCAAAAAGGGGATTTCTAGAATTTGTGTGCTAGGAGAAGCAGGGCATGCTTAACATGGTCATCTTGAGTGGTGTCTCATGAACCTTTCAACTATACCTTAGGGAAAGTGTTTGATAATTTTGCTTTAATTCAGCCTTCTTTAACCTGGTGCCTCCAGATGCACTGGATTACAATTCCCATTAGTACCCCCAGCCAGCATTTCCAATGGCCACAGGAATTATGGGGGATTAGTTAGAGGAGAGTCTGAGTTAATATTCTGAAACTGCCATACAGTTCTTTTGTTCTTATTTTGCCTCCACTAATAGGAACTTTACAAGGTTTGTTTCTTAACAAACAAAAACCAACTCCTATATCTCACATCTTCTATTCTGGGACTACAAATTTATTTTGATGGCATTGAATTGCAATCTTTAAGGCCAGGAGCTATTTTAATAAATCAGCTTCAACCTCCTGTAAACAAAAAACAGGAGGAATTTATTCTGGCTGGATTAAAAGGAAGTCTTTCATAAGAGGTGCCGATAAGATCAGACCAAGCTGTCCTTCAGAGTCCTACTTACAAGCTAAGCCTTGGGAGATAGGGAAAAACTATTTGTTACTCCTACACAGAAAAACAATTCTATTTTTCCTGTTTTGCTACCCATTCATTAATACTGGCCATTTAAAATTTATATCTCAGAAACAAATTTTCCATTTGGTAGGCAGATACCACATTTTTAACTACTTTTCTGGATAAGGTATGTAAATAGATTTTTTTAAAAAAATATGTCAACAAGTTCTCTCACACAGACAAAAAACAGAATATGTTTGGTCTCCATTGAGCTGCACACAGCTTAATGCAGAAAGTCTATGTCTTGCATCCATTAAGGATCCAATTTCAATCTTCAACTAAAGGGCATTAAGAAGTTATAAGATAATTAAGGAAAACAGGCCCTGCTGCTCTTGCAAGTGAAGGAAGTCATAACAAGATTCTCATATTTATGATGTTCTGTAATAATCAGTTTAAGAGTAAAAAAGTGAGGATAAAGCAGGGTGGGCCAAATTAAACTCTGAGGCCAGACATAGACTATTTTTGCAATCCAGTTCCCCCACCACCACCACCACACATTGTTCCTTTCCTAACAAAAAAGAATGAACCTTCTCATCCTCCAGGACAGGGTGTACAACTTCCTGGTGCTGGGGGACTATGCTGTCCCCTGGGGAGCTTGGAAGGTCACACCACAACTCTTGAATTTTTTTTTTTTACTCTTTTGAGTTGAGGGGACTTGGGGTTCTCAAAAATAGACTTGGGGGATCACAGACCACATTGTTTACCACCCCTGCTCTAGAAGCAGTGATTCACCTTTTATCTATGCCACAGTTCTCCCCTGTGGGGGAAGAGGTACCATACATACTTCTGTATAAATCAACCTTGTATATAAGCTGAGGGCAAGCTTGGAGGACAAAATTATGGATTTTGATATGACCCATGGGAAAACTGAGGGTCATTCCACAGAGAAGGGAAAACACCAGTGCTGCCTCAGGGAAACAACTGTTCCGGCCGCCAATGCCATTTTTCCACCCAGGCATTCAAAAAGGCCTTTTACCACTCCACTCAAAGAAGGGGATAGTTCCTTTTTGACCTAAAGTACAGTGTTAAATTTTAATCATTTTTGGCTTTGAGCAGAGTGGTGAAAGGTGAGAGCACTGACCCCCACTACTCTCTTGGTGCTACTTTGCGGGGAAGCACCAAAGAGCTGTTGCCGCCATCATTTTCCTGCCCAGGCATTCAAAAAGGATAAGAGTGACACTGCAGCAGAGGGAGTAGAGGGGGTTGGCACTGTTTTTAGGTTCTGCCAAGATAAATTAAGCTCCCTCTTTTGGCCAGTCTACTCAGAGAAGAAAATAGTTCCTTCTTTGATAAGAGAAGTCAACCCCATTTCAGTGAGTCCATTTTCTGAGTAAAATTTTTAGACATATACATGAGTATGTACAGTAATAACTTCTCATGGCTAGAAGAAGACTGCTGGCTATTTCCATCTTCCCCATTTTTTGGCATTTCTGGCTACATGTGCCACTCCCAGGGGATCCCAAGGATAGATAACTGCCCACCAGACCCACAGAAACTCCTCATTTCTGGGACAGAGGAAGTACAGCCAATCTCACATTATTTTTTCCTGATTTTCTAATCTATGATAACTGAAGCCAAAAGAGATCTATGCTTGTAACAAGGCCAGGGAAAGGGAGGAGGCAGAATCTGGTCATCTCCTTTCTTCTGCAACCTTTTTTAAAACTTTTCCTGCAGTCATTCCATACTAACATTTTGAATTAGTTGCTTCAGTTGCTACAGACAAGCCCCAAAATAAACTGAAATAAAACAGTGAAAGGGAGAAGCAAGTGCAAGTTGAGTATTTCTTCCCCATTTTTCTGTGGGTTTTCTACTTCAGACTAATAACTTAAAGGGTCAAACTTATTTGTAAAAATCTTTGCACTGCCAATTAAATGCTAAAAGTTATATTTCACCTGGTTGGAAGCCTTTGTTTAACAAAGACTCAATGCTTTTAAGAAGTTTTATCTATGCATGTTTTCTCAGAAATAAAAAAGCACCACATTCGGTGATGCTTACTGCCAAGTCCACATCCTCAAGGATGCAATTTTAGAACCAAAGGATGCAGCTGGGAACAGTTGGAAGTTGGACATCATCTCAAAACTGGAGTACAGCAGATTCTTCTCCCATCCACTTTTCTACATTTGGGGTTTATGAAAGCGTTAGCAAACTGATAGCTCTGCATATGTAAATATGCTTTGTACCTTGTCAAACTGGGTTTTTCTTTTTATATTGGGCATTAAAAGTAATGCATTATTTGCATATGTTAACCATGGTCAGCTCAGCCCATTTGTCATGGAGGCCACTGAAGGAAAATACAATCTACCATTCTGAATGACCTAAATGAAATGAAGGGGCTTATATATCATTAAAAATTCTAATTAAAAATATATAAATCCCAGTGTACTTTTCCCAAAAGCCAATGAGAGGCATTTCAGTGAGCTTGTGGGGTAGGGGCTCCATTTGAGAAGCAGATGCCAGTCTAACCTATGAAAACTCATGGCATAAAAATTTCACCTTCATGGTGCTACAAGACGATAAGGGACTTTTTAAAAGTAAGCCTTCTTCCTTTATTTTTGTATTAACATTTCTTAGAAAATTCAAACTAAATTTCTTCCTAATTTGACCCATGTATTATGGTTATGCCATAAAAAATAGCTATTTGAAAGTATATAAAACATAATTTGGGGGAAAGAAGAGAGAAATCTGAAAAACATGAAAGGGGGGGAACCCTTTCAAACACTGTCCAGTGAATTTACAGTTTCTGAATCTCAAGTTTAAAAACTTTTAAAAATCACCTACAAAACTCCTCCATTATACAACTTTATGATTGGACAAATATGATTTTTATAAACACAGATACATCTGGACTTCGCAGCCAGCTAGCAGAAATGAATGTCTGGCTCGCAAACCTAGCCATAAATCTGTAGATTGCTACCTGAAATCTTAGGCAGACAACCCTGGTCAATACAGGGCACTGGTTTCATTCAGTCTAACACAGTTTTACATGTTCAAAACAGCCATGACAACATTTCAGTTCTTGCAATCACCCCAAAGACAAAGGGGGTCCCTAGCTGAGCTTATATAAAACTGTTTCCAAGAAACAGCTTAACAGAGTTTGAATTAACAAGCTTGTTATAAAACTGTACTTGAGGTATTCTAGTAACCGGACCATCATAATCACTCCATAGCTGCTTCTGAACAGTAGGATCACCACTGTCTGAAGGTAGCTGGAAGCAAGCTTAAATATTTGCTACAGGCAGCATCCAAATCAGGGGAGTAAATTTAAAGCACTTTAAAAAAAACCAACAACAATGAAATCTAATTACCCATCATTAAGCAAACTTTGAAGTGTATTTCGAAAGATACCATGTAAGATATGCCCCAAGTATTTGTTTTGTTTTAAATGAGTACAGTTTGGGCTTGCTGTGGAATTTGTTTAATTAGACAGTAGCACTGTGGTTAATCAAAAGTGCTTCAAAGGAAATATATTTTATGCTACATCCCAGCTGTCTGGAATATCATTCAGAGTATTTATACTTACCCTTCAAGTTTCACTGGGTAATATCACTGAGGAATATAACAGTGAACACAAAGGAATGTGAGGAAAGGGCAAGACGATTATTATCATCCTTTGAAAAACCTCTGCTTGAATCCTCCAGTGATTCCACTTCAGACCCCCCCCAAAAAAAACTGTAAATGGGTTTAGAGTATGGGTAGTACACAGGAAGCAAACTCTACTTTACTTCTGTTGTTACAATGCTGCTGTGATTTGGATTTGAGTCTGAAGTCAGAAACTGCATATACTCAAAAAATTATTTCTTGTTTTACCAGGACTGAAGTTGTTCATTTGCTTTACTTGTTTGTTTGTTTTTTAAATTATGCTTTCACGTATTATGAGCCTTCCAAGTCACCCGTCAACTCATGGTGACCGCATGAATTTCATACAGCTTTCTTAGGCAAGGAATACTCAGAGGTGGTTTGGCCAGTTCCTTTCTTGGAAATCTAGCCTACAGCACCTAGTACCCATTGGCAGTCTCCCATCCAAGTACTAACTAGGGCTGACCCTGCTTAGCTTCCAAGATCAGGATCTGGTGCCTTAATTCCATGGTGCAAGGCTTAACCTACCACAGGAATGAACAAAGCTGCTTTATACTGAGTCAGACCACTGGTCTCTTTGGCCCCATACTGTCAGCTCTTGACTGGTGGCTGTAACATCCTGTGGTTTCTGGCAGGATTCTTTCACAGTGCCATCTAAATAACATCTGGTCTGACTCTGCTTTGTTTCTGCCATCAGAGCAAGTATGCTCAGGCTACTCATAGCAGAAATGCAAACACAGAGAAACAGTTATAAAGCACTGAATGAGATAAATCGGTTATTTGTGTATGAAGTAAACCACATGGCCATTTAAAGTCCCCTTCCCTTCCCCATAAGACCATTACATCCACAATCTAAAGTTGCCCAGCTACATCCCAGGGTATCAAAGGAGGACACCTCTCAACAAGTCGGGCAGCAGCTCACATTCAGACTTACATTTGAAAGCAAACGTGGGTTTACTGTTACAACATGTGTAAAACACAGAAGCTAGAACTGCTGCTCTTTTGAAGAACAACGCCCAGCATCCAGTTCAAACTCGTCCAAGGTGTACTAATGACCCCGTCCTGGCTTCATTATTCAAGATCTACTTATATTTAGGAACTGAAGCAAAGTGTTAAACTTCTAACTGCATATTTTAAAATTTACATATGTTGTTAATACTAATTTATATAATTCCATCAGTATTTGTGGCCCTTGACAGTACAGGAGGATTAAGAGCCTACCCACAGAAATTTACAATCTAAAATATATGACACTAGGGAAAGAAGAGACAAATATGGCAGAACTGGTGTTGGGGAAAACAGGGAATCAATGCACAGATGTTACAGCTATACATTGTCAGGCCAAATTACAGGCCTGTAGGGCAACTAGAGACTTGCCGCAACTCTGCCCTATACTGTTATAGTTATTCCACTTTCAACATCCTGTGGAATTCTGGGGTTTATAGTTTACTGGGCCCAAACAGCTCTTTGGCTAAGAATTCTAAATGCCCCTCCCTAAACTGCAAACCCCAGGATTCCATAGGATGTTGAAAGTGGAATAATATCACTATAACAGTCTAGTGCGGAAATAGCCTTGTATTAAAGCTTTCATGGAAAAAGTAGGCTTTAAGGGAAGATTTGAGAAAAGTAAGAAGATGGTTCAGGTGTACTGGGAGCAATACATACTTAGCATGGAATGCAAAAAGATACTTCAATTTTTTGTTAAGCCACTGTATCCTGCAAGCTGATATTAGTCATTTCACAGCATATTTTCCCCTTCCACTTAGAAATATTCCAGTTTCAAATGCACCAAGAACAAGGGAAGAGACAAAGCAGCTTATTATATCTTTTTGTTTTCATGGTTTCTTTTTCAGTACACAGTAAACAAAGAAAAGATCTTGTTTTTGTACAACTTCAAGACTAGAGCAAGGAAACATCAGAGTCTGGAATACAATTCCAGAATCCCCCAGTTGCCTTCTGGGAACTATAGTTTTAAAAAGTAATATTTCCAGGCTCTGGGAAGGATCAACTGGCCCCACCCAAGATTCAGGAGAGTAACAAGAGCTTATAGTTTGTGGCTCTTCCTTCAGCCAGAAAGACCACAATCAAAACTGTTAGACATGCTTGTGCATGAATGCAATTTACGGTAGGCAGTTTTGTACAAAGAATAAACTGCATATACAATTTATGTTTTTTTGTTTTTAAAAACTGCAAAATTCTGAGCCCAACATAAATCACCCACAAGTCTAGAGATCATTTTAAAAACAGAGGACTCCAAACAGAGTCAGATATGTGTATGGACACTTATAGAAGTCACTTCTTCTGTGATCAAGGAACTAGGATTGTCAGGCCTCAGTTCATCTGAAAGGAATGAAAAAACTGTCACCCACCTGTTGCTCCTCAGCTGTAGTAGTGTATATATTTAATGTTCAATAATATTTTCGGAATGCCTATTACCTCACAACCCTTGCAATAATCTCATGAATACAAGGTCATCATTTTCATTCTGCAAGTGAGGAACCAGTACACTGCTGAGGCACAACAAATTATGTCATAGCCACCTAAATGAATTGTATGACTAAGCTGGGTTCAGACTGCCTTTGATTATATCCCACACATTATTCATCAAATGATTTAATATCTCCTTTGGGTACACTCAGGAACATCTGCTGGTCACACTGCACTAGCCAATCCTTATGGGTTGTGACACACTCCCCAGCTCCCATGGGTCCAGCCATCTGCAGCAAGAGTCTGAGATAAGCAGAGCTTGAAACTTCTAGAAGGCTATAAGCTGAAGCCTACAGATATGAAAGAGAATGAGGGAGAGAGAACTGTTGCTGATATAAGCATCTTACAATACAGATGGCTGATTGTCAGGAGCGGCTTGCAAGGAGGTGGAAAAGTCCTGCATGACAGCAGCATTACAACAAAAAAGCTAGTAAAACCTTAAAGACTATCAAATGTTATTTGGCATAAGCTCTCATGGACTGCAGGCCACTTCACTAGAGGCAGTGACCGCTTCAGTTGGCAGATATTTATACACATACTGGGGAAAAGGCAGAAAGTGGGAGAAGTGAAATGCAAAATATACAAACACTGATTACTATCTTAACAGGAATTCTTGGGGGTGGAATACAAGATTTACAATCTTTTGCAATCTCTGGCTAGGTCTCTCTTTTTAATAAAAAGCTGGTATCATGCAAAAGCTCACAGCAGTTCACATAGGACTTCCAGTGTCAAAAGGACTAATGTCAATCATCAGGTTGCCCTAGAACAGAAGCACTTTCAAGTCCTGCTATTCTCTCTACCCACATTTTACAAATTGTTACCATTTCCACCTTTGTACTTTATCAATTTGCTGCTTTATCAAATTGGGAGTGAAGGAACATTTCCACAATCAAGACCAACAGATAAGAAATCAACCACACTCAAGACACTGAATACTTACATCACTTTTCCTGAACTTTGCTTTCAAGCTCTTCATGCTTTTTTCATTCAAACTTTCAAACCTTGAATTTTTCAACACCTAGATAAAAAAAAATAAAAATAAGTAAGTGCCCAGTATATTCCACCTAAGTTCCACAGGCCCTTCCCCATTCCCTTAAACTGGAGAAAGTAGTTTTGAATAAAAGGGATCAGTTCACAAATATTCCTTAAATCGATTCCTGAAATCATACCTATTAGTTAGCAGACCATTTGCAGAATTTCCCAGTAGTCTTTACCAACCTAGCATCCTACAGACTTGTTGAGTATAGTCCCAATCAGTCACTGGGAATTACTGGAAAGAGCTTGAGAAAGTAACTAAATCCATATGGCCACATTTCTATACAGTGACAAAGGAAGCAGATTTACTTCTGGATGTACATTTTTAAAACAGCACTGGCAAATGCTAGTTAAGCATAGCATGGTAACAACTGTATAAACTTATTACTTCAATTACTTCATAAATGTGTGTCACAACAGCATCTATATGGGACAGAAACAGTCTGTTATACAAGTGTCATGTCTGTCTAGAAAATGTACAAACAAGAAATAGTGGAAAGACAGAGTGCAGCCTCATTTTTATGGATGACTATACCTCTTGACATCATTCTCAAGGGCAAAAAGTATTTGATTTCACAACTGGCAAATTATCCATCAGTTTTCTAAGTCATGTCACAGTGAGTGGGTCTCCAGAAAGGACTGAGCTGCCAACAGGGCCTATACATGGCTCTTACTGCGTTTTCCAACCAACATGCCAGCAAAAGCTGTTCTCTCACACTCAGCAGAGTCTTTCTGGCCACTGACTAATACAGTAGCACATTTGAGGCTAAGTAAGAAGAAATGTCTAGCCCAAGGCTTCACTGACACAGTTAGCATGGAGTAAAACTCTCTGAGGATAAGCATACATACCAAATGGATGGAGGGGGGTTGTGAGAAGTAATGAAATTGTGAAACATACTTGGGTGGTGATATGTATCAATTTAAGAATCGTCCTAAAGAATAGTTAAAAGAACAAAGGTTGGAAACAGGATTTGCATGTATATTTGGATAAGCAGATAAATAAAAACATAGTCAAGAAGTCTTTTTCTAGTGCATCAGTATTGATAAAGGATCAGTACAATAATGTCTTAAAACAGGCATGAGGAGAATCCATTTGAGTGTGCAACCCTGCTGAAAACTACGTGTTTTAATATACCTTGTGTGTCAAGAAAAAACTACCTCTCTTCAAATCATTGCTAACAGATGAGAATTTGTGTATATATCTCAGTTCAGCAGTTTCTTACTCAATATCCCTTTAATTTTGTCATTTTTGTTCAAGAACTGCTAACTAGAGATCTGAGATAAAATGTAGAAGAAGACTAGAACCTTCTACAACTCCTTTTGAGGATGTTCCAATTTCTAATGTCAGATTTCACTCATTTATCCTCTGGCACAGAGAACTTGCTGTCTGTCCCATATAGAATGTAGAAGGGTACTATTGCATGTGTGTGTGCCTTCAAGTCACTTGTTGACTTATGGGGACCCCATGAATTTCATAGGATTTTCTTAGGCAAGAATAAGAGGTGGTTTTGTCACTTCCTTCCACTGAAATATAGCCTACAGCACATGGTATTCATTGACAGTGTCCCATCTTAGAACTAACCAGGGCTGACCCTACTTAGCTTTCAAGATCTACATGGCAGGGGGTTGGACTGGATGGCCCCTGTGGTCTCTTCCAACTCTATTATTCCATGATAGGATCTGGTGCCTTCAGTATATTTAAGCCCTTCCTATCAACTTAGAGTATGAACAAGTATGAACCTTTGATGCTGTGGGTGACATTATACAGCCCTGAAATGTTGCTGCCAGAATAGATGTGGGGACAGAGTTGACATCTTGTGTTTGTAGCAAGATCTTGCTCCCGTATTTCCAAGCATGCTATGTGTTTTGTTGTTGGTGAGCAACTGTTTAACACTGGGGGGGCAGTGAGTAAAGGTCTGCCCCGTCATAACTTGATTTTAGACACACATCTGCAGAAATTGCATGCAAATGTAACATGACTACAGTGGACCTATTTGTGACCTCCAGAACTGCAATTCCCAGCAACTATGGAGTGTTGTGTCCTATACATAAAACAGCCACAATGTGAATGCAAATGTGCTGAAGTGTCTACACACACATTGCTGCCATTTAATAATATGGGATACAATCATTCAGAGTTTTTGCCATTTGGAGGGGGGGGGGTCCTGGAACCAACCCCCTCAGAAATGGAGGGTCTATTGTATACCTGCATGTCACAAGAATCAAGTAATGCATTGCACAACCTTGCAAATGCCATTACTGAGAGGTTATTCCTGTTCTTCCATCACAAAATAAATTCCTCCATTGTTAAACACACCAAAACCAGTCAAGTGCTACTTGGCAAGGAAAACTCTTATTCATGAATTCTTAAGAGCAGAACTAACAAGGATAATTTAGTGAAACTAGAAACCCAATAAACTATTTTTTAAAATGACCTCTAAAAGGAAAAGAGATCATAAAAATATGGAAACTATGGTCTTATTCCTCTGTGGCTTTTTTTGAAATCAAGAAGTAATTTACCAACAGCTCCAGCTGCTTTAAGACTAGAGACTAAGTGCATCTTGAAGTCTCAGTACTAGATTATATTTGGGTATGTGAAACTCCATTTCTGTGTACTTGATGATTAGCAGCTGAATATGCAAGGTGAGAGGAGAAATGAAAGAATCTGTTGTTGAATATTTGCTGTGGCCTATTTACTTTTAAAGCCATTGCTTGTAAACATTAAGCAATGAATGAACCTCTATGTTTTTTAAGCTTTGCAATTAAAACTCTGCTTGTCTTGCTATAGGACGGGTGGAGGATACCAGACCCTCCAGATGTTTCACGGAAACTCCTATCAACCCTACCTAGCATAGCCAATGTTTAGTAAATTGCATACCAGCAAAATGGGGGGAGCATCTTCCCCATCCCTACTCAGTGGTATAAATAAGGAGCAGGCCAGCAAAGGAGGGAGGGAGCATTACTGCAGCTTACTTGGTTTCCAAGCTGGATGCTCAGGATGAAACACAGAAAGCTGCTTTCCACTGAGGCAGAGACTACTGGTCCATCTAATCCAGTGGTTCTCAGCCTTTGATCCCCCAGATGTTTTGGACATCAGTGCCCAGAATCATCATCACTGGCCACGCTTACAGAGGCTTCTGGGAACTGAAGCACAAAAAGGCCAGAGCAAAGGTTGGAAACCCCTGATCTAACTCAATAAAGCAGCTGCAACTTTTTACACTTTCAATTAGGGGTTTATGTCAATACTGTCTAGAGATGCTTCAAATAAAAGTGATAAAGATAAATTTTAAAAGTGAACAATTTTATGGAAGAGGAGGCAAACAGCCTGCTTGTGGTAGCTGACAGTTGCCCAAATAGGTAGGAATATAATGACAGTACCCTAAATTCACTACTTGCATTTGCCCTATATTAGGGAGAAAATCAGAGTGAAAACTGGAGAGAATTCCTCTGCCTTTAACAGTTGTGTGGAAGAGGGAATGTCAGCACTGTTGCTTGTCATGTAACCAGGTAAGAAGCAACACCTGCTGAAATTTCCACTTCTACACAATCATTAAATGTACAGGAGACCTCTCCAGTTTTCACCCAGCAACACTGACCTGCATCTATCCTCCTTTTGGGTTGGCATGTTCTTCTCTCCCACGCTCTGTTTTTTTTTTGTTTGCTTGTTTGTTTGCTTTTTGTTCATGAGTCAAAGCTCAATCTGTTGCTTCTCATGGCAAGAAGGTTCACTGTAGAAGCTCTCCTGGCTGCAATTCGGGAAAGAGGGGACCATCATCTTATAAAGCAGGGGTGAGAGAAGTGCAGCGCATGGGCCACATGTAGCTCCCCCACGGTTCATACCCTCTTTTTTTAAAAAAAAAGTCTGAAAATGCCTACAAATGGCCTCAATTCTGCCATGGTTTTAGCCCCCCTCAAGCTGTTTTAGACTCTTTTCAAAAAACAGGAAATGATCCCAAATCACTTCCTGTTTTTTATACAAGGCCTCTCTTGGGCCTAAAACATTGGGGGGGGGGAATCCATGGCAAAAATGCCCTATGCCCACAAGATAGGATTTGAGGTCAAAACATTTTTTAAAAAAGTATTGTCAGTGATGATTGCAAAGGAATTGTAGTTATCCAAGGTCTCCAGAGAGCCAGTGTGGCCCTCTAACAGCTGCAGGGAGCGGGATGGTTATATCTCATCAAGTTGTGCCTGCTTCTTCTCCCATCTTCTGAACGAAGCATCCAGTCATTATGAAGAGAGACAGTGCTCTGCTAGAATCATTCTATCTCTTCACTGAAGTTTTAAAAGGAGCTACTTCCTTCCATGATTGCTTGGTTACACATTTTAGAGTAGCTCATGTGAGTCACTGTCTTGTCAGAACTGTCAGCACAGAACATAGGTTCCTCAACACCTATGAGTCACGACAAAACTGATTTTGCCAAGAGACGAGGAAAGATCACCAATGAGATTTTGTTTTCTTCTGCTTTGGGGTCATGCTGGACCATATATACTTAGAAAGGCATTCTTATCTCCAGTAAAAGGATCCGTCTACTTCATAAATAAAACCACAGAAATTACTAGACATCAGAGGACAGATGCTGTGTTATGGCCTCCCTCCGGCAACCCTTTGCTTTTCAGTGGCAGAGTACATGCTTTGCATGCAAAAAGACCCTGATTCAATCCCTGTTTGTCTTCAGTTAGAAAGGATCTGCGATGGCAGGCTTGGGAAAGCTATCCATCTGAAACCCAAGAAAGAGGCTGCAGCTCACAGGAAAGGACCATGGATCAGCATCAGATGACGCTTTGTATGCAGAAGGTCCCAGATTCAATCCCTGACATCTTGAAGTAAGCTCAGAGCTGGAAAGGAAATTACTGTTTGGACTACCACTCCCAAAATCCTCCAGCAAGTATTGCCATCAACCACATTGGCTGAGGAACTCTGGAAGCTGTAATCGAAAAATTTAATTTAAACATGTAGGCTCCATTCTGGACCTACTGCTAAATGCAAGGAGATTAAAGAAGAAAAGAGAAACAGGATAGTCAATGGACGCACTGACATGGGCTGAGAACAATGGGAACAAGTGCCCCACCACTCAGTAAAGAGAAAGGTCTTCTATAATAACTCAATGGCATGCAAACAGGGAGACACATACACTCACATCACTTCATAATGTACAGGTATTGACCTTCCAGATATTTGGGGCTTCAACTCCAACAGACCCCGGCCAGCAGGATTTTGAGATATAGTCTGGGACATCCAAAAGGCATCAGTTTGCCTTGCTGATTCTGCTCAATGAAAACCAGAGTGTTACTGCATGGACAGAAACTGTCTTGTCGCTTAACAGCAGAGGTCACCAGAAACAGCCACAGCTTTTTCTCCAGTGGAGTCCCTGAGAACAGCCCTAGTACTTTCCCATATAAATGAGTGATTTTCATTCACTCCATGGAGAAAGTGAACCCATGCATGTAGGTACATGTGTACAGAGGGCAAAATCAAAACCCTGCCTGCTAGATAACCCATGAGGTGTTCAATTTTTTATTATTTATTTATTTATTGTGCAGAGGACACATTATAAAAGCTCTTTGACCACATACAGCCTGCCTGTAACAACAGGGAGAATTTGCTTGGAAACTAGAAAAAATACTAAGACTATATTGGTATGTGTGCATACAAGTATGTGCATGTACATACACATACCTGACTCATACATGACCTATATAATTTCAATCATCTCACCACTGCAGAGATAGCAAGAATCGTAAGACTTGGTGCCTCAGAATCCCCATTATCCTTCAGCTACCAAAGATGTCGAAAGCCCATGTAAAACAATAAGGGATAGGTCTCTCTGTATGCGTTTAAGTATTATGCTCTTAAAGAATTCAATTCTGGCAGTATTAACAGAAAAGAGATCAGTGTATTAAGCTTCACAGAATGAGGGCAAATGTACGTTTGCCAAAGAAAATGAAATAATCCTAACATTCAAAGAACAATGAAACATGGGGATATCCAAAGCAATTCATTACTAGGTACTTTTGCAGACATCAACATCACAATTTAATATAGCACAGCGCATTCAATTTTCCAGCTTCAGAGGTAAAGGAAAGAGGAAATGGAATGTGCACACTAGTCCAACTGATGTTCTCAGCTGAAGCTCAAATAGTTTGTTTGTTTGTTTGCTTCAGATTTATTAAAAACTATCTGAAGTGGTTTCCTGTTAAAATACAATGTCTGTCTCACAAGAAAGTCACACATTCAGATTATCATAGGAACCAAAAATATTGTGAGTTTTCCCCTTCATCGGAAACATTTGCTTGTGGGGAGAAAAATTCCATTTGCTTTGAAAAGTTTTGAATTTTAAAAATTACAAACCCCTTCATAAATCATATATCATGCTGCCTGTGCAATCTTGTGTGACTATGGAGAGGGAAGTCTTCCTCTCTACACCTAAGAGCATTTGTAAGTACAGTTTACTTCTCTAGTGGCAAGCCAAGAGTAAAATGTGGCCAAATTTAGAAAATCAAGGGGGGGGGACGGCTTACTATGGTAGTAGTTCCTAAATCTTCTCAAATTTTCCACAGAAAGCTCTCCTCCTTCATCCACTGCCAGCATTCTCTTTCCCTGTTTCACTTCTCAGAAAATTATAGCTAGTTTTTCTGTATTTCACTTTTTAAAAAAAATCATCCACAGATTAACTTGGCAATTTTTCTCAAACAGAAGACAAGTATTTGAAAACAGGAGAACAGTGATATATCTAAGGCAGGGACAGGGAACTTGTGGCCTTCTAGATGTTCTTGGATTCCAATTCCAATTAGCCCTAGACAGCACAACCAATGATTAAGAATGATCGAAGATATATTTGAATAAAAGCTGGAAAAAACAGGCTCTATATTCTTTAAAGCTATCTGCCAGCTGACGTGACATTTGAATGAATAACTTCACTTAACTACTACAGCAAATCAATTATTAGGGAGAACTAAAGTAAGAGGTTGCAACACAATTCATGGCGGATAAAAGATCTCAACTCACAACCACAATGATGCAGCTGTATTATTTAAAATATTTTTACTCTGCTCTTCTGCCTCCTCTCTCTCAAGAAGGCTCCCAAAGATGCTTCTGTTCTCAGACATATAATCTAAGGCACAGCACAAAAGAAGTCTTAACAGTGAACACACAGAATGCTCAAAGAGTAGCAAAAAGCTGATGTTCTCACAGCTCAGCTGAGCCGTGTCCCGTCTTTCCCTCGGTCATAGCCCGGTATGATGGCATCACTGAATGCATCACCTGAAAAAGCATGTCATGTTTTTTCTGGGCAAATATTAAACAGGCTTATCAATTTAGTCTTTATCGTTGAAGTGCACATAAAGTTCCTATTCCAGCTAATATATAGCCTATCAGGGACATCTTTGCTTCTGTGGTTAAAAACGAGAACACACCACCCACAACACTGCCACATATCCCTATTCAAGAAACTTTTCAAAGAGACTCACTTCACTTGGTTTACAAAGTAAAAGCCTACTCCCTCTCTAAAAAGTCAGAATAAGAAACTCTTAGAAGATTTCTCTGCCTCTCCATCACTACTTCTCCTTTTGCTTCATTAAATGCTAACGTTCCTTCTGAGCCACTAACCTAGTTTTTATCTTCAAATGCAAGTTCTGCTGTTCCATCAATTAGCCACAGGCTCACTGTTGCACTGTTCAGCTGTCGACCTGAATATCCAGCCCTGTCAAATCTATCATCTAGTCACCCTCCAGTCAAACAAAAGCAGCACCAAACCTTCTATCAGGCTTACTGCTCTGCCAGAACACTCAAAACCTTCACATTATGGCTCAGCCATTGCTCATTTTCATTTAAGATTTTGTCATATTTAAAGATGAAAAGCCCTTTGGTCATTTGCTTCCATCCTTATACTTTCTTAAAGATTATTACTTATTCCTACTTGACTTCAGTTTCTGTTATTTCAACCCCAGCACTAGACACTACAAGCTCTGATTCTAATTATTTCATATTATAGAGTACGTTTTTAGTAGCCTTAATATTAATTTGTGACCTGTGGGAAAGAAAAAGCCAAGACTCTATCCCCAAACATGGGGATTATCAAGAATCCTCTACCATGGTAAACACATCTCATTGTTTCTTCTTAAGACAACAACAATCTCCTTTCCCATGTACTGTGCTTATTTCAGGGGCAAACAGATTTCAGGTTTCCTGGTTTCCTTGATATATTTTGATTTCATTAGAATCCAGAGATTTACCAACTGATATAAACACACACACATTTAAAACTAAAGAACTCTGAGATCAGGAATTTGCTTTGAGTACCAGAACTCACAATCCTTCCATGCATCACAAGCCTTCCATGCAACCACCTATTCCTGATCTAGTCAAGCCTTCTTAATTTCAACAGTATAATTTAGGATCCCAGAGGATTATGGTGCTCTTCTACTGGGAGTGAGAAATCTTTGCTGATACAGTGGAAATCTATCATACTCCCTTTTCTGCTCAGTCTGCTCTACAGTACAGGATTTAGTTCTGGGATCTCCAAGCACATACATCATTAAGACACTATCAGTTACAACTAATTATCCAGTATTGTAATACAAAAAAGAAGAACATTAAAGACCAAAGTAAACAATTTCCATAGTGCTTAATATCACGGTTGTTCTAAAATGAACAAAATTCTGGTGAAATAACAAACTAAAAGCCACTATGCTGTCCACACATGACAATCTGGTAAAGACGTCTGTCTGGGTAAGATTCCAAGACTTAATTGAGACTTCATGCCAGATAAGCATATGTATGTTTCAAGATGTAAAATTTAATTCTCCACTGAAATACTATGCTCTCTCAAGGTTTTCCCAGAGCCAATTAACCATCATAATGAACAGAGGCTTCATCTGAACCACTTGGTCACTACTGTGCCAGATGAAAGATGCACCAAGAGAGCCAAATGTGCACCTCTAGGAATAAATGCAGTGATTTTAATTCACTATAATGGACAATGCTCTCTTTTCAAAGTGTTTTTAGACAGCTATGTCAAAAACTGTTTGGGAGTGATGTTTGAAGGATCAGCTATTTCTATTCTCCATGAACTCCATCCTGGACAAGCTGGCTGGGGGTGACAGTAAATGCAATACAACACATCTGGAGGGCACTAGGTGGGCAAAGGCTCCTGAAGCTATCAGATGAATATTTATTGTATGACTCTTTGATGGTCAATCAGCAAATGTGTGCCTTTCCCAGTATGTCAAGGGTGAACGCTGGTTTTAGTACAGTATCTCATAATATATCCAACATGCTAGCTGTAATCCAACATTCCCTCAGTGTACCACTAGCTGTAATCCAATATTCCCTCAGTGTACCATAAGGATCTGCATGCGGACATACACTAGGCCAAGCCATATGCCCACTCTGCCACTGACTGAAGAGCCCCTGAAGCTGCCCTGCACATCAGTTACCTGGTCTATGGGGAGGAGGCAGGACAGAAGAAGTATCTAGCTCATAGCTAGATGCAAAATGATGACACCAGCACAGAGACTGCTGAGGATCTCAGTGCTGATATCACCATTTTGCATCTGGCTATGGGAACACAGCAAGATGGAGCAAGGACAGCCACATGGGGTGGCTTCATGCGCTCTGCTGTACCTTTGGCTGGGGGGCTTTGTGCACCGAAAAGGATGAGAATGCCAACCCCTGAAATGCCTGAAAAAGGGTATCTGTACATGTAAGGAAAACGTGTTTGTGGACACCTGTAAGTGGAAGCTAGCTGTTGTCTCATTCATTTGTAGGGGATCAGTTCAAATGAGAAGACATGGACAAGACGGGTGTAGCTGTTCAGTTTACAACACACTTTCATTCCCCTTTGCCATCTCAACATATTCAAACTATTCAAGTATGGGAGAGCTTGCTCAGTAGGTTCAGAAGTGGTGCATGCACTCTTGTCTTTTCATATGGAGGTGTTGGTGCATTCCCTCCTAAAAAGGCCCTCCTTGGATATGAAGAACAATATCAATAATGCTCGGTCAATCACTCCCCTTTCTGAGAGCAATATATTTGAGAGGATTTTGATTATTCAGCAGGAAAGATTACTGAGGCCGCTGCAAACTGTCTTCATCTGGATTCAGGCCCTGGGACAGAACTGCCTTTAGATGTCCTGCACCTAGAGTGCTGGAGAGAGAAACTGAAAGAATGCTGTGGTAATATCTCAGCAGCTCTTCCTACCACTGAGCACAGTATCCTCCTGGATCACCTCCACAAGTTGGGATCACTGCTTCTGATCCTACTTGTCGAGTTGGTTCCAAGAAGGAGCAGTGAGTGATCCTAACATCCAGCATATCCCAGCAATTATTCATGGGGTGACACAGGGTACATTTCTTTCTAATGCTATTTAACATATATAAGAAAAGCGTAGGGACAGTGATTACATTTTGAGTGAGGTGTAATTTGTATTGGAAGTTGCTTTGAGATTCTCCCTCCCTAATGTATAGTAATTGATCTATAGACTAATCAGTCATTATTATTTATTACCAAATGTATCAGAAACCATTCAAATTAGCACTCTACTAAGCTTAGTCTTTTAACGAGGTCTCCACTGATTCCATGATTTGCAAATCAACACAATAGGATAACAGGAAAAGAAATATAGAGGGATGGTTATCAGTCTCCCCTTCCCATTAAAATGAAATAATGCCTATTTAAATAAAAAAAAATCCAAGGTTACAACCACCTACTGTTGTCTGGTACTCTGCATATGTTTGTTCTCTAAGATCAACAGCTGCCATAAGAAACTTCATTTTCTTAATACAGTTCTTCCAAGCATACTCCCTTTCAGTCTGTCACTTTGAACTGCTACACTTGCTAACCATGAAATGAAACATTTGGCTTAGCACCAAAACGCAAGGTGAAAGGACAATTGCAAGCCACAATCAAGCGTGCCTGCTCCTTTGTATCCTGGCAATCATCAAGAATCTGGCTACGTCTGCTGAATCTTATCTGTGCTGTCACCACCTTTGATAGCTAAAAGGCAGAAAAGTGTTCCTTTCTACTGCATTAACTATTAGATTCAACATACAATTGAGTTCCACACTCAGCTATTTCCTTGGTCTTTTTACATCTCACATAGAATCATAGAATCATAGAAATGTAGAGTTGGAAGAGACCACAAGGGCCATCCAGTCCAACCCCCTGCCATGCAGGAAAACCCTCAAAGCACTCCCGACAAGTGGCCATCCAGCCTCCGCTTAAAAACCTCCAAAGAAGGAGACTCCACCACACTCTGTGGCAGCACATTCCACTGCCGGACAGCCCTGACTGTCAGGAAATTCCTCCTGAGGTTCAGGTGGAATCTCCCCTCCTGCAGCTTACATCCCTTGCTCCTTGTCCTGGTCTCCAGAGCAGGAGAAAACAAGCCCACTCCCTCCTCGACATGACATCCCTTCAAATATTTAAACATGGCTATCATGTCCCCTCTCAACCTTCTCTTCCGCAGACTAAACATACCCAGCTCTCTAAGTCTGTCCTCATAGGGCATGGCTTCCAGGCCCCTCACCATTTTGGTTGCCCTCCTCTGGACCTGCTCCAGCTTATCCATATCCTTCTTGAATTGGGGTGCCCAGAACTGGACACAGTATTCAAGATGAGGTCTAACCAATGCAGAATAGAGTGGTACCAATACCTCCCTCAATCTAGACACCATACTCCTATTGATGCAACCAAGAATTGCGTTGGCCTTCTTGGCTGCCGCATCACACTGCTGACTCATGTTCATCTTTAATTGTACACTTTAACAATGTGGTGTGTGGATGTGACAAGGAGAGGTCTGACAAGACACAGTCAGGACTGGCCATGGCTCCCCCAGCGGAGTGTTATGTTCAGAAGTAAAGAAGAACTTATTGCTGTGCCATGTGTGAAACAGGCACCAACAGTCTGTGGTCTAGGCAGATCCTTGCTTGGGTCCCAGATAAAAACGAGAATCTCTCAGAGATCCAAGCATAAAAATCCACAGTTGTAGTGACAAGCTAAAAAACAAGATAAAAACACACAACATTTGTTTGCTGAAATTGTAAGTGCATCTGATAATTTCAGCCTAATCCAGTACAGAAGTCAGTGCAAACCTGCCATGTAATCAGATGTCACCACCATTTGATATGCACTTATACACATAAAAAAAACAAAAGTGCCATCTCCTTAGCCTCCATGCCAGTCTCATCCACTTTTCACATTTCTTCCAATTCTTACGGATGTGCTGCATATGGTTTTATAGTGCCCTGGCTATCTAATATATTCATTGTTGTTGTAGGGTCTCAACCATATCATATGGTTTTCTTGGCAAGATTTATTCAGTTTGCCACTACTTTTTTCTAAGGCCATTTCCGCACTACCCTGTTACAGTGCTACAGTTCCACTTCCAACCTCCTGTGAAATTCTGGGGTTTGAACTTTACTGAGGCCACAGAGCTCTCTGGCTGAGAATTCTAAAGGCCCCTCCCTAAACTGCAAACCCTAAGATTCCGCAGGATGTTGAAAGTGGAATAATAGCACTATAACAGTGTAGTGTGGAAATGGCCTAAGGCTGAGAGACAGTGTGACTTGCTCAGGGCCACCCCATGGCTAAGCAGGGATTTGCACCCTGGTCTCCTGGTGTCCTAGTCGAACAATGAAACTATTACACCAAGCTCAGTCTCTTACATGTAATTATATATAAGTAGTTGCTTATATCCAAGGCTTTCATCCAAGGACATCAAGGTTGCACACACAGCTTCTCCTGCTTCCACTTTATCTTCACAATAATCCTGTGAGGCAGGCACAGGAGGCTCATGGTGTGAGCAGAGGGAGGCACCTGACTCCAAGCCTCAATGATGCTTGAATCACAGGGTGCCACTGGAGGCAAGTCATACTGGAAGAGTGTGTGGCTAGTTCAAAATCACACAATGAGTTGCATGGCTCAGTCGGACCTTGACTGTGGATCTCTCAACTCCTGGTCCAGCCCTCCAATCAATACACCACATTGGGACTTTAAAGTAAGTACAGTCATTCCTCCACATTTGCTAGGGTTAGGGGCACAGGACCCCCGTGAAAGTGGAAAAAACGTGAATCACTCTAGACGCTCCCAAACCATATTTAACACACAAAAAAATCACATCACCATATTCAACCCACTGTGGATTCCTTTGAGACATCAGGGTCCTTCACAAGGCAGAAGTGGGCAGCTGGTGGGGCTGATTGCCACCTCCACTGCTGCCCCACACCATTTTTAAGAGGGTCTTACAAGCCTCCTTCACAGTTTCTCAGTCTCATGAGACTTGCAGTCCCTATGGCATAGGGAGGCAGCAGAAGTGATAGCAAATAATCCATGAAAAATCAAATCTGCAAAAGTGAAACTTGCACACGTGGGGGGGCTGACTGTACTGCAGTGTAAGAGAAGACGGAAAGTGGTTCCTATTCCTTACTAGCACCGTCCAACTTATAACAATGCATGAGTTAAAGAATAGTTTCCCATCAATCATAGCTATATCCTTTGCTTTTCATGAGTAGAACATTTCTACAAACCAGAAATTTATTTACTTATTTAGAACTTTTACATCCATCCTTTTAGCCAGAAAGGTTCCTGAAGAAATCTGTCACTTAAATAATACAAATGTGCCTTCTCTCAGGCTTCCAACCCAAAATTAAGACATGACACACAAAGAATGAGGAATACAGAAGGAGGAGAAAAACAGTAAAGTTCCAGTGATTATAATGAGAAACTGAGTAGAAACATTTAGGAAACCTGTTGGAAAAAGTTCTGCCTTTGATGGCAGCCAGCTTGTTGCCAGCCATGTAGAACTGCCACACAAAGGTAAAACCTCCTTTCTTTTGGTTTCCAAGCTTAACCATGGTTGTTTTTTAAGGCTCACCAATCATGTTAGGAATTTAAGCATTAAGTACCCTGAAAGGATAAATCATCTCAGGAGGTGAGAAAAATACGCCAGCTTAGGCTAAGCAGGTTCTCTGCAATGGGATCTTTGCTGCTAAATATGTGCAAAGGGAGAAATACGATGCTTTGGCGCTACCTTGGCAGAGCAGATAAGCAGGGTCTTTTCCTTTCCAAAAAAACCTGCTTGGAGGCTTCCTTGACAGAGGAGGCAAACCGAACAATTACGGTTTCTTTAGCACTTAACCTTTAGCCAGTGATTATGACTCACAGGTAAGCTGCCGAGCGGTCAGCTTCACAGAACGACCGGGCGAGCCCAGACCCCAGCAAAGAATGAGAGAGATCCGGAGTGGGGAGAACCGGACTCTTCCCAACGGGTCGCACCCGAGCCACAGGGTGAGCCTCCTAAAGGAAAATGTATCACCGACCCTGAGGCGGGAACGAATGAGAGGAAGAGAGGCCATTTCCACGCCAGCCCAAGGCCCCTCCCTGAACTGCAAACCCCAGGATTCCACAGGCTGTTGAAAGTGGAATAACCGCACCACAACAGTCTGGCGTGGAACTGGCCGAAGAGCGCGGAGGAGGAAAAGACGCTTTCCCTGGGACAAAGCCGGCGCCTCTCCCCCCATCTTCCTGGAGGAGCTTCGCCCCCCGTCTTACTCCCACTTAATGCCGGCGAAAGACAGACCTCCCCTCCCCTTACAACAGACCTCAACGTCCGGCCTTTCATACCGTAAAGAGGAACGGGGGGGGCGCGGGAGGCGGTCGGACGCCTCGGCCCCTTCCCGCGCGTGGGCGCGCGGCCGCGTGGCTCCTCCGCCTCCGGATCCGCCGCACTCTTCCCGCCTCTTCGAAACTTCCCCGAAGGGCCAAGAAAACACGAGGGATAGCAAGCGACCCCCTCCTCCGCCTCACCGCCTTCTCAGCCTCCTTTTTCCCAAAAAACGCGGCGGGGGGGACAACCATGGCCCCGCCGGCACTCACAGCCCTCGTCTTCCTCCATCCCGGCGACTTCGGACTGCAACCCCCATCATCCCCCGGACAACACGAAGCGCGATAGGTGGACGGCACCAGCAAGGGGTGGGGGAGCCACCGTAAGCCGTCTCTTTCCTCTCCCCCCTGCAAGGGGGCGCGCGGGCCGCCGTCGCCCCCCGCCCGCGCGGGACTCGAGTACGCCCGCCCGCCTCTCCTCCGCCGGCAGGAGCCAAGACAAAGCTGCCATTCATAGCCCGCCCCGGCTTCCCAGACAGCCCGGGGTCCCCCCGCTGTTACCCCGCGCAACAAAAGGAGCGAACGGCGAAGAGGCGGGGAAGCGGGGAAGGAGAGCCAGCCCGGGCTAGAAGGAGGCGCCGGGCAATGGACAAGGGGGGACACACGGGGAAAGGGGCCCATTCCCGGAGAAAAAGAGAGCCCTCAGCCCCGAGGATAAAGTTCGAGACGCGCTCACCCCATAGAGGCGCCCTTCGCGCCGCTGCTACCGGCTGCCGCCCCCGAGCGGGGAACTGCCGCCGGCCTCCGAGCGGCTCGGCTGGGCGGCGAGGGGCGGGGAGGCTGCTGCGCTTCGCCTCTTCGCGGCCGCCGCTCCGCACGAGCCGCGCGCGACGCCCATTCACCGACGGAGGCGAGCGGCAGCGGCGCCTCGGCGTCCTAAGCGCTCCCGACGGCCAGGCAGGCGGCGGGGGCGGGGCGGGGCGCGGCGGGGCGGGGCGGCGAAGGGGCGCGTTGCATCATCGCCCACCCACGTGAGCGCGGCGAGAGGCGCCGCCAGCGGCTCCCGCGGCCGCCCCGCCTCGAGGGAGCGGCTCGGCGCCGGCTTCGGGGCAAGGAGCCCGGCGTTCCGGGAGGCGGTCACGTGGGGGGCTCGCTAGCCCCCCCGCCCCGCCCCTTCGCGCGGCCGCCTTCTCGGGTCCGAAAGCCGCGCGCGCGCGGGGGCTGCTTTGCCGCGCGCGGCTACTCGCGGGCGCCCCCGGCGGTGGCTGCGGCTCACGCTCGCCTTCGAGGAGGGCATCCCTCCGGTAGCAGAAACTGGCAACAGTCTAGTCCAGAACACTAGCAGTTCTTTTTTCCTTTCGGCGTTACAGCGCCGAATTTCTATCTTCTCCCAGCTGGGAGTTGTAGTTCAAAAAAGTAACTTTTTATCGTGTTCTTTGCATGCCTCTGTCATGTTAAGTCAGGGGTGAAATTCCTGTGGCCTTTCAGATATTGCTGGACTGCCGCTCCTAGCATTGCTCTCCGCCGGCTGCGTTGGCTAGGGCTGATGGGGACTGCAGTGCAACAGCATCTCCAGGGCCCTGTGCATACCTTGCAACTGTCTTTTTCACGCGTCCCAATTTCCCTGTCTTTCTCCCGCCTTCCTGCTCCCTTTCTCCTCAGCTTACTTCAGTTCCTGCAGCCTTGGTTCCAATTGCAACAGTAATTTGCAATCCAGTCCCTGGATGGCGGAGGAGAGGAAAGGGGGCGGGAATCTTGCCCTTCACTGCAGGCTCAGGGAAAACCAAATTGCTGCAACATCTCCTAGTTTGAATTTTCTTCCCCGTTAATAACTTCTGCCATCTTGACAACTCTCTGATGTTGCTTGAGCACCGTGGTCCCTGGTTTCATCTGTTTAATGTTGGAGGGCGTGCGTGTGATTCTCATCCTGTGTTAAATGGTGGCTCACAATGTTGTTTCACAACCTTTTCTGTTCAATTGGTGATCTTTTGCCCCAAAGTCCTGCCTTGTGATGGTATCCTTGCCTTGCTAGCAGGTTACACCTTTTCTGAACTCAGAGCCAATTCTTCAGACAAGAGGAAGTGTTACAATATCAAGCAGAACTATTTATTCCAGGTCAACTAGAAGTGTTTGAAACAAATGGAAATAAAAAATCAGGAGGAAACCATGAGGTTACCGTTGCATTCCACCTTAGAAGTAAGTCTGATCTTGGAAGCAAGGTGAGATACAAATTCAATCCATCAATCAAAGTCCTATTTTGTTTCTGAATAAACATGCTTACTTTAAGTAAATATACACAAATGTCTGGCTGCTTGACTGTAATCCTATGCACGCTGACCTGGGAGCAAGTCTTACTGAATTTAATGGGATTACTTGCTTCCAAAGGAACATTATCACAGTTGTTCAGCATACTCTAAACATAGATTATTGCTTTGGCAATAACTGTCATTTAAATAAGCAAGGAGCTACTTCTGAGTAAACTTGGTTAGGCTCCAGCTGCAAAATTTCCAGAAGATAATCTAATGTCATGGAAGTGACTGAAATAATCTTTTTGAGCTGTACTGAATGATAGGTGAACAAACCACCATGTTTCCTCAGGGTGCCTGATTCATCCAAGGAGAAGTTTTGTGCTCCCAGCTCCCACAGCCCTGCAGGTTGGGGCTCAGCTGAAGACGTATGCTCCCACCCTCTCCATATGTCTCCCTGCTAAGGACCCTCTTCAGAGAAAGAGAATAGCTGGAAGGGTTTCTGGAATGCTATGCCAGTCGTAGAAAGTAGCTGGCACTGCTCTACCCAGACCCATTTAACCTGTGATGTACAGTTGATCCTCCACATTTGCTAGGATTGGGGGTGCAGGACCCCTTCAAAAGTGGAAAAACTGAAAATATCAAAATGTGTGTATGTGTGCCTGTGATATGGTGGCTGAGGAATAGTGAGGTCCAAACCAGGTCAGGGAAAGGAGGTGGGTCAACATAGTGGCCCTGTACTTCCTCTCTCACACCCATCTCCTTCCTGGGGTGTGGGGGGTATCAAGTGAGGTTTGTGATGCTGAGAAATTGACTGTGAGCTAGGCAGCAACTGGTGGAGGAGGGGGACCAGAGGCCAGCTTTTAAAGGGCTGCACAGCCTGATTGGAGCTGCCAAGGAGGAATGTTCCCCTAGAAAAGAAGCACTTGAGGTAAGGGAAGAGGGGTTGAAGAGACCTTCATATATAATCAAGTCTGTGAAAGTTAAATCCACAAATGCGCCAGGGGCTAGGATAAGGAGCAGTGGAGTCAAACTGCAGGAAAAGAGATTCCACTTAAACCTCAGGAAGAACTTCTTGATGGTCAGAGTTGTTCAGCAGTGGAATATGTTGCTCGGAGCGCGGTGGAGTCTCCTTCTTTGGAGGTCTTTACACAGAGGCTGGATGGTCATTTGTTGGGAGTGCTTTGATGGGCGTCCCTGCATAGCAGAGGGTTGGACCATGGTCTCTTCCAACTCTATGATTCTATGAAATGTGGAGGTTTGCCTGACATGGTAAAATCTGAAGTGCATGCCTTCTTTCCCAGGATAGTGTGTATGCCAACACCACCATGGACAGGCCTCAAGTGCAGGTGGCTATGTTGAACTAAAACAACTCCCAACACTTTTCACACTGCCAAGAGTAGCTCTTTCTTAAAGCTGCCTGCCTATTACAACAGAGATAATTCAGAACTAGACCAAAGATGTTAGGAAAGAGGAAGATCACAGTGCCATTGGGCAGACTCAACCAAGGAAGTCATGGATCTGAGCTGATAAGACCTGAGGAGGGAGTTTGAGGATGAGGGTGTTGGACTATGACCCTGGAGACCAGGGTTTGATTTCTCCCTCAACCATAGAAACCCACTGGATGACCTTAGCCATGTCACACACTCTCAGCCCCAGAAAAATCTATGAAATCTAGGTTACCTTGCAGTCTCTGTAAGTCAGAAACGACTTGAAGGCACACGACAACAACAACATAAGTAGATTGATTGATTGATTGAGTCAGCCCTGTTGGGGAAGATAAGAACTGGAATCCAAGAACATCTGAAGGACCACAAGTTTCCCACATAGGCTTTAGTGCAACTTCAAGCAAGAGCCCTTTTTGCAGAAATCAGGCAGCAACAGCCACCTGTACAATACTATAGGGTACCTACTATCTCTTCCTTCCTTGAGATCAGCTGGAGAGGACCGCTGTGTGCCCTATATTTTGCTGAAGTGCAATTGGGGAAGACACAGAAACAGTTTTCTTCGTGGCAACTCACACTTTTTGGGTGTTGCAAGACCTTTCTGGGTCTTGCTATTTCTTGTTATTTGGTGGAAGGTGGAGGCTTTTCTTTTGAAAGCATTTTTCCTTTGTTATTTATAAGAAAGATTATTTGTTGCTAATGATGACTGTCTCAGGGATCTCAGATTTCATGGTTTTTAGGGTTGCTTTAGGTCTCTTAATGTCTGGATTTTTTTAAATGGTTGTTTTCATTGTGCTTATATTGGCGGTTTGAGTGCCTCTTTGGCAGAAAATGCAGCCTATAAATATCTGCAGTAAATAAATACAGAATAAGATTAGGTTGCACAGACCAAATCCCTCTGAAATCAATGGTACAGTATATATGAATAGAATCAATCAGCCTGAATAGTTTAGAAAGGAGATTTCATGTTAGTATGACAGTTCTTTGAAGAGTCACTGGTTAGAGAAGCTGCCACATTATAAGGGGCAGGACTGTAACTGAGAGTGCGCGCTAAGGCAGAGTTGCAAAGTAGCTCAGTGTAGTTATAGTCAGCCCTCCACATTTGCAGGTTTAACATTCACAGATTTGATTATTTGTGAGTTTCCCCTGCTGCCCTCATCTGAAGTGCCTCATTTCTGGAGAACCTTCCCTCTTGGCAGCTCTGATCAGACTGTGCAGCCCCTTAAAAAACTGCCTCTAATCCTCCTCCAACCACTGTCTGGCCAGCTAAAGACAGCTCACACCCTGATTTCTCAGCACCATGAACCCTACCCTGATGGCTTCCACAGTGAAGGAAAGAAATAGGTGTATGAGAGAGAAAGTATAGGGCCACCACGCCAACCCACCCCTTTTCCCTCTCCTTTCTTTGACCTGTTTCGGATCCTGGGTGCCCGCTCGCCCTGCCATGCCTTGGCTCCTGCCCCACACACACTTTAATATTTGCAATTTTTCCACTTTTTGAGGAGTTCTGAGCCCATAACCCTAGCAAAGTGGAAAACTAACTGTATATCAATTTTTCACGTAGTTTGAACAGTGTATGACATTCAGTGGGGCTGTCTCTTCCCTGATACCTCTGTGTGAGAGAGACAATGACACATACACCATGTAGGAGGAGAACTGAGGCAAAATAATAAAGGACTGGAGTGGGGAAAAGAAGCCAAGCTGGGAAACAACTGAGGAACTTCACTGCTAGTGGAAAGACTTCCAAGTTACAGCAGGTCTGCCCAATGAGAAGCAACAGAGGGGAAAACTCAGGTCTCAGCTGAGGTCTACCGAATTCGATAGACTTGGTGCTAAGATCTTGTCACCACTCAGTCATCAGACCTACCAGAAATGATAGACCTGTTCTACAAAGCAAGATAAGTGTGCCTTATCCTCTGGAAGAATCGCTGCAGATGCCCATGCCAAGAAGCAGAGATGGGTGATCAAGATGGTAAAGCCTCAAAAAGCACAATTGATGAGGAATGGTTGAGTGCCCTTAGCATATTTAGGCTGGAAAAGAGAAGACTGAGAGTTGAAATGATATCCACCTTCAAATATCTGGAGGAATGTTACATGGATGATGGAGCAAGCTTGTTTTCTGCTGTTCCAGAGCATAAGACATGAACCAATGGACTCAAATTACAAGAAAGGAGATTGTAGTTAAATCTTAGGAACTTGTCGACAGTAAAAGCTGTTTTGACACTGGAATTAGGTAACCTTAAGAAGGTGTTGGATCTTCTTTGCTGATGGTTTTTAAACAGAGCTTAGATGACCACCTATCAGTGATGCTTAAGCTGTGGAATCCTACATTGGTAGGGAACAGGATTATATAATCCATGGAGTCCTGTCCAACTATATGATTCAGTAAACCTACCAAGAAAACCAGGGGCAAGAAAACAGTCACAAATATCAATTGCTGGCGGAATTCAGAGGCAACAGTAGATACACCAACCTTCTCTGCAGACAAAGGCTTGCATTAGTTCCCATCAGCTGTGTCAGTTCTGTAGAACTTGGACACCTCAAGGCTTATTAAGTGGGAACAAATCTGATGCAAATGTATCATGATAGCTGTATTTAAGCACATTGCACATCCTTCCTCCTTTCAGACTCCACAGCTGTGATAAAGTCCCTCATTTTAAATATTTTGTTGTAACAATCATGTTTTATTCTACAAGCCCTGAAGTATCTGCGTCAAGACCTGTCCAGATATCTCCCCAGTCTGCCTTGTGGACTGTGTGCCTGGTGTGAGAAGCACTGAATGGACTAAGCAGAGGAAGTGTGCACTTTCTCTAGACACTCAGGTACCTATTACACCAACCACAGTCTGGTATCAAAAGGAATGCATTTACCTAAAAAGGCGATCTGTGTATTACACTGCAACCTTTTTCAAGACCACAAAGATTTCATGACCTGAAATTAGCCTCTCTCATTTCCTTAATTTCAGATTTGTGTTTGTTGCTTTCTGTATCCTTAACTTTGGGCATTTCTGTACTACACTGTTATAATGCTATTGTTCCAGTTTCAACATCCTATGGAATCCTGGAGTTTGCAGTTTAGGGAGGGTCATTTAGAATTCTCAGCCAGAGAGCTCTTTGGCCTCAGTCAAATATAAACTCCAGAATTCCACAGGATGTTGGAAGTGGAATAACAGTACTATAACAGTGTAGTGTGGAAATGGCCTTTCCCTCTAAAATTGCAATGCCACTAGCTCCAGCCTAGCATGGAAACCATGGGAGCGTTCCAGGACTGGACCAAGACATTTGCTGCTTGATGGGAAAGACAATATGCTCTTCACCCCATTCCACTTACAGAGACTATCTCAACTGGGCATTGCATCTTACTTCTGCCTATGTTTAAGTGGTGTTTTTCATCTTTTATGTTCCTAATTCATTTTGTGTTTGAACTGTACTTGTTTTGTTTTATGCTTCCTTGAGTCTTATCCCTGAGAAAATTACCAGGTATCATTCACATAATACATAAATTACTTAAGCACTGTTGATGCAACAGCATTATCCTGCAGACAATAGGATAGCTTGAAGCGTGCAGGACAGGTTGACTGGATCGCACCATTCTGTTCTCCAAGCAAAGAGAATAGCCCAGGGACACCAGACAGCCACGTGAAGTAGCTACCTCAGCCTACCTAATAGAAGGGCTGGCCCAGCAGGCAGAGCTGATCTGATCAGTTAGCAGACAAAACCAATCTAGGGCAAAAGAAAATGGCACCTTGTCACCTACTACCATCCTCACCAAATCTTCTGCTGACTAGAGAGAGGTCTGCACATGTGTGAACACACAGATCCTAGAATGACTGGAAATATATATTGAGAATAACAATATTTTCTGCAGTACAGAAAGGAGGGGAGATGAATTTGCTGGGAGACACATCCTTCCTTCCATTATCTTCCCTCGTGGTTGGAAAAGTGCTTTGGAAGTGGGATTCAGTGAAACTCAGTGACTTTGAGTGTATCCACACTACACCATTTAAGCGATTTGATTTCTCTTAAATTGTCCTGGCTGCATCCTGTGAAATCCTGGTTTTGTGAGACATCTAGAATTTTCAGCTATGTATCTCTAGTTCAAAAGTTCAGGGGGGCCTAGGCATCTCACCAAACTTAAAAAACCCCCTCAGGATTCCATATGAAAACATCATGGTACTTAAAGTGGTATCGAACTGCTATAATTTGAGCAGTGTGGATATCTCCTGAGATGACATCAGTGTCAGAATCTGTAAGATTTGTGCTACTTACTTATGAGTAGATGTGTACAGTCTTGCCCTGATTACTTCACACACATGGGTGATGCTTACCTCTGAATAAACATGCTCAGTATTTGTTAGGTTAGTATTTGGGCAGCACTTTGAAAAGACTGCTGAGTAATTCAGTCCTGCTTCGTTCAGAGTGCTTTTGAGAAAAGCTTTCATGCTTATTATCATGAGTAATGCATTTAACGAAACAATGCCAAAAAAAAAATCATTTACTGTAAGTACACAGCAACAATTGAACTGGAAAAAAAAATACCATTAGGCCTGTAAGTATACTTTCTTTGCAGGTTGCTTGAAAAAAACAATAGCTGAGGATTAGCAAGATAAGCTGTGCTTCAGTTTAAAATAAAAACACCTGAACCAGTCCTGCAAGAGAGTGGCAATTCCAGGGAATTAAGTTTGGCAGTTTTGATCTGGAAGGAACAAAAGAGGCTGTTTTCCATTGTAAACATTTTCTGACTGTAGCTGCAATTTGTTTCTCATATTCTGACAAGAGCAAATTAAAGCATTACATTTCCAACAAGAACTGTGTCAACCCAGTTCTGTAAAGAAACCAATCAAAAAAGGCCATTTAAAGAAACAAAAAAAGAGAGATGCCTCTAGTATGCCTGAACACCACAGATAAGCAAGAAATTATCAATGGATCTCTTTGAAGTGGAAGAAGCATAGGGAAAAGAAAGCGGTGCTCCTGAACCTTGAAGAATTGTATGGAAAAGAAAATGTTAGCCATGTAGTTGATCGTGCAAGCATAGTTGTGTGCCTTCAAGTTGTTTCTCACTTATGGCGACTCTAAAGCAAACTTATCACAGGATTTTCTTGACAAGATTAGTTCAGAGGGCCTTTGCCTTCATCTGAGGCTGAGAAAGTGTGACTTGACCAAGTTGCCCTAGTGGGTTTCCATGACTGAGTGGGGATTTGAGTCTGGCCTCTAGAGTCCAACATTCAAACCACAATACCATGCTGGTTTTCATTTCTAACAGCTACCTCTGTTGAAAGTCTCTTTCATACAATTGTTAAAGGTGCAGGAGCTCTTTTCTCTTTGTTCATGTGATCATTCCAGTAGAAGTAAGATGTACAAAACGCTAATTGTTTCATATTTTGGCCTTTATGGGTGACCCATATCAAATGAGAACAAAAGAGAATTTAAAATTGTTCACCACTCAGTCCATTCCTTTGCCAGACTTTCACAAATACTTGATCTTCTTTTCTCATGTCTGTAACTGACCTTCCAAGAAGCAATATTTAAGTAGTTAGATTAAACATTATGGGTTCATGATCACAGATTTCTTTTCATTCTGCTGCTTTCTTTCAACCAATTTTGCCTTAGGCACATAGGCACAAATACACATTTTGCTGAGTACAGTGTAAACAGATGATGTTTACCATATTAATTTGGTATCCCAAGTTATTAATATATCTGCCTCTCACCATCAGCACCACGACTATCATATAGCAGCTGCAGCAGTGCTCAGTTTGGATCCAGACTATGGATCTGGAATTCTGGGGTTTGTAGTTTACTGAGGCCCAAGAGCTCTCTGGCTGAGAAGTCTAAATGCCTTCCCTAAACTGCAAACCCCAGGCTTCCGTAGGAGGTTGAAAGTAGAATAATAGCACTATAACAGTGTAATGCAGAAATGACCTATGACATACATGAGAGGATTGGCCCTCATTATTTCTCACCATCCTCACCCACTGAAAAGACAACTTGCATCAATAGCACTTTTGAGGTTATGTTTACACAGCCAGCATGGCATAGTTGTTTGAACATTGGACTATAACCCTGGAGAACAGGATTCTATTCCCAGTCAGCCATGGAAACCCACTGGGTGACCTTGAGCACATCATAGCCTCTCAGCCCCCAGGAAACCCTAGGTTCACCTTGAGGTCTCCATAAGTCAGAAATGACTTGAAGGCACACCGCAACAACACCTTCAGGGGAGGCTATCTATAGAGGAGAAATTGCATGGGCACAAGCACCTTCGCTCCCTATACTATTGTCCTACATGAGCATTGATTTTTTTTTTCAAAAACCCATGGGAGGGGGGTTGGATCATGTGGCAACATTATTATCTGTTTAGGCACCAGGTACCTACAGCTGCAGCCTTGAACTTGCTTTTCCTATAAAATTCCAAGCATCTGTGGCCATAGAAATGCTGCCACTTTTCTGGTTTTGTCAGGGCTGTTATTATGGAAGAAGAGGAGGACCATGAGTGGTAATTAGCTAGGGTGGCTACTTGAGAAACAAGAGAGGGCTTCTCACTGGTTGTCTGGAAGGGTACACTTCAAGCAGGTGTAGCTTATAGGACAAGCTATGTTGCTGAAATGCCCTCCCTGAGACAAGAATTAAAGATAAGAGAGCACTGTCAATCATTTGTGTGCACTTACCCTGTAACTGGTCCAAGGTGTGAACAAGTACGTGCATCTTCTCTGTCATGGGGATCAGCAACTACAGCTCCTCCTTATGTTTTAGCCTACAATTCCTATCAGCATTACTCAACATAGCTAATTGTAAGGGTCTATGGGAAATGTTTGGAGGTGATAAGGTTGCCAGGTTAGGACTGTTACAGGCTCTGAGATTTCAGAGTCAAAACCTGAGACCCAGGGATCAGGCCCTGATGATGTCATGAAGCATGACCTATTAATTATCAGTCATAGTTACACAGAGCATGCAATTCAAATTAAAAACAACAACAACATGAAGTCTAAAAATTGAGGAATGCACATGCTTTTCAAGGCAATGTTCTTGCCCTGAGATTCTTCCTCCTTGGCCTGAGGTCTACAGAAGAGAATCCAGGCTCTGAGATCTGGGAGCCCTAGGAGTCACATTGCTGAATATTCTCACTCTAAGAATACAGAGATTTTTTCATGAGATGTCAGCTTTCATGAAACGGCTCAAACTTGGTTATAAAGAACCCTACTGGATCAATCCAAAGACCTAGGTGGTCCAGCATCCTGTTTCACAGTTCCCAGCCAGATGCTTATGGGAATCCTGCAAGCAGGATATAAATACAACAGTCCCTTCTGCTATTGTTCCCAAGTGACTGATATTCAGTGGCATGTTGTCTCTGATCCTGGAGAGATCCTGATTGGTAGGTATAAATAGTCTTATTTCTCGTTAGAAAGACAGCAGCTGTAGTGCAAACAAGCAAATGACAGGATATTTTTGTGAATTTTTAAAACTGCCCTGTCTTCCCCAAAGCTTGAAAATGTTACTTCTTGGACTATAGTTCCCAGAATCCCTCAGTCAATTTGGGTATTCTAAAAGATGTAGTCCAAGCTCTGGTCCTGACTCCACATTGAAAATTAGCAAACATCTCTTTCAAGGTAAGGGAAATCTCTTCTAACACTGAAGATATCTGAAAGGAAAGACAGAGAATGAATTCGCTCATCCAGTGAGTAGAAGCTCTGGATTTATTCTGTAACATATGATGAGAATATATTTCTTGATTAATCAAGTCAGTGAGCTGTGGAAATAGAAAAGCTGATCATCGCTCTGGAGATGAGCAATGGTAAAAAAAAAAAAGAGTTATTACTCCCACTCAGCTCTGCATCCTCGTATCCTTGAATGACTATTTTGAGAGATCAAGAATGTTCACATTCAAAGAGACCCTTTGAGTAAAGCCCAACATACTAAACTACCTTTTGTGCAAACCATTATAGATAAATATTAATTTTCTAGGGAAGAGCTCACACGAATCTCTGCCAGTTACAGGGAATCCTCCCCTTTCTCCATGGTAACTACTCTCCCTTAGAAACTGGGATGCCATTTCTGGCTGGAAAATTATTACCCTTTCTGTAGAGTGAGCAGAATCTCATTGCAAGTAGGAGGGACTGATGGAGCTTTAAATTCTGCAAGGATCTCCCAGCACAGGGAGCAACCAGGTAGTGAAAACCTTGCTACAAAGAGTAATGACTCTCTCTGTTGATCTGTGCCCTATAGGTCTACCAGGACTCAGTGCAGGTGTGATACTTTATCCCTTTAAGAGCTCTGAGCCACCAAGTTTATAGGAAGCCT
The DNA here is from genome assembly GCA_948472985.1 of Iguana delicatissima. Lineage (NCBI taxonomy): Eukaryota > Metazoa > Chordata > Lepidosauria > Squamata > Iguanidae > Iguana > Iguana delicatissima. The sequence continues at coordinate 446,237 of CAOKZL010000293.1, forward strand.
TGTCAGTACCTCCTCATTACCGTATTCCATCTTTCTTTTACTCACCTGCTATAACAAGCGAGCAATTGCCTCTGTGACAGAATGGGCAGTAAGACTAGTGGAGCAACTGGATGAGATGTGAAGCAGTTGTCTACACTCTCTGTTCCTTGGCACAGAGTAGCACCATCTCTAAACAAGGGGACTGACAGATCCTATCCACATACCTCTTTAGCAACACAGACTCAGGATTCTCACAATCCTGTGGTGGTTGGCAGTGGTGGCTAATGCCTTCCCTGTCAATGGGACAATGAATATGTTCTGGGTTTTGGTCTAAACTTCAAAGAAGTTAGCCAAGATCTTCAGCCCTATCCCCCAAATAATTTTGGCATATTGGCTAGCTCCTTTAAAGTTCAGAGTAAGTAGATTTTACTGCCACGGAAGCCATCAGCCACTGCTGGAGTTTGCAAAGCTCATATAGCCGCTACATGGTCTTTTCAGTGGCTATATGAGCTTTGTAAACTCCAGCTGCCACTTCCATCAGGTTCTGGGCTATGGCGCTGGCATAATGCAAAGACTATGTGTTTGGAGTGGGTCTAAGCAAAACAGAGCAGGATATTTATGTTCTTGTTCAATACATTCTAGGACTAGGTAATATTTAACAATAATGATAAATGTAAGCTTGTGGGGAAGAGGTCAATTTTTGGAACATTTGTTGCTTGGGTAGATTGAGAAAAAGCTTTCATGGGAAGAAGTGAATAACAGTCCAGTCCTGTGCACGTTTACGTGGAAGTAAGTTTTGTGTTCAATTGGGCTAACTCCCAAGGTAAATACAAGTTAAAGAATAGGCTCTCAGAAATGTACTTTTCCTTACCATGGGGCAATATGCTCTGTTCACCGTGTGATGGATATTTATATTTGGAAGATTCTTGCAACTGGCTTAATACTTCCTTCTCTTGTGAGAGGATTCACACTTGGAAGTCTTTGTATCTGAGGTCTTCTGAATAAAGACTATTTACGAGTTCTTACTCTTTTAAACTATTCGAAGAGTGGTAGTCATAGATGATTTGGTAAAGGATTTAAAGGAACAACATGATTGGAGATGGCCATGTGTGGGTACAATCAGATGTAAAATTAATTGAAAGATGAGGGAACTCTGGGAGTGCATTCACTATAGTCTGTTCAACTTAACCTTTTATATTCCAGGGTCAAACTCAGGAAAACTACATTTTGGAGAACTCCTGATAGACTTGGCCTGTAGGTAGCACTGATTGGCTAGAACCTGTGCTGTCACCCATCCTTCCCACCATATCCAGAACATTTTAGCAATTCCCCTAAATCTAAACATGCAGGGTTTTTTAAAAAAGAAATGTATTCAAATTTACATGAGCAAGGTATATGAAGCTTTTTTTTTTAAAGAAAAAGTTAGAAACCAAGAATACATGCAAAACATGGAAAGAGAAAGGCGAAACTAATAATAGAGTTTGTATTCATTCCTTTGGTATGTATGTCTGCAATTTACACAGTGAGCTGATATAAAGCCAAAAACCACAGGTGTGGGAGGGTGAGAAATCCACTGCAAATCCAGTTTTAATGTTATGCCTGTACTTGCTCTCACCATGCCCATAGCTATTATGGACCTAAAGTAGTTCGCACACTCCTTTCTCTATATAATATAGCCCAGCAGTCCTTGCTAGTGAACAATATAATTCTAATCACTGGGCTATGATAGAGACTTGGCTATTGTGAGTTGCTGGAATGTGGTAAATCTAGTCAGTTGGATAGGAGTGGAATGGCCAGTTCAGGATATTCATCTGTGCAATATGTGTGTGTGTGTGCCAAGGTAACAAAAATAGCACTTTTGAATCTGGCCAGTGACATAAAGAACAGTTCAATATTTTTGGAACTGTTTAGCAGAAGATGCACTGGAGGATGAGAGACTGCTGCTGTTGTGCTAAACTAGTGCTGCTACAAATCTAGTATTTTCAGCTTGGATGCCTCCTTGTTTTTTATGTTTTATGTGTTCAACCTCTACATTTACAAGGAAAAAATATAGTAAAAAACCATCTATGGTTACACTCTATGTGCTCTTATTCAGGACTAGTTCCCAAAGAATAGATTAAGACTTATTTCCTTCAAATCACATGTGTAGGACTGGTGGAAAAATCCTCAGTACTCTGTCTTCTAAAAGAACCTGCTCATATCAAGCTATCCTGGATCTTCCTATTATTTGGAGAAGAGGGCTGTCCTGACAAAATTTCTTACCACCTTCTGTTTACTCTCTGTTCTCTTTCACACTATATTATTATGGCACCTTGCCCCCACTTTAATTGCCATGGCTCCTTCCTATGGAATTTTGGGATTTTTAGTTTTGTGAAGTATCCATCCCAAGTGCCACTGTTGTGGACTTGGAGGGAGAGAAGAAATGGCAGTATCTGCTAGACTTAATCCCCTCACACACTGGCCTTCTCTTTTCTTTTTGTGTCATGTCTTATTTAAAATGTATGTTCTGTTACAGCAGAGGTGTCAAACTCAATTTAATCTTGGGCTGCATCAGCATTATGGTTGCCCTCAAAGGGCCGGTTGTATCTATAAGACTATATAAATGTATCTACTCTTTTATCGTATTAAATAATTGCCTCTGCATTCGATTATTACTGGTTTTAGTAATAACTAGCTATGAAACTAGAAGTCTAGGAAAAATAATGGCAAGCAGATATTCAAGTGTACAACTATTGGACAATCTATTGAAAAATGAAATTTATTTTTTAATCATCAGACAAATATTACCAAGCACAGTTTATTACACATTAACTTTGGCCATTTCCGCACGGGGCGAGGGAATCACCCCGTGCCGCTACTTACTGGACTTCTTGGCTCCCCAGTCCGGTTTGCGCTGCTCTGAAGCAGTGCATGCTCGTCGCTCCGCACTGCTCCGGGGACGAAAATGGTGGCTTCTGGTTGGTTGAGACCCTCGACCAACCGCTGAAGCTTGCCAGCCTAAAGCCCACCCCCAGCAGATCGCAGGCTCACACTGGTGCGAGCCTGCAAATCTGCACCGGAAAGCGGGGACAGAGTGGCGCGCTCCGTGCTTTTGAAAGACCTTGGGGTCGTTCCGGAGCGGGCTGAGGTGAGGATCTACGTTAAGTAGGCCCGACCCACTCCGCTCCCAGGTGCAGACATCCTCCCTGGAGAACGCTCTGCACTGTTTCTATTAGCCCGTGTGGAAATAGCCTTTGTTTGACTTTTTGGTCCCAGTTGAGACCTCCTCTCTGCCTCTTTCAGACCCCCAGCCCCTCTCTGTGCCTCTTTCTGCTCCCTCTCCCCTGTGCCTCTTTCTTCCTGTCTTCCTCCCTCTGTACCTGGTGAACGCGATCCCCATATTGCAGGCCCCTGACTGCCAGTATTCTGAAGAGAGGCCCAGCAGCCAGCACTTGCGATCTAGATAGTTCTAGATAGATCTAGACACTGCCAGATAATTATGCCAAACAATTTCAGCAATGGCACCATTGCCAAACGGTTTTGTTCGAAGTTCCCTCTTCTTTATTCCACACCTTAAAGCAGGGGTGGGAATTGTGTGGCCTTCCCCATATTGATGGACTGCAACTGGCAGCATTCCTCATCGTTGGTTATGCTAGGGATGCTGGGACTTGAAATTCAGAAACATTGAAGGGCATCATGATTCCCACCATTATCCTAAAGTTAGATCCTTCTGCATGTATATCTAGGCCCTTCCATGTATAAAGCATTGTACACCATTCTGATAGAAAAACATAGCTGCAGAGCCAGCCTTAGCCTTGGGCAGAAAGAAGGAATTGCATTTAGATGCTGGACAGCAGTGTAAGCTGGTAGCTCCCAGGCCGGTGGAGGAGTGAATCCACTCAGTTTTAGTACAAAATTTAAACAAGGTATCCAAGAACATGAACTTGTTTTGAGGATGGGGTTTAGCTTCTTTATAGCTCACACTGAAGCCCAGACTGGATTCACTGTTTTACTGACATTAGAGCCTGGAACAGGGGGTGGGGTGGGGTCTTAAGCCCCTCAAGACTAGGCTAGGACGAGTTGATTACCCTCCCCCCACATTGCAACTGGGCAAATTGGACAACTGAGATTCCTATGTAGTTATCCCTCAGAAATTATCAACCAGAAGCATAATAAGGCCATTTCCACACTAGACTGTTACAGTGCTATTATTTTACTTTCAACATCCTATGCAATCCTGGGGTTTGCAGTTTAGGCCCCTCCCTAAACGGCAAACCCCAGGATTCCATAGGATGTTGAAAGTGGAATAATAGCACTGTAACAGTCTAGTGCGGAAATGGCCTAAATGACGGAACACATACAAATATTAAGATAGCTATTGTAGTTGAGCCCTCCCAGGAATAACAAAGGCTGCCTGCAAATCTGTCCTATGCAAACTTACTTGAAAGCAAGCTACACAGTGTGCTTGCAAGAGTCTTCATCTTTAAGGGTGATTGAATGATATTGGATGGGAGAAATAATTTGCCCTCCCTACACTGTGCCCTATACCTGATACTCTGCAGCTCAGTCTTGGAACACATACATGTTTTTGCCATTTTTTTAAAGCTTATTATGTTTATGATCCTGTATCTTGGATATCTCCACAGCTTTTGCATTTAGAGTGGTGGGCAGATGGTTGTGATTTGTTGTTTGTCATCAAACCAGCTTCAGTTCATGGGGACCCTTTGAATGAGACCTCTAAGATCACCACTTCCCAACAGCCCTTGCTTACAAACTCAGGTCTTGCAAACTCAGGCCCATGATTTCCTTGACTGAGTCTATCCACCAGTAATGGACGTGATAGGAGAACTTTTATGAACCTTTGCTTTCACTTAATAGGGTCATACATCTTTTCCCCTGTTGCTTGATGCAGTAATTGCACTTTTGTATTTTTAAAAATTTACTTTGTAATATTTCATTTATTATTTTGTCATTGCTTTCGTTATAGTCAGATGGCTTCCAGCTTCAGATGGTGGCTGTTGTTGTTTTTAATGCCATATATTCCATGTTTTCATTGTTTCGAAAAAAAAATTAAAAAGTTTGTGGCAGTAGGGATAACCAATGATAATGTGCCTGCTATTGTTGAGATCACTCCCCATAAATATTTCAGAAATCCTGCACTGGAGCTATCAGCCTCCTTGTTAGAGGGTACTGAAATGTCTGGTGGTATTTTATGGTGCAGATAGGGGAGAAGGTGATTCTAAGGAAAACTAATTTGGTGGAGCGACAGCGAAGGGTGACTATTACTTATTACTAGGAGAAGGAGACCATTATAAGGATATGAAAGGGTAAATCAGTGATGACCTTAATATAAAGCCTTAATATAAAGTATTTAATGAATTAGGGCCTTGATATAAAACATAAAGCCAAGGAAGTGAAGCTAGGAGAGCAGGAAATATGTACAGGGACATGCCACCACTACCAATGCCTGTTTCGAAACCTTTAGCTGCATACTATATCTTTGCCTCTTTGTACTCTGAAGCTGCCCTATCTGAAAAAGATGGCTGGGATTTGGCTGAGGTATAAGCAACTTAAATGCCTATGGGAATATTCATTTGGACCTCCATGAGATCTAGGGCTTTATAAATGTTTTTTGTAGCATTCATTCCCATTTTGATTTGTGTTTATTTTATTACTAGCTTATTTACCTGGTGTTGCCTGGGATTTTATTTTCTCATATGTAATACTTGTTAGAAAGATTTGAGATGCTGTGTCTCTAATTCTGCAAACTGTCTTGTCCAGTACTTGTAAATTTCCCCATATTCCCCAATCCAATCCAATTCATATTCAGAGTCATTAACATACAGAGGCTGGGTTCCTGCTGCTAGGCCTCATCTCCATACCAACCATTCTGAGATCCAAGAGCTCTCTGGCTGAGAATTCTAAAAGCCCCTCCTTAAACTGCCAGCCCCAGGATTCCATAATATCTTCACAGGTAGCCAATCATATGTGGTCTCCTTACCTGACACAGCCAATCATATAAAGTCTTCACCTGCCTGACACAGACAAACTCACAAACTTTGACTTTTATATATTAAGATTATTATCATCATTTTTTTTATAAATGATCCTTTATCTTTAAAATAATAATAATAAAAAAGACTTCTCAAGGCAATGTTCTATATATATGTGCATATCCCCTGATTATCCCAGTCTGACAGGGACAGACCTGACTAGTCCCAATTTTTCCAGCTGCTTTTAAAATACCCTAGTTTTTCTTTCCTCCTCCTACTTTCTCCTTTGATCCTCAGCTTGCTTCAGTTCCTGCAAACTGAGTTCAAAGTAGGTAAGTATTGTAGTTTGTACTCAATCAGTTCTGCAGGAGGAGTGAAGGGGGGAATCCTGACCTTCCCAGTTGGCCCAACAAAAGCAAACTTTCTTAGCTTATGTATTCTTCTTCATGAGGTACATTTGCAATCTCAACCACACTCTGATGTTGCTTGACTACCCAGGTCCCAGTTTTCATCGATGAAATATTGGGTGCTTGTTTAATAATTCCATTGTTTCTTACACCTTTCTTCTCTTTTTAAAGCAATAAGTATGCCATCAACATGAGTAGCTCTCCCCAAATGTTTCTGAGGGGAACAATCGCTCTTGATATTTCCATTGAAAACCAAACTGCCTGCTCTCATTGGAAGCCAAAAAGACGTAAAGAGATAAGCCTCCATGTAAATGGAACTCAGAACCACTTTCTTTCCTTTCTTTTTTGTTAAACTCTCTGAGAGGATTTTATATCTCATATGTCCTGAAACGCTAGAAGCAAATATCAAAGGGTTAGAAAGTGAGATGCAATTGAAGATTTAGCCTTTCTGGTTTACAATAGGACTTAGGGGACAGATGCACTTCAGGTGAGTGCTGATATCACCCTTATGTAATCTTCTTTCATCAGAGAGGCTTGGCGTAAATCATTTTATAAAGATGCATGTAATTGCAGCCAGTTAATGGCTGAAGGGGTCGGCTGTGTTTCTCTTGTAAAAAGATTTCCTGAGATGCTGGCATTTAGGAATCTTGTAGTCTATATTTGGGGATCAGCAGAGTGAGTTACTATGGCGAGTGCCTGATTTGCAGAGCTTGGGAAGTAACTAGTGGAAGACCATGGCCATTTCTGCACTATGCTGTTACAGTGCTATTATTCTACTTTCAACATCCTATGGAATCCTGCGGTTTCCAGTTTAGGGAGGGGCATTTAGAATTCTCAGCCAGAGTGCCCTTGGGACTCAGTAAACTACAAACCCCAGAATTCCACAGGATGTTGAAAGTGGAATAACAGCATGATAACAACGTAGTGTGGAAATGGCCAATAACTAGTTATTAGGGATGGGCCAGTCGAATTCTCGAATCCTTGGCAGGAATTCGAATTCGGGAATCCGAATCCCTGTGCCAAAATAGGCAAACCGAATCTTTCGAATCCGCCACCCAAACAGTTTTTTGGAGACCGGGACGCCTGAAAGCTTGGCAGGCTAGACACACAAGAGGAGATGGCAAGTAGGTGAATTTTTCCCTTGGAGTAATAATGACCTTTGCTAACAATTTCAGAAATTACATCTGGGCTTGTATTCCAAGATATTTAAATTGAACGTTTAATATTTAAGTTCAGCATTTGACTAGAAGCTCCAGGCTTGAGATTTCAAGGACAGCTGAAACATTCATTTGCATAGCTCACTTGCAAAGTTCTTTCAGACACAATTCTGGGGTTTGGAGTTTTACAAGGTGTCACAGCCTTCTCTGCCAAAGTGTGCTGGTGCATCATCAAACTACAAACCCCAGGATGCCAGAAGGAGCTATGCAAACAAAAGCTAGTTTTGACCTGGATTATCTCTGTACTCTAGTATGCGGCCCTGTTTACACAGGCAGGAAAATGTGGGATTAATCCACATTTTCCTGCCTGTGTAGAAAGGGCCTTCATGTCATTTTCAATCTGGGGAGATCCTGAGGCAAAACTAGGACAATTGTCTTGGCCACATTTCTTCAGAGGGAGGTTTGCCTTTGCCTAGGCTTTTGCTAAGGCTGAGAGAGTGTGCCTTGCCCAAGATTATCCTTCTTTCCCTTGCTTTTAAAACTCTTTTTTAAAAAAAGGATTCAAAAGATTTGAGGTTCGTGAGATTCGTGGATTCCCAGAACCTTCCATGGATTTGGATCCGAATTTGGAAAATTCTGGATTCGTGCCATCTCTACTAGTTATAAATAATAAATTCATTTCCCCATTAAGTAAAGCATTACATTGTGATGGCAGCTGAACAAGGGATAACTTCATACTTTTTGTTGTGTAATGGTATCATTTTAGTTACTTCTATAGTTAACGATGTGACCTGACTAAAAGCTGGAGGAAGAAAGGAATATACTGTACTTCAAACATTGCTTCATGGTCTGTTGTGGCTGTTGAAGCAACAGTGGGATGAACAGAAGAAAAATGTGCCTTGTACCACAGACCCTCAGCTTTCAAATCTTTTAAAAGTGCGAGTATTTTAATTACCTTTGAGAAATGGAGAAGTAAAATATAAAAAAAATCCAGTGAAAATCCCCTCTTATGGGACTGTGACCTAAGTTTAGTTTCTAGTACCTATTACAGAGACAGCCTAGTGTAGTGGTCTGAGCATCAGACCACCAACCTGGACACCAGGGTTCAATTCCCTGTGCAGCTATGGAAACCCACTGGGTGACCTTGGGCATGGCACACACTCTCAGCCCCAGAAAATCCTATGATAGATTCACCTTAAGATCTCCATAAGTTGGAAGTGACTTGAAAGCATACAACAATAGTACCCATTACAGTCTACCCACTGAAACATGGGATCTACCCAATTGCTGGCTTATACAGTTAAATTATTCTGTATTAGTTGGGACTAGAAATTGGATGTAACTCCAACTAATTACTTTAAAAAAAATAATTTTCCAGGCTTGGCGCTAAGTTTTGAAACACATCAGAAAAGAAGAAAAAGCTAATGTAGCACTTATACCAATACTAATACTTATACCAATTATACTTATACCACTTTTACCAATAATGTGCTTAGACTCCAGCTCTGACGAAGTTTGGGAAGTTTTGGATCCCAGAACACCATCCCACCATCGGTCTGTTCTGCAGAGTTTCAACATGTCGTTGGGTTCACACTTCTTAAAGTTAACTTTCCCAGCTCTTCAGGGAATAAATTTAAGTCAAAAGGTTTCAAAAACAAGTTAATTCCTGTTGTGATTATTTTTGTTCTATCTATTTAAAGCTGGCAATGTGAAAAGACTGAAATATCCTTTTGAATTTTTAAAATATTTGATGGTAAGCAGGGATTTGCCACTGTGCTGAGTTTCAGATCACTTGGAAAGAGGAAAAGAGGTGTTCGCTTAGGTCCTTGGGGCACACATGTAACTAACTAGCGCTCACAGGCATGGCCAGTCCAAAGATGAAACCAATATTGTCTCACTGGGTAGATAATCTATTAACATGCCATGGGAAGCCTGCGTGGTCTTGAATCTATGGGGAAGGGGTGGTGTGAAAGGATTAGGAAATGTAAGTCTTCCTCTGCCACAATCACTACTCCAAAGCTGCAGCTGCTAGGAGCTTCCCTTTAAATGGAAAGAGTTGCTTTTGGAGAGGTGATTGTCATTGGAACCCTGAAAAGGAGAGAATCTACATCAGCGTGTCAAACTAAATTTCATCTTGGGCTGCAGCAGCATTATGGTTGCCCTCAAAGGGCAAGACTGTAAGACTATATAAATGTATCTACTATTTTATCATATTAAATAATTGCCTCTGCATTCAATTATTACCGGTTTTAGTGATAACTAGCTCTGAAACTTGAAGTCTAGGAAAAACAATGGCAAGCAGATATTCAAGTGTATAACTATTGTACAATTTATTGAAAAATGAGTTTTTAAAACAGAAAGTTATTTTTTTAATCATCAGACAAATATTACCAAGCACTGTTTATTACATGAACTTTGTTTAACTTTTTGGTCCCAGTTGAGCCCCTCTCTGTACGTGGTGAGCCCGATCCTCACATTGCAGGCTCCTGGCTGCTGGTATTCTGAAGAGGGGCCCAGCAGCCAGCACTCGTGATCTACTTCTACTTCTGACTGCTCCTCTGTCCAACTCTTGTGAGCCGTGTGGAGCATTGCCATGGTAACCTGCAGCACTGCTGTGGTGGTGAGACTTGGACAGCGGAGCGGTCAGAAATAGAAGTAGATCATGAGTGCTGACTGCTGGGCTCTTCTTCAGAATACCAGTAGCCAGGGCCCACAATATAGGGATCAGGTTCACCAGGCGGGGAGAGTGCTGCAGATGCAGCAGAGGTGAGAGGGCCACATGAAATGGCCTGGCAGGCTGCATTCAGCCCGCGGGCCTTGTGTTTGACACATGCAATCTACATTATCTTATTGTAGGAGTTCAGTCGCACTTTAACTGTCATGGCTATATCTTGCAAAATCCTTCAACCTGTAGTTTGCTGAGGTAGTTAAAATTCTCCGTGAGGTATCTCTAGTGTGGTAGTTTAGGGGAGTAGAACTACAGTTCCCAGGATTCCATAGGATGGAACCATAACATTTAAAGTGGCATCAAACTAACTCCATAGTGTAAATACAGTCAGGAGAAAAAAGTTTAAACTGCCCCCTTGATGTTTCTTCAGAGGGACTGAATATGGATTCTATTTATGTAACAAAACAGTACAATTTGCCTACATTCAGTGTGGTCTCGAAGAAAGTTTGAGAGAAAGAAACCATAGTTTGGAAAAATTACTTTTTTTGCATTACAGTTCCCCAAATCTCTCAGCCAGCATAGCTGCTGGCTCACTAAACTTCTCAAGTGGATGGCCATTTTTTAAAGTGATCCATTTCCACTGGAGAAGAAAAAGCCCTGGAATCATAGGGTGTTGTCAGAGATATTTATTTACAAGTGTCTAAGTTTTACAGGCATTATAGATGCATGAAAACCAGGCACGTGAGTGGGTTGTACAAACCTCAGAAACAACAAAGGCACTCTTCTGATTTATTGTATTGTCTCTTTATGTAGGCCAATTGCTGCAATGCAGGCCTGCCTTGGCTGTGACGCACCATGCTGAATGCTATTCTCATAGGCTCTTTAAAATGGCCCTCTTCTCCATTTTTGTAGTCCCAGGCAGTTGGTGAGAACAATGGGTTTACTGATCTCCTGGTGAGCTACCATATGTGGTTGGTGAGCTGCCTTCTGATTTACAAAGGATACAAACTTTACTCAACATAAGGTTTTTATTTGCCATAAAAGTGCAGACTGCATCTCTCTTTCCTCAGAAAGGAACTATCTGTTATCTCTTGAATTCCACAGATCCATTCTAATCAATAACAGCATCTATTATTCTAGGATGGTTTCCATTAAAATGGGGATTAGATTAGGAATTCAGAGCACTGCAACTGATTGTGCTGGACAATCTCTAATAAAATGCATAAAATCTTTCTTCTAAACAGAACCCTCACCCTGTACCCTAAGGATGTATATCTAATGCCTGAGGAATCCATTTTAATTTCAGGTATACAAATTAAACTCAGCTATGCCAACAATTCAGTTCACTGATCAGGCTGTCCTTTAGGGTATATGCCAGAGAAAATTTGATACTATTCATTCCCATCATGATCCATACTTAATATTTACTCTGTGAGGATTCACTTTGTTTTTCATGGCACCTGAATCGCAATTGTCTTTGTAGCTTCAAGTCTTTCTCTCCCTCTTTCATCTTTTCCTGTGCATTTTCGGTATAGTTGTTGAACATCTTCAAGTCATTTCTGACCTGTGGTGACCCCGACAAACCTCTCATGGGGCTTTCTTGCCCAGAGCTGTTCACAGGGTATTTGTCTTTGGCTTCCTCTGAGGCTGAGACTGTGTAACTCGCCCAGTGGGTTTCATTGGCTCATCATGGATTTCAACACTGGTCTCCAGAGTCATAGTCCAATGTTCAAATCTCTATAGTATGCTGGCTGACGGGGTGTGCCTTCACCATCAGTGTTTTGGCCCATCCTTGTTTCACTTTCCCCTATCCCACCATAGCTATCTCAAGATAGCTGTTCAAGGATTGCAAACTTCAAATCCTGTACTGTATGTCCAGGGAATTTGAAATGCTCTGTAACTGGTTTTGCGGTTTGTTTTTGTCTCCCTTCAAGTCACTTCTGACTTATGACGACCTTAAGGCAACCCCATCATGGAGTTTTCTTGGCAAGATTTGTTCAGAGGGAGTTTGTCCTTGCCTTCCTCTGAGGCTGAGAAGATGTAACCTGTGCGAGCAGACCTAGTCCAGGGGAAGGATAATATTTAATATCAAAAAGTTATTAAGCCAGACAGGAACATAGACATCCGGGTCTTTAAACCAAAGCACTTTTAGCGAGGTCAGGTCAACATGCCTCCAGTCACGTCTCCGAGAGGGAAACCTCAGAAAGGCACAACACACACCATAGACTGGTAACAACTTTGACACCTTGGTGGAAATTAAATGTCCTCCGAATGAGACTAACACTTGCAACAGCTATAAAGATAGAGATCAGGTCCATCTGAATGATGTGGCTATTAGCTTTGTCTGGAAAAGGGCCTGCCCCGGGGCATACGGTGGACTATAATTCAGTCTCCTTTTGGGGCCCTCTTTGGAGAACTCCCATGCTTGACTAGCGGCCCCCTTGACATTCTGCTAGTCAAGAGCTCCTCTCAGCATTCTTTTTCCTTTGCTAAGTCATCTTTGGCTTGTTCCTTCCCTAGCTGCAGTCTACAGGACCAGGTGCGGTATAAACCACTCTCTTTCCAGCCGCTCTTCCTGATCTTCATATCTTTCCAACTCAATTAGTCCTTGTGCACTTGTGTGACTGCTTTGCTCTGTGTGGTGTGTGTGGATATTTTGCCAATTCTGGTAAATGAAACCACTGCCAGTTGGACATTTTGACCTGGCTCTTGGGTGGTCTGACTCCGTATACATAAGGTTAAAGATCTTGCTGTGTTGCCCTGCCCTCCACTTTGCTAAGCAGTGTTCCGCTAATTTCCCCAACATTTGTATTTTTGGAGCAAAATCCGGGTATCCCCCAGTGACCCCCAGAAGTCAGGGTAACAAGGGTGTGACTTGCCCAAGGTTATCCAGTCGTTTTCCATGGCTGAGCAGGGATTGAACCCTGATCTTTGGATATTGCCACTTCTAATGTCAGATTTTTGTCCGTTTATCTTCTTGCATAGAGACTGTCCTGTTTGTCCAGCATAAACTGTAGAGAGGCATTGCTGGCATGGGATGGCATAATTAACACTGGAGGAAGAACAAGTAAATATACCTCTGAAGTTGTGGGTGATGTTGTGGATCCCTGTCATACTGCTCCCAGAGTAGATGTAGGGATAGAGTTGGCATGTGGGTTTGTGGCAGGATCTTGTCCCTGTATTACTATCCATGTTATGTGCCCTGTTGTAAGTGAGTGGCGGTTTAAAATTTGGAGTCTGTCTGTAGGCTACATTTGCCTCCTAGAGCTTGTGAAAGGACTGCATTATTATAACTGGTTGTAGTTCATTGATAATGCATTTGAGTGATTTCAGCTAGGGACTGTAGATGACATTAGGAATGTTCTGTAATTATGTTTTTGTTCTGTCCTGTGGTAGATTGCTCCTGGGTAATCTTGCCTTGTTGATTTGTTTCTTTACTTCCGTAAGTGGATATTGCGGCTCGAGAAATGCCTGCTGTAAATCCAAGAATTTTGAGTCTCTGTCTTGTGGGTCTAAGCAGATGGAATTGTGTCAGAAGGCTTACCCGCTTTTGTAAGAATGTTACTTTGGGAGGGATTCTTCAGGAGGAATGGCAATTTTTATTTATTTATTGCTACAATTTTTTAAAAATAAATTGACAGTAATGCAGGAAGCCATGGCCCTGAATTTGCAAGACATGAGCAGGGCTGTTGATGATAGGGTGACCTGGAAATTTCTCATTCCTATGACTACCCACTGGTGTAGGGACGGAGTGGCGATGGGGATGGTGGGCCCCTAATGGCAATTTTTGAGGGGCGCCACAGCTCCTTGCTTGCCCTCCCACGTGCGCCGTAGCCCCACCACATCCATTGTAGCCCTGCCCCCCAACGTAGCCCTGCTCCCGCGTGCCATAGTCACGTCCCCACCCATCCATGTGCCTTTCCTCCACATGCTCCAAGTTCCACCACTGGGACTACCATAAGTCAAAGTCAGCTCGACAGCTGTTAACAGCAGCAACAACAGTAAGAACAACAAGGCAGTTATAACACACTACAGTAGAACTTTCCAAATTGTGTGTTGCAACACGTTAGTGTGTCTGCTGCGGTATGTAAGTGTGTTGCATGAAGGGAACAGGTGGAGGGGCTGCCTCTCCCACCACCACTGCTGCCCGGAGAGGGTGTGGTGGCGGCAGGCCAGGCTCGGGTGGAGAGGCTGCTTTCACTTATTGAATTACTCACTGAATTACTGTGTCATGAAATGATGCATGTCTAAAAAGTGTGTCACCAACATGAACAGTTTGGAAAGCTCTGTACTATAGTCTAAATCCTATTGTTAGTCTAGGCCAGAAGAGACTTTTAAAGCAACTGGATTTACCTACATGTTGACTCACCATTCAACAATTGATTGAACTGATCCTCTGTAACAGGGACTAATCAACAGGATGCCAGTCCACATTAGTTGCAAGAAACAGATTACAGTGTTGTCTGTGTCTTGAAAAAAAGGGAGAAAGAAGACCTGAGGAACTACCAACCAATTGGCTTGACATCATCACCAGGAAAGCATCTAGAACAGATCATGAAACAGTCAGCCTGTGAACATTTGAATGAATGAATGAATGAATGAATGAATGAATGAATGTTGTGATTACTAAAAGCCAGCGTGAGTTTCTCAAAAATGAGTCATGTCAGACCAATCTTATCCCATTGTTTGATAGAATTACAAGCTTGGTACACCAAGGAAATGTTGTGAGTGTAGTATATCTTGATTTCAGTAAGGCTTTTGAAAAGGTCCCTCATGATATTCTTACAGACAAAATGGTAAAAGTGGGTTAGACAATGCTTCAGTTAGGTGGATTTGTAGTTGGTTGACAGAACAAACCCAGCATCAGCATCATCTCTTGCCCTGGAGAGAAGTGACTATCGGTGTGCCTCAGGGTTCTGTCCTGGGCTGATTGTTGCTCAAAATTTTTATAAATGACTTAAATGATGGAATAGCAGGCATAGTTACCAAATTTGCAGATGACATCAGATTAAGAGGAGTAGCTTGTAGGAGATGGGAAAAGAATTCAAAATGACCTTACCAGGTTGGAGGGCTGGGCCAAAACTATCAAAATGAATTTCAACAGGGATACATGTAAGGTAATATCTTTAGGGAAGAAACATTCAGTTAGTGACACCTGGGTATGTCTGAAAAAGAACTAGGGCTCTTAGTGGACCACAAGAGTCCATGTGATATGGCGGGGGGGGGGGAGCCAGTGCTTTCTAGGCGGCATCAACAGGAGTATTGTGACCAGAGTGAGGTAAGTGATAGTATCACTCTATTCTGTTTTGGTCAGACCTGACCTAAAATACTGGGCCGAGTTCTCAGCACCTCAGTTCAAAAAGAACATTGACAAACTGGAACATGTCCAGAGGAGGGCAACTAAGATGGTAAGAAGTTCTAGAAATTAAACCTTATAAGAAATGACTTATGTTTAGCCTGGAGAAGATTGAGAGGTGATATGATATTCATCGTCAAATATCTGAAGGGATGTCACATGGAGGATGGAGTAAGCTTGTTTTGTGGTGTTCCAGAAATGGGGATGCAAACCAATGGATCAAACTAGAAGAAAAATGATTCCATCTAAACATTAGGAAGAACTTTCAACAGCTGTCTCAGAGGGTGGAGAACTCTCCTTCTTTGGACATCTTTAAACAGGTTGAGTGCCCATCTGTCAGGAGTGCTTTAGCTGTGTATTCCTGCATGGCAGGGAGTTGGACTAGATGGCCTTGATCATCCCTTCTAATTCTATGATTCTTAGATTCTATTCATAATAAACTGCAAAGAAGTAATACATTTATTTGAGCAAGGTTTCCAAGCCCTGCGTTTCCAAAATGGCCAAATCAAAGAGCTGTCTAGCATTTTCTTCCCACAGTGGCCAACTAGATGCTTAAGGGAAGCCCACAAGCAGGACACAAACATAACACCTTCCTACTCATGTTTCCCAGCAACTCATGTTCAGAGATGTATTACATAAGCATCCTAATTAGTAAGTAAGAGATGATAGCCTTGTCCTCCATGAATTTGTCTGATCCCTTTCTAAAGTCTTGCAAGTTGGTAAGAATCATGCTGCAGAGAACTGCATAGTTAGACTATGCACTTTGTGACATGTACATCCTTTTATCTGTCTGGAATTTTCCACTAAATTCCTCCCTCTACATTCATAGGTTTGACATTCGGGAATTTGATTACTCATGAAGTGTCCGTGCCTCCCCTCCATTCTCCTCCCCCATCCCCTTACCTTTTGCCTCAGTGCAAGTGGTCATCGCTGGGGCCAGAGGCAAGGGGATGCCAGGTGCTCCAGAGAGCAGAAGGAAAGCATGCACTGCCTTCCTTCTCCCCTTCCCCTTACATTTTGCCTTGCACCAGTTCATTCTGCACTCTGGAGCTCCCCCTCCCATGCCCTTGCCTCTGGCCCCAGTGCTGAGAATTTGGACAAGGCAAAAGATAAGGGGAGGGGGGATTTTTCTTGCAAGGCTTCTGTACTCCAAACCCTTGTGAATGTGGAGGGGCCACTGTATTTAGCTTCATAAATGGATGACAACAGGTTCTGCTCCCATAAGATTTGTGCAGCCAATGTGATTTAGTGGTCCATATGGCCAGTATAATGTAGTGGCTTTAGTATTGGACTAGCAAGACCAGAGTTCAATTCCCTGCTCAGCAATAGAATCTGCTGAGTGGCCTTCCTTAGGTCACATTCTCTCAGCCTATGAAAAAGGCAACAGTAAACCTCTGAACAAAACTTGCCAAGAAAACCATCCAATAGGATTGCCGTAAGTTGGAGTAACCTTGAAGACACATAGCAACAAAAAATTATAAGAGCTACTATAAGCTATGAAGAAAAATATCTCACTATCTATTTTTTTCCATACCATACGTAATTTGGTTAACTATTCCTGTCAGGTCCTTCTTATTCCCCCTTTTTCCAAGCTAAAGGTTCACATAACCTTTTCTCACAGGGGAAATTACTCCAGCCTTTTGACCATTTTTGCTGATCTCTTCTGCACATTTTCCAGATCTACCATGTCCTTTAGAGGTGCAGTCACCACAGTGGTACCTGGTATCCAGGTGTGGCTGCACCATAGATTAGCACTGCAGAAATGTATAAAGGCATTATGGTATTGGCAAATTATTTTTGATTCCTTTCTTAGTAATCCTGAACACAGAATATGCCTCTGAGGGTCAAATTAAGTGTTAAGGGGAGTATATATTCCATTTTTTGTGTCCCACAATGAGATTTCCTCAAAGATACATAGCTCAGCAATCAGACTTACAAATAAAGCCCATGTTTACCTTTCAACGACCAATCGCATGATAAAAGACAAATACATAGGTGAGGACATTTAAGTCCTATGACAAAAATACAATGGACTCTTTGTATCTGCAGGGGTTCAGTTCCGCAACTCTCTGCAAAGAGCAAAAACCACAAATGATTGCATCCAAATTATTAAATGGTGGCAACATGTGCATGAATGCTTCAGCACATCCATGTTTATGTCCCCACCATTTTATGTATAGGATAGGGCACTCTGCAACCACTCAGATTCACAGATCTGGAGGTCGCATATACAGAGGGCCCACTGGACATCTTTTACCACTTAAAGGAGCACCTTTTTTCAAAGTGTGCTAAACATATAATCTAGTTCAACCCTCACTCAGGCTTTAAGAGCACTACCATTCAAATCAAGTCAGTAACACTTATTAAGGCTGCAGTCCTATGTATGCTTCATTTTGCTATGAGTAAGCCCCGTCAAACACCCGATCTTATGCATGAGTAACATTTATAAGATTCTGCTGCACAAATGTTTTTAATTTAAGATCACAGTAAAATAGAACAAAGCTAGGTTTCAGAGAAAATGTTACTTTTCCCATACCTTATATACTGGTAGTGTACAAGGCTTTTTGTTGTAGTTAGTATAATGTATATTTAGAATGAAACAGTTTGTTATAACCATTTACGTAGGCAAGACCTGACCTTTTTGTCAGGCACTGGGGATTCATTAATATTCCAAATACTAATTGGGGAGAAAAAAACCCTTACCCAAGCAATCACACAGAATCCTGAATGGTGATTACCTTGCAGGCTGCGAATGATTTATTGGATGTTTTAAGATTTAAGGCAAGCCACACATAGAGATTTGTAAACCATAAGGGTGTGTGGGTTGGAAGACTCTGAAAACAAGCAGTAAAGACACAGTGTATTATCACCCAAAGTGAAACTGCTAAGTAACATGGAAGATGCAAAACAGATTTCTCCCAGATTTACAAAACAGTGCTGAAACATCTCTGGGAGCTGCCTTAATAGTTCTTTTTTGCACTGATTAGTTTCAAAGCAAATCTTCCCTTGCATTGACTTCTTGTAGCGTAGAAAAGTTTCTTATATAAAATCAGTACCATTAAGTTTTTAGAAATCTTTCTTCGGGATTCTGGAAAAGCAATCTGAAGACTTTTTGCTCCATGTGGTGCAAACCCAGCTTCCCCGAGGAGTTAATAAACAATCAGTCAGGGAAATCCTCTCCCATCTGCATCAGTCATTATCTGTTGGTAACATAAAATATTAGAATCCCCTACAAGACTTGTATTACATTTGGTTAAATGCTCCCAGTGTTAAAAACATTACTTATCTTTAAGTAATCCTTGCAATCCTGATGGCTTTCACAGTTCCAAAAGTCTACATTTCATTTTAACATACTTTGTCACTAGGCAATATTTGCCATTCATGAGTAATTTTTTTAACTATCTAAATATTTGAGATTGTACACTTCTGGCAGGACCCACTATTTTGGTTGTTTTACTTGTAAAGCACCATGCACATTTTAGCCTCAGAGGCGGGGAATGGGGAATGGGGAATGCGGAATGGGGGATGGGGAATGGGGAATGTTTACTTCCAGCATCTCTTTAGAATATGGGGGAATTGTAGCTCAAAGGAGGCCTACGAGAAGAGGATAATGGCAGTGTTACCACCGCGATCTGGCCTCGCTTTGGTGAACCAAAGATACCATTTTTGATATCATAATTCGGCCTTCTGCCACCAGCCAAGTGTTTGTGAGGCCCTGCCGAACAAGTGCGAAGCTAGGCATGGATGATACTTGTTGCTCCTATCAAACACCAGATATTGCCGGATCCGCTTCAGGGGGAGACCTCCCGAAACAAACACCTTAATTAACAAAAGGACTCTCTGCCTGAGAGAACACCCTGGCGAGCTAGGCACTTAATGGCCGAGCTAGCCGCATCTACATACCGGCCATACTATTGTCAATTCAGCATATAATTCAATCATGTAAATTCTGACCTTTCGGAAGCGTTGTCTCCAGCCCAAAACCTATTGTTCTCACCAGAGACCAGACTAGCCTGTGGTCGTTCTTTTCCCTATAAAAATCCCCTGTTCTGAGAGCTCTTTGGAACTCTTGTCGGACCTTGCTGAAAGTCACTTGCTGAAATCACTTGAAGCTCCTGTCGGATCTTCTTCCTTGCCTCGCTGCCGCTTGGTCCAGCAGATCCCCTCGGCCCCTACACCAGGTTTTCTCCTCTTCAATTGGTGTCTCCAGGACTTCGGACAGGTGGCGTATCGCCCATTCCTCAAATTCTCTTTCTTTCCTTTCTAGTTAGGAGTGTATTTGTGTTTTTATTATTTTTGTTTAATAAAAACTGTTGCTATTTTGAAACCGCTTGACTTCTCACTGTCCTGAACCGGTATACATAGGATAAAAGATCCCGCTGCGTTGCCCTGCCTCTCGTTAGCCAAGAGAGTGCTCCAGCTAATTTCCCCATTTTTGCTTGTTGTTGTTTGGTATTTGGGTGCCCCTCCCAGGACCCCCAATTCACAGGGTAACAGAGTGGTTGGGGGTCCTGGGCGGGGCGCCCAAACAACAAACCAAACCTCTTTTCATGTGTATGTGTATGTGTGTGTGTGCGCGCGTGCGTGCATGTGTGTATACACGCGCGCGCACACACACACACACACATATACACATACACACACGCATACACACACACACATACATACATATGTTAGACTAGTGTATATACCCGGTGTTGCCTGGAATTTTATTTTCTCATAGTTATACTTGTTAGAAAGATTTGAGATCCTGTGTCTCTAATTCCCCAAACTATCTTATCCAGTACCTGTAACTTTTATTCATATTCCCCAATCCAATCTGTATTCAGAGTTTAGCATACAGAGGTTGGTTTCCTGAGGGAAT
The DNA here is from genome assembly GCA_948472985.1 of Iguana delicatissima. Classification (NCBI taxonomy): domain Eukaryota; kingdom Metazoa; phylum Chordata; class Lepidosauria; order Squamata; family Iguanidae; genus Iguana; species Iguana delicatissima. Next base: position 466,640 of record CAOKZL010000293.1, read on the forward strand.
ACACTGCCCTCCTCCTTGCTGCTAGGCCTCATCTCGATAGCAACTGGCCTATTCAAGACAGACACAGTTGACTGAGGCCCAAGGGCTTTCTGGCTGAGAATTCCAAAGCCCTCTCCCTAAACTACAAACCCCAGGATTCCATAGAATCTTCTTAGGCAACCAATCATATGAAGTCTTTGCTTAACACAGAGAAACAAACTTTGACTTTTATATATTAGACAGATAGATGCGCGCGCACACACACACACACACACACACACAATACTTGCTGTAGAGAGGACTCCAGCTGAAGTTAAAGAAGTATTTTATTTGAATTGACAAACATATGAGAAATCAGACACTCTTGAGAATGATACAAGGCTGTTGGAAAGTGAGGCAAGAAATGTTGGATAGATTGAGACTGCGTGGAAAGGGTGATAATTACTCATCCTGAAGAAGGAGGTTGCAGCAGAGGGGCTCAGACAGCATATGAGGGTAGCACGGAGGAACGGCAGTCTGGGGCACACTACATCATACAATTGGCTGGGGTTGAAGCTAGGGTTTTTATACCCTATTTCACACCCTGAAGGGATGCATTGACAAAGCCGTAAGGGCTTTCCTACAGGACTAGCAGAGGGGTCTGGAATGAGCTGATTTTTTTAACTCCAGAGTGACAAAATATTGCTGGGACTCATAACAATCTCTCAACATTTGGTCAGTGTGTAGGGAAGCTCTCCATAGGGTAAAATCAAGGGATGGTCTCGGATAGTTCACCAATCTTGGCGGTTTGTCTTTCATTGTATTCAAAGACACCAAGAGCCTGAAGTGGTGAAGGGATTAGCACAAACCCATCAACATCAGGGTTTTCTGTATAATCCTCTCTGAACTTTCATGACCTCAAATACATCTCTGGTCAGTGTTACCCTGACTATGTTCTCCAGTCATTAATAATAAGTCCAATTTATAAAAATCGCATACCTCATAGGAGGGGTATGGTATGGTAACACACATTGATGGTGGTATATTAATCAGTGATGATAACAATATTAAGTTTAGGTCAGCTTTCCTTGATCTAGCACCCATTCACATTACACAGTTATAGTGCTATGATTGTAGTGCCATATGTCCATCCTATGGAATCCTGGGACTGGCAGTACAGGGAGAGGCATTGAGGCCATTTCTGCACTAGCCTGTTATAGTGATATCCTTCTGCTTTCAACATTCTGTGGAATCCTGGGGTTTGCAGTTGAGGGAGGGGCCTACTGCAGCCTCTCCTAGCCTGTGTTTTCTTCCTCATTAGTAACTTTTGCCATCTTAACCACACTCTGATGTAGATTGGCCACATATGTTCCAATTTTTATTTGTGAATAGTTGAAGGTCAGAATAGTTGCTTCCTGACACTTGTCTTGCTTGCCACAAATTTACTTTTTGTTTGATCCAGTAGATAGACCTGGATTTTGCATGTAAGCTGCTTCTCTGTCTTTGGCTTTCTGTGTGCTTTCACGTGTGTTATGCTCAGGTTTCATTCACTTCTCTGTAAAATGGGTAGAGTACTTAACTTACACAACAGTCTTATGAAACAGGCCTTTTTTATTCCTTGAATTCACTTTGCTATATAGAACAGTTTCCCTTCTGTTGTTCACTCACTTCACTTCAGATGGATTCCAAGTATTCCAGGAGCCTTGATGGAGTTTTGTATTTCTTCCCTGCTTCTATGTGTTTTATTCATTCTAGCTTAGTCCAGACTCAATGCTAATTTCTAATGCTAATTTCTGTAAAGGAAACAGAATAGACTTTGTGCTGTAGGAATGGCTTTTCAGATATGATATTGCTTTGTGTGTGTAGTAGTAGTAGCTTTTGTTAATATAGTTGTAGTCCCTCTAGTCTACAACTCCCATTAATTATAGCCAGTAACATGCCCTCAAGCATTTCATAAATGAAAACTAGGACACATGTCCCACATGAGAAAAGGTTAAGAGGTGACATGATAGCTATGTTTGAATATTTAAAGGGATGTCATGTGGAAGATGGAGCAAGCTTGTTTTCTGCTGCTTCAGAGACTAAGACATGGAGCAATGGCTTCAAAAGTCAGGAAAAGAGATAACATCTAAACATTAGGAAGACCTACCTGGTGGTAAGAGCAGTTCAACAGTGGAATACTCTGCCATGGAGTGTGGTGGAGTCTCTTCCTTTGGAGATTTTTAAATAGAGGCTGGATGGCCATCTGTCAGGAATACTTTGCTTGTATATTCCTGCATGGCAGGGGGTTGGAATTGATGGTCCTTGTCATCTCTTCCAGCTCTATGATACAATGTGGCCAAACAATATCAGAGTTTGGTCAAAGCAGCAAAGGTTATTAATGGAGAAGCACTGACAAGCTAGGAGAGGGTGCAGCAGTTTGTTTTTGCCCAAGTCTACAAAGAAGGGCATGATTCTGCCCCCTTCTTCTCCTCTCCCACTGAGTTAACTGAGTTTGCAGCAATTGAATTAATGTTACCCTGTTTACTGGGGTTCCCGGGAGGGACTCCAAAATGTGCTCTACTATAGGTGGGGAAAATTAGCTCAGAGCACTGCTTTAGCGTTACGAGAGGCAGGGTAACTTAGCAGGATCTTGTAACCCAGTGTTTACGGGGTCAGGCCAAGTCAAGGAGCAGACCGGTTTGAAAATAATGAACGATCTTTATTAAATACAGGCACACAATGTAAGCAACACATGCACACAGATAACTAAGGAAAATAAAGGTGTGAGTAAGATAGCGGGATTCTCAGAGGGATAGTTGGTTCGGGTGATAACGACACCTGTTCCTGAAGCCTGGAAGAAGATAGAAAGCGATGCTGGGGTTCAATGTGGCTCAGCACATGGAGCTGAGAGGAAGCTTGCCAAGCAAAGCGGCAGCAAGGCGGCTGGAACTCGGGGGCGATCCGAGGAAGGTCTCGGAATCAGGGGTTTTTATAGGGAGAAGTGTGACTGCAGGCTATGCCTTACTCAGGGACAACAATGAATTTTGGGTGGGAGACAATGTCTCCAAAAGGTCACAATTTAGCATGATTGAATTAAGTCCAAATTGACAAAGAGGTAGACTGTATGCAAATACTCAGTGCTTGGCCTTTAAACTTCTAGCTTACCAAGTTACCTGCTTGGGGCAGGAAGTCCTTTGTAAACAGCGTACATACATAATGTGGTGTTTGCCAGGGACGTCTCTGAAGCTGCAATCTGGCTATTTCTGGCCAGCCTGTATTGTTTGAGAATATTTTAGCAGTTAAGTGCCAAGCCTTGTTTCGTGCTTGTCTGGGGGCCTCACAAACACGTGGAGAGGGGTGATAGCATAAGGTCGAATTATTGATATCAAAGTGATATTTAGTGCTATCGCCAGGCAGACCTAACATTAAACTGAGGACAAATAGGGAAGGAGGGAGAAAGAAGGAGGGAGCTGGAGAAAGAAACTAGGATCTTTGAAAAATAGCTGAAAGTGGAATGACAGAGGATTAATCTGTCCCTGCCAAACTGTGACAGTTGGAACATATGCAGTATAGCCAATGGTGAGGGACTGGGCAATGCAAAACCATCTGTAAGAATACAGTTGAGCACCTCTGCTGTTGCACAATTCATGTGCAGCCACTACCTGTAAGACAGTGTGCCAACTGGGGCCATTTTGGCACTAGACTATTGTAGTACTATTATTTCACTAAACTGCAAACCCCAAGATTCCATAGGATGTTGAAAATGGAATAATAGCACTATAACGGTCGAGTACGGAAATGGCCTAAGAATTATACCTCGATACCCTTTGTAATGTTTGGTAATCTGTCTGCGAGCTGTCCCACAGGCTCCCTGCACTGATGCAAGAAGAGAGTTTTGGGTTTATCTCTTTGATTGTGTACTGTTACAGATCAGCCAGGAATCTTCTCGCCCCCCACCGCCCACAACTGTATACACAAGTGGAAGATCATTGGGTGCATCTGGCAAACATCATTCAGTTTTGTTTGCCTCAGCCACCTTGAATTCAAGGGCAAGTGCTGCCCCAGGAAAACAATCACACCTCCAGCAATGGCTTGGAATGCTTTTGCGGTCAAGCTGGCCTTGTGCACATCCTGTTCAGTGACCCACAAAGCTTCCTGGAATGTCTCCAAGTTTCCTAAGGCAAGAGGCATGTTGTGGGTGAGATTATCAGATTGAATCCATCCCAAATGAAACAGCGTGGAAAACCAAACCCACTATGGAAGGATTGGGGGTGGGTGGTGGGTGGGGAGATATATTTCAATAGCTTGTGGTGGCCATCTGATTGTGTTTAGATAAATCCCTGCCTGTCCTATAAGACATGAACCACTGGTGAAACATGAAGCACACATTCCGTTAAGTCGCAGACATCAGAGCAACAAACAAAAGATTAGTATGCCAGCCAGATGAACATCTGGTCTAAGACAGTGGCAACATGATATCCGGTTGTTGTTGTGAACTAAGATTATAAATATTTCGCCAAAGAAGTCCAAATATTTATTAGATTTACAATGGCTGAAAGAATAGCAAAAGTGATGTGTTAGCTAATTATTAAAAATACCTCTTTTGGTCCCTTTCATTGATGTCATAAGGGCACCAGATCCAATTCGATTCTGGAGGCTAAGCAGTTTCAGCCATGGTTAGTATTTGGATGGGAGACCAATAATAAAAACTAGGTGCTGTAGGCTATATATCAGAGGAAGGAACTGGTAAAACCACCTCTGAGGATTCATTGCCTAAGAAAACCCTATGACATTCATGGGGTCACCATAACTTGAAAGGTTAACTTGAAGACACACACACACACACACACACAGTTAATGCTTTGTAGTTCCTACAAGGGTGGCCACTATTGCCAAAATAAAAAGAGAACACAGATTTCCATAAAATATACGTATGTTAGTTTATAGGTATAGAGGCTTAGTTAGAAATGATTACTGTAATTTAAAGAAAAATCCAGCAGATCTCTGGACCTTTGTACCCCTCAGTCCATGCTCTTGTCCTGTTGCTCATTGCCATGGACCCTGGATGAGGGAGAGCAGGGGGGCTTCACCCACCATAAAGCTGGGCTAGGGGAGTTGAACCCCCCTGAAATGCACAAAGGAGCAGAGCCACTGAGACTCTTTGTAGCTGAGTGCCCAGAAGGCCTACCAAGTAGAAGCCTCCTAAAAAATTTCCGCATGAAACTGTTATAGCACTATTATCTCACTTTCAACATCCTATGGAATCCTGGGGTTTGCAGTTTCGGGAGGGGCCGCATGGCCCCTCCCGAAACTGTAAACCCCAGGATTCCATAGGATGTCAAAAGTGAAATAATAGTGCTATAACAGTCTCGTGCGGAAATGGCCCTAGTTTACAGCCATCTTCACATTCAGTTAATAGGATCCCATATATTTCCCCCTTTCCTTGATATATTAAATTTATGCTTTAAACCATTTTATAGTATTTAATTCATTATTTTGTCACTGTCTTTATGTAGTCACATTGTTAACTGTTTTAGTTGGTGGTTTTATTACTGCTAGTATTATTATCTTTTATGGTATTTTGTATTTTTACTATTTTGTAAAAAATATACTTGCAAGCATGCAAAATTCATGATGACCTGTCAGCCAGTCTTAAGAGGACCCCCGCGCACACACACACACACAAAACCCAGATCTGGAATCCCTGTTTACTGCTGACTGGCAACTTCAGGTCATCTTTTTTAGGGTTCATTTTTCTTTAAAACTGCAAAAGAAGTTTAAAGACTGAGCCTTTCAAACAGGGTAAGAACAAGTTGCTTGCCAGGATCTATGTGAGCTCATTTTGCTCTTAGCTGGGCCTTCTGTGGGCTGTTTTCTACTCTTTCTATAGGAACAATTTCTGTTCTTTCTTTTTCTTAACCATACTGATGGCACCCCCCCCCCAATTCCTGATGACTTCACCCAGTGACCACATGTAGTTATTAAGTGGCATGGCAGATAGGACGGAATGCTGTGATACCCCAGATCACATGTGTCAAACACAAGGCCTACGGGCCAAATCTGGCCCACCAGGCCATTTCATGTGGCCCTTGCACCTCTTCTGCAGCTGTGGCACTTCCCCCACTTCACGAGCCCAGTCCTCACATTGTGGCCCCCCGGCTGCTGGTATTCTGAAGAAGGGCACAGCAGCCAGCACTCATGATCTACTTCTACTTTTAACTGCTCCTTTGTCCAAGTCTCGTCAGAGTGTTGCCACAGCAACGCTCTGCGTGGCTTGCAAGAGTTTGACAGAGGAGCAGTCAGAAGTAGATTGTGAGTGCTGGCTGCTGGGCCCCTCTTCAGAATACCGGCAGCCGGAAGCCTGCAATGTGAGGATCGGGCTCACCAGATACAGAGAGAGGCAGGGAAGCAGAAAGAGGCACAGAGATGGTCTCAACTGGGATCAAAAAATTAAAGTTAATGTAATAAATAATGCTTGATGATATTTGTCTGATGATTAAAAAAAATACCTTTCTGTTTTCAAAACTCATTTTTCAATAAATTGTGCAATAGTTGTACACTTGAATTGCTTGCCATTATTTTTCCTAGACTTCTAGTTTCAGCTAGTAATAACTAGTAATAACAGAATGCAGAGGCAATAATTTAATATGACAGAAGAGTAGATATATTGATATATTGATATAATCTTACAGATACAACCGGCCCTTTGAGGGCAACCATGATGCCGATGTGGCCCAAGATGAAATTGAGTTTGACACCCCTGCCCCAGATCTTAATGGCCGTGTGGCCAAACAGGAATCTCCCAGTGTCACTCTCTGGAGCTGCTGCTGTAGACAGGTGTGGAACCACGGTAACACAGTGCATCCTACTCCCATCCTACAGAGCTGGTTGAACAGGATACCATGGTGAAGTGCAGCAAAATCTGCTGAGAAATCTGGAAGACAAATAGGATGCCATTATGCCTGTCTTTCACTAGATGTAGATCAGGGCAACTAAAGCTGTTTCAGTATCATACACCATCATGAAACTAGATTGAAATGGCTCCAAATAATCTGTTTCCTCCAAGAAAAATGAGAAGACATGGGACAGTGGGCTTCTCTGCTGTGGTACCCCCATTATGGAATGCCCTCCCCTTGGAGGCCCGGTTGGTACCAACATTCCTCTCACTCCAGTGCCAAGTGAAAATGTTGTTGTTCACTAAAGCTTTTAGGTCCTAATTGGTTTTACCCAAAGGCCTACAAGGACATGGTATTAAATCATTGCAAGCTATTTTAACTGTTTTTAATCTGTCTTTTAAACTTGAGGTTTAACATGTGTTAGCCCTTTAAAATATGTTTAATATTTACACTGTTTTAAATTGATTGATTCTATCCTGACTTGGAATTATAGGAGTTGTAGTTCAGCAGCACAATTAGTGCACTAATGCCTGGATCTTTGAGGTTTTAAGAGGAAAATAAACAGGCAAAGGCTATGGGGATGTTCCAGCCAGAGTATGACATCCACCCCACTTCCCACAGTTTATCATATTTTCATATTTTTATTATCATTTCATTAATGTGTTTTCAGCTATGTTTTCTGCATCTGCATCCTAAAAGGGGGGACATAAATAATTGTAATAAATATGCAAACAGATATGCACTCTAAAAGTAAGTCATACTGAACTGCTGTCGTGGGTTCTTCTGGTGAGTCCCACGTCCAGAATTGCCCAGGGTGCCTGGTCTATGTTTACTTTTTTCAGAGGTAACATGTCACAAGTCATGATGTTATCCATAATACAGTAACCTTTGGTATAATGGGTTTGTAACAAAACTCCTTTGGAAAAACTGTGTAACAACTGGCAACACTGTCAATTTCTATGTAACAAGTTACAATTACCTTTTTGTGTTACTGTTTGGGTAGAAAGATGCTTTGGTTGGCATTTTAATGGAATCACCCAACCATTTTCTTCCTTTACTTAAAAAAACCCCAGTTCTTTAGTCCTCCCTCCACATCTGTGGACTTGACCTTCACAAATTTGATTATTTGCAAGGCACGTGCTTGCCTTCCCCCTTTCTCTTCTTCCTGTTTTCTTGCTTTTTCCCGGGCACGGAGAAGGAAGATAAGGAAATGGCAAGGCAAGGAAATGGTGGGGGAGGCACATGACACTTTCCTTCTCCTCTCTGGAGCTCCCCCTCCCATTCCCTTGCCCCTGACCCCAGTGCACAAAAGGCAAAGGAATGGGAGAAAGGAGCTGTGGAAGGGCATGTGAAAAGGATCAAGGGGGGAGTTATTCATGATTTTTTCACTTTTGCAAGTATTCTGCATCTTGAACCTCCACAAAATTGAAAGGGCCACTGTAAAGACAAAGTAGTGGACAGTGTGACTAGTTACAAAAGAAGGGTGGTTTTGTTTTGTTTTCAACAGTAATGCAACACATTTGATTCACACTGAGTTATGTGTGATATTACTTTTCAGAAATAACTTTCCAAGTTTTCTGTCTTATCTACCTCAGCCTCCAAATAATATATTGACCTGTAGGGGAGCTGCATGTGTATGTCTGCAGAATACGGTGCAACTGGTTGGAAGGGGGACTTTTGCAACAGTTAGATAAAGCATTTTTTTATCTCATTTTTTCATTAGTCCAAGGTAACTTTCAGGATACACAAAAACTCCAGAGAATTAGCCAGCCAGCCAGACATCATCTTGTTGTAACAACAATAGCACTACAGCAACAACTTTTCCCAGCAAATGCCTTCCCACAGGTTGTTTTCCTCTGCCTGGAAAGCAGAAGTGAGCCTAAGGTATGATGCTTCGGGGGGGGGGCATCTGCAGGCAGTCATCAATGGTGCAGATGAAAGTGAGCACCCCTTCTGCCATCTGTGAAATGTCCCCTGATATTCTCAGTTCAGAGTGTGTGCAGACTGAGAAGACCACAAAGTCTCAGATTTTGTTCTTTCTGATTTTATTTTGGTGATCCATATGCATTTTGTTTATCCCAGAATATTTTCTGTCAGTTCCCAGTACCATCAGAGATATTTTATATCCATTCCCGGGGTTGGTTTATTTTAACCCAGTATGGAATCAGAAAGAACAGGAACAAACATCTGGGACTTCCAGTTAGTCTGGATGCACCCTCTGTGATGGCACCAGAGCAAGGGGACATTCACTTGGACTCAACAAATGAGGTATAGGGTATGGTGCAAGATTCCTTCCACGTGTTAGATATCTGGAAGGAAGGAAGGAAGGAAGGAAGGAAGGAAGGAAGGAAGGAAGGAAGGAAAGAAAGAAAGAAAGAAAGAAAGAAAGAAAGAAAGAAAGAAAATGACAACTTTCCTTGTCTGTGGAGGTTTTTTTCCTCTTCTCTCCTATGGCAACCTCTTAGTAACATATGTAGGTTTAAGTCCACCTTTTGCCTGTGTATGTTTTTTTTTCTGGTCATTGTAGAGGCTAGGATTATTTCTACCTGCTGTAATAACCAAAGCTACCCAGGACTTACTGTTGCACTGCGGCCTTTTCCGCACAAGGGCAATACATCACACTGGCATTGTATTCTTGCTGTTACATCTGCACGTTAAACCGGTTAGTATCGCTGTTTCCTCTGCGGATTCGCACAGCTTGAGCCGTTAGCTCGATTACTATCGATGTAAAACCGATGTATTGTAAAACCAGAAAAACTCCAATGTAAACCACAAAAACCAGATCGGCTGCGTTTCTGACAACATGCAGAAGGTGGCATCATGCAGAGGTGGTTCTCTGTGGGCATTCCCACCTTTCCCTGGCGTCATTTCTGTCCACTCCTCTCTCCGCTCCTCAAATGCAGGGCAGGTGCTGGAATACAATGAAATACGTTGGGATCCTCAGGATGGTTGCTTTTCAATTTCTGGCTATCTAGACCAGAGCTTTCCAAACTCTTCATGTTGGTCACACGCTTTTTAGACATGTATCATTTCACGACACAGTAATTTTACTAGCAATTTTACTAGCAAACCGGAGGTGGGAGCTTGTCTTCTGTAAGAACAAACTAAAGTACCTCCGTTGATACATAGCAATGAGGTTTTCTTTTTTTAAAAAAATTGACCAATCAGAGGTGGCGGTGTGGAGGAAGTGGGAGGAGGATGGGAGTTTCACGAGAATTGACGAAGCAGAAGCAGCAAACGATTTTCACTGCATTACTTCAACAGAAACCGGAGGGTGTGCAGATAACAATCTGATAAAATCAGAGTAAGGCCATTTCCGCACGGGTTAAATAAAATGGTGCACTGCGTCCTCCACAGAGGAAGTCTGCACCTTGGAGCAGACTGGGTCCGGACTACTTAGTGTAGACCCGCACCTCAGTCTGCTCTGGAGCAACCCGAAGTGGTCCTCCAGCATGTTTTTGAAAAACCTTATTTTTCAGGTTTTTCAAAAAGCTGGTGCGCACCATTGCGTGCCTGCTCTCCCATGCAGATTTGCAGGCTTGCACCAATGCGAGCCTGTGATCTGCGGAGGGCGGGCTTTAGGCTGGCGAGCTTCAGCAGTTGGTCAAGACCCACGACCAACCGGAAGTTGCCATTTTGGACGCCGGAACAGTGCGGAGCAACGGCCACGCACCACTCCGGAGCAGCCTGGACCGGACTGGGGAGCCAGAAGATCTGGTAAGTAGCAGCACGGGGTGATTCCCTCACCCCGTGCAGAAATGGCCAAAGTCGGGTTAAAAAACACCGCTCACAACACATGATGAAACAATCTTCCACTCTGGTGTGGAAATGGCCTGTGTTAACCCACCCCTACAGCCACTCTGTTGCTGGTGGAGACTGGAGGTGATCTGAGAAGCATCTGTTTATATTCAAGTAGCCAGATGAAGGCAGGTGGCATCATCTGCTTAGACTTCAGCAGGAGGATGTCCTCATTCCGTGTCTGGCTATGGAGAAATAAATGTTCCTCCAATCATCCTTGCTGTCCAGCGGCAACAGAATGGCTGGGGGGTGGCAATGGGCTATCACAGTGCAACAACAAGGCCATTTCTGCACTAGACTGTTATAGCGCTATGATTCCACTTGCAACATCCTATGGAATCCTGGGGTTTGCAGTTTTGGGAGGGGCCAGCTGGCCCCTCCCGAAACTGCAAACCCCAGGATTCCATAGGATGTTGCAAGTGGAATCATAGCGCTGTAACAGTCTAGTGCGGAAATGGCCCAAGTAAAGGGGGAGCTGTAGTAGAGTCTCGCATGCAGAACTGTTACGCTATAAGCAACCATGTAGGATTTCAGCTTATAAGTATATTTACACTTTTATTCCACTTTACCACTTTAAAGTTTATATATATATTATATATATATTATAGAATCCTGGGATTTGTAATTTGGCAAGGGAGCTAAAGCATTCTCTAACTAAACTAAACCAAGCTATACATCCCAGGGATGTATCTCTAGGACAGAACTGTGGCAGTTAAAATGGGATCAAATCACTATGATTATGTGGTGTAGATCTACTTCATATTTCCATGATCTGAACGGAAGTATAATTAAGAACACATGCTTGCAAAGCTTACATCTAGCTTAGTCCTCAGTAAGTGGTGAACAGACAAAAACTTTTCCACGGCTATGATACCTGGCCTTTGTGGGCATGTAATTTCAAAGCTGCCAGTTTTGTTCCTGAGAAGAAAGGAAATGGGAAGACAGCCTGCAAGAAATTTGTGATGGTGACTAAGAAAATGGAGTTTTACACAATTATGCAGTGGATCTGTCAAATCCATCTGATGTGGAAAAGCTCAAAAAGACATTCCAGAGAACTGTAAGACTTTTTTTTTCTTTTGGAAGTGTGAATTCACATAGAGGTATATATGCCAAGCCACACAGCAGATATTACTGTTACTGAATTCCACTAAAGGTGTGATTCCACTGGAAATTTGGGGTCTCATCAGAAATGGAACAATGTCCTGAAAAAGCTAGCAGGCTTTCTAGCATCTGCAGTTTTCCATTAACCCAGTGCATGGTCTTCCATCTGCAAACTACAGTACCAAACATCCTGCATTTTTGTATCCTCCTTGTTATATTTTAATCTTTTCAAACTTTAACATGAAGGGAACCTCATTTTTCCAGGACAGTTGACGTATCCTCTAGACCAGTGGTTCTTAATCATTTCTTTATTGGGGACTCCTTGTAAATGTATTTTGTTGCCAGGGACTCCTAAGACTTAAGTCAAGATTTAAATATTTAAATTTAGATTTAAATATTAAAATATTTTTATTTAACAAAGGCTTCTGGAGACTAGGATACAAGTTCCCACTCAGACACTAGGTGATCTTGTTGCTGCTGCAGCTGTTGGTATCCAATAGCAGGTCTTCACAGACTCCTTGTGTAGGCTCAGTGGACCCCCAGGGGTCCCCGGACCCAGGGTTGAAACCACTGCTCTAGACCGGTGCTGTTCAGTATAGTTCCTTGATTGGTGCTGGGCCATGGGCCATTGACTGTCAGTCCACAGAAGTTTCCAGGAAAGAAAGAAAAAGTTATAGCCAGTAGGCATAAATATGGAATTGGTCCCTGGCACATTAGGGGAAAATAATCCTGGTGCCCTTACATCAGAAAGTCTCAGAAGCATGGCTTTAGACTACAAAACATGCAGTACAGTGTGACTTTGATCAATGCATTTCTATATGAAAACAACCAGGCCTTTAACTAATAACAAGCAGTTATCAATAATTAAAGAATAGCAAAGCTAGTGGCATTCTTTTGGTATGCTGCTGCTGAGGCTAGTGAAAAATATTTGAAAACTCATTTCTCATGTAGATGTCACACATCTCTAGAAAACAGCAGGGGGAAAGGTAGAAGGTTATCTCTCTTTCCCAACATTATCTTTACTCCAGTCCTGGCTTCTCTTATCTTAACAACAGTACCCCCGTCCTCTCCATATAGAAAGTGAATTCTCCTTAGGGAAAGACACAGCAGAGTTTCATACCCTCCAGCATTTCACAGTTTCATATCTTCTAGCATTCCACAGGTGAAAACTGGGACATATGTAGGCAAACAACATCAGAGTATGGTCAATGGAACTTTGTTAATGAAGAAAGCAGACAAGCTAGGAGAGGGTATAGCTACTTGCTTCTGCCCGAGCCTGTGAAGGATTGGGACCAAGTTCTGTAAAGGCACCAGATCCCATCTGATCTTGGAAGTTAAGCAGGGCTGGCCCTGGTTAGTACTTGGATGGGAGATTGCCAATGAATACCAGATGCTACAGGCTATATTTCAGACAGAGGAGCTAGCAAAGTATTCCTTGCCAAAGAAAACCCTATGAAATTAATGGGAATAGGGAGCCCTGGTGGTGCAGTGGTTAAATGCCGGTACTGCAGCCACAAAGTTGTGAGTTTGATCCTGCTGGGCTCCAGATTGACTCAGCCTTCCATTCTTCCGCAGATTGGTAAAATAAGTACCCAGCTTGTTGGAGCAATTAGCTAAATACATTGTAAACTGCTTAGAGAGCATTTAGCTGATTAGCAGTATAGAAATACACATGCTATTGCTAATATCACAAGTCAAGAAGTGGCCTGAAGGAACATACACACACAGCGGAAAGGGCAAGATTCTGGCTCCTCTCTCCTTCCCCCACTGACTTAATTTAGTGAAAACTACTTTTGCACTTTGAGTTCAGTTTGCAGCAGTTGGAGTAAGCTGAGGACAAAGGACAGAAGAAGGAAAAGAGACAAAGCGAGACATTTTAAGTGCAGTGAAAAAATGGGTCAACAGAGGATTAATCTCAAGATACCTGAAGGGTGTGCAGAAGTAGAGATCCTATGTTCCTGAGGCTTGTATTGTCTTCCCCTCCTGCTTCCAGCGATCACAAGGTTCTCTCTACCCCTTCATTTCGTCTTTGCCACAATCTAATGGGGCAGGTTATAGTCAGATTGTGATTGGCCTAAGATCACTCAAGAGTTTCTTGGCTGATCTGATTCTCCCACATTCTAATCCAACACTCGAATCACTTCAGGTAGGAGCAGATACTGAATAACTTTTTGCCATTTTGACCACATTCAGATGTCGCTTGGCCATAGATGTCAGAGTTTTCATCTGTGAAATGATGGGGAGTCTGCATCTTGTGACACTGAGTTCCACAACTTAACTATACAATGACAAAATAGTAATTCACCTGTGCTGAAACTTCCATTATTCAGTTTCAGTGGATGACCAGGGATTCTAGCATTATGAAAGGAGGCTTTTTAAATTTGTCTATTCATAATTTTATAAACTTCTTATAATCTTTCCTCTATCTTTTTAGACTAAGTTAAACTATTTTGGGGAGTTGTTCCTATTCCCTGATCATTTTAAAAGCCCATTTCTGCAACTCAACTATATCCTTTTTTAAAAAAAAAATTACATAAGAAGGTATATGGTAAAATTTTTATATGTCTGTAAGTGACTTCTCTGGCTACAAATTACTTTCTCTAAGTTTAAAAATGCTTGCAAAAGCAAGCTGCATAATTCTGGACCAGAGCTGCAATTAAAATCACAAGTCCACAATACAGCAACACTCCCCTTTCCCTACAGATTAGAGATGGCTACTTGCTACCCAGTAGTGGCTTCATATTGTTCAGACAAACAGGGATGTAGTGGTAAATTCTGAAGTGCAGGTGTCCCACATGATAGACCTCACGCCCATTCTCTCCCAAAATGCAGACAGCTCTGTTGATTGACAAAATAATAATATAAAATAATGTATAATAACGTAGTAACAGGTGTCTTCCAGATGGATCTAAGAAAATGTGATGTCTCATTATATACATTCCGGGTTTTGTCAGTTGTTATTGCCTCTGACCCTGCTTTTTCCATTCTTTCAGGATTGTTTTTTTAAAAAAATTTTTATTGGGATTTAAAAAAATACATTAAGAATTAGAGAGTTTAAAAAAGGAAAGATAGAAAAGTCAAATACAATAAAATAAGGTGCAGAACAAAAATAAAGAAAAGAGAAGAAAGTGATTCCCAGTTTTTTTTCGACATTTATATGCATATAATTATTCATACTTCTCCCTCCAAAATTATAACATATTCTGTTCTTTTGATAGCCTATTCTTTCTAATCATCAAAACCAAAAGCTACCAAGTCATTATTTTTTCCCCTTGCAAGAAGTCTATAAGGGGTTTCCAGGTTGTTTGTAGTGATTTCTTGGATCTGCTTGTGGAGTCTTTTATTTTTAAAAATGGGGCATAATTTGCTGAGGTGGTCCAATGACTTGAATCTTCTCTCTGGTTTTATTTTATTTCTTATGAGCGCTATAGTCCAAAAGTGCCATTTCACTGATCCACTAAAAGAAAGGAGCAAAGGATATATTTTTGTCCCATTAAAAAGAATTAAATTAAATTAAAAATTTAAAATTAAAAAGAAACCTATTCAATAGTTGCTACTGATGCTGGGAATTGCCAGAAAATTCCCAGCATCACAGAGATGTTGGCCACGAGTCTATACGGTGGTCTGTGTCGTGCAACTTCACACATGTTTACCTAATAGCACAGATACTACGGAACCCATCATGAAGATGCATATCAGGGCACTGAGAAAAGTGTCCCAATGTACAGCAAGCACTACTGATGTGCATTGGCACTCCCTAGCTTATGTTCCAATGCACATCAGGCATGCCCAATGCACATCAGCACCTAATGTGCATCACTCCCAAAGTGCAACGGTTACTCTGTTGTCTCCTCTATGTAATAAAATCATGGCAGCCCCTTCGTGAATAGGAATGATGGAAAACTGCTCAATTCTGTTTCCTGCAAATGTATGACATAAGTCTGACAGTGAATTCCAGACACTGATTCCATATTTTAAGAAGCTACAGCAACTGCAATCTCTCAACACATATGTCCCATCTTGGCGTGCCCATAGAGTTTACAACAAAGTGTTTTAGTTTGTTTGGTGAATCGAATAAGTCTAAACGAACTCATTCAAAACCAAGACAATCTAGGAATTATAACAGAGTAGTGCATAAAAAAATCTATTGCTGCCTGGAAAATCAAATTTCTCCCCTTCCTCTATAAGAATTGCAGCTAAACTCAGACGGGAAAGGGAAGGGGTGGAGGAGAGATGATGTCATGATTCCTGCTAATCCAAATGTTCTGGCATGTTGACTCTGACAATTTTGGCTCCACCACAGCACAGCAAGCAAGAGAATGAACTTGTCTTTCTAAACAAAACAAACAAGAAAGGGCTGCAGTCTCCCAGCAGTTTCTACTGGCTGGGTGCTTAATTGCACATTTTAATCACAGGAAGGTCCAAGCTGCCCGTTTTTCATAAGACCAAGATGCATCCTGTACGCATGCTGATTTCAGGGAAGGCCTTATTCTAATCCACTCCAGTTTCTTCCAAGGTTCACCTGGATATTGTGCCACTTGCTAGTCAGCCATTGAAATATGGACAGAAATTAAATTCACTGAAATTAAACTGTATATCTCAAAGAGAGAGAGAAAGAGAGAAATCTGATTGTTTTATGACAGATGATTTAAAAACTGACTTGTTTACAAGGTGGAATTTCTTGCGGAGGAAATTGTCCAAGATAAATGTTACAAGGCATTCAACATAACATGTACACATCAATTTTTTGACATAGAATTCCCATGTAGACAAGCCCTGTGTGTTCTGAGATCCTCTTTGAATGTTCTGAAAGGGTTTCTCCCCAAGGTCTTCTATGTTGTATCTCCTAAACAGTTGCCTATCTTCACATTCCTGCTACCTATTATTCTTGAAAATGTGTTGGTTCAGTTAATGGAAAATAAACAAATGAGGCAGTGCGAAAGGGAGGAATCCACAAAACTACCTTCCTTGAACTTGAGGGCACTTGTGACTGTGAATTATGCTTACATACCCACTTGGCTAAATACTATATGATATGCAATGAATTCCCTATGGGGATATTGTTACTTCACTGTCCAGATTCCATTTGGAAGTTATCCAAGATCTTGTTGGCTGAAAGAAAGTAATTTCTTTTAGGTGAAATATGTTTCCATCTCCTTTACTTGGCAAAGAAAACCATTTTGGAAACACATTTCTGCCTGTAAGTGTTAACAGAAATACTGGGGTGTGTATGTTTGTGCCTTACTATATTACAGACCTTGATATGAGCCAGACAAGTTATGGTCTGCTGGTAAAAAGGCCCCTTTTTAATCAAGAGCTGCAAATGGCATGCATTAATTACTATAACCTCTGTTTCTCGTATGGCAGTTTGCCATATAAGCCTTCTCATAATGCTGTGATTTAACATGAGGAAAAAGAACTGTGCTGAACAACTATTCAAATCAATCTGCTGGTTCTCTTCCCCACAAAGAATTTCTTGATTAACTTGATTTAAGACTTTTATTGATTTCAGATTGTTCATGTTTCTTATTTCTTACACAGGACTGGGAGACATGACACTCTGTTTATGCCATGTTTATCTTGGGTATTTCATTGCCCACTATGCAACCTGAAGATCAGAGAAAATATACCATTGGAGTTATTTGAGATTTTTGGCTACATCCATCCTGAAAACAAGAATTAGGGTTGACTGGATTCTTATACGGGAAACATTCCAGAAGAATGAATGTCAGCCAGTGTACGATTACCAAAGGATCACATGTATAGACGCCCTCCATTTCACAACTTGGCCACCTTACAACAGAGGTAAGAATTCTGCTGCCTTCCAAATGTCATTGAACTGCAACTTCCAGCGTTCCTCAACATTTCCTATGCTGGCTGTGGCTGCTGGGATCTGCAATTCAACATAATCTGGAAGGATGTACAATTCCTACCGCTGCCTTACAAAGAAGGCATTTCACAGTGGACATTTTTGAAACATCGTTAGCAAATTACTCATCCGCTGTACTCAGGTCAACAGAGCAATGGGGTCAGCAAAGGTTTGATCCTTAAATTCTGCCTTCATATACTGCATCACAGATAAAGGATCAGATCTACTCTTTTGGTTGTCTTTGCATCTAGTCTAACACCTGAGCTAGTCTTAAATCTGCTCCTTTTGGGAACAAGGTTGAAATCTAGTGGAACAAATGTGAAGGTGTGTATGATATTAACAGAGCAGTCCGAGACTCCTGTTGTGCTAGATGGGGAAGCAACAAGAGAAAAATATGTGGCATCAGTTCCACTTGCAGAACTCTGCTCCTAGCACCATCAGCAGGAGACATCCATTCCATATTGTCTACAAAACAGACACAACGCAACTCATACCTGTGGTATGTCACCCACAGGTTTCTGGCCATTATGTATTTGTGAAGTATAATGGGACATTCACAGAAAAGTGGTTCAGTGATAACTCTTTCATTAGAATGAGGTCATAAGTCCAAGAACTTGAGAACATTACTTTTTGTGAGTACTTAAAAGTGGCCAGAAAAGTAATTTTTTTCAGGTTCTGGAAACAGCAGAATTCCAAAGGAGAAAAGTAGATGGAAATAAGTGCATATGGTAGGATCCAGCACTGTTTTGGGAGCAATTCCACTGGTTATAGGATGCTACTCCTGCAGAAGAGATAGCACACTATATATATATTGCTCACCAGAGTCACAGAGAGCTCCAAATGACTGATCTGCTGTTCTAGGAAAGAACACACTAATTTTTCAGGCTAACTCTGCAGTCAACTAGTGCATACCTCCAAAGGCACATAAAGCTTCCCAGCAAAGGACCCTGCGTTTTGTTGTCAAGACACACACTATGACCCTCTCTGTATGATGGCACCATCCTGACATGGGGGCGCATTGCTGCCAGTCTGCAACATGTGCCATCAGACAATGTCATCACAGTCCTGCTTGTATTGCGTCCCCAGCTGTCGCGATTGCGTGGTGTACCATTACCGGGCGGGGGGGGGAATCTAGTGATGGCCTCGCTTCGTGCAACAGTCGTGTCTCTGGTGGCTGTGCAGGAAGGGCGAAGTGCTATCAAGTGCTTCCTACCTCAGTGCAGCACAGGAAAAGAGGCCAGCTGCACTGAATAAGGAAAGAGTGCATCCTGAACACTGCCCATCTGCTGGCAGCTGGCCGGGTGCAGAGGGGACTATTCTAGTCCCGCTCTCATCCCAGTAATGGCACTGCTGGAATGATGCCAGGATGTCGCAGGATCCAGGTATGGTGTGGAAAGGGCCTATATCTTTCTCTGTCGTTCTATGTTTAGAGAACTAGAAACGTAATAGGCCTTGGATGAGCAGTTTGGTGACAGCATACTTGGAACACACAAGTACTCAATAGCCAGAAAGAAAAAAGAAAAAGTAAAGAGCTGTTAGCCATTACTCAGTTGCTTTTGCAGTATAACTCTTGTACAACAAAGTCTTGTCCTGCCTGTTTTGGGACGAGGAGAACAAGCATATCTACAGTCCTTGCCAACAGACATCCTGCTTTCTGTTGATGCTTCTGGCTAGTTGCAGTGTTGTTGCTGCATTCCAGGGAAGGCTTACTTGTCCCCAAACTGGTGTTGTGTGAGCAGCAGCAGCACTGACCTCATACCCTCCAACTGTCCTGATTTGGCAGGGACAGTCCCAATTAATCCTTTGTTCTTACACTTTTCCAGCTGCTTCTAAAATGCCTCAGTTTCTTTCTTCTCTTCCCACTTTCCCCTTTTGTCCTCAGCTTACTTCAGTTGCTGCAAACTGACTTCAAAGTGCAAAAGAAGTTTGTATTCAACTCAAAAGGGAGGAGAGGAGACCAGAGGAGCCGGGAGAACCTGCCCTTCCCAGAAGGCTCCAGAAAAATCAAATTGCTGCAGTGTCTCCTAGCTTGTTATTTTCTTTCCCATTACTAACTTTTGCCATCTTGACCACATTCTGTTATGCTTGTCCATCTGTGTCCCAGATTTCATGTGTGAAATATTGGAAGATATGTAACATTGCATACAGGAACTCCAAAAAAGAAGAAAACATGACCTGCATGACAGTGGTTCCCTGGTACTATGGAACAGAACAAAAACCAGACACCACCCCCATCCTTCATGGAAGGGGACTCAATCCAGAGTCTATCATTAGAGAGAGTAAATAGCTATCTCAGGCAACAGATTTAGGATGCTCTGTAAGCAGAGAAAAACTTGTTTTTAATTGGTTATGATGATTGTATTTTCACTGCAATTTGAGCAGGAGAGGTGTTTACTTGTTCCATATGACATTAGATATTCTGTCCTATGACTGGGGAGGTGGCAAACACTAATTGCTTTTCCTCTTCAGGCAGGAAAATGTGGACAATAAATTCAGGATAGGTCCAGAGCCAGCATGTTGTAGTTGTCTGAGATCTACAATTTTGGAGACCAGGGTTCAATTCCCCGCTTGACCATGGAAACTCACTGGGTAACTTTGGGCACATCATAGACCATTTCTGCACTAGCCTATTATAGCGCTACGATTCCACTTTCAACATCCTCTGGAATCCTGGGGTTTGCAGTTTCAGGAGGGGCTGGCTGGCCCCTCTCGAAACTGCAAACTCCAGGATTCCAGAGGATGTTGAAAGTGGAATCATAGTGCTATAACAGGCTAGTGCGGAAATGGCCATACAGTCTCAGCCCTAAAAAATCCTGTGATAAGTTTGCCTTATGGTCACTACAGGTCAGAAACAACTTGAAGGCATAGAACACCACCTGCCAATCTATTGGTCTGGTATATAATCAAGTGGCTATTTGAAAAAAAAAAAAAAAAAGGACGAGTTTATCATCAATTTTCCATGTGCTAATTTTTACGTATAGATTCAAATTTTACTGTTAGTTACAAAGGAATTAATTACACCTCACCTTAGCAAGGAAGCTTGCAGCTGAATGACTTGCGCACTTCCCCTTCCAGTTTGCTGTCCAGATGCTAACAGTTGATGGGTAGCTTCAAAGCCCCTCCTGCTCTCCCCTTTTCAGACTTCTTATCCATTAACTGAGTTTGACCCTTTTAAATAAAGGCCTGTCTTCTGATAGCCCTTCAGATGAATGACTCTCCCTAGAATGACTACCTTAGCCTTGTAGCTAATGATTTCTACCAAGGCTTGCAGGAGTCTGTTGAGCAAGGTTGGATAGTGTATCCAGAACAGATATACCTCTGGAGGTTTCAAGTGAATAAAGCAAACCCTGAGCTTGGATATTATTTTTGGACTACAGCTCCCAGAATTCTCCATCCACTATTCTGGCTGGGGATATCTGACAGCTGTAGTACAAAAAAGTAACTTTTTCCAATCTCAGGCCAAACCTCATAATTACAAGTCTTGGTGGGCAGTACATTAAGACATCACTGTCTTTGTTCTCTTCTTTGCTCTTTCACCTCTCTACACAGATGCATGGTATTTTGTAGTCAGGCCAAACTTTTTCCTCTGAGCCGCTTCTAGGATGCAATTTTGCCATTTCAGGACACTTCTTAATCTTGTTTGCACTCTTCTTAGATACCATTTAACTGGATTATCTCCATGGTGATTCCCTAAACCATCTGCTGCTCCTTTTGTCATTTCTCATGGATTATTTTAGTGTGAGAAGAACCATTTCTAAATGAGAATGAGCAAATGCTTTAAACAGACCACACCATCAAATCTCTCTTCATGTTTGTCTTCTCTCCATCCTTTTTCCTGTAGGAAAAATAATGTCAAAACAGTTCCAAAAGCCCAAGAATAAAAAGATAAGTGGCATTAGTATATTTCTTGTCAGCAAATATTGTTTGATTGATTAACTGATTTTTATTTTGCCTTTTCATCAAAATGGATAACTGTCATTTCTAGTTCCTCAAACATTATATAACCCTAGGATTGCCATTTTTTAAAAACTGCCTTGCTCCTGTGCCCGTTGGACAATCTTTTTTCTAGCTGGAAATGCTTTACTTGCGATTTATGATGTACATTACTTCCTATAGCCCTGTGTCAGACTGTGGTTAAAGCACACCCAGCATGCAAGAGTAGAAAAGCGGCAATTCTAACCAAGTCTGGGGCCATCGAAACAACCCCTGTGCACTGTGTCCCACTTAGTTAATCCCTGCCAACATATTCTTCTGCCAGTGGCCACGTTGCCCATGGCTCAGAGCTTTGCTCAACTTTCCTTGACGGTGAACTGCTTCTCTTGCCAGTATCAAAGCCAGGCATTTGTGGCTGAGCTCCAATCTGCCTGCCTCCAGCATTTTATTTTTGCAAAAGCAAAGCCTGTCCTGCTGTCAAGAAATCAAAATGCCTCCTGCTGGTTTCTCATTCTGGTCCTGGCAGTCATTGTGGCTGGGCAGGGCACCATAACTTAATCCTCTCTGCCCCATTGCCAATAAAGAAGAATGTTGAGCCTCCTCCCTTTCCTAGAGCAGACAGGAGCTTGCCTCCAAATCTTGAGTGCATTTGGGGGGGGGGATAAGTCTCACTGATTTAAATGGAGCTCAAAGAAACCATGTCTACCTTCAGCTGATTTTAGTGTGAGAGATTTACAGTGCAATCCATGCCTACTGAGAAGTTACATACACTGAGTTCAGAGGGACTTATTCTGAGGTAGGTGTGCATGAGAACGCAGCCTTAAACACTTGTTTCTTACTGATATCAAAGGGAATTAGCGCTGCAGTCCTGGACATACTCATTTAGATGTATGCCCCCTAAAGTAAGTGGAGAAATCAAGAACCTTCTTTCTATGTCCTCCACCGGTGATCCAGATACATGATGCTTTCATCACTGGAAGAGGAGAAGAATCTGCATGAAATCATTTATTATATGGCAGAGGGACAAGAATACCCACGAAAGTGAGATGTCATGGACTTTTGATGTAAATGTTGTCTAATTTATTATGTACTAACATATATATCCAGCGCTGCCTGGGATTTTATTTTCTCATAAGTAATACTTGTTAGAAAGATTTGAGATCCTGTGTCTCTAATTCCCCAAACTGTCTTGTCCAGTAGCTGTAAATTTTCCCCATACTCCCCAATCCAATCTGTATTCAGAGTTAATAGCATACAGAGGTTGGGTTCCTGAGGGAATACACTGCCCTTCTCCTTGCTGCTAGGCCTCATCTCCATAGCAACCAGCCAGGCCCAAGAGCTCTCTAGCTGAGAATTCTAAAGGCTCCTCCCTAAACTGCAAACCCCAGGATTCTATAAAATCTTCTCAGGCAGTCAATTATATGAGGTCTTCACCTCACACAGCCAATCATATGAGGTCTTTGCCTGACACAGACAGAGAGAGAAAGTGGAGAAATAAGTGAGGATTAGAGTTAAGAGAGTCAGTCAGGTTTAGGCAGTGATGTAGACTTGAGTCAATTGATTTGGGCTCAAGTCAGACTTAATTCGCTTCAGTGACTTAACTTGAACTCAACTCAGCAATAAATGACTCACTAACTCGACTTGACTCGTGACTTGCGTATTTTTAGTGACTGACTTGCTGCCCTTGGTTCAGTAACATAACACATTCATCCAGAAGCCTTTGAACAATGCATCCATCTCTTTTTCCCTACGTCACATGAAGATCTGTCTCAAGCCCAAAGCAGGGGTGCATTTCTTAGAGGAGAACAGCAAATGGGTTAGGCAATGGGCTTGAGGAGAAAGGATTCTTCCTTTTGGAGCTTCAGTAATGGGGAGTAAGAAGGATCCTGTTGCCCACTTCAGAAACCGAAGACCCTTTTATGCCCACTAACACAAAAGCCTCCAGCGTGGGGAATGTGGAGTAGGAGGGTTCCTATTCCCCACTTCCAAAGTGGCACCCAAAATGGCACCCTTATGCACCCATTGACACAAAAGCCTCCAGCTTCAGGAAGGGGGAGTAAGAAGGGTCCTATTACCCACTTCCAAAGCTGTAGGTGGCAAACTTGCAAATGTGGAGGGCTGATTCTACTTAAATTGTTAAAACTGACTTTATTTGACTCCGTCCAGAAATTCTGGAATATAGGTTGTTGTATAAAGTTGGTTCCTAGACTTGAGACATGTCCTGAGACTTGACTTGAAAGTATCCAGCAAGGACTTGAGACTTGACTTCAGTCTTGGAGTAAAAGACTTAAATGCATCACTGGGTTTAGGTATTAATCTGTAGTGTTTAAGAATGAATTACATAGGACTGGAGCGTGTGAAACAGTGTGAGCTGTGTTTAAAATGTATTCAATAATTAATCTATTTCTTTAAAGAAAAGTTCAACTTTTGTTAATAAAATGTTTGTATTTATATGCTTTTGTCCTTTCTAAAGACCTGAAGGCACACAACAACAATAATATATTAGAAAGCTTGGGTTCAGCTAAAGCATCAGCAGTGAATAAAGACAGGTGATGTTCAGTGGGGATGTAAGCTGCATAGTATCTCACACAGGTACCCTGAGTTCAGGATGAACCACAGCAGTAAGACAGGAGGCGGTTCTTATACTGGGGGCAGAAGTGGGAATATGGAAAAGCCCTTGTTCTTGTGAGATTTGTGAAAGTTTTCACAGATTAGGCAGATACTTGGTAGCAAAGTGGTGAGTTAAGTGACTGACAAACCCTCACAGAAGAGCATATTTAAAGTTTTAAGGGTTCATAGGCAGTGCATCCTTGAAGTAGAAGTTGCCTTTCTATACAGGGCTGTCCTCTATGGAGTATAATACAAAGCCATCCTATCATCAGATGTAAATTGAAAAGTGTTTCGCAAGACATTAATCCTTAATCCTTTCCCTGATCCCCACCTCTGTGACACCAACTTTGGGGGCCCTCTAAATGTCCTTAAGGTATATATGAGGACTTATGTGACTTCTGTCCTCAATGAATACCACCCCCCTGTGTTTAATGTTGCCATGACAGACACCTTGACTGAATCCAAGTTCTCAGATGGTGCTTCCAGAGGCCAAAAGTATGTAAAAACAAATCTTTACTTACAGAAGTGAAATATAACACAGCAGATTATTGATTTATTACATTTAAAAACCTCTCTCTCACACACACACACACACACTACTCTTAAGCTAATTTAGGCCATTTCTGCACGGGTTTAAAGAAACGGTGCAGAGCGTCCTCCAGGGAGCGGACTGGGTCGGAGCTACTTAGTGTAGTTCCGCACCTCAGCCCGCTCCAGAATGACCCGAAGTGGTCGTCCAGCATGCTTTTGAAAGACCGCTTGAAACAGGTCTTTCAAAAACATGGAGCGTGCCACTCCGTGCCCGCGCTCCGGTGCAGATTTGCAGGCTCGCACCAGTGCGAGCCTGCAATCTGCCGGGGCGGGCTTTAGGCTGGCGAGCTTCAGCGGTTGGTGGAGAGCCTCGAGCAACCGGAAGCCACCATTTTCATCCCCAGAGCAGTGCAGAGCAGCAGCCACACACTGCTCCGGACCAGCCTGGACCCAAGTGTGGAGCCAAGAAGTCCGGTAAGTAGCGGCATGGGGCGATTCCCTCGTCCCGTGCGGAAATGGCCTTGGACTGTTACCAATCACTCGGCTCAGATTCTCTGCTCTCCATCCTACTATAGTTTAACTCAAACCCCTATCAAACACTTTTCTAACTGCGCTCTTCTGAAACCGCAGTCTAACTGAACTCCATGTTCCAACTCCAGACTATAATTCACCAGCCTTATGCAAATCTCCTCAAACATTCCACCAATCAGCATTCATCCCACGTTCCATTTTCTTCCCTTCCCAACAGCTCCTTAATTCATACACTAATATACAATCAATAAATAATATTTTCAAATACAAACCCATGACATCACAGTTCCTTTTTCTCTTGTCTATACCAAGTTAAAGGACAGGGAATGCCTGAGTCAAATGATGCACACAGATGGATTCCAAGACTTTAATCCTGAATTGTTCAAACCCAAAGAACATTAAGTCACACTAAACTCTCAGTAAAATCCGATAGGACAATAGAAACTAACTTTCACTGGATTTGGGCCAATATTGATACCAGCATGCCCCTATGGCTATGAACCTTTGCACACTTATTTGGGGGAAATATTCTGTGGAAAACAATGAGACCTGTGAAGATGAAAAGTGAATATGAAATGAATTGCAAGGATGAAGGCAACTTGTGTATGTCTGTGCTTCCAAGTTGTCTGTTGATTTATGGGGACCCCATGAACTTCATACAATTTTCTTAGGCAAGGAATGCTCAGAGATGGCTTTGCCAGATCCTTCCTCTGAAATATAGCCTACAGTACCTGGCATTTATTGGCAGTCTCTCATCCAAGTACTAACCAAGGCTGGCCCTGCTTAGCTTCCAAGACCAGACAGGATCTGGTGCACTTACAGGACGGTTAACTACAAAGGCAACTTGTAGGGGTAAGAAACCTTCAAGGAAGTCTTCCATCTAATGAGAGTCAAATGAGACAAAAAACAAATAACATGCTTAGCATCTGTTCAATCAGCTTTTTAAACACATTTGTGCAGCTATAAAAAGTAATACTGCAGCAGGGGTCTGGAGGCTGGATCTGCCAGAGAAGGCAACTATGGCAAAAGTGAGAATCTTGCTAAAGGTCTCTGTGTCAGAAATGAAAGGCCCTTAAGAGACATTATTAAAACAAAAATGAAGAAAGTAAAAAAAGAAAAGAAAAGAACCTCTTGCCTCCCATCCCATCTTCTGCTATGAAAAATATGGATTCATTTCTGGAAAGGACTTTAAATTATGTTGCTGTTCCTATTGAAAACAGGGCTGAGTTTTGGGAGACTATACAGCAGTGATTACCATGACCACAAATTACAGAGAAAAATGATGAATATTGCTCTATCTACAGGGCAATTTCTACTGCATATTTACTGAGTGATTGTACATAGTTTTATTTCCACAGACTGTATTAACATTTTTCAGCACAGAATTTGATCACATGTAGGTCTAACAAGTAATAATATTTTATTATACATGACTGCCCTCTAGTGCCATGCCAGCTTGATATTGCAAGCCATTGAAACAGACTTGCACAACTTGGCAGTAGGTAAGGGCTGAAATTCAATAGGCTAAAGTTCTTCAGACCACAGATAGGTTTTTAGCACCTCACTTTTCAAGTAAAGTTATAATAATGGCATATTAATGTTTTTTATTTGCAAAATAGTTTAATCATTAATTATACTATAATTAATGACTAAACTATTTTGCAAATAAAATAAACCATATTATAAAAATATGTTTTTATAATATACTTCCATGCCTTCTCATCAGTGCTGAGCAGGTGAGGAAATGCTGGAAGGCATCACACTGGGCCAACACCAGATGGCTACACATATGACCCATCCACCAGGCTAGGCCTTTACGGTGCTTGGAAATGAAGTCTTCCTCAAAGCACCCGGTGGCCTGCTTCTCTGGCAAATGGGGCACTGAGATGACAGGGAGCTTTCCCACCAGGCTCCCATAGAGCCAGTCAAAGTGTTTGTAGTGCCAGTGTACCTGCTGCCCAGTGTGGCTGGGCACCAGCTTGCAGGCAATGCAAGCTCTTTATGCCCTTGAATTTGGTCTGCTTGGTGGGATCTTCGATGGAGCACTGGAAAGGGTACGGGTTCTCCTGCCACTTGAGCCCATAGGTGCCCAGCACCACGCACAGTTTGTCCCCATCCTTCATGAAACCTGAACCCTCGCCCACCACAAAGGCCTCGCTGCCTGATTTCATGAAAGCAGAGAAGCAGTTCAAGAAGAGGCCACAGTTGCCTTGGCTATTGACACCCTTGAACCAGCCCTCCATCTCCTTGTCGCCATGGAGGCTCAGCACCTCGTGTTCCCACAGGGAGATCTCGCCTGGCTTCTCCAACTTGAAGTCATACAGTGCGTGGGCTCACAGCAGTGCCATGGCCTGGCCACCGCCGCAGCCGAGGCAGGGGATGTGGACAGGGACAAGGACAGGCTGCCCCTCAGCGCCGCCAACAAAAGGCAACTCGCCCTCCTCCTCCTCCTCCCTCCTCCCCCCTTTCCTGCCAGTTCTCCTCCTGCCCACTCTGGTGGTGCTCTCTTTTGTAGACAAATGGGCTGGCTCCCCCACTTCCCCTGTGGTGCCTCCTCTTTTGCTTCATGCTCACCAGACCTTTTTATTCTCTCTTTCAGTGCTGGGAGAGGAATAGTGTGTGTGTGTTTGTATATGTATGTGGCGTGGCTGTGGTGGTAAGGAGAGAGCTTCCTTTCTCCCTTCAACCCTCCTCACCCCTCAGGGACTGAAGAAGCCAGCCAAGCCAGTTCAGGTACCTCCAACCTATAGGAGTCCCCGCTTCACCCCATCTGCGTTGCCTAAGTGGAGGGGACCGTGTGTGTGAGTGCATTTGTGTGTGTGTGTGTGTTTGTGTGGAAAGGGCTGGGCCACTCCCGAGACTGTTCCACCACATTGCCCGTTTCACTAATTCAGAGCTGAGAGACAGAGCCAGGGAGCTGAGTGCAGAATGGCAGCCCCCATCAATGGGGCTCGGCAGGCAAACAAGCACAGGAGAGATGGAAATGGGGGCTGCACAAAATCCTTTGGTGGGTCGCATGCAGCCCCCAGGCCGTATGTTGTGCATGCCTGTATTAAAACAATTCTAAATGCTTGTTGTTTCACTTGGATGTACGCACATTCACTAATCATAAAAA
Organism: Iguana delicatissima; assembly: GCA_948472985.1. Classification (NCBI taxonomy): domain Eukaryota; kingdom Metazoa; phylum Chordata; class Lepidosauria; order Squamata; family Iguanidae; genus Iguana; species Iguana delicatissima. The sequence continues at coordinate 494,964 of CAOKZL010000293.1, forward strand.
GATCTCATCCAGCATTTGGCTGAATTTAAAATTCCAGTGTTCTTACCTGGATCAGACAACTTTTCTAACACACCCTGCAATAGTTGTAGGTTGCCTGATAATACAGAAATGACCTTTTTCATTGAATCACAGAGTTAGAAGAGACCACAAGGGCCATCCAGTCTAATCCCCTTCTGCCATTTAGGAATATACCATCAAAGCATTCCCAACAGATGACCATCCAGCCTCTGTTTAAAGAATTCCAAGGAAGGAGACTTCACTATGCGCCAAGGCAGCATATTCCACTATTGAATTGCTCTTACCATCTAGAAGTTCTTTTTAATATTTGGGTGGAATCTCTTTTCCTCTAGGGAATTGGGAGTGCCTTGATTGTGTATTTTTGCATGGAGGAGGGTTGGACTGGATGGCCCTGGTAGTTTCTTCCAACTCTATAATTCTATGAATCCATTGCTCTGTATCCTAGTCTCCGGAGCAGCAGAAAACAAGCTTGCCCCATCTTCCATATGACATCCCTTCAAATATTTAAAGGCAACTATCAAGTTTGATTGAATAGTAGAAATGGTATATGATGGTTTTGATATATTAATAATTTCTCTTGCTAATTTCACTGTTCATTGCATTTTATATTTGTATGTGGGTTGGGGATGGAGGGATAGAAAGAGATGATTGAAAAACAAACTGGTAGTTCTTATTAGTTTGATCCTGGTAAGATCAATTTAATGTGATTAACAAACAAATCTTAATAGTACATCTCAAGAGTCTGCTGATAAAAGCGGTCCAGAAAAAACAGTAAGCAATCTTGGGTCACACCCTTGTGATTCCAAGAACTGCATCTCTTGTTATGTACAATGGGCCCCTGGGATCTTTTATAGGGTTTGGTTCCAGGATCCTCTAATTATTATTATTATTATTATTATTATTATTATTATTATTATTATTATTATTATTTAGTTACCCACCCCTCCTCAAAGTTTGAGGCAGGAGACAACAGAGGTTAAAATACAGTTAAAATGGAAAATACAGATTTTCCGGAGAAGAGAGCAGAAGGTGAGCTGCGTCTGAGAAGACATCTTGACCGGGTGTCTTTTACAGGTTTCTGGGGCTGAGTTTGATTGTTCATTTGTCTGTTTTCTCTGGCTGTGTGCTCTCCGTGAGCACATGGTCTAACTGACGACCTAGGGGGAGGAGCTAGCAGCTGTTAGTCCTAGCTGACTCGCTGACAAGCTAGGGGGAGGAGCTAGCAGCTCTTTATCTCTTCTCCCAGCGGTGCACGCTTTTGGCCAACGCACTTTTACATTTACTACCTAACCTTAACAAGACTTAATTGCTTCTTCCTTGAAGCCATCCAGACTCAATCTGCCTGTCCACAACATCTAGGTAGGGTTGGCACCTTGAGAGAGTAACTATAAGCACTATATTATTGCACCCTCTCTCTTGATAGGTTGGCAATACAAACTTTGCAAACAGAGGGTTAACACAGATTTTACCAGGGGACTTTGAAGGCAAAGCCCAGTTTTACCTTTTTCAATGTAACTATCTAGACTATCAGGTATGGAGGGGGAGGGAGCTGCTGTGGTCACTTGCCACAGCTGTGGCATGTTTCTTTTCTTGCCGCAAGACATCCTTGGGTACACCTGCAGCAAATGCAAGCTGGTCGCCCTCTTAGAGGAGAAGGTTCAACAGCTGGAGGCACACATTTCAAATCTTCACATTATTAGGCAGGGAGAGGAGTTCTTGGATAGGGCTGAGAGGACATTTTTGAAGATGGAAGGCATGGAGGAGCTAGTGGACAAAGAAGCTGGTTCATGAAACAGGGAGATGGACACTTGGAGCAATGTGACACGCAGGAGTAGAAAGCCAAGGTGCCATACAGAGACTCTCGAGCTATAGAATCACTTCCAAGTTCTTGACTTTATTAATAACAAAGTGGAACAACAGGAAGAGGTCATGGAACGTCATCCGGAAGAAATCCAACATCAGCAACAGGAACCCCAACACCAGCAGAACAGCATCCAACAGCAACAGCACCAACACTCTCAGCACGAAGAGAAAGTTCAGGTGGCCGTGAGGGAATCTGCTCATTGAGTAACCCTGGACGAGCCTCAGAGGAGACGAGTTCTAGTGGCTGGGAAGTCTTTGCTGAGAGGAACAGAACCGATCATTTGCAACCCAGACAGAATCAATCGTGAGGTGTGCTGTTTCCCTGGAGCCAAAATCAATGACATAACAGAGAGGCTAACGAGACTGGTCAAGCCCACTGACCATAGTCTCCTCCTTTTGGTTCACATCGGAACCAATGACATGGCGAGGCGCAGCTTATACCACATCACAAAGGATTACGAGCTTATGGATAGGAAGCTGAAGGACCTTCGTGCACAGGTTGTCATTTCATCTCTTCTCCCTGTGGAAGGACACAGCCCATGAAGGGAAAGAAGAATAGTGGAGATCAACAACTGGCTCCGAAGATGGTGCCACTGGGAGTGATTCGGATTTTTGGATCATGGCCTCCACTTCCATGAAGATGGTCTTCTGGTAAGGGATGGCCTGCACCTTACAACTATCAGCCACAAAATTTTTGCTAACGGTCTCGCAAAATGGATCAAGAGGTCTTTAAACTGAGTTTGACTGGGGAGGGGGACAGTATTATTCTAGGCAAGGATTCAGTGAGTACTGTGATATAGATAGGGCAGGCCAAGTAGAACTAGAGACAAACAGGGAGAGGGAAAGTAACTTTAGTACAGAAATTCCACAAAGGGCACATCGTCTCAAGTGTCTCTACACTAATGCATAGAGCATGGGGAATAAGCAAGAAGAACTCCAAATCATAGTATAACAAAATAAATATGATTTAATAGGTATCACTGAAACCCGGTGGGATGAATCTCATGACTGGAATGTAGGAATAGGGGGGCATAATCTATTTTGGAGAAATAGACCAAACAAGAAAGGAGGAGGAGTAGCCTTATATGTCAAGGATGTTTTCATCTGTGAAGAGATCCAGGACTTAAATCTGAGAAGCCAAGTTGAGAACATCTGCGTGAGAATTAAAGGAGCAAGAAACAATAGGGATGTGATTGTGGGGGTTTGCTACAGGCCTCTGGGCCAGCCTGAGGACTTGGATGAGGCCTTCCTGGAGCAGATGACCACACATTCAAAAGGAGAGATGCCATGTTAATGGGAGATTTCAATTATTCTGATATTTGTTGATAATCAAATTCTGCAAAGACCACAAGGTCCAACAGGTTCCTTGCTTGCCTTGCAGACAATTTCATTGTCCAGAAGGTGGAAGAGGTGACAAGAGAACTGGCTATTTTAGATCTGATCCTGACCAACAGGGATGACTTAGTTGATGAGGTGGAGGTGGTGGGATCCTTAGGAGGGAGTGACCATGCTCTTTTGGAGTTTGTCATTCAGTGGGAAGGGGAAGCCAAGTGTAGCCAGACACGCATCCTAAACTTTAAGAGCTGATTTCTCTAAACTTAGGGAGTTACTTGCTGAAATCCCATGGTCAAGAATACTAGAAGAGAAAGGAGTTCATGACGGATGGGAGTTTCTTAAAAGTGAGATACTGAAGGCAGAATTGAAAAGTGTGCCAATAAGGAGGAAAAATGGCAGGTGTCTAAAGAAACCGGAATGGTTGATGAAAGAACTCTCAGCTGAGCTAAGTATTAAAAGAAACATGTACAGGAAATGGGAAAATGGTGAAACCACCAAAGAGGAATTCAAGCAAATAGCCAGGAGATGTAGGGAGAGGGTCGGAAAAGCTAAAGCGCAGAATGAACTCAGGGTTGCCAGAGACATCAAAAACAATAAAAAGCGCCTCTCCCCATGGATAGAGGCGGCGAACAACAATAATACATTAATTACATTAAAAACATTAAAAACATACCCAATCCTCCCCACCCACCAACCCACCTAAAACCAACCCCCTAAAACAGACAACAATTAAGAACAATCAACTATTAAAAGAACAACAAGACAGTTGGTGGGAGGCAGTGGAAGTACTACTCTGGGAAGGCCTGTTGGAAGAGAGCAGTCTTGACCGCTTTTTTAAAGCAGTCAAGACTGGTAATATGCTGGGTCTCCTCCGGCAGGCCATTCCATAACTTGGGAGCGACAGAAGAGAAGGTCCTCTGGGTAACCACAGCCAACCTAGTTCTGACCGGCTGCAGTAAATTCCTCCCAGAGGACCTTAGTGTGCGGGGCAGATTATATGGGAGAAGGAGATCCCACAGTTAGGCTGGCCCCAAGCCATAAAGGGCTTTAAAGGTAAGAACCAACACCTTGTACTGTGCCCAAAATCTAATACGCAGCCAATGTAAAGACTTCAGAATTGGTGTTATGTGGTCAGTTTTAGATCTACCAGTGACCAACCTGGCTGCCATTTTCTGAACTAGTTGAAGTTTCCAGACTAAGCACATGGGTAGCCCTATGTAGACTGCATTCCAGAAGTCAAGCCGTGTAGTTACCAGCGCATGTACCACTGTTTTTAGGTGTTCCAGCTCCAGCAAGGGGCGCAACTGGCGTATCAGCCGAAGCTGATAACAGGCACTCCTGGCCTCCACATCTATTTGAGCTGTCATCTGAAGTGGTGAGTCCAGGAGCACCCCCTAGCTGCGGACACAGTCTTTCAGGGGAAGTGTGACCCCGTCTAGAACTGGTTGACAAACCTCCATACCTGGGCTAGGGCCCTTAACAGCAAGTACCTCCGTCTTATCTGGATTCAGCTTCAGTCTGTTTTTCCTCATCCAGTCCATTACTGCTTCAAGACATTAGTTCAGAGGCAAGATGCCACCCTTAGTTGATGCTATTATTCGAGGTATGGAGAGAGATATCTGGGTATCATCAGCGTACTGATAGCACCTTGCTCCATGCCTCCTGATGATCTCTCCCAGCAGTTTCATGTAGATGTTAAATAGCATTGGGGACAGGACAGCACCCTGAGGGATGCCAGATTTAAGCTCCTTTTTCGAGGAGCAGCTGTCCCCAGGCATCACTATCTGGTATCTACCTGAGAGATAGGACCGGAACCACTTAAGTGCAGTGCCCCCGATCCCCAGCCCTCTCAGGCATTCCAGAAGGATATCATGGTCTATGGTATCGAAAGCTGCTGAGAGGTCCAAGAGTACCAGCAGGGTCACACTTCCCCTGTCGATACCTAGGCGAAGATCATCCACTAAGGCGACCATGGCAGTCTCAACTCCATATCCTGCCCTGAAGCCAGTTTGAAATGGGTCTAGATAATCTGTTTCATCCAAGACAGCTTGGAGCTGAAGACCAACAGCCTTCTCAATCACCTTGCTTAAAAATGGGAGATGGGAGACTGGTCTATAATTCATATCCAGGGGATCTAGGGAGGGCTTTTTTAGAAGCGGCCGTATAATCTCTTCTTTTAAACAAGCTGGAAAATTGCCCTCCCTGAGAGATGCATTAATAATATATCTTAAATGAGTCTTAATTGCAACTCCTCCCTGGACGACCAGCCATGAAGGGCAGGGATCAAGAGGGCAAGTTGTCTTTCTTATATTTCCAAGGAGCTTATCTACGTCCTCGGTACTCACTGACTGAAACTGATCCAGTATAATCCTGTTCACAGAGTCGCCAGACACTTCATTTGTAACCTCTGCTATAACACCGGCATCCAAGTCGGCTCTTATCTGAGAGATTTTATCTGCAAAATGATTATTCAAAGCATCACAGCAAGCTACACTAGGTTCTAACAGCGAGTTCAGGGGAGTGGGTAGCTGAGTCAGATCCCTTACCACCCTGAACAGCTCTGCTGGACGAGAAGTCGCAGACGCAATACGTGCAGAGAGGAAAGTCTTCTTCGCTGCATCTATTGCCACTACATAGAAATGAAGGAATTCTCTATAGTGTGTCCTGTCAGATAAGAGTCCAGATTTCTGCCAGTTGTGCTCTAGTCGTTGTCCAGCCTGCTTCGTATTCCTGAATTCTATTGTATACCAAGGATTACAATTTGAAGCAGGCTGGAAAGGACGCTTGGGAGCAATTGTGTCGATAGCCCTAGTAAGATCACAATTCCAGGTATTAACTAGGGCTTCAACAGGATCACCGGCGATACCAACCATAAGACCCTCCAAGGCTTTCTGGAATCCAATAGGTTCCATTAACCTTCGAGGTCCACCACCCCTGCAGGGGCAGATAGCAGCCATAAGTCCGACCCTGACCAGGAAATGATCCGTCCATGACAATGTGGTAGCATTTATTATCTCCACCCATGGCTGTGCCTGTGTCTGAAGACCGCATCAAGGGTATGACCTGCACAGTGTATTGGCCCAGAGACTAATTGGGATAGGCCCATGCTTGTCATGGATGCCATGAACTCCCGAGCCGCACCTGTCAAACCGGTCTCAAATAGGATATTTGGATAACACCAACTCCGACACCAGCTCTGTCAGCTCGGCCAGGGAGTCCGATAGGCAGCGGGGTGGTCGGTACACTAACAGAATCCCTAGACTATCCCTTGCCTTTAGGCTCAGGTATATACACTCGAAGTGGTCTGTTTTCCGGACAGGTATCCTGGTCAGCGTAAGATTGTCTTTGTAAACCAAGGCTACTCTGCCCCCCCGCCCACTTCGCCTTACTTGCTCACTGACAGAGTATCTCTGCAGCAAAAGGAAAAACAATAGGATCACTGCATGGAGAAGGTGACCAGTTAATAACGGGGGAAGTGAGAAGGCAGAACTACTCAATACTTTCTTTGCCTCAGTTTTCTCCTGAAAGGATAGAAGTACCCAACCTGGGGCATGGGGAGCAGGTGAGGAAGTGAGGGAAATGCAGCACAGAATAAGTAGAGAAGTAGTACAGGAATATCTGGCTAAACTAGATGAATTCAAGTCCCCAGGGCCGGATGAATTATATCCAAGGATATTAAAAGAACTGGCAGAAGTCATTTCTGAACCACTTGCAATAATCTTTCAGAACTCTTGGAGAACTGGAGAAGTCCCAGTAGACTGGAGGAGGGCAAATGTCATCCCCATCTTCAAGAAGGGGAAAAAGGAGGACCCTAATAATTATCGCCTGGTCAGCCTGACATCAATTCCAGGAAAGATCCTAGAGCAGATCATTAAAGTCAGTTTGTAATTACTTAGAAAGCAATGCCATAATCACTAGAAGCCAGCATGGATTTTTCAGAAATAAGTCATGCCAGACTAATCTTATCTCTTTTTGTGATAGGATTACAAGCTTGATAGATGAAGGGAATGCTGTAGATGTAGCATATCTTGACCTCAGTAAGGCCTTTGACAAAGTTCCCCATGACATTCTTGCAAAGAAACTAGTAAAATGCAGGCTGGACAGGGCTGCTGTTAGTTGGATTTGTAATTGGTTGACCAAGCGAACCCAAAGGGTGATCACCAATGGCTGCTTTTCATCCTGGAGAGAAGTGACTAGTGGGGTGCCACAGGGCTCTGTCCTGGGCCCAGTGCTATTCAACATCTTCATCAATGACTTAGATGAAGGGGTGGAAGGCATGCTGATCAAATTTGCAGATGATATCAAATTGGGAGGGGTTGCTAATACACCAGAGGACAGGATCAAATTTCAAAAAGACTTTGACAGATTGGAGAGCTGGGCCAAAGCTAACAAAATGAATTTCAACAGAGAGAAATGTAAGGTCTTACACTTAGGCAGAAAAAATGGAATGCACAAATACAGGATGGGGGACACGTGGCTGGATAGCAGTATGTATAAAAGGGATCTAGGAGTCTTGGTAGATCACAAGCTGAACACGAGTCAGCAGTGTGATGCAGCAGCCAAGAAAGCCAATGCGATTCTTGGTTGCATCAATAGGAGTACGGTGCCTAGATCAAGGGAGGTAATGGTACCACTCTGTTCTGCATCGGTTAGGCCTCATTTGGAATACTATGTCCAGTTCTGGGTACCTCAGTTCAAGAAGGATATCGACAAGCTGGAATGTGTCCAGAGGAGGGCAACCAAAATGGTGAAGGGTCTGGAAGCCATGCCCTATGAAGAATGGCTTAGGGAGCTGGGTATGTTTAGTCTGCAGAAGAGAAGGGTAAGAGGAGACATGATAGCCATGTTTAAATATTTGAAGGGATGTCATGCTGAGGAAGGAGCGGACTTGTTCTCTGCCACTCCAGAGACTAGGACAAGGAGCAACGGATTCAAGCTGCAGGAAAGGAGATTCCACTTGAACCTCAGGAAGAACTTCCTGATGGCCAGAGCTGTCCAGCAGTGGAATATGCTGCCTCGGAGTGTGGTGGAGTCTCGTTCTTTGGAGGTTTTTAAGGAGAGGCTGGATGGCCGTCTGTTGAGAATGCTTTGATGGGTGTTCCTGCATGGCAAAGGGTTGGACTGGATGGCCCCTGTGCTGTCTTCCAACTCTATGATTCTATGATTCAATGAAAAACCAGCATACCAATTAAGAACACATTATGATTAAAATACACTAAAATACACTAAAAACATAAAATGATTAAATACAAATATATCATAATTAAAATCACAATTAAAATGCATAATAATTAAAAATAGACTGGGTATGTACAATGATGTAGTAAAATGGTATCCTTAACATAAAATGGCAAAATCAAAGTTTGCTTTTTGGATTTTTTTTTAAAAAAAAATCAAGCCATGGTTGGTTATATCTGTGGATCCAGAATCTGTGGATATGGAGGGCTGACGGTGTCTTCTGCAAACAGATACTTTTAGGAGCACCATGACTGGCAGGACTTACCATGTCAAGCAATAAGTTACCTATCTTATCTCTGCATTTGAATGCGGATGTACAGGATCCCATCTACAGTAGCTGGGGAAAAAAACCACAGATGTACATACATGTTTCAGGAATGTCTCAATACTGACCTGGGGCCCATTCACACTATATTAATGGTACTTAACTTTTTCTTTACTGGGGACCCCCTGTAAATATAATTTGCTGCTGAGGACCCCAAGAGTTAAATATTTAAATTTAGATTTAAATATTCAAAAATTTATTTGAATATTCAAGTATTTACAGTTGCTCATCAGTTGTTCACCCTTATCCTGTATTCTTCTAGTACATAATGCAAAGAAAAGGAGGCTTGTTAATGGTTAATTGTGGAGTAGCACAATTAAATCCTTCAAGTGCCAGGAGAGTAGAATGTCCTAAAGGAAGGTAATGAATGGGAGGCAGGACTAAGGAATAATTTCTTTTGACGTTTTCCCCAAAGCAGCACCTGGAAATTAAAGGTCTCAGTTCTGTTTTGGGAGAAATATGAAAGAAATGCTGTTCCTCTCTGAAGGTGCACGAGAGAGTAGAGAAGGTAGGTGCTTCTAAAAGGAGCACCTACCCTCTCCCTATTCTTGGTGCACCTTTGGGGAAACAGCGTTTCTTTTGTCCTTTCTTTCCCCTAAAGCAGCACTTGGAAAGTAAGAGTCTCAGTGCTGCTTTGAGGGAAAGCATGGAAGAAATGCTGTTTCCCTTCAATGGAGCACTGAGAGACTAGAGGTGGTAGGTTGCTTTCCAAAAAGGAACTCTGCTTTCTCATTGCTCCTTCAGAGAGAAACAGTGTTTCTTTCAAACTTTCCCCCAAAGGAGCACTGAGATCCTTGCTGCTTTGCTTGCAAGCTGTCACAAGAGTAAAAGGACCCCCTTCTATTCTTCTATTCTTGTGGCTGCTTGGAAGCGAAGCTCCACTGCACTGCCTGGCCCTGAGCTCAAGCACCATTGCTACACTCATCACACAAGTCCTGGACAGGATGCCTTTCCTCATTTTCTGGATTCTCCTCTTGCCTTTCTGCATTCTGGGCTCTCTGTACAGTAGCGCCCAGAGCTTCCAAGGCAGGAAGAGATGCCCGTCAGCGTGTCATTGCCACTGCTGATGTCATCTTCATTGCTGCCCTGAAGAAATGAGGACATGCTTCATCAATGGCAACAACCATTTTAGTTCCTTAAATCTAGGATTTTCCTCATTTTCTAGGATGAATGGCAAAGTGAACCTTCTGTGAGGGCTCTGCAGACCCCCCAGGGGTCCACAGACTCCAGGTTAAGAACCACTGCACCATACAGTTACAGTACTATTATTTTACTCTAACTGATTTGGCTGCATCCTATGGAATCCTGCAGCTTGTGAGGCAGTTAAGTTCTCTGGCTTTCAGTTCTAAATGCTCCTCTCTAAATTGCCAATTCCAAAATTCCATAGGATGGAATGATGGCAGTTAAGCTGGAATCATAGCACTATAATTTTATAATGTGAATGGGTCCCAGGAAGCTTGCGTAACCAGGGAACAAACATTTCAACTTAGTACATCACAGCTTCTCTGATTTGTCCATGTTTGGAATTGAGGTTTCTTCTTAGGGCGTATCCAGACTCTAGAAAAATCTCAAATTGTATACTTGTCCTTTCCAATTTGATATCAGTTTAAAATAAATGGCCCTGGGGAGCTGGTATAAAAAGTCTCTGATTGTACCGGTACCTGACAGAAAGTATTCTAGTGCTGCCCCCTTGGTAAACCCTGTCCTGGGGTCCACAACTTTGATATGAAACCAATCTAACCCACCAGAAAGGTCAGCAGGATGAGCACGTAGGCAACAACGGTCGTACAATTGAAAGAACCAGGTCAGGCAAGTAAACTCCCCTGTTATGTAGCCACAGGAGACCTCAAACTGTACCAACCCATGGTGGACAAAAGGTCCTCAGCCTCTAAGGAGGCAACCTCTAAGGAGCCAACTTGAAGAGATTAAGAGTTTTTCCCACAAAGTTGGGCACTGGAAGCAATAAAATCTTATCAGGCAAGATCCATCTACATAAACCCACACGGCAACCCAAAGTGGTGGAAGATCCTGATACTTGGGTGACACCTTGTTATCTTCCTATATCAAAGAAGGTGCCGGTGTGAAGTTGTTTTCCATTGCTGTCCCCTTTGTTCTCCCCAGGAGAGGATTTGCCGTCAAGGTAAACTTTTCCTACAAATAGTCCCCGTTTTTGACTAGTTCTTTGGATACCTCCCGGTCATACCAACTGACCACTCCCCCCTCCCGACAGCTGCGTGATCCCCTCAGTGTCTCTTCGCTGAGTTCCTTTTTTTTTGCTGCTTTCCAGACCAAGGACTTCAGGAAAAAGTTCAGTATCACCCAAACTATGGCCCTTTCCACACCAGGCAATTAAAATGGGGCACTGCGTCCTCTCACGGTGGTCGTCTGCACCTTGGAGTGGACTAGGAGCGGATTACTTACCAGAGACCCGCACCTCAGTCTGCTCCAAAATGATCCCAAATGGTCCTCCAGCATGTTTTCTAAAGACTGCAAAAAAACAGGTCTTTATTTTCCTGGAACGCACAATTGCGTTCCTGCTCCCTTGTGCAGATTCGCAGGCTCACACCAATGTGAGGCTCTGATCTGCAGAGGGTGGGCTTTAGGCATGACGATCTTCAGTGGTTGGTTGGGTCCCACGACCAACCGGAAGCCGCCATTTTGGAAGCCGGAAGCTGCTATTTTGGATCTACAGACCTCGCACTGCTCCGATTCGCCCTGGACCAAGGAGGAGCCCTGTGGAAGGGCTTCAGGGACAGTCTGCGTTGCTTCAGACCCCAGAAGAAGTGGTAGGTAACAGCACGGAGCGATTCCCTCGCCTCATGAGGAAAGGGCCTATGAATCCTTCAACAATCCCTCTATCTTATTTCCACTTTTTATTTCTCTTTAGCCCTTGGATGTGTGTGTGAGTGTTTGCATTGATGAGTGCTACTACTGTTTAATAAAATCATTCATTGGACCTTTTTGTGTGATTTCTGACTGGGTCTGACCCTGTAAAAACTGGGTAAAAAATCTCACTAGGTTACCCTGCCTCTCACATTGCTATTGCTTGTGCTCCATTAAGCTTACTTTCCCCATCACTTGGAACATATCGAAGTGATCCTCTGCGACCCCCAGATTTTCTGGGTAACACTGGTAGAAACAAAATGTGAATGAATCTCCAAAATAAAATCAGAAAGAACACAAACAAAATCTGAGATTTTCTGATTTTTTTAAAATCAGTTTAAATGTGTCCACAAGTCAAGGATTTTAGATAAAAGGGAAAATTTCTGGATCTGTAGACTCAGGACTCAACCTAGAGGACAATACGTCATCTATTTAAATATTATACTGATGGAGTGTTCTAAATTACCACCTTGGCTACAAGCTCACTTTTAAGCAACTGAGGAAGTTGGAAGTTTTGCTTATTAATTGAACTCTCATATTCTATTTGCTAATCACACATCTCTCTCTCTCTTGCAATGTTACACGGTGATATTTTGTTTGTTTCTTTAACTGTTTCACAAAAAAAAAGAGGTGTTAAAATATGAAATGAATAAGTGTACAGTTGCTCTTATAACCAAATCTCACCTTTTTCAAGAATGCTGTGAGTTGATAAATATTTTGTACTAACTGTCAGGGTGAGAAAACCACAACAATTGGTGCTACCAAGATAGAATGAAAACCCCAACAACCTCACATCCCAAGGGCACAGCATGCAACCCATAGCTTGATCTTAAGAAGTTAATGCTAACTGCACACCATCAAAGCAAAGAAATGATACCTCCCAAGACCCTGACTCTTGACTCTAATTTTCTAATTCTAACTTAAACTTTCTTACTACTTCCAGTGCTCTAATCACTGACTCCAATCTTTCATGCTGCCCCTGAATGACTTACCCTAAGAAATTTCCCCAAGAAAAACCAGCAGAGCTTGGTCTCTGAATGTTAAGAAACATAACCCATTCATTCTGCGCCTTAGCATGGTTTTGTCCAATGTATACTCTGAGCCACAATGACCAAAAAGCCAGCTCACAACACACTTAATGGGTTTAGGTACATGGAGCTCTGCATAGGGAACTACTTTGGCATAAACACAATGGCTGAGGTCTGAATCTATGGCCATTTCCATAGTACACTGTTACAGTGCTATTATTCCAGTTTCAACATCCTATGGAATCCTGGGATTCACAGTTTAAGGAAGGGCATTTAGAATTCTCAGCCAGAGAGCTCTTTGGCCTCAGTAAACCACAAACCCCATAATTCCACAGGATGTTGAAAGTGGAGTAATAGCACTATAATAGTGTAGTGCAGAAATGGCACACGAAAAGCTATCCTAACGATGGGAGGCCCATACAGAGCAACCTCATGGTAAAACCATAAAGAGAGATTTCATGAAGGCAATAAAAGAGAAGAAAATGGAGGGAAAACAAAACAACCAGCCAAAATTTAAAATCTCTTCCATTAACATCACTGAGAATTAGCAATATTTAACTTAGGGATAGTTGTACTATATATCTTAACCAATTTTACAGTTTAAGAAACAGCCTTGAATGGGACTGAACCATCTGTCTACCTAACCAGAGATGAAAAGTCATTTTCAAAAAGTAATAAGTTACAGTTGTAGTTACAAGCTCTACAAAGTAAGCAGTTAAAATGTCAGAGTAACTTTTACTTTCCAATTTTTTAAAAGTAACTTTATTTTTTAAAATATCTAGATGGTATAAGCCACTGGATTGCGATAAATAATATACTGTTACTGTAGTTTCTAGCCTGGGCCTGTGGTATATTAGATATAATTTGCTATCAAGAATTTGGCCATCGCTACCCATTCTTCTCCATGTGCTTGCGAGGCCCCTGGACAAGCACGCTCACGGGCACGGTTGAAGATAGCTGAACAATACAAAATAAATCCAGGCAGGTCAGCAGTTGCCAGAATGCAGCTTCAGGAGACCTCCAGGCCAGTACACTTTAAGATCACATTATGTATGCACGCAGCATACAAAGGATTCCCTGCCCCGAGCAGGCAGCTTGACGAGATTAATGCTTCCGAATAGCCAACTGTCATGCACTCCTCATTTGCATACTGTCTGTGCTATTGATAGCACCGTCATAATTCAATCATCTAAAGTACTGACCTTTCGGAGGCTTTGTCTCCAACCCGAAACCCATTGTTTCCCCCAGGAACGGACTAGCCTACAGGCACATTTTCCCCGATAAAACCCCCTGATTTTGAGCGCTTCTTCGGATCGCTCCTGGCTTCCATCCTGCCTTGCTGCCACTCCATTTGCCGAGCCTTCCCCTCAGTTTCCACGTACTGAGACATCTCCGCTCCAACTGACTTTTCTTCTGATTACCCGGGCTTCAGGATCAGGTGTAGTATTTCCCCTGAAAAATTCCACTTTAAAACCCTCTATCCAACTCCTACCTTTCTTTCATTAGGTCTGTGTGAGTGTTTGCATACATACGTATTGACTGTGTTTCAAAATAAAGAAAAACAATTTTAATTTACTTCTGTTTGATTATTGACTTGACCTGACCCCGTAAACATTGAGTCCAAGATCTCGCTAGGTTGACCTGCCTCTTGCATTGCTTAGCTTGTGCTCTTGCTAATTCCCATTCCCCAATATTTGGAGCACATTGAGGTGTCCCTCATGGGACCCCAGAAATCAGGGTAACAGTACTCTCCCCCATCAAGTTCAGCATCACCTCAATATGCACAACAGAACACAAATGGTAAGATGAGACAAACAGAATTGTAGAAGTGGAAAGAACCCCAAGGTTCTAGGTGTGAATAATTTTTATTGTTTCGTTCCATGTAATGCTAGAAATTTGGGGACTGAAGGAAAATTTCTCCAGGGGGCAGGATTTTTATTTATGGACTCTTATATTTATACTTTTATGAATATATTAGTTGTATTGTTTTTAATTTGTATTTTTTTAAAATATGTTGTTAGCCTTCTTGAGTCCCATTATCAGAAGAAAGATGGGGATATAAATGAATAAAATAAATAATAGTAATAATAATAATAGTAATAGTAATAATCATGACATTCATTTCATTTCAAGGTTGCAGAAGTGGAGGTGGGCATACTGTGTCATTGTCCAGGTCCAGCCTTCATTTGAATGAGAAGTGTTGCAACTCACTAACAAGATGGTATGGCATAACTCCATCTACCACTCAACTACCCATAACTCCACGAGCTTAAAGATAGCCTTTGTCCCCTAGGTACAGGAACTTGGGCTCTATTTACAGCACTGTGAAAGCCCTCAGTGATCTTTAACATTTGTGTAACTCCCTGTTTTCCACCAACACTGCTTCAGGCAACCTGATTTTACAGATGAGGTACAAAGAGGAAAAAGATGGTGTCCGGGCCTGGCCCTAAACATTTTGCTGGCTGAGGTCAAGATGGTGCCTTCCTCATTCCATAGACAATCCTGATCAGGCCAGAAGCTGAAATTTATTTTTGTGATGATAGCAAGACAACATTTTCTATTGCACATGAATGCCACAGGCTAATTCAAAAGGAAAATATGCATTCTATTCATTCCATGCTCCTAGTCCCTGAAGCAACTGCCTCACTCTATCTCATGGCAGGATCCAATGGCTCAGACTGCTCACTTTCACAACTTCTAAATATGAGAGAAAGAAATCAGTGAACATTGGTATACTGTTCCAAGGTTGCAAAATTAATCCAGAGTCCTGTAATCTGAACTGCTTACATGTGCTGGACTAGTCTAGAGGAATTTAGAAGATTTTTATAAAGGAGAAAATCAGAAGGAAGAAAGACAACAACAACTTATTCTGATGCTAACATTTTTGAGCCCATTGCAGGAAAAGTCCAATCTATGTTTAATTAATAAACCCTCATAGGCTTGCAGCGTATTCTACTGTACTTGATTCTCCCAAATTGCAACAAAAGTATTCTCTGCTTTCGACAGCTAGGTGGCAACATCTTTGCCTAAATAAGCTGTTACCTTGTGCATTTGAGCCTGATGTGTGCTTTATTTCAACCTACTTGAATGTACTTTTGTTTGCAAAACTACAATTTTGTTTCATGGAGATGTATTATTTGCTTTTATGCAACGTTGTTACAGGAACTGCATTTCACCTGAAACAATGAGGCTGACCCCCTCCTTCCAACCAGGGGACTAGTTTAATCCAAACGAGTAAGATAACATCGTTAAGACATCAAACCATGCCTGATCCCATTAAGAGTTCACCACAGGACTTGCTGCTTTCATGCCAGTTGTTAGAGTGGGATAATCACAGATCTAAACTCTATGGGACAATAAACACATACCTTGACATTCAATTAATCTTTTCTTCATTATAAATAACATATTTAAGGAAGGTAGATTCACGTTCATTTTCAGGACTACAGCTCAGTTTGTACAGGTTAATAAATGGACAAGATTCCGGGAGAGAGCCATGATGTATCTGCTAGATCCTTGCCCTTCTTGCCTCTTTAGAAGAGCCAACAGGGCTTGGTCAAGTGGCTGAAGGGGTAGTCAGTGCTTCTGTACAATAAGGCAAGATTCCAACATGCCTAAAGGAGGCCTCTGTTGAAAAAGCCTTCCCTGGATCTCTCTGTAATGAATAACTATAGGTAATGTCCAAAATTTCATTTTTGGACAAAGTAATCAAATGTGTGGGACCTCCTGGCTCCAGGATTTTCTGGATAAAATGGATTATCTGGATCCATTTCAGTCTCTTTTAATGATGGGTTATGGGACAGAGACTATTTTGGTCACCTTGGCAGACAACCTTTCCCAGGAACTGGACAGGGAGGTGTGCCCCTGTTGGTTCTGCTTGTCCTCTTGCCCATTTTGAGTACCATCAACCATGGTGTCCTTCTGAGCCACCTTGCTGGGATGGACTTGGAGGCACTGTTTTACAGGACTCTATTCCTTCCTGGAGGGATGAGCCTGGAGGGATAAGAAGGTGTTGCAGGGGTATTCCTTTTTAACTCCTTGAACATTGGTCTTCGGGGTCCCTTACAGCTCTGTTCTGCCCCCCATGTCATTCAACATCTACATGAAACTGGTGGAAGTTTGTGGTTTTGCGACATGATGATGACACCCAACTCTCTTTTTCCATTCCATTAAACTCCAGGGAAGCTGTTTTGATTCTAGACTAGTGTCTGGTCCTGATGCTAGATTGGATGGGGGTGAATAAATTGAAGCTTAATCTTGACAAGACAGAGGTGCCCTTGGTCAGTCAAAAGGCAGATCAGGGGATGGGAATGCAGTAAATTACACTCCCCTGAAGACATAGGTTTGCAGTTTGAATGTATTCTTGGAATCAGCCTTGAACCTGATGGCCCTTTTGTTTGTTGGCCAGGACTGCTTTTCCATACCTAAAGTTAGAATGCCAACTACACCTGTTCCTTGAGATACCTGATCCAGCAATAGTGATACATGCCTTTATTATATCTTATTTAAATTAATGTAACGCCACATAGGGTTGCCTTTGAAGAATGTTTGGAAACTTCAGCTGGTCCAAAGAGCTGCAGTCAGATTGTTAACTGGGTCTGGTTACAGGAAGCACAGGCAATGGCGGAGCTTGGAGTGTGTGGAGGGGGATGGGAGGGGGCGGGGCTATGGCATGAGGGGTGTGGCCACTGTGCAGGAGGCATGGCTGTGTTGCTTGGAGGCATGGCTGGAGCACGCAGGGGTGTGGCTACAGGCCGGGACGCCCCGGAAACGTTGCTGCCTGGGGTGAATCGTCTCTCTGCTTCCACATTCCTACTCTACTGAGCACAGGGCTTCCTTGGTATAATAGCTTCTCTGTCTGCTGCTCTGTTTCTGAGCACAATTCAAAGTGGTTTTTATGACTTATAGAGACCTAAATACCCTAAAGCAGTGGTTCTCAACCTGTGGGTCCCCAGATGTTTGTGAACTTCAGCTCCCAGAAGCCCCAGCCACTATGGTCAATGCTCAGGGTTTCTGGGAGCTGAAGTCCAAAAACATCTGGAGACCCACAGGTTGAGAACCACTGCCCTAAAGGCACCAGATCCTGCCTGATCTTGGAAGCTAAGCAGGGTCAGCCCTAGGTAGTACGTTGATGGGAGACTACCAATGAATAGCAGATGATGTAGGTTCTATTTCAGAGGAAGGAACTGGCAAAACCACCTCTGAGAATTCCTTGCCTAACAAAAGCCTATGAAATTCATGGAGTCACCATAAGTTGATAGGTGACTTGAAGGTAACAGGTGACACACATACACACAAACACACCCCTTAGGTCAGACCTTTCCAAACTTTGCATGTTGGTGACACAGTATTTTAGACATGCATCATTTTGCTACATGGTAATTGCAGTTTAACTAGCAAACCGGAGGTTCAACTAACCCCTTGTAAGAGATACAGGCACATACATAAATTGTAATAACAAAATGTATGGGGATACAACGTATCTCATGAAAATCTTTCATATTTAAAAATATATAATTTATAAATAATAACATACCTTTCCAAGATTGTAGGTGACATACCTACGCACTGCAGGTGACACATTAATGTGTCGTGGCACACCATTTCAAAAGCCCTGCCTTAGATCCAGGCTATCTGACAGACTGAGACCGCTGGGCCACGAGATCCTCAGGAGATGACTTTCTTTCAATCCCATCAACTTCAGCTTTGTGAACTGAAGTTTTTTTTAAAAAAAATGGCTTTTAGCAAGGTGCTATACTGTTTTTATTGTTCTGATACCATTTTAAACTGTTTTTTCAAATCCATTTTTAACTGTATGTTTTAAATTAAGTTTAAGTATTCTCGGTAGTTTAAGTCCATTTTAGTGTTGATCTTTTGTTATGTTTTAACTATATTGTATTTTAATTTGTAAGCTGTCCACAGTTCTAATTTTGAGGAAGAGGGAGCATATAAATCAGTGGTTCTCAACCTGTGGGTCCCCAGATGTTTTTGGACTTCAGCTCCCAGAAGCCCTGAGCATTGACCATAGTGGCTGGGGCTTCTGGGAGCTGAAGTCTACAAACATCTGGGGGCCCACAGGTTGAGAACCACTGATATAAATGAAGAGAATAGTTATTGCTGTCTTCTTATTCACCTTTTGCTTCACTACCACAATCCAACATAAATCTCTCCCGACAAGCTAATATGAACTCCTAGAGACACGTTTTTATTGGTGCCAGTGGGACTTTTCCTTCAAGGCCTACTCATGCTGATAAGGTATGAAAAAACAGCAAGTTTAATATACATGCTTTTGAATCGATAAAGTGAATAACAGCAGCAACTGCAACAATGAAAGCCAGTGTGGTGGATTGGGAATGTTGGATTAGGACTCTGGGAGAGCAGGATTCGAATCCTCAGTCAGGCATGGAAACTCATTGGGTGACCTTGGGGCAAGTCCCATTCTCTCAGCCTCAGAGGAAAGCAATGGCAAATGCCTTCTGGACAAATATCGCCAAGAAGCCTCTATGACAGCTTCTCCGCTGTTGCTGTTGTTGTGTGTTTTCAAGTCATTTCTGAGATATAACAACCTTAAGGCAACCCTATCACAGGCTTCTCTTGGCAAATTTGCTCTGAATGGGGTTGCCTTTGCCTTCCTCTGAAGCTCGGAGAGTATGACTTGCCTGAAGTCACCCAGTGAGTTTCCATGGCCAAGTGGAAATCTGAACTCTTGTCTCAAGAGTAGTAGTCCAGAACTCAAACTACTATACTGCACTGGCTTTTAGGTTCCCTTCAGGTCCCCAGAAGTCAGAAATGAGTTGAGTATAGGATAATGTGGAGTTGTAAATACAGTATAATTAAGACTGTATTCCTAAACACTCTTACCAAGGAATAAGTCTCACTGAAATCAGAAGAATTTACTTCTGGGATGACACTTGAATCTTAGTATGTATTTTACTAGTTCAAGCAACTCAAAAGACTTGTTAAGCAATTGTTTATTTTTATATGCATAGGAACACCAAGGGAACCATCATATTGTTGTGGCCGAAAAGGAGACGAAGACACCACTACTATATGATATGGAATAAATGGTAAAATGGAAAAAAAATCATCCACAGCAGCTGCAGGTGTAATAAAACAAATTATATTGAGCTTCTTTTGCCCTCTTTGCTCTGAAACGAACCCTCCTGGCACCAAACCAAACCAGATAATTCTTTTCCAAAGAGACATTGTTACTGCTGTTTTGTCTTGTTTGCCATTTGCTTGTCACTAGCCCATCTTTTTCATTAAACCAAAAAAGTTTCAGAGAAGGAAACCCACATAATACTATATCCCACCAGTACTAGAAATTGCCACAGCCAACAGGAGTGTAGCTACAAGAAGGGGACAAACTGAGGGCATTGCCCTCCCATAAAAATTCTACCCCTAAGGAAATTTTCCTTCAGTCCCCAAATTTCTGGAATTCCTTGAAATAACTTAAAACTTCAGTTGAGCATTTAGAAAGGGGTCAAGCCAGGTTACCAAAGGAATGCAAACACGGCAAATACAAGAATTCTAGGTGTGAATAATTTTTAGTGTTTTATTCTCTGTAAAGCTAGAAATTTGGCACAACACAACAGCATCTTGCTATTCTGGGCTAGCTTTTCTAACATGCCAGTTCTTATTAATGGTGCGCTTTTGTCCTTTTTGTGCTGTTTTTGGTAATATACACATGGAATGAGTACTTTCTGATTCAACTGTGGCAGTACGGATCTGCACAGGTTTCATAGTCACGAAGTTATGCGATTGTGTGCACCAGTTAGAGATTCTGATTAAGGAGCAAAGACAGCAACGGCTTGGAGAAACAGACTGAAGGCTTTATTATTGGAACTCCATTCTCAGATAGGAAAGTTGCTCAGGGTGCTGGTCTAATCTAGCTTCATTCCAGGGAACAGCTGAGAGAGAACTGGCAGGGAGAGAAGAGGAGGAAAAACATCTCTGAGAGTATCAGTTTACATCACAGAGGAGTCAGGCTAGATAGATCAGAAAGGACAACGCTTTGGGCCTCTCAAACTATATAAACCTTTTACTATTGCCCTCTTCAGTGCTAAGCATTATTGCACTTCTAACAACTGGATGCTGAAAAACAGCCATTCTACTTGAGACTGACAGCCATCTCTGAATATCTGGAGGGCTGTTACATGAAAAATGGACTGAGCTTCTGTTTCATCAGACAATAGGACCTGAATCGATAGATTCACAGTGACAAGAAAGGAGATTCTGACGAAAGGAAATTCCTCGCAGTACGAGCTATTTGACAATGGAATATACTGTTTTTTAGGTGATAGACTCTCCTTTGTTGGAAGTTTTTAAGTAGAAGTTCAAGGGCCACCTCTCAGGATGGAATAACTGTGGATTTCTGCAGTGAATTTGGTCTCTTTTCTGATTCTGTGGTTCTGTGATTCATGACTAAATATCCAAATGTTTGGCAGCCAAGGGAGTGGTGGGTAGGCGGTCTACCTCAGCACTTGGAAACATTAGTGCTGACATCAGAATGTTAGTGCTAAAATATGAATTAATTTGTCATCTTCAATCATTTTAGCAAAACTAACAATATCAATTTGTAACTTTGATTGTTAATAGCACTTTAATAATGCATTACTTTAAAATTGTAAAAAAAAAAATACATTAAAATTATTTTTTAAAAAAAGAACAACTCCAAATTGCCTCCAAAGTAATGAAAGTATTAATCACTATGCTACCTGTTGATGTCATTATCATCTAATATGAGAAATGCCTCTTGAAATTACTGCTCATTTTTTTAATGACTTAGAGATTTAAAAAAATATCCAAGTGCTGATAAAAACAGAATATGACTCACATTTTTAGCAAAACTCATTCCCAGAATATTTTGGTGGAAGTGAAATTAAATAGATCTCCAGTTCAACCTCCTCCCCACTTCTGCTCTCTAACCACATTTTGGTTTATCTTAATATATCCTTGGATAATCCAGTGTGTGCATAATGAATTGTGTTGTTGCTGGATAATAAATAGTATATGGGTAGATTAGTGGAATATAAAGTTCTGGAAAGTTCTTTCAGCTTATCAGTATCTAAAATATCAGTTTATCAGTATATAATTCTTCAGCTACCACCCCAATCAAATGTAGAGGGTAGAAACTCCTTTGCAGGGCCATTATCCACTGTTTTGATCTCCCCACCCTGAAAAAAAACCTTTCAGGACCCCTCACCATTGCCTGACAAGTGAACAGAAGTGACACATCATCACTACTCGATGCACAGCTTCCCTGCACGATGAGGGAAACAATAGTCTCACAATATTCTGTACTGGTCAGGCCTCATTTGGAGTACTGCGTTCAGCACCAGAACTGAAGGATATAGACAAATTGGAGAGGGTTCAGAGAAGGGGAATGAGGATGATAAGAGACATGGAGAACAAAACATAGGAGGAAAAATTGAAGGAGCTGGGCATGTTCAGCTTGGTGAAGAGATGACTGAGGGGTTACATGATTGTACTTTTTGGATACCTTAAGGACTGTCACAGAGAGGAGAGAGCAGGCCTGTTCAGCACTAAAGGGTAGGACCGGGTCTAATGGTTTGAAGTTACAGGAGAGTAGATTTCGATTGAACATTAGAAGGAACTTCTTGATAGTAAAAGTGATTCGCAATGGAACTAATTGCCTAGAGAAGTGGTGGGGTCTCCTTCTCTGCCCATTGTCAAAAAGAGGGTAGACAGCTACTTGCTGTGGATGCTTTAGCTGGAAATTCTGCATGGAGCAGGGAGTTGAACTCAACGGCCCATGAGGCCCCTCCCAATTTCATGGTTCCACGATTCTCTCTGGAGTTTGGAAGGAACCAAATACTATAACCCTCCATGTGTTTCATGTGGACCTCCTCTAAACTGGCCAAATGTGCTGAGACATGGAGGATTTCACTGATGTATTTACCACTTTTATTTCTGAGGCTACACAGTTTTCTTGTCCTGTTGCACTTCCAAATAATTCCTGCCAGTTACCATAGGTTTTTATTCCTTAGCTGAATGTGGCACTTTCTCCCCATCCTGGTATTTAAGTACATTTTCATTTTCCAGTCCAGTGTGTACCTATTGTTGAAGTGTGTTTCACTTTGTTTCCAGCCAGTGCCTTCTGAGTCCAGTGTTAGGAAATCTGGGTGGTAACTTTTAATGCTTGCACATTCCAATTGAGAATTTCCACTTTCCTACCTGCTAGAACCAATTCCGCTTCCTGTCTTTTCTCTTAACTTCCCCCCTCTGTATTGTTAGCTTAGCGCTAGAAGGCTAGAGTTTCTGAAAACTTAAAAAAAAAGAAACTTTATTGTGCTATGGCACTTGAGTTTTTTTAAAAAACTATAATTTCCAGATACAGGAAGTCACCACCTTTCAGTGCTCTGTTATCTGATGACTCACTCTTTTGACTAAATTCCAAATTAAGGACAAGCTGCGTTAATTTGACCGGGGTTCTACTTATCATCAATTCTTCTTGCCTATGGAGCCTCACTTGGGACCACTATCATGCCTGTGGTTCTTGCAAAGCAAGCGGAGAGGGGGTGAAAAGGGCACCAAGCTGGCTGAGAGAATTTGCAAGCAACATGTGTGTGCTCAGTCCCAAGTGAGCTTCTGTAAGTTCTTCATGCTCCCTAGAGTACAGTACATGGGCTCTGCTTTTCAACCATGTAAAACAAGCAACAAAGGAATGTTTGTAAATAGATGTGAGAGTAATGGCAAAATCCCATCAGAAACAGCCACACAATAGTTCATAACCTTGTGCAAGAAAAGGCTAATCTGGAGGAGCCCAAGGTTTTGAGACAGAAAAAGAAACTGAGAATTTACAGGCCCTTTCACACTAAACAGTTATAGCATATAGCATATTAATCCCATTTTGCCTAGTTTGTTAGAAGTTTTGCCTAGTTTGTTAGAAGTACAATAACACATAGTGCTGAAGAATCACAGTGGGCAGTAGTAATAGATCTACCATAGTTAGTTTGAGTGACCTAAAGTGTCCTCCCTTCTTTGGCTCTACCTATCCTGCCCCCTCTGTGGCCATTTCCACACTAGACTGTTATAGTGCTATTATTCTGCTTTCAACATCCTATGGAATCCTGGCGTTTGCAGTTTGACCCCTCCCAATCTAGTGCGGAAATGGCCTGTGACGTAAACTGATACTCTCAGGGATGTTTCTTTGCTTCTTCTCTACACACTCCTCTCTCTTCCCAGTCCCTCTCAAGAATGCAGACAGGTTAGATAATACCCAGTAACTTTCCTATTTTAGAATGGAGTTCCTAAAATAAAGCTTTTTACTTTGTTTCCTTAAGCCAGTGGTGTCTTTGCTCCTTAATCAGTATAGATGCTCCTTAATCAGTATAGAAGCTCCACTGTAGACACACACTCTCTATCAGTTCCATCCTAAGGAATCCTGGGATTTACAATTTAGGGAGGGGCATTTAGGATTCTCAGCCACAGAGCTCTAGTACCTCACTATACTACAAACCCCAGCATTCCATTGGATGGAGCCGTGGCAGTTAAAGTGGAATTGTAGTGATGTACACAAAGGATGAAAGAGCCCTGATACAATGGAGAGAAAACATTGCTCAGGGATGTCAGTGAAGGAGATGAAAATAGCTCTTCGTCTTCATATATCGTTGCTTTTGCAGCAGCTTCACAGCTAGATAGTGGGAGAGACAAAAAGCATTTCTAGATAAGGGTTTCATTGTGCTGTTGTCATATGCTACAACTGTCCTGATCTGGCAGAGACAGTACCAATTAATTCTGTTATCCATCTTTTTCAGGTGCTTTAAAATGTCTCCAGTCTTCTCTCTCTTCCTCCCAGCTTCCCTCTCTATCCTCAGCTTACTTCAGCTGCTGTAAACTCTCAGAGCTTATCACATTACACTGTAATAGGGCTATGATTCTGCTTTAACTGCCATGGCAACATCCTATGGAATCCTGGGATTTGCAGTTTAGGGAGGGGCATTCAGAATTCTCAGCCAGAGAGCTCTTGGGCCTGACTAAACTACAGACTCCAGAATTTCACAGGATGTTGCCATGGCAGTCAAAGTAGAGTATAGCTCTGTAACAGTATACAGTCAATATTCCACATTTGCGGGCTTGACTTGTATGAATTTGATTATTTGCAAATTTCTCCAGTCCCTGACACCCCACTTCAGGCACTTATTTTCTGTGGAAACATCCCGTCTTAGCAGCTCCCATCAGGCCATGCAGCCTTTTCAAACTCCACCTCTCATCGTCATCCTCCTCCTCCTCCGACCACTACCTAGCTAGCTAAGGATGACTCATATCCCAATGTCTCAGCGCACACCCAAGGTAGGAGATGGGCAAGACAGAGGAAGTATAGAGCCCCCATGCTAACCCACCCCCTTTCCCTCTCTCCTCCCTGGCCTGGTTTGGACCCCGGGTGCCCATTCTCCCCACCATGTCTCAGCCCCCTTAGCAGAGACACACACACATTTTGATATTTGTGATTTTTCCACTTCTGTGGAGGTCCTGTGCCCCTAACCCTAGCAAATGTGTATGGCTGATTGTAATGTGATAAGGACCTGAGTTTAAAGTACAAAAGTAGTTTGTACTCAGTGAACTTGGGGGTGGAGGAAAGGAAACGAGGAGGTGGAATTGTGCCATTGCCAACAGGCTCAGGCAAAAGTGAAAAGCCGCAGCATCTCCTATTTATGCCTGTGCTTGTTAATTAATAACTTTTGCTATCTTGACTACACACTGATGTTGTTTGGCCAGACATTTTCCAGTTTTCGTCTGTGAAATCTTGGAGGATATGCGTATGTGTGGGCATACTTTTCTTGCTTAATTTTACAGGGGCCTTCCATTATACTGTCCTTCATATATAATACCCATTGTTTTTCTACTTCTTACATTTTCTTCCCTAGCACCAAAAAATTAAAACAATTAAGGAGGGAAAAAAATGGACAGTGCCTTTTAATTGTTTCCATAGCACATCCACCAGCAGCTGCATTCCAGAACAAGATTATGTAATATCAGATAGGTCTGAAAGACACCAGTTGGTCACCTGTAGGTCACTAACTTACTGGACTCTGTTCTTTAAACATTTGCTTCCAGTGGTATCTTTAATAGAATACTTCCCCATTGTTTTCTCCCCACTCCCCTAGCTAAATGCATCTGCCTTCCCACTTCTTAAACTGCCTAGTGCCTCTTGCCTATATATTTTCAGGGGGAAAAAAATGGCTGGTAGGCTAGAAGCTGCTTTGATCACAGTCAGTCCTCCACATTTGTGGGTTTCACTTTTGCGGATTTGATTAATCACAGATTATTTTCTGTCAGCTCTGCTGCTGCCCTATGCCATTTTTAGCAGGGACTGTAAGACTTGTGAGACTGAGAAACTGTCTTTAAAATGGTCTTTAAATAAACTGTCTTTAAAACTGTCTTTAAAATGGTGTGGGGCACCAGTGGAGGTGTCAGTAAGCCCCACCAGCCACCCACCTCTGCCTTGTGAAGGAACCCTGATGCCTCAAAGGAATCCACAGTGGGTTAAATATGGTGATCATAGTTTTTTGTGTGTTAAATATGGTTTGCGAGGGCTTAGAGTTATTCGTGGTTTTTCACTTTCATGGGGGTCCTGTGCCCCTAACCGTAGTGAATGTGGAGGGATGACTGTACTTGACATTACCCTCCCCTTTCATTGAACCTGATACATTTTTTCAAAGAAAAGAATAAGAAGTAATTCCTCCAATAAGTTACAAGTTGTAGGGAAAGTGAGGTTCTACCTTGCTGTTGGAGAATTATCCCAATTTACCCAGGAATAGTTCTCAGCACCTACTCTGTGTCAGGCTCAGTGAGCTAAAACATTCACTGATTCAAATTTCTCTGTGTTCTTTGGTTTGTATTAGTTCATTCTGTTATTCCAGGAAGAAAAGTGTCTTTGACCATAATCTTTGATTACTAGGACCCAATCCACAGC
This sequence comes from Iguana delicatissima, assembly GCA_948472985.1. Classification (NCBI taxonomy): domain Eukaryota; kingdom Metazoa; phylum Chordata; class Lepidosauria; order Squamata; family Iguanidae; genus Iguana; species Iguana delicatissima. Next base: position 521,593 of record CAOKZL010000293.1, read on the forward strand.
CTGCAATTATGATGTGGAATCTATTTCTGTAAGGCTTACACTGCCCTAACATTTCCAAAAGGGAATCAGATGGATCGTACAAATGACATGCTGGTATCCTTCATGTGTGGGAGCCAGCAATGCCAAAATTATTTAATTTGTCTGACTCATTTTGTTTCCTTGTTGTCAACATTACTGGATGAAAAGGCATGAGATTAAACCACAACGAAGTCACTCTTCTGTCAATCAAGCATCATTAGCTGGTGAATACAAAGTATTTCTTGGTCAACGTGTGTGTGTGTTTGTATGTACCTTCAAGCTGCTTGTTGACTTATGGCTCCCCCATGAATTTCATAGAGTTTTCTTAGGCAAGGAATCTTCACAGGTGGTTTTGCCAGTTCCTTCCTCTGAAGGTGCCTATAGCACCTGGTATTCATTGACAGTCTCTCATTCAAGTACTAACCAGGTTGACCCTGCTTAGCTTCCAAGATCAGATGGATCTGATGTCTTTAGGGTATTTAGGCCCTTCTTGGCCAATACTTGCACCTTATTTTGATGGTCCTCTGAATCAATCAATAAACTTGCTTTGATGACTGAAATATTGTAACCAAATGTAATCCAGATTCTTCCTTTCCTTTCCTTTCCTTTCCTTTCCTTTCCTTTCCTTTCCTTTCCTTTCCTTTCCTTTCCTTTCCTTTTGTCTTTCTTCTGTTTCAGTGTTCATATTTATGAAGAGCAACAAGGCTGCTAATGTGTTTTAAAGTGCCTAAACTCAGGCCCTTTTCGCACCTTACCTGGTGCCACTGGTGTTGCACGGGGATTGTGCAAAAAGCCTCATCCAAGAGGGAATCGCGTCCCCTCCGCTTCCCCTCTGCACCAGCTCTGTGCTGGCCAGAAGGAAGCGTGAGGGTTCCGCCCCTTCCTTCCACAGAACAGTTGGGTACTCTCCCAGGCTGCGCTGGGGGAGGAAGCACGAAGGCCGTGTGTCCGGAGCCTCCGCACACAAAGTAAATGTGTGTGGGGCACGGGAGGGATCGCATCGTTTTCGATAATGAGCCGAAAATGATATAATGTGCAATCGCCATCTAATGGCCTTGGGAGCATCACATGATTGTGAGGATGTCATGTGGAATGGTCCTTGCAATCGCACGATGCTCCTGAGGCCATTTCGCAACAGGACTGGTGTGCAAAAAGGGCCTCCGTTAACTGAGTTTGACTTATGCTGTAATATCAAGGTTTTCAAGATGTAGACAGGAATGTAACACAGAGTGGAGTAGGAGCATGAGGGTATTACCCCCTAAATAACAAATCTACCCCCTTCATTAAACTTTCCTCCCTAAATTTGCTGCATTGCAGAATTATTGGAAAATATTGATTTCTGGAACTGTTACATTGTTAGCGTTCCCTTAGTAGATTTGCTGGCCCTTTTCTTTGCTTGCCTAAAGTGTATTTCCAAATGCTAAAACTGCAATTTTATGTGAGTGCAATGCTAGAAAATCTGGACACTGGACACTGGACACTGAAGGAAAGTTTCATAAGGAAGGATAGAATTTTTATTTGGGTGATGTGATAAAACTAATAATAATAAAAACCCTCACTTTCAAAACTAGAAATTCCATTTTCCAATCTGAACTCAAAAGTCTTGAGATGTCAATTCCCTAGAAGTGAGAGAGCTACATAAGCTAGATTATAACCCTTGGCTCCATCCTGTATTTTAACATGTAGATGAGAAAAGGAAGCTTCCTTCTTGATTTACAACTGTTAATTAAATTCCTGGTTTAGGGTAACAGACTCTCTAAAGTAAGCAAACATCTAAGTTCCTGTTAGCTGAATTTCACATACTATATGAAAATGATAAACAGATTGGGATAGTTTAATGTTAATTGAGACAGTTTAATGTTGATAGATGCCAGACAGAGAGGATGTGCTTTGAACTAAGCGTTAAATGTTTTCTGAATGTTTGACATGAGGAAACCCACCTGTTCAGTGTATATAAAATGGGTGCAGGGAAATGTGTTTTGCCTCACTTTGGACCTCCACAAGGTGTTGACTTATTTCTGCTGCAGAAATAAACCTTTCCTTAACTCTTTGCTTATGTTGCTCTGCTACTTTGGACTCTCTGATGGGCAAATCTCACTCTTGTGACAGTGGCAATGCCTTCATTTTGCCCCCCCACCGCATAGCTGTACCTCTAGCAAATTAAATGCAGCTAATACAGGGGTGAAAGCCAGTGTGGTGCAGTAGTTTGAACTTTGGAGTATTATGACCCTAGAGACCAGGGTCTGATTCCCCATTCAACCATAGACATCAACCACTTTGGAGTATTATGACCCTAGAGACCAGGGTCTGATTCCCCATTCAACCATGGACATCAACAAGGTGACTTTGGGCACATCACACACTCTCAGCTCCAGACAATTCCCTGATAGGTTTGCCTTAGAGTTGCCATAAGTCAGAGATGACTTGAAGGCACACAACAAAAAACAACAATACAGGCCATTTCTGCACTACACTGTTATAGTGCTATTATTCCACTTTCAACACCCTATGGAATCCTGGGGTTTGCAGTTTAGGGAGAGGCCTTTAGAATTGTCTGCCAGAGAGCTCTTTGGCATCAGTAAACTACAAACCCCAGAATTCCACAGTATGTTGAAAGTGGAATAATCGCGCTATAACAGTGTAGTGCGGAAATGGCCAGGGATAGGAACTGGGCAGTGCTCGAGATGTTTTTGATTTGCATTTCCCATATTCCTTGCCTTTGGCTAGTTTGGCAAAGAGTGCTTGAAACTGTAGTTCAGTAATATGGTGGGGGGCACAGAGATCTCACTTCTGCTCTGCAATGAACTCTACATGATCAAAGAGTTAAATAAAACAAAAACATCTGCAAATGCATGTGGCATTTATAGTGTCTTCTTTCTTGAAGATGGCTGCTTGTCCCCTTTGATCATCTTTGTTCTGGGTATCAGTAGACTTTTATTAATGCAATACATTTATTAGATCAGTCAAATTGGCACAAAAATGCATTGCAAGTTTTGATTGATCTAATAAAGGTAGCATACTAATATGAATTTTGGAAATTTTTCTTATTTCCAGCACAATATTCTTTGTCCTTTTTATACCACTAGACTTTGTTTCTGAGACCCATGATAAGAAAAGAATGCAGACCATTTGTTATTTCATTCTGCATAATGCTCCAAGTGTCTTCATGACCATGACATAGCAGGAATCCTGTTTTAAATCATTCTTTTCCCCAGCAGACATTAAACAGCACCACTCTGCAAACAGCTGGCAACTGAGAATGCTGACACAGGAAGGACATTCCACAGCTGCTGTCTTGCTCAGATTTGTGACACCCAATACCAATAGGGGAAGGATGCTTTAATGGGAAAAAGAAGAAAAATTCTCCACACATACAGCTTGATTCTATAAGTTGTTTCACTAATCTGGTGGCACATACAATGCAGAGTCCTAGTTCTGTGTTAAGGACAGTTTTGTTCCCTTGTGCAAACATTTGGATGTTACCCATTTCCTTGTCATTGCTGTATGGCTATTTCTTTACAGTCCTTAATTTTCTCTTAAATTCAAACTTGGTGTAAATTTTACATCTGTCTTCCATGTCCTTAATTAAATGAGCTATAGAGTGGGGCCACTAACTAATTCTGCTGGAGGACAGAAAACATGAAATCTTTGTTCTTGAAGATCAGATACAAGTTTCCTTCAGGAAAAATAGGTCAGACGGAGGAGTATGCTACTAATCAGTTAGACAGATAATAGCAGTGGTGAGTCCAGATTTGCTCTAGCAGAATAAACATTAAGATCTGATAGAATTCAAGTCATGATCATTGACTACACGGTATCCTCTTCTTTTGTCACAGAATAAATTTGTTTTCCACAGAGACAAATAATTAATGTGTGGCTGCTCATGTTAACTGTATTAGTCTGACACTTTGAGATGCAAAGGCTTCAACCAGCATCTTATATCCCAAGTTGCAGGAGCACTGGCATCTGTTACTCAGGCCATTTCAGCACTAGACTGTTATAGCGCTATTATTCCACTTATTATTCCACTACTATTCTGGCTGGCCCCTCCCTAAACTGCAAACCCCAGGATTCCATAGGATGTTGAAAGTGGAATAACAGTGCTACAACAGTCTAGTGTGGAAATGGCTTTAATCAATCTCCTTGACAAGAGATAGGAACTAACTGGTTAGGATCAGTTAAGCTGGATTGTTGTTATTTTTTAACAGAAAGGGATAACTTACTTAGATTTTTTTTTAACTTTATTGATTGGAATTAATTTAAGTTGGAATTTCAGTAGTAATATAATTCTAGAATTGAGTTATAAATTAATTAAATGAGAGACGGTGCTAAACAGCAAAGAAATATTACAGCTCCCACCTGGCTGTTTATTCAAAGCCTAGTTCTCTTAAAGAAACCCAGCATAGTGTAATGGTTTGAGCACTGGCCTACAACTCTGGAGACCAGAGTTTGATTCCCTGCTTGGCCATGGAAACCTACTGGATGACCTTGGGCACATCACACACTCTCAGCCCCAGAAAACCCCAGGAGAGGTTTGCCTTAGGATTGCCATAAGTCAGAAATGACTTGAAGGCACACAGCAGCAGCAGCAACAATAACAACAACAGTTCTTTGGAGGCTCCTCCAGATGAGCCAAAAGCCTCAGGATTTGGTGGGAGTTGCACCTGTTCTGTGATTTTAAAAAATATCTATAAAATGTATCTCCTGCCCCAGTTTATTTCATTTTTTTTTTCATTTTCAGTGGCCTTTTAAATTCAGGGCAAAGAGTTAGTTTTTCTTTCTTTCCCAGGACAGTGGCGGAGCTTGGAGTGTGGGAAGGGTGGTGGTGGCAGGGGGGAGGGCTACAGCACGAGGGGCGTGGCCACTGTGCATGCGGGTGTGGCTGCAGTGCATGGGGCGTGGCCAGGGTGCACACGGGCATGGCTATGGGCTGGGATCCCCCCAAAATATTGCCACCCAGGGCGAACCGCTCTCCTGCCCCCCCCGTCCCTACGCGACTGTCCCAGGATTTTCTGGTACAGGCAGGGGTAAATTCCCATGTCTGGATCCATTCTCTTGGTTCCTTCATTCAGCCAGTCCCACTAACAATTTGTTGAGTGGGTATGAACTGTGCTACAGAGGTTTCCAGCTCACCTTCCTAACTTCATTACATCTCCAGTTACCAGACTGAACATTTCTTCCCCTGCCTTTCTTTTGCAGTTATAATGCTAAAGTGATGTAGCACTTTACCAGTATGACTACAACATTTTTTTGAAAAAAACATAGATATGAAAGCTGATGGATATGAATATTGTGGGAGGGAGATATTGGGTCCATGGAGGGGATGAGAGGTGGATGGAGGGAAAACCCACCCACAGTACAGTTAACCACACCTCAAGCGGGGGGGGGAGAGTGGGCAAAATCCTGATTATATTTATGTAGGGCTACCATAGTTTGCAAACAAACAAACAAAAAGAGTACACGTTTACTGACTAATTCAACCACCAATCACTGTGAGGACTCTTATTTTAAAAAACCCTACTAGATAAGCTGTGACAATTGCTACTAGAAATATTCTTACCTTTCATTGTATCTCAATAAGAATTTTTAATTGATTATGTAGCAATATTCAATAATACCGACAACTGAGCTGGCTACAAATGAATTTTTGATACCTAACTGTAAAGTGAAGTGTGATCAAATGATCACAAATAATATGCTATGAAACACATTGGTGTATTAGACTCCCGTATCTGTACTAATAAAAACAATTAGCTAGTGGTCAGTTTCTTTCAGGTGCACTTTGGTCTTCCTTCGAAAGCTGACTAGCCCAGCCTTAGTTCTCTGTGGAGCTTACCTTCTTCAACAACTGCTTATTGCTTAAGAGGTAGGTGTGGAATGTTTTGCAAGTAATGTGCCTATACATAGGCCCTCCACATTAGCTAGGGTTGGGGGCACAGAACCCCTGCAGAAGTGGAAGAATTACAAATATCATAATGTATATGCTTGCCTGTAGGAAGGGGCCTGGGGCATAGTGGGGAAAGTGGGCACCAGGGTCCAAAGCAGGTCAGGGAAAGGAGAGGGAAAGAGGGTGGGTTGACACGCTGACTCTAGACTTCCTCCCTCTCTCTCTCCCATCTCCTTCCTTGGCTATGTGTGTGGAGACATCGAGTGAGGGTTTGTAGTGCTGAGAAATTGAGTTGCAATCCACCCTTAGCTGGCCAGGCAATGGCTGGTGGATGAAGACCAGAGGCAGGTTTTTAAAAGGGCTGAGCAGCTTCATCAGAGCTGCAGAGAAGGAAAGTTCTCTCAGAAAAGAAGCCCTTGAGGTGGGCAAGGGGTCAGGGTTCAGATAAACTCAGAAATAATTAAACCTGTGAAAGTCAAATCCACAAATGTGGAGTGCCAACTGTAATCATATTGGACTAACAATATCCCTCATAGTGATTCCAAGGACTTTTTTTATTTGCAAATGTAAGTGGGAAATCAGAATCAACCAAAATCAAATCAAATCAGACAAATAAAAAGAAACAACAATAGCCTAAGTAAACAAGTCTCTTTGGTCCAGCATATTCTGCTTTCGGCCTTTAATACTTGTAAGTTATTCTTATAATTTATTCACTTTATTTTTGAAAAAAGGAAGTAGGTAACCAACATCTTTTTTCCTTAGATATTTAAAATATCTCAAATTTGCTGTCTCATGTTTAGCCTCAATTCTTTTAATGATCTTGCTCTTTCTGTTCTCGGTGATGTGATGCTTCATGATCCTACATTCCCTGTAATTACTGCACTCAGTTTTTTGGAAAGCTGAAGAGGTTTTTGACAAAAAAGGGGTTTTGACAGGGTTGATGAGCAACTAGTTTATCAAAGTCAAAGACAAAGTCAAACTTTATTTTACGGTCCATAGACCCAGCATAACAAAATCATCCAATGGTACAGTATAGATAAAATACACCTACTAAAAATAGATACGTATATAAATAGGATAGACTATGGACAGGATATAAAAGCATGAAAATAGAACATAAATGCATAAAATAGTATAAAAAAGTACATGAAGTAAATTAAAATAATAGATAATATGGATTATTAGGTAAAATATAAATAGGTGTTCATCAAGTCCCTCTCATTAGTGCAATAGAACTGGGTTGATCTTAAAGTGCATTGCCAGTATCCTGGCATATTTTTAATACGTCTCTCTCTCTGATCTTAATAGCTGATGACAGAAATTTAGCAACTGATAGGGTTATGTTTGGACATATGTTGTCCAACAGGACTTTTGCATAGAATTTTTCCGAATGGCCCAGCAAACAGGTCAATAAAAGAGAAATCGGATGATGGTAACTCTGACTATAGAAAATACAAGATAGTAAAATATGCAATATTGAGTCAACATCTTGTGACCCACAAGGACAAAGTCTTGATGAAGTGGGCAACCCAGCAAATCTGCCAAAAAGTCATTCTGAGGGCAAAGCGTTGCATTTGGCCTTAGTGAATAATATGCAATAGTTTGGCACGGTCATTTAAATAAGTAGCCTGATAGAAGGGTCCCACATACTGAATATTTAAAGCACTAGGTGATCAGGATGAGATGGAATTTGCCTGAAGATTACAAAAAGTGATATCCCATAGTCTTTGCTTAATAGATTTTAGTGCTGTCTCATGACCCAAGGTGAAGAACAAGGGTGGAGAGAGGCCGATAGTGACCGCTTTTTGGGCTGTGTACTTAGACCACCTGCTGACATAGTTATCTGATGGAAGATGGCCTACTAGACCTTTGCCACACTTGAAGACAAACACTTTGAGCTATTGTTTGAATTCTAGCATCCAGGCCCTTGTAGAAAGAGGGCTTTCCCCCATTTCCAGTAATAGGTTTCCCAAGCTTTTAATGCAGTGATTTCGCTTAAATTTAAAAGGCAATTTCACATAAACTCAACAGTTCTTTTTTTCTCCTTCTAACTTAAATGCAATAGAACTACAGTTTTTTTTTAAAAAATGTAATCCCTTTCTAATAACTTTCCTATCCATCTCCTTGACCAAGTAGAAATAACAACAACAACAACAACAACAATAATTCCAGTGAGGTCTGCCTTGACATATCAAGATGGCAAATCTGTCAAACAGCAACATCATGTACTAGAAAGAGTTAAGTTACCAGCATTATAGCTTTGTTTTTTTTGGCTGTTTCACAGATTCCATGGTACTTTCTGAGACTGTTCTCATGTTGCTCATTGGACTCTGTCCCATAATCTGTGGTTTGGATAGTTTCAGGAAGGAACTGAGGAAATTTGCTTTTCAGAAGGTAATGTCTGTCCAACATAGCCAAGCTACTGTTGCATAGAGGAAATAGGTTCTGAGTTGCGTCACATGATGAAACTTTTAAGCAGCCCCTTTCTAATGGATTGGTTTCAGTATAACTGTCTGTGTCTGACCTGTTGTCTTTCATTGAATTTTTGCTACACTTTGAAAAAATAATGAATATCTCTATCCTTTTTTCCCCCCAGTACAAACACTCAAGCCGACCCTCAAAACAAGGCTGCACTGGAAAATCATTGCGTCTATACTCTTTGTCCTTGGTGTGTGAGCATTTGTCTGCATTAATATCCTTCAGCATACTGATGCATGCTTCCACACCTGAATACATTCTGTAGGAATCTCAGATTCCCACAAATGTTGCATGAATTCACAAGACTCAAATTTCAATCCTGCAATAATGCACATTTTCCCACTAGTACTCTGGGCTAGTACAAGGACGGGCGAAGAATGACAGGCAACTGTATGTTCTTTTAGTGAGAACCAGCATGGTGTAGTGGTTTGAGTGTTGAGCACTGGGCTGTGACTCTAGAGACCAGAGTTTGAATCCCTGCAATGGAAACCTGCTGAATGACTTGGGCAAGTCACACTTTCTGCACCTCAGAGGAAGGCAAAGGCAAACCCGCTGTGAACAGATCTTGCCAAGACAACCCTGTGATAGGTTCACCTTCAGGTTGCTGTATTTTGGAAATGACTTGAAGGCATGCAACAACATGTTCTTTTAAATTCCAAAACAAGAGATTTAGCATAATTTTTTTTAAAAAAATTATTAAGAAAATTTGATTAACCAGGATTCTTGGGGTACAGATTTTGGGGAAAAATCATTAACCAGGATTCTTAGAGAGCAAATGATCCTCAAAGATTTCGTAACAACTATCTTTTGCTGCCTCCTCCTCCTCTCTTTTCTACTTCTCCTATTGCAAGTCCTGCTCCCATACAGCTTGATGTACATCCAGGTTAGCAATTGAAGCATTTCCTTGCATGAAGTTGGAGCAAGGTGAATGACCAGAAATGTTTTTTCAAAAAGTTGCGAATTCTATTTGGAGCTTCTGATGACTTCTAGTGACAAAGGTGGTGACAAAATAAACATTAAGAATCCTGAAAGCTCTTAATCAGACTCTATTAGAGCTTCATGAGAAAGCTAAACCAACTCTGAAAAGCTACTATTACCCTATTAAGTAGGTAAAAACTAATAAACTGTGTGGTCTGGGTTTCAGATGGCAGTAAACATCTGGTGCAATTTGATCAGGAAGCTTCAGATTTTATCACTCTTCTTCCCATAATCCTAGCACCCAAGGTCAGAGAAACAACGATCTGTTATCCCACTACATGTTTATGGAAGCTTGCAGACAATCCAGAGAAACATCTAGGGAGTATGAAATTAAATCTAACAATAATACTGAGTTGTGAATACAAACAACAACAACAACAAACAGACTATGAAATGTTGGAAAGTTGTACTTTTGCATCACTGGATCAATATCTCCGCACGGTGGGATCCATAGGTCTCCATGGTATTTTTATAGTTCTTTCTCCAGATTCATTAGTGCTGTTTATATATGCCTAACCAGGATGATTATTAATAAAATAACATGTATTGATCAAACATGTATTGATCAGAACAGGCATACTTTAAATTTTGCAAAACCCTGTATGAGAATAATTCTGGAGTGAGCTATTTCATTCTGTGGATGGAAAATTTCTGTGGTTTAACAGCAAGACTCTCTCCTGCCCCCAGGTAGAAGTGAAAACTGTCCACAGAAATCAATGATGTGATCAGATTCAAGTATGTTTAACCTCCACACCCACAACACTAGAAACAATGCGAGGAGCTTGTACACAAGAATCCAGATATTTCATGCGAAAAAGGTTTTTTGAAAAAAAAAAGAAAAAAGGAAAAAGTTTAAACATAAAAATAAAGTAGCCTTGCCAATATAAATTCCAGTTATGTCCATACTGCAGTTGAAGGAATAAGGGTGAGGGAGAATGATTTTTGACAGCTGCAGTCTCGCCCACTGTTAATATTACGGTGCAATGAGACTGACTTTGGTCTGGACTTCCCACCAAAAACTCTTTCACGCATAATACACATACACACATGTTGCTGTAAAATCCAGTCTCCTAGCAAGAGGGTGGCCATGAGACCTACTTTGCAGAGGACATTCAAAGGTTGTCCTTCACAGAGGGCAACACTTTGTATGGAGGCATCATCCATTTGAAGGAATCTTCAGTCCAATCCAAGGAGAACAGAGGATTTGAAACTACCACTTGGTAGTTTTCATCTGAACAGTAGGTTGAGCAGGCAGAAAAGGTACCCATTATGGTAATGTGCATTTGATCTGCACTTTTGTTAAAAAAAAAAAATTCTGAATACACATCTATACACATAAATTAGTGCATGCACATTGAATGTAAACCTATATCCTTTTTTGCCTGTTTTTTTTTCCTATGTAAAAGACTACCTTATCTAGTTGATTTTAGTGCTGTGGAAGAAGGGAGGCTAGGACCAGTTTGTGGGAACTCTAGGAGGCATATTTTTGGTGGCTGTCCACATCTGATGGTCTTTGGGTGGTGTGATGAACAGCTCTATTGGTAGCAGCAGAGCTTCGGAGGGTACCATGCACCTGGGAGCTGCCGTTGTAATTTTCCACAGTGCCCCAGAACGAGGCATAACCTCCAAATGTCTGGATTTGGTGGAGACAATCCCAGTTAATCCTTTGTTGTCCCTCATTTTGAGCTGCTTTTAAAATGTCCTCGTTTCCTTCTCCTCCTTTCACTTAAACCTTTCATCCTCAGGTTACTTTAACTGCTGTAAACTGAGTTCAAAAGAAAAAGTAGCTTATACTTGTGATGAAATTCTAGGGGCCTGGCTATCTGCAGTGTCAAGTCAGCCTGGAAGCAGGTTGCTACGCAACCAGAATAGCTCCTCACAAGAGAAACCCAGTCCAACAGTGAGTGGGAGGGGCTGGTGGCTGAGAGAAAAAGTTATATAAAGCCAAATACATGTTGTTGATATTTAGTCCTTCAGGGAGATTCCTAACAAGAAGCTGTGGAGCTGAGACCCTTAGCCTGTCAGAAGATGTGAGTGTGTGGTTAATTCTCAGTTTAAGCCTAGTGACAGGAAGCAGAGTAATTGAACCCCAGTAAAATATGGTCAGAGAGTGCAACTGGATTGGGGGTTGAGCTTTTGGTGAGAGTGTAGCCAAAAGGTTGTTATATGATACTTGTGTTTTATATGAGACTCTAAAGATACAAGTGAACTGTCTAAAAAGTGCACTGAAGAAATGTACCTGACCTGCATATAAACTTTAATACTCTATTCTTATTGCTATTTAAATACAAGTTGCAGTTTATTTTTGTCAATGCTGACTCAGCTGAGTAGTATACAGTATTTAAAGTAACACAGAAAACATGCTACCATAAAGTTATTAAGTAGTTCTAAACAGATATTGAAAATCCTCACTCTTTTACACAAAGGTGGTGTTATAAGTGGGGGAGGCATTGCTGTTTGGTTAAGACAGGACACCTAATCAGAATAGGAATTGCCACACCAGTCTAGGAGAAGTAAGGGCCTGTCACAACACTCAACTAACTCAACAAGGAGAAGAAGAAAGTAGGGACAGAATCTTGACCTTCCCAGTAGACTCGGGCACGAGCAAACTGGCAGCCTCTCCTGGTTTGTATGTTCTTCCTTAGTAATAACTTCTGCCATCTTGACCACATTCTGAGATTGCTTGGCTATGTGCACCTCAGTTTTCATGTGTGAAATATTAGAAAGTATGGTGACAACATACTGTGCACACAGTAGCAAGTAAAAATGGCAGCTGGACTGAGCTGTACATATATGTGAATCTGCAGTGCAGACATCAGTGGTGAGATTTACCAGAATATTGGGGCCCCTGCAGCTGCCCAGGGATACCAAGTGTTGATCTCAAGCCTGATAGAGGATCTGGAGTATCAGGACATTTCCCCCTGTTCAGAATATCTGATTACATTCTGCTTTGTATTGTTATGTGCCTTCAAGGCAACTCCAACCTATGGCTACTCTATCATAGGGTTTTCTTGGCAAGGTATATTCAGAGTGTTGTCATTCTTTTCCTCTTAAGATCAGAGAGCATGACTTGACCAAGGCGACCCAGAGGATATTGATGACTGAGCAGAGATTTGAACCCTGCTCTACCAGAGTCCCAGGCCAACAATGAAACCATGCAGGCTCTTCATATATGCTAGTTACAGTCTGCAAACTGTTTATATGATTCTTAGGGATGCACTGTAGCCAGGGTTGGTTCATGCTCTGAGCAAAGTGGCTACTTCATCCCACAGCAGCACAACAAGGTGTCTCCTCTGCTTGGACCACAGGGTAGCTGTGATAATAATAAAATAAATAGGCAAGCAAATACCCAATATTGGCAGTGTTACCATCCTCTCACCAAGTCATGCAGCTCTGCAATGGAGAGATCTCGTGTCCATTGTTTTTAAGCCTGCAGTTCTCTAATGCTAGAGAACGAAAATGTCAAAGAAGCTGCACAACGATACTTAACGTGTACGAGACAGATTTGTGGCATGTGTAATTGGAGGGCAGGAAAGAACCTTTTTTAGTCGAAATTTTGCTTATATAGCTTTTGCTCAGGTACTAAAACCGTGCTGCATTTAGTTTATGCTTGCTCTTTCCAGGACATCTGTGCTATCAATGGGCATTACTCATTCTGGAAACATTTTGTTCTTTAACGCCACAGGAAACTCCAAGACAGCATTTGGCAAGCTTGAAATCTGTACCACCAGCTGAAAACATCAGTACTGTTTCAACATTAGCTGAATCAAATTATTAAACGCCAAGAGATTAATTTTTTTTCCCTGAATCATTCATAAATCTATGATTTTAATCCTTTCGGTTGCCAAGAATATTTAATTTCACTGAGGAAAACTGGGTAATGGCACAGTAATAGCCCCACAGACCTGAATTTCAGTGTAAACACTGCTTTTGACTAGTGGCAATTGTTGGCTTCCCTGTCAGTGAGATGATGAACCTGCTGCAGGTTGAATTTATTTTGGTTATAGGGTTCAGTACCTTGGATACACCTGCATGGTGAAGTGGTTTAACCATTGGACTATAACCCTAGAGGCCAGAGTCTGATTCCTTGCTCTGTCCATGGTAATCCATTGGGAGATCTTGGGCATGTCACATACTCTCAGCCCCCAGAAAACCCTGTGATAGAGTCACCTTAGGGTCACTATAAGTTGGAAACAACTTGGAGGAACACAACAACAATAGCAACCTTGGATAGCTCTTTGAAAATGAAATATAACCCACAGTGGGATCCCCTAGCAATTACTGTAAGTTCTTAATAGTTGAGAAGTAAGATAACTTAAGTACATAGCACAAGAACACAAAAGAATAAGAAGGGTGCATGTGGTCTGGCATCCTGCTTCCCACAGTACTCAACCAACTGTCCCCCAGTGAAGCCCAAATGTGGCACGTGAGGGCAGTAGCTTTCTCCCATTGTTCTTTCCCTCAAAAGGGTATTCATAGGCACCCCATCTCTGATCCTGGAGGTAAAATACAGCTCTCATCACCAGTAGCCATTTCATTAATGTATCTTTATGGATTTATCTTTTCCACTTTTGAAGTCATCTTAGTTATTGTTCATCACAACTTCTAATCATAGCAGACCCCACAGGTGTATGAAGAAGTATGAGGGCCAGAGTGGTGTAGCGGTTTGAGCACTAGGCTACAGCCCTGGAGACCAGGGTTCGATTCTCCACTCAGCCATGTTACCCCAGACATAGGTGCCACAAGGACCACCATAGGTGTCAATACCTCCTTGTAAAAGTGGGGAATGAATTAGCCCAAAATTAGGAGGCTAAGAAGAGGGGGGCAACTTAGCAAGACCTTTCTACTAATGTTTACAGGCTCACGCAGGAAAAGAACCAGCCAGAGATTTAAAAGTAAACTAAAAATGTGTTTTAATGAGGGGAATTCACTCATACATACACACAAGATACAGTCAAACATTCACACACACAAGAGGTGACTGAAGGTTAAAGGGAGGAAGAGTTATAGATAAAGAGGCTGAGAGTTTGGGGTTATAATTATCAGTCCAGAATAGTAGTGAGGAAGTTGAACTGTGACTTAGATTTGTGTCTAAGGGCAGAACAGATCAGGATTCAGGGTGACATTGTGGGGTCCAGCATTTCATCTGACTGCCTCTGACTTCTCAAAGCCAAGGGTTTATATACTCTATTTCCCTCCCTGAAGGGGTGTGAGTTAGTTGCTTTCTGGCAGAGTAAATAAAAGGGGTCTGGAATAGACTGACTGTTTCAATATCTTGGTTGCATACTATGGCTAGCCCAGGCTTTGGTAGGATATGCACACAGCAGAGGTGCTTGCTTCTGCACTTGGCACCTTATTATTTTCTGAGGTTGGCAGTTGATAAGATTAGCTCAGAGCCATTAAGTCAGGCTTTACTATCTGGCCACGCTGGGGTCATCTCTGATTTATTCCCAGCCAGTGTCTCTTTCCACATGGCCCTTTCATCCATAAGGGGGGATAATTTATATTTTGTGCCAATTAAACATATCAGCCAACTAATATATTTTGCCAGTTAGACCATATCAAAATGTGGGGATGTACAGCCTGGTAACAGCCATGGAAACCCACTGGGTGGCCTTGGACATGTCACACACACTTATTCCCAGAAAACCCTGTGACAGGCTCACCTTCAAGGCAAACAACTTGAAGGCACACAACAACAATAACAAGATGAAGAAATATGTCCTCCTGTCTATGCTGAATATCTCATCCTTTTACTTCATTGGATGACCCCAGGTGCTATTATTATGAGAAAAGAAGAACAATGTTCCTTGATTCAATTTCCCCACACCATCTATGTGTTTCTATACCTGTAGTCCATTCACACTGTACAGTTACACCATTACAATTCCACTTTAATTGTTATGGCTGCATCCTGCAGAATCTTGGTGTTTGTAATTTGGTGAGGCACACAAGCTCTCTGGCTGAGAATGCTAAATACCTCTCCCTAAGGGAAAGACAGCATATTGTAGTGGTCTGAGTGCTGGACTAGGACACCAGAAGACCAGAGTCCCACACAAACATGGAGACCTTAAGCAAGTCACATTTCAGCCTTTAGAGGAAAGAAATGGCAAACCTCGTAAGAATAAATCTTGCCAAGAAAACACTATGATAGAGTCACCATAAGCTGGGGCTGATTTGAAGGCACAAAACTGAATATCCAAGCATTCCATATGGTGGAACGGTGGCCGTTAAAGTGGAATCATACGACTCTAATTCTGTAATGTGAAAGAGTGCCTAGTCCAAGTCCTGCCCCTAAGCATATCAGAAATACGTTAAAAAGCCCCAGATATGCCTTTCCTCAGAGATGAATTTCTCTAGCCTCCTGACCATTTTCTTTACCTTCTCCAGCTCTACAATGTTCTTTTTGAGGTGTCAGAAAGTTAACTGTGCAGAGCAGCATTGCCAGACTGAAAACTGGAATGGGCTCCTGTACCTTTTCAGCATGGTATAAAAGAGGAAATTTTAGCAGGTGTTGTTTGTGATCTGGTTGTGTGACAATCAATACCTATTGAAATTCCTTCTTCTTTATCACTGTCAAATGCACAGGAGCCCTCTTCAGTTTTCAATCTGGCAACTGCAGGACAGAGTGTTCCAAGCTGAATTATATCACAGATTTGTATAAGAGCAGAACAATTTAGGCTGTTTCATTTTCAACTACTTTTCTAACAATCTCCATTATGGAATTTTCCCTTTTCATAGCAGCAACTAATTGGTTTGACCTTTTCAGAGAGTATTCACCACAACCTCAACTACTCTTTCCTGGTCACTCATCATCAGCTCAGACCCCAGGAATGTATATGGGGTTGGGATCCCCCTCCACCACCAAAGTGCATCACTTTACAATGACAAATGAAAATCATTTGTCATTTTATTGCCTATTCACCATCCTTTTGGAGTGTCTTGTAATCTTGCTGCCTTTTAATCACCTTGAATAATTGTATGATAAGCTTATGGTTTTAGGGTTGTATCACCCTAAACTGTAGTAATTTGACCACTGGTGCTCATTCACAGTGCTATTTTTGTCTGAGTGAATCCTTTCTGCATATGCTCCAACTGTCCCAGTCTGGCAGGGACAATCACAGTTTATCATCTGTTGTCCCATTTTATTCAGCTACTAGCGTATTTACCCAGCGTTTTCCAGGATTTTATTTTCCTCTTAAGAACTCATCAAACTGTCTTCTCCAGTACTTGTAACTTTTCCCCATATTTACCAATGCAATCTGTATTCAGAGTTATTTACATACACAGTTTGAGTTCCTGAGGGAACACACTGTCCTCCTCCTTGCTGCTAGGCCTCATCTCCATAGCAACCAGCCTATTCCAGTACTTGTAACTTATCTCCATATTCCCCAATACAATCTGTATTCAGAGTTGTTAACATGCAGAGGTTGGGTTCCTGAGGGAATACAATGGCCTCCTTCTTGCTGCTAAGTTTCTTCTCCCTAGCAACCTGCTTATTCCAATACCTGTAAATTATCCCCATATTCCCTAATCCAATCTGTATTCAGAGCAGTTAACATA
This sequence comes from Iguana delicatissima, assembly GCA_948472985.1. NCBI lineage: Eukaryota > Metazoa > Chordata > Lepidosauria > Squamata > Iguanidae > Iguana > Iguana delicatissima. The sequence goes on from CAOKZL010000293.1 coordinate 538,517, forward strand.
CAGAGGGTTTGGTTTCTGAGGGAATACACTGCCCTTCTTCTTGCGGATAGGCCTCATCTCCATAGCAACCAGCCAAAGGCCCAAGAGCTCTCTGGCTGAGAATTCTAAAGGCCCCTCCCTATAACTGCCAACTATAAGATTCTTTAGAATCTTCAAAGCCAGCCAATCATATGAGGTCTTCTCGCCAATAGTATGAGGTCTTTGCCTGCCTGACGCAGACAAACAGACAAAGGTGCAAACATTGACTTTTATATAGTAGATTTTAAAAATGTCCCCATTTCTTCCTCCTCCTTCCACTTTCCATCTCTATCACCAGCTCAGTGCTTCACACCGAGTTCAGTGTGCAGAGATAGTTTTCACTCATTTAGCTCAGCAGGAAAGAGCGGAGAGAAGAGCCTTCCCAGTATGTTCAAGCAAAGCAACTGCTGCACTTTTCCTAACTTGTATGTTCTTCCTCATTTATAACTTTTATGGCTTTTAACCACACTCTGATGTTGCTCAGCCTCCTTTTTTTCCTGTGAAATATTGAAAGGTATGTACTCTGAGCACACCAGATCCCATCTGATCTTGGAAGCTAAGCAGAGTCAGCCCTGGCTGGTACTTGGATGGCAGATTGCCTATGAACACCAGGTGTTGTAGACTATATTTCAGGGGAAGGAACTGGCAAAATCAGCTCTGAATGTTTCTTGCTTAAGCAATCCCTATGAAATACATGAGGTTACCATTAGTTGATAGGTGAGAGAAATAATATACATTTTAGTTTCTGCAGTATTATTAACATGGATGTATTAGCTTATAGGTATAAATACATTTTAAATATATTTACAAACATATGCTTTGGTATGTTTTGTATTTGAGCTTTTCTAATACAATGAAGTCTAAGAGGCACATTTTTAGAACTGGCAGCTGAAGAAAGGAGACCTTGGTGCAAAATGAACCAGACATATAGAGATAAGGTACTCAATAGTGGGGTGTTGGGAAGATACTCCCTTCTGAGCTTCTGAACTTTTGAAGGTCAGCCTAGCTGTAATAAGTCAAAGGTTGATAAGAAAGACAAGGCAGGAATTTGGCACTACTTAGCAAAATGGGAGGTTAAGATCTGTTTGATGGGCATTTTGGAATTACTAATGAGAATTAAGAGACCACGAGGGAAAAGCATGATTATGTGCGTGATCATATATATTGTAAATATGGGGAAGGGGGCATGTAACTTCTTAGGCAGTTCTGATAGGTTGTGACCTCTAGGGATCCTGGCCAATTGGGTCCCAGGGGAGGGAAGCTTGCGTGGAAGATAAAATGTGTGCTGTTTCGTGAGGGGGGTTTCCTTCTCTCTGGGAGGTACCCGGTTCTGCAGAAACGTATTTTTTAAATAAACATCTGATGCTTCAGCCGATCCTGTGTTAAATCGTTTTATGGGTCTTATCAGCTAGTTCTGACAATTGGTGACTTGAAAGCACATACATACGCACAGATGTTTCTGCCACCATAGCTGATGAGATGAGAAGCTCCTTGAATCAAGCCTAGAAACTTTGACCATAGAGGAAAACTGATACAGCGATTTGCTGCCGAATTCTGGTGGCAAAATGCAAAAATGTGAGGTTGGCTTGATGAATTTGACAGAGGGTTTTGGGACTCCTAGGGGTAGCTGCAAAAACGGGGATTGGGGCTGCATGTGTCCTACAGTCTGCACTTTCTCCACCTCGGAGGATTAGAGCCTCTATGTTTCCTATTTACAGGGAGAGGGAGGTCTCATTCACTTCAGCTGAACTCAGCAGTATGCTGAGGCTCTGACAACATTTTGAAAAGGTCCTCTTATACCTAATCAGGCTATTGCTGTATCTAGCTCAGCACAAACTGGCACTAAAAATTCTCCTGGGTTTCAGACAGGCGTTGTTCTTAGTCCTTCCTCAGCCCTACCAGCAGCTGAACTTGAGAAATTCTGCATGCAGAATATGTATTGTGACCCAGAAGTCTAGTAGTGGCTTGGACATGGTCATGGACTTTGAAGCTGTGGAACTATTGATGGCAGCAGAAGAAATTTCAAGCACAAGCACCACTGGAAAGTGAGAAACACCTGAGTCCAAAGAGCCAGAGATCTCCATGCTTGAAATCTTTGTGCCTGAGACCCATGTTACCCTGATTTCTGGGGTCCCTTGGGGGACACCTCAATGTGCTCCACGTGATGGTGAATGGAAACTAGCCAGAGCACTAGCAATAGCAATACGAGAGGCAGGGTAACCTAGCGGAGTCTTTTTACCCAGTTTTTACGGGGTCAGGCCAAGCCAAAAACCAAACAAAAATATCTAATAAATGGTTTTATTGAATGAAAGTCTCATGCACCAACGCAATCACTCACACACTCACTCAAGACCTATTAAGAAGCAAATGAGAGGAAACTGGATAGGGGAATACTGAAGGAGTTGTAGCTGGGGTAATACTGCACCTTTTCCTGAAGTCCTTGGTCTGGGAAAAACAGCAGAGAAGTGGGGCTCAGCAAGGAGAGGGCTGAGGGGATTACTCAAAGGACAGAGAAACGGTCTGCTGGGATGACTGGGAGTGATCCAAAGAAATGCTCAAAAACTGGGACTATTTGTAGGGGAAAAAGTACCTGGAGGACTAATCCTTTCCCAGGGAGAACAATGGATGTTACAACGAGAAAGAAGTTCCACAATGGTAGCTTCCTTTGCGTGATGAGATTACAAGGTGTTGCCAAAGTCTCAGGATCTTCAGCTGCATTTGGTTGTGGTGTGACTTCGTGTAAATGGTCCTTGCTTGATAGGATATTTGCTCAACATGGGGCAAACACGCTAATCCCCTCAAGCTGGCTCCTCAGTGGCTGACGACCCTTTGCTTATTGGGGGTTTGTCCAGCTTCAGGTCTCCTGGGGCTACGTGACTGAGGATTTTACTGGCCTGACCTGGTTTTCAGTTGTTCGACCATGAGTGCCTACATGCTCATCCAGGCGACCTCTCATGCACACAGAATCATGTTTAATATCAAAATTGTAGACCCCGGGATAGGATTTTTCCAGTGGAGTAACACCCATGAGCCCAGATCAGCAGTGACTGGACCTGAGCATAGTTCCAGCACGAGGACAGCACACTCTCCTCCAAGACCTGTGCAGTTGCTGGAGTGGGTACTCTGATGTCAACAGTGTCCTGGCACAATTCTTGAACAGATAGAGGAATGCTGGGCCCATCCCTGTAGGGCCTCCGATTTTACAGGAAGAGATATCTGTGGCCAAAAGGAATCAAAGGTCTTAGCTGAGCCTGAGACATTGTTGGAGCAAGATGCTCACTTGAATCTTTCCTAGCAGCTTCACTATCTCACCTGCCTTGTTGTCTTTCATGGGCTTCCCCCAGCTTGCTGGACCACAATACCATGTGATCCACTGCTGAGTTACAGGACAGCATCTGACATCCTTAACTACATACGCATGTATAAGTTGCATTACACGTGCAGAGTTAATTTTGTAGATAATTGTGACTCAGGTGCAAACACAGACAGAATCCTTCCCAACAGCGACAACACAGAACAGGACAATACTTAACTGCAGTCCAGCATAGGTGAGAAAGGGAGAGTCTGTGGAGGGATGGTGGATGATGGGAGCTACGCAAAAACCATGATAGCACTTCCCTCCTGCACTGAGCACTGGCAAAAACAGTTTACCAGAGTCAAGTGTTTCAAAAATCACCATATAGCAGAGACTGTACACACAGCTTAGAAGCGTGCCCAGCAGAGTTTAAACACTAGCAGCATTGCTCTGAAGCCACAAAAATACGCCCACACCTTCTTATCTTCCAACAGGAGGCTTTTACTTTCCAGTTACGATACATACATATATACAGTACTCCAACGGAGTTTCAGCATTCCACAGCAAGTGAAGATATGCATCCAACATAGCCTCCGGCCGCTCCATCAGACAATTGAGAGGGCACGGTTGGCTAGAACACACCCCCTTATATATACACATTTCTGATGCAAGTCTAGCCAACTTTGCATGTTCCCATGTATGATGCAACCCTCTGCCCTGGTTACGTATTACAATGTCTCAGCAAGAGTTATGTGGGATTACATCATTCACTGTCATTCTCAGGTGCAAACCTCAATGTGCATCATATATATTTTATTTGGACTACAGGTTATGTCCAACCTTTCCTCACAGAGTCCATGAGACTTAAAGCACTTATATAGAGAAGATGCATTAATTATACAAACAGCTGGAGGAGACTGCTGGCTAATAAATACAAGAGATGAAGTGGGGAGAACGCCGTTGCAGACAACTGGCATTTTTGGTGGAAGCAACTTGTTCTTCTTTTGATCCTTGGCTCGTGTTCCTGGGAAACTTTGACCATTCCTTTATGTGCTGACTGTGCTTCTGGGTGCTCCCTTGAACTGACACTCTGGATTTATTACTGACTGTACTGCTGAAACAAAAACGGTAAGTGTCTGATAAGCTTTTGTAAACCTTGTCTGTGGCTGCTACTATAGACTTTATTGGATCACTGTGAACCATGGCAGGCTTTCTGGACAGGACAATAATGCCCAAGGGTCACGTCAAGTTGACAGTGTCAGAAGTAGAGTTCTGTATATAGAACCACTGTATATGTGGATGTACATCACTGAATAACACAGAAATGTGCATTGCATATTGCTGTTGTGCTACATTGTTATTCAGTTCAAGGACAGCACATTGGAAGCTTAACTTACCTCCACTGATGAACCCCAAGCATACTGTAGAGTCTAGTAGGATATTGGCTACAGTTTCTGTCAGCTTCTTTGACCACAAAAGACTTTCCAGCTCACTATAGTGGAGAGTTAAACTACATGCGTTTAAACTCATTTTTAACACTAGAGCACATTGAGGGCACTGGATTTGTGTATACTGATGTCTAGTTTCCAAATATAGATTATTCTAGCAATTTCCTACCAGACAGTGTAACTTCTTAAGTGGTAATTCTAGAAAGCTGAACCACTATGTATTCTCCCCACTTCTTGCTGCTGTCTGTTCTCCCTTCTCCCTGTCCCCACCTCTCCCTCTATATTTGTGGACATTTGATCTAGATGTGATGGTAATGATTTTCTGGGTTACTCAACTCCAAACAAAATCAAGGCAGATGACATGGAGATGACATATAATTATGCTAGGGTTCCACTAAAATTTCTATGTTTAGTAAAAAGACTTAAAAGTTGAAATGTACCAGCTTATCTCTGGTATTTTTAGTATCCTAGATGTTTTATTGTGGTAGATTCAAAGAATTACAGATTACAATGACAAGATGATTTTATAGAGGCATAATCATTTATAAGACTGAAACATGTATCTTGCTTTCATTTATCTTTAGTTGGCAGGAAAATCAAATTTGGTTTGGCAACAGCATCTAGGAAAACATCAGAAATTAGACATGTTAAGGGGGAGGAGATGTTTGACTGGGAAGCTCAGGCTTTGCATTGAGAATTGGGACAAGTACAAGCCTGAATTTCAGTCTGTTTTTCCAGCCGCCTTCAACCGTTAGCGCACAATACAAACATTTACCTTCTTTAGAGTGAGCAAATGTAGTAAGAAATGAAGTTCAAGTCAAAATCTTCCTTGGAGCATTTTTTCCTTAACTACCAGTAAATTCATTTTTCAGAATAACATATTAATTTCTCTCTCTCTCTCTCTCTCTGTGTGTGTGTGTGTGAGGGAGGGAGGGAGGGAGGGAGGGAGGGAGGGACAGCAGTTAGTTTTTGGCAAACAAATAAGAGGACTGTGTCCAGAAAATCTTTTCAGAGTCTAAATTCTCAGCATTTCCATGTCTAATGCAGAACCATAAAACTTTTGCCACATGTTCTTCATTTCCATCTCATTCCTTCACCCTACAATGAACACATGCCAAAGAAAGAGAAAAAGGAGTAACATGTGTTGGTACACCCCCAAACAGGAACCACAGCTGTCCGTTAAATACAGTGGTCATTTCCAGCATACAAATCAATTTTCCCTGCAGTGGGGGATGTGGTGAATAATGACTGGGTTGTTTAAGAAAGCATGACTGATTTGGGATGAAGGTTCCTGCCACTCTGACATTTTCATAGTATAATTTATTGCACGCAGCATATAAAGCTGTGGTAACCAGGTCTTGTTGCCAGGCTTAATTGTGGGGAATAGCCCGAAAAGACTACATCACGGCAACTGCAGATCTTTCCCTTGCAAAAGGCACTTGAACTCCAGAGACCTTGCTAGGTTCAGTAATATGGCACCCAAGGATTTCCTCAACTGGAGTCTCCTCACTTGGCTTCTACTTCTTTCTTTTTGCCTGTGCCAAGATGAATACACGGAGGTGAGCAGAAGATCTAATAATCCGGTGGCCAAAGTGTTGCAAAGTCACCATCAGACTGGCCACAAAGGTTCCAGCAGCAGGGAATTATTGAGACAGCGGAGTCGACTTGTTGAGTGGACGGTTGAGGATGATGATGGTAATAGCCCTTCTACTGACCCAAATGCCTTGAAACCAGAGGTAGATGATGTAGCACAGACTACCTCAAACAGAGTCCAGGTACTCTGAATTAATCTTCTAAGACAAACATTTAGACAGTCAATAACTTGGTGTTTTTCTGCTTAAAACAATCCAGCACTCCTTCAAAGAAAAGCGGTTTATTACTATTGCATACTAATGCTGTAGCTCTGTTACAGGCAGATTCCTTTTCTGAACTAAGCTAGCAAAAACCAGATGGTTACACCAGAGCACCGTTTGCTATATGATCAACCTTTTTTTTTATTATTGCATCTAATCAGTTGCTTTGGGGTTTTTTCCTCATTTACTGCATTAGGATATTCTAATCATGTTGGTGTTCAGGACTCGTTGTGTTCGTAAGAGCTACAGTGTAGTAAATGTGATCAGATTTGCAGAGTAAGGATGCAACCAGCCAAGGTTAAGCATTTTTAAGTACTACTGAAATCAATTGGACTTTAATTTTGGATAGCTCTTATCCTATTGTTAAAGCAGGATCAAATTCTGTTAATACTATTGCAAGCATTTGAGGTATACTAGTCTGTTCATCAAAACAAAATGTCAGACATGGATGAAGGATCATATAAACACAGGTTTATGTACAGATTTCTCTCTCTTTTACAATTTTACAATGCATTTTATGTGCCATATGTGATTGCTTTTTGATATACACATATACGTTGAAGTCAGCAGGGTTTACTTCTCAATAGCATTTCTTTGTAAGTGATAAGGGAAAAAAAATAAGTGTTAGACTGCTGATCTTGTAAAAGAAATAACATTGTTGAACTAGTGTAATAGTACTGTAATTTAGTATGCTCATGAATCTCTCCCCAACTCAGTTGACTTGGAGTTTCAGGTTTTTGCCATTATGTTTATTGTTGTTATAAATCTAAAGCTCTTCTAATATGATTAATGCATCTAAAATTAATTTAAATCTCTGGACTCCATTACAAGTAGATGAATATAAACAACTATGAATAAAAAACAATTGCAATAGATATTATGTCTCCAAACAATTAATTAGAAAATTTATAATCTGCTTTTCTGTTTTAAAAATCTTTAATTGCAAGAATATTTAAATTTAAAATTGTAATTTAAAACAAAAAATCAACAATAGTGATGCAATAATAATAAATAATGGTGTTATCCAGTCGTAGAAATGAAAAGGTATCACTTCAGATATCCAAGTATGTTTTAAAATTTTAAAATTAATATCTTGCCTTACAAAACAAAGACTTAACCGCACAATTGAGGTGATCTGCTTGATCTCAGCTACCGCTGAATTGCAAAAATATGACATGGAGTGACTGCTAGAACTGAGAAAAAAATTCTATTAATTGTTGGAGCCAGTCCTGTCTTGGATAGAAAGAGCATCAGCTAGGGCAGTGTTTTATTACTAATAGATTTCAGTGAGTTAGAACGGTACAAATGTGTGTGTGTGTGTGTGTGTGTGTGTGTGTGTGTGTGAAGCTCAGCATATCACTTGCTTGAGATGTAAAATCAGTTAGTGAAAGGAGTAGTGGCGGTACACATTTATTTCTCTAATTTTTCTCTCCCATTGAGACAAACAGGAGGGGATTAATTAAATTAGCAGGAGGGAACTAACTACTTAATCCAGGTCTGATGATAGTGTCAGCTTTTGTCTGGGTGTGTTTTGAGAGAAGACGAGGGTTTAGAATCCCACAGTTCCATGACTTCCTCAACACACTTCCAACAAATGGTGGCTTCTGTGTTAACGGGAGCTGGCAAATCTACTGTCGGCTTGAGTCTGAATTTTAAAGGAGCTGTTTAAGGTGCTGATTGCTACCCCACTAAATGGGTTCAATACTTTGGATAGCTACTCTAGAAACCAGAGGAGGTTCACCACTCCCATTGATATGGGAACCGTTAGTCACTGCTGTCTCCAATCCAGTTACTCAGAAATTGTGGGTTCTGGCCCCATGCCCCACAGAACATTGTGAGCAGCTTAGCAAAGAGATGGAACTTTCCATCAGCACACAGGGAGGGAGGTTCTGACTCTTTAAAAAGGCAGTTTGAAGCATCCTACAGCATCCAACTCTATGTCAATACTTCCCTATATCAAGAAAAAAAAACCAATATATAGATTTAAAGATATCACTAGAGATCAAGATTCATACCCAAAGGGACAATCAGTAAAAACAACAAAATAGCAATTATTTTTTGTGTTCCACTGCCATAAGTAGTAAGAATTATTATTTACAGGACCAGTTTGCTTTTGCAAATTTGACTGCTAAAGATTTACAGCTTTATAGAACTACCTTTAATCAACTGATTGGTTAAACAGATTTATTTTTAAAAACTCTAACTGTGTGTCCTTTCTAAATTTGGAAGTATAGGCTGACATCTTGTTAGGCTTTACAATGCCATAAGCTAACTGTTTAACTGTTTTGTTTGCATATTCATGATCATAGCACCATTGCCTTAATTGAAAATGCCTCCAAAACCTGCCTTGAAAGTGAGGCAGCCATACTGAATGCAGGAGATATATGTGGTACTGGTGAATGGGGCACCAAAGAATGGTGCATCCAGGTGCTAGCAGGAGCGGGCTGGATGCATTATCCTTCAGCACTCCTCTCGCCAATGTCACAGAACTCCTTCACTCAGTACAGCTGCCTCATTTTTGAAGTAAGTTTTAGGTGGTCAGATTGGAAGAGAGACATAACTATGACATTGTGGATATGTATCCTATGAAGAATCTTGGCCTTGGTTTATAATGAACTGAATCCTATTGGTATTCACAATTTGATGGGACCCATTGAATCTGTTCTTGAGCAGTGAGTCAACATTTATGTAGATCCTTTTGCTAGGACACACAGTAGGATTCAGATAATTGTGCTGAGCCAATCTTAGGGCTTTTTCGCACTTTGGGAAGAAAACGGGGCAGTCTGTTACTCACCAGACTGGTGCGCTCCCTCCAACGATCCACGCTCATCCAGAGCAGTGCATGCCAGCGCTACACACTGCTCTGGAGATGAAAATGGAGGCTTCCGGTTCGTGGAGGCTCTTCACCAACCGGAGAAGCTCGCCAGCCGGAAGCCTGCCCCCGGAAGATCTGCAGCCTTGTGCTGGTGCGAGCCTGCAGATCTACACAGGAGTGCAGCGATGGACTGGGGCACGTTGGGCTATTGAAAGACCTGTTTTAAGCGGTCTTTCAATAGCACGGAGAACCACCAGTTCTGGTCGTTCCGGAGCGGGCTGAAGTCCGAAACTACAGAAAGTAGTCAGGACCCAGTTTGCCCCCAAGGGCAAACATCCTCGCTGGAGGACGCGCTGCCCTGTTTTAAAAACAAAATGTGGAAAAGGCCATAGAGCAGTGGTTCTCAACCTGTGGGTCCCCAGATGTTCGTGGACTTCAGCTCCCAGAAGCCCCAGCCACTATGGTCAATGCTCAGGGCTTCTGGGAGCTGAAGTCCACAAACATCTGGGGACCCACAGGTTGAGAACCACTGCCATAGAGTGAAGGTTTGGCCCTATCATTAGGCAGAATGAAGTGGATCCATCAAGAAGCAGATGATGGGTAATATGGAGATGAAACTGGTAGTTTCCCAGTGCAGCTTCCTTCTGCTGGACAACAAAATTGTGTGTTGCATGTGGCTGGCCTTGCGCTCTCAATTTCAAGGTAGCCTACTGCCCTCATGTGCAGCAGAGAGTGCTGATCCAGCTGCCAGTCTACTCAGTGCCTGGAGACGATGTTGTCTTTGACCTCAAGCAGCAAAATGTCCTGGGTCAGCCCTGCTTCTGTAGGCCACCTGAAATCAATTAAACTACACTGATTTCATGTAAAGTTGAAGGCTTTCACAGCCAGAATCCATAGGTTGTTGTGGGTTTTCCGGACTTTGAGGCCGTGTTCTACTAGTATTTTCTCCTGACGTTTCGCCTGCATCTGTGGCTGGCATCTTCAGAGGATCTGGTGGCATGGAAGTGAGACAGAGTATATGTACTTGTGTAGTCTCCAGGTGGGAGGGGGCAATTTGCATGTGTTACAGTTGGCCTGTGTGATGGCCTATTGTTAAATGGAATATCCCCCAGGGTGTACACTGATTTCAGTTTGTTCTCTGTATTTAGCACAATGTAATTTTTCGCACAAGTGATTATAAAAATCACTTGTGGTATGTGCTGTCTATAAAGAGAAATTCTCCATTTTCACACACATCAGAAGCATTCCTCTTCTAAGATGACACAAGTGACACATATTTACAATCTGAAAACAAAGATTCATTCTTCACAAATATTGGTTTTACTTATGCAAGTTGATGGAAATCTAATTGCTCAATTTATTGACCAATCAACAGGCATGATTAATTGATCAATATTTTCTTTAAACAGATTGTGACATTGCACTTTTGTATGTTTTAAAAAAATTTCAGCTGTGTAGACTGGACAGGTAGCAAACATGGACAGTTAGGTTCAATTCTAAAGTGACAGAAAAGAGTCCAGTAACTACAACACTGCTAGCATTTTTTTTTTTTTTTTTTGGCAAAACCTCTTGGCAAAAGAGTTCTCAGTCTTTAATCTATTTTGTAAAAGTCCTTAGCTGGCTCCAATCTCATTGGTTCAGCTTAAGCTACTCCTCTCCACTAGGCTTACCAGGTCTGGATTGTGACATGCAATGAAATTTGGGGGCCAAAACTTGTGACTTAAGGATTTGTGGCATCACAGAAGCTCCATCCCACAATTATGTTACAAGGTTGCTGTTACTAGGAATGGGTCCTCATGATGTCAGTAACCATTAATTGTTAGACATCAAACTGAGTTGCTCATTCAAAGAAAAAATACCATGTATGGCAAATGAGGAAATCAACACTTTTCTTTTCTTTTTAATTTTTTAAAATAAATTTATTGAAATGTATAAAACAACACAGTAAGTGGAGGGATTACAACAAAAAAATTATACTTCTACTATTTTTACAAGTATTCTTATCGTATTTACTTATATATTCCAATAACATTTAGCATTTCCCTCCTTCTTCACTCCTCCCTCTTCTCCCACCCCCTTCCCACCCCCTCCTTAAGAAGTTGGTGATTAAATATCTGTTCCTTACCCTCCAAAATTTTCTGTATTAACTCTGAATGTCCCATATTTCCCCTATCTTCTTTTGTTTTCTGTGCAAGTCTATTATATCCCATCAATTACTTGTTACTTACTGAGAATAAAAATATTAACAGGGAGCTTTATTACACACCACAAAACACAGAATTGTCAATTTCTAATACCTAACCATGCCTATTTTCCTAACCATATCTATCTTATTTCATTGAATTTTCTATGGTAGAAGTGTAAAAATGTAGATTTTTCACCCCTTCTTCACATCCTTTAATATTTTTGTTATTCCTAGCTAATTAGTTTGGATTTTCTAATCCTAAGATTGCCTTCCTGCCCCATGTATGTTCCGAAATCAATACTTTTCAAGACAGTTCTGTTACCCTGTGATTCCTTCCCTTTGCCTGCACACTGAGATCTATAAACCCCACTACCCTGTCTCTTTCTTTTTAGCAGTTGTGATACACATGCGTTTTACTCAGTTGCAAATTCTTGTACTTACCATTGTGGATTTTCAATAAAGATCCTGATCATAAGAGAAGCAGCATTTTGCTTCTTTGCTTATTTAACCTTTTATATTTCATTCTACATTCAAAGATCTCAGGGTGACATACCATAAGATCAATTTCGACCATTTAAAACAATATAGAATGTGCATGGATAAAAATACTTTAGCCTGGAACTGTATTAAGCTATCTAACATTACAACAAGTAACAATCATTAAAACCTTGTATGTGCACAAACTGGACAAAATCATTTGAGACCAAAGGCTTTCATTAAAAGCCATGTTTTAATTCAGTGCTGAAAGAAATAAATGCCCGTGCCAGTTGGGTCTCTGCAAGAAGGACGTTCCATCACCACGGTGCCAACAACAAAGAAAGCCCTGTTGTACATCATCTGCTAGCAAACCAGAGAAGAACTAGGCTCTAGAAAACCAGAGTTATAATCTATCCATTTAGCACAACAGTATAGCATGAATATAACAGTATAAATTCAGAGAATTATGCCAGATATTAATTTCTTACTCATGTTTCTTGTGTACACATGGGCAGCAGTACAGTCTATGAACTGACTTATGTTTGAATTCTGTGATTACAGACCACACAGAGTGGACCTCAAATCCCACACGAATGTGGCTGCAGGGGAGATTTTGGATTTCGGGGTTATCAAGGCCCCCCAGGTCCCCCAGGTCCTGCTGGAATGCCAGGTAAATGTGTGTGTGTGTGTGTGTGTGTGTGTGTGTGTATAAATATAAGAATCTCAGTGTACAATTATTAATATTTCAGGGTGTAGCTTGGGCTCTCAGGCCATCCTGTTTAGGGCAAAAGATGGTTGACTGCCTTGGAAAGTCCCTTCCAACCTCTGGAAAAGTTTTCTTTTTGGTCTTCAAGTACCAGAATGCCCAAGCCTATACGGCCACTAGGAACTGTAACTTTTCCAAGCTGTGGTCTCCCCAGACGCTTATACCGCTGCTGTAAGTGGCCGTAACAGCTCCAAGACTGAGAACAGCGGGACCTCTTATCCTGCTTTCCTCCTTCTTCATGCCATCAGTTCACTTCTTTAGTTTGCTACACCTGATGCATGCTGGGAGAGCAAGTCAGAGCATGCTAGTATTCCATGTCTTCATACTGACAGATACACATTTCTGGCTCTTAGATTCCTGGTTAAGAAAGAGTGTTCATCCAACATTTAAGTAGCAGCCAAGTCTTTTGTTGGTCGTTCAACTGCTCTTCTGTCTTTCTATTCCCCTGTGAGCCATTGGCAGTTGGCAGTGGTTTGAATGTCCTGTCCATAAAGCTCAGTAGACTTTCTTTAGCTCTTTGTCAATATTCTAATAATAACTTTTTCCAGTAATAAAAAGGATGACATAGCTGTATAAAGTGCTTTCCTAAGCAACTTCAGATGGCAAAAATGTACAAATAGTATGGTTGTCCTGGCAAAGGCCTATGGTGATGAATAGAGTTTATTTATAGGAATCACCACCAAACCTTTCATTCTATAAAGGTTTCTTTTAAAGTATGGTATAAGATTTCAATCATCAGCACAGAAATGTCGATTAAGATCTGTGATACACTGTGTGGGTGTCTGTCTGTCTGTGTATACACATACCCACAATTATCTGAAGCCATGAGGGATTTGGCAACCTAATAAAGAATGGTGTTCCACTGTGGTGACAACAGAGCCCATCTGATCTTCAAAGCTAAGCAGGGTCAGGACTGGTTAGTACTTGGATGGGATACTGCCAAGGAATACCAGATACTGTAAGCTGCATTTCAGTGGAAGGCAATGGCAAACCAGCCCTGAGCATTCCTTGCCTAATACACAGCAGCTTTCACTTATAAACTTTATCAACTTAAAAATCATTGAAAAGGATCCCTTCCATTTCACCTCCCAATACAGAAATATGGTGTGCTTTATTTCAGCCAGTTAATGATTTACTTCTCAGAATATGCAGCTGAGGTTAATCTGTTTCTAGTCTGACAGATCAACTCTATGTATATTCAGTCTGTTATTCAATGTAAAGATTAACAACCTGGTTCATGTTTATTACAGATAATTTAATGTAGTCCTTACTACATTAATCACAATAGATTAGCAGTCTCTTTAGAAGCCATGGATTTGGGGGCAATTGTATTCCAACATTTGTAATATCCCACATATTCCCTGAATATAGGAATGCAGATGAAAACAAATTACCTGGATTTTAGAACCAATATTTGCCTTCACAGACCTCTATGGCGCTATTGGAACTATGGGACAAGTCCAAAAACGACATGGACTGTGGGTGTGATAATTTAGCCCACAGCATTGGCTGAGACCTGATGAACTTCAGAATGTAATTCTGAAGGTCTGGAATGCTTCTTGACTAGAAGCAAGGGAATTCAGCCATAGCCAAGTAATTGCTTTATATCTAATAGTGAAAGCAGTTTTATTTTTTGTAATACCATTAGCAGGTGGGGAATTCCTTTTTACCTGCTGTTTTGCATTCTCTTTCCCACAGAACTTAAAAGACAGATGAGCAAAGTGAAGGCCACAAAAACAACCCTGTGTGACTGTTTTTGCAGCCTTCACTAGGGTTGCCATACTAGCTGGATAGCCAGGTTTTGCCCAGATTCTAGGCATGCCATCCATGGCCTGCATTCCAAGTTTTCATTTTTTTTTTTTTTAAAAGTAAGTCTCTAGTCCTTGTAGAAGCTGAGATATAGGGCAAAATATGGAAGTACTCTTTGGTCAAATTGTTCTGTGACACACAAGATCACCTGGGAATTTCAGGCATGAGGGAAGTGAGAACATGCAGTGCAAGCTGTAGAGCACAAAAAGCAATGGAGGGATGCACCATGAAGGCGCGAGGGGAAGAGGAGGAAGAGATAAGAGAGCAAGCAGTATGAGCAGCAGAGGACAAGAAGCAAGGGTGGGGTGTATTGCAGAGGTGCAAGGTGAGGCGAAGGAGGCAGCAGGAGAATTGGGAGAGTGGTACAAGTGGTATGAGAGGTGAAGCACCAGAAACAAGTGAGGAACGCATTGCAAGGTGAGGTGAGACTAGGGAAGGGAGTAGGAAGGTAAGGAGAGTGAGTGGCGTGAAAGGCTGTGTGAAGGAAGGGAGGGAGGGACAAACTGTGTGGGCGCAAAGTGAGAGGAGGCAGGAGCAGGAGAGGTGGGAGAGTGAGTACTACAAATAGCAGAGAGTCAGAAACCATGGAGGGAATTGCAAGGGAATGAGGGAAGGGTAGGGAAGGGTGTAGGTGAGCAGGGAGAGTGAGCAGTGGAAGTGGCAGAGTGCAGGAAGGAGGAGAGACACACATTTGCTAGGACATGAAATGAAGTGAGAGAGGGAGGAAGGGACGGAGGGTGAAAGGTTTAGTGGCAGGCTGCAAGGAGCAAGAGAGCTAGGCCTGACTAAGGGCAAGGTGCAAGAGAGGGATGTGTGTATTTGCACTTTGCAGAGTGCAAAGAACACAAGGTATGAGGTGACTCTAGAAAGGGGGATGAATGGGGCTAGAGGAAGTTAGAACAGAAAGGAGGTGAGGCAACAGCAGCCTAGGCTCTCCAGGTGGAGAGGAAGAGTGCAATTTGTTGCTCCTGTACTCTGCTCCCTGAGGTAGCTGCTTTGCAATGCTACCTGAAGGAAAGAAGGAGTAGAGAAAAGGTAAGAGGAGAGAGTAGATATAAGCTTATTAAGGTAGATGATTGATGTGAATGTTCAAATTTTTGAAAACTGATCCCATCCAAGATAAAGAAAAGCTTTAAAAAATATGATAGTTGAACTCTGCATTTATTAGCCATGGGAGTATGATATGGGCATCTGAACTGTTTATTCTACACATATTCTACTAAGTTAAAGTGGATAAGGGAGTAGTACCATTTATTTCTAGTATGTAAATTCTGTCCGGGGAAGAAAACAGCAGCTGCAAGCCTGAGGATGCTGAAAGGATGTACACAGAGGAAAGATATGAATTTTGTTAAATGCGGGGATGGGGCGGGGAGGGACACATTTGCCACACTAGCTTGTCTCTTATTTTGAAATATTTTTTTTCTTACATCAAGGAATACTTTTTAAAGGTTCCAAGGTAGTAGCTGTGTTAGTTTTTTGAAGCAAAAGCAACAGGATCCCCCTATTTACCCAACAATCTCATCTACCCTTAAAAACCAATAAGTTTTATTTGGCACAGATGTTTTATTTCATCAGAAGCATGGAGAGTTGCTTCAGTTAGCAAATATTTTATATACATGTTAGAAAGTTAAGAGGGAATTTAAATGTAAAAAGCATAAACATTTATCATTACTTAACCAGCATTAACAACCGTTGTGTGGGAGAACAAATAGCATAGATGAACTGCTTAGCACGTATATTTTGATGAAAAATTGAATAGGTGAAAGATAGTTAAAGCAGACCATTTTCTAGTTATAATAAAATATTTATTCAGCATTCCCTGAAGGAAATCAGAGCATGTTCTTTTTCTTCAATTACTGCTATTTGTCCATATTTTTCTCTGCTTTTCCCTTCTTGTCCTGTGAATCCTGTCGTATTTATATGGATCTGAAGCTTTTTGCCTTCAGTGAAAAAGCAGCCCACCCCCGCCCCGCAAAAAAAAAAAAAAAAAAAAATAGCAATCAGATGAGAATACCAATGGAAGTGTCTGTGCATGACAAAATGTTAGTGTTATTGTTGGCCAGAATTTTACATACATGGACTACTTAGTTATGTAAGCATCATGTCTGCAAAGCTAAGTAGCATCTTCTGGCCTGATCCCCACCCAGTCCTGACTTACTGGGCCGCAACTTCTGCAAGCAGTGGGGTTTGTTCTCCTGTTGATAAGGACATTTCCACACACACACACCTCCTGTGAGGTATAACAGTCAGAAGCAGAATCCATGTTGCAGTTCTTCCTTCCACTGATGATTGCTGGTGGAAAAGGGGTGGAAACATCAGTCTGCTGTGCCTGATCGACAGGAGAACAGATCACCGTTGCTTGCAGTGGCTGCTGCCCAGTATGTCAGGATTGGGGGACTTTTATGATCCCTATGTAGTCCCTATACTAGAGCTTTCTGAACTTTTCATGTTGGTAACACACTTTTCAGACATGAATCATTTTGTGACACAGTAATTCAGTTTTACCAACAAACTAGAGGTTAAAAAGTACCCAGTACCCAGAGCTGAATTAGGGTGGGCAAAGGCAGCCCACCCGATCCTGGCCCACTGCTGTCGCCCTCGCCAGGAAAGACCCTGGCGAGGGCAGTTGCAGCAAGAAAGATGGCCCCCTACCCAATCCTGGCCTGCTGCCTTCGCCCTTGGCGAGGAGAGACCCCAGTGAGAGCAGCGGCAGAGGGAATGGCTCAGCTGAGGAGGGTCTTTCTCAGCCCAGGAAGGCGACACTTCAGGCGACACACTAACGTGTCATGACACACCATTTGGAAAGCATTGCCCTACACTATTGAATGAGTAAAGATGTGAATATAAGTCAGTTATGAATGTGTAACTTAAAGTTACATTACATTACTTTAGGTTACACATTCATAACTGTGATAGTGAATTCCAGCCATTATTGTCCTTTTATTTGTACTGTACTAGGAATGTATATGTCCAGTTTTCATGACTTTTCTCTCCTTATTAATCCCCACAGAGATTTGAACTTCAGTCTCCCTGTTTGAAGTCTGGTACTTTAAACATTGCTGTGCTAGTTCTCTCATATCAGTTGTAACTGTAAAAAAAAAAAAGATATGATGGTTAAAACAGAAGGGAAAAATTGCAATGCTACTTAGAATAATTTGCACAATATGCAAATAAGGTCAGATTTGAGGAAGTAGAATATGGCAACCCTAGCTGTGACCCCTCCAGATTTCTCCAGAGGGTCCTTTTTTTTAGTCTCTCAAAAGGTTAGTTACCTGCCCTGGAAACCACCAAAACCAAACACTTACCCTTTATAGAAGTTGCAGGGCTCTCCTCCACTATTTTATTCAAACATCTGTATCTATATCTAGATATTTTTGGCATTCCATGCACGGCCTGAAAGATTGCAAGGGTAGAAAAGTCCCTGCCAGATCCACTCTGGTTTATTCTATTTACTGATTTATTTTATTAAAATATTTATATCCCACCCCCTGTCTGAGGACTGCAGTTTGGCATACAAGAAAATCAGTTTAATTTCAAAAGACTAAAAGCATATTACATTGTCCTTTTCAACATGGCAGCAGAATGACACCAGCACTGGTGCCAATTGGGCTTCCAAGTGGAGGATGTTCAATAACTGGGGTGCCACACTAGAGAAGGCCCCCCTCCCATGTCCTCCCACAGCATATTGCTCCCACCAGTAGGACATAGGAAGAGGCCCTCTAACTGACCTCAGGTATATCCAGGCAGGTATATCTAGGGGTACTCTTTGTCCTAAAAGATGTCGTTCTAATCATGAGGCCTCTTTTTCACCACTTGTTGTTGTTACATGCCTTCACCTAGCATAAGACTGGAGAAACTTATGGCAACCTTATCATAGAGTTTTCTTGGCAAGATTTATTCAGAGGAGGTTTTGCCATTGCCCTCCACTAAGCCTGAGAGACTGTGACTTGCCCAAGCTCACCCAGTGAGGCCATTTCCACACTAGACTGTTATAGTGCTATTATTCCATTTTCAACATCCTATGGAATCCTGGGGTTTGCCTGAGGCCCCTCCCTAAACTGCAAACCCCAGGATTCCACAGGATGTTGAAAGTGGAATAATAGCACTATAACAGTCTAGTGAGGAAATGGCCTGAGTTTCCATAACTGAGCAGGGATTTGAACTCTCATCTCCTGGAATCCAATATTACATTTGAAAGTTATATGTGAGCCCTATTTTATAAATTAATGTGATTTGAGAAGATTTAGAAGCAACAGGTACTAATGTTGTAGAGACCAGACCCCAGGAAATGAAGGTGGGGAGGTTGTCCTTTAAAACTTGCCTGCAATGATCAACCCATTCCTCGATCATTTTAAGGAAACCATGGAAACAACGGAAATAATGGAGCACCGGGTATGGAAGGAGCAAAAGGAGAAAAAGGAGACAAGGGGGACTTGGGGCCCCGAGGAGAGAGGGGCCAGCACGGACCCAAAGGAGAGAAGGGTTACCCTGGCATCCCACCAGAACTTCAGGTAAAAACCCTTCACTCTTTATTATGCGAAGTCTATCACAGACATGGCACAAGCTATTGATAAAGATAGAAAAGGAGACAGAAGAAAGATGGCTTCAGGGAAAGAAGGATAATCACCTCTTAGCATATCATTCTGGGCAAGGACATGCTCTCCAACTGTCCTGATTTGGCAAGAACAGGTTTTTTAAAATTAATCTGCTATGATACCACTTTTCCCGCTGCTTTTAAAATGTGCCTGTTTCATTCTCCTCCTCCTCCTTTCCCCCTTGTCCTCGGCTTACTCCAGTTGCTACGAACTGAATTCAAAATGCAAAAGTATTTTGCACTCACTTAACTCAGCAGGGAGAGAGAAGAGGAGGAAGCAGAACGGTACGCTTCCCAGCAAGCTCAGGCCATAGTAAACTGCTGCGGCTCCCCAGCTTGTGTGTTCTCTCCCGTTAATAACATTTGCTGTTTTACGCAAACTCTGGTGTTGCTTGGCCACACGTGTCCTGGTTTTCATCTGTGAAATGTTGGAGGATGTGCAAGGAAGAGATAGCTTAGACAAGGTAAGAGGGGAATTCCCAGATGATCCTTACTCACTTCTTTATCATTACTGCCTCCGTGGGCACATGGACTATACTGCAAAGTGCTGTTTCACCTTTATTTCCCCTCCTCATTTCTGGACTGAGTGAATCATGTATTCTCTTCTGTGATATGGTGTGTCCAACAAGGTTCTTTTTCTGCCACAAAAGATGGGAAAAGAGGTGGGTAAGAGGCAAAGGTGAGGCTGCCACTTCCTTTGGGAACCAAAAGATGCTGGAAGTATTTTCAAGTGAGAATCAGGCCATTTGCACAGTAGACTGTTATAGCGCTATTATTCCACTTGCAACATCCTATGGAATCCTGGGGTTTACAGTTTTGGGAGGGCCACTGCAAACCCCAGGATTCCATAGGATGTTGCAAGTGGAATAATAGTGCTGTAACAGCCTAGTGCAGAAATGGCCTCATGCAGTCTTTATTGTGTTACAGTACCATAAGATTAGACAAAAGTTATTCTGAATTTTATAGAAGAATGAAAGCAGTAGGTATTTTTGTTGATTCCTCTGTTTCTCAGACAAAGGACTAAGCATATTCACTTTAGCCATTGTCTCTGGTTTACACAACTTTTGCTTGCTGATTTATTCTTTAGAATCCAAGCATCCATTTCAAACTATTATGGTGCCATAGTTTCCCAATGTCATCCAACTTGTTTCAAGTATTGATTTATCATGTTTTTTTACTAACATCCAGTGCAGCAATTGCTGAATCCTGTCAACTCTGAAATAACTATAATACTACTAACTCCCTCACAGCAGAAAAGTACATGACAAACTCCTTGGAGAAGTCTACTTCTCCAGCCTTCCATAGTTTCAGTAGCACCTGCCCACATTGCCATGGCCATTATTTTGATATTAAAAAGCAAAGCAAAACAAACCCTACAGTGAAGCTGACAAAGTTTCCCTCTGCACTTGTAGTGAGTCCAGAGAAGCTTGGTGAAATTAATAAGCTTTCTCAGTGTCGCAAACTTCTTCTGAACTGATGGCAGCCTTCTCAGTTTCACCACATACATCAGTGTGCTAACATTAATTGCTGTTTTCTTTTTAAAAGCCCTGGTGAAATTAACAATACTTCTGTCTTCCTGCCCCATTCATTCCTGTCCCTCTTTGTAGCAAAATGAAATATTTCTGGACTATCTGATGAAATGGGGAGAAAACTTTCACTGTGACAATCCAAAAATTGTGGAAACAACAAAGAACCTTATGCCACCTTAGAGACTAACAAATTTTATTTCCAGTAACCTTTCATGAACAGCAGCTGACTTCATCAAATGCATGAGTATCTGCTATCCATGCAAGTTTCTGGCAAATTAAACTATTAGACTTCAGTCCAATTACTAACCCTTACCAGAGTAGATCTGTTGAATCAAAGAGTTTTATGTATGTGGTGAGTTATCATTCAGCAGCTGATCCTATGGGTCTGTCCTAGTTTGAAATAGCAGTTAGATTTAGGCCCTAGACTTTAAGGTGCCACAAAAATTTGTTGCTTTTTATGTCACAGGCTAACATAGCTACCCCCTGGATATGTGAAAGGGCTTTCAACTTTTATTATAACCAATACTCTCCCAAGCCTCCCACACTTGACCTATGAAAAAGACAAGGTGAAAGATCTGATGCCATGCTAAGACGGAACACTTGAATTTATATGGTAAATTAGGTTTCCCCTGTCAAATGATGATTACACTACAAGGCTTTGAAATGAGGCTGTTTTAACAGATTTTACACTTTACTGTGTCTAAATGCAATCAGAGAAGTGGAACTATATTCAATTTGGCTTTTTGAAAAGTTCTAGAAGTGATAGGATTTACATTCCATGTAAACATACATAGAATTAAGCTGCAATTATTGTGGTTTTTTTTTCAGAAGAGTGGAAGATGTTCCCCTGTATACTCTTCTCCCTATACTGAAAGGATAGAAAGGATAGACTAAAATTTTTGAGTTATTTATGTGATAATGTGACACACACTTTCAATCCGGTTCACACTTTTGCAGTATCCTAAAGTAGCTCAGTTAATGAACGCAGAAAGGATAGTAGGAAGACTGTAATAGGAGATGACCACAGGTCCTTTTATTTGAGAAGTACAATGAAATGACACTAAGATTTTCTAAACTTAAGACAAGAATTTTGAAGTATTGACTAAGTCTTCTTGATTTCCAGTATCCAGGTTAAATATAGCAGCTAAATTAAATAGATTGCAGAGGTGTATTTTGCTTAATAACCAGGGCTAAAGCATTAAATACATCAGCATAATTTTTTCTAGCTTCCCCAGAATGAGTTTTACACTATTATCTTAACGGTTTACCAAACAATGTAAGCCTGCACACAAAGGGCATGAGCCAGTGAACATGGGATGCCGTTAAGTTTTATTGTAGCACAATGGAGGCTGAGAAAATGTAATTTCCTCTGAACTGTTCAGTGGCTGAGATGGCACTCAATGATGTGAAGAATTCTGCAAGGATCCAGTCACTACTGTACCGTGGTTTTTGTGCTCAAGTGCAATCTCTGACCAAGATATTTATCCTTCAAGCATGCCTCTATATACATTTTTTCTGTACATGAAGAAGTCTCTGTCTATATGTAAATCAATGAGACTTTTGTCATTGGAGTTTGCTGAGAGCTGGCCCATGTCCTAAAAGTACATCTAGGAAATTAAAGCAAATATACCTCAAACCATATGGGAGAAGAAGCCCATATGGAAGTATATCTAACAATGTGTCATTCTCCTGCTTGCTACTAGCTGCTGTCTAAACATAAACTGTATTTGTATAGGTGGCATTCATGGCTTCAATGGCAACACACTTCAGTAATCAGAACAGCGGAATAATCTTCAGTAGTGTGGAAACCAATGTGGGCAATTTTTTTGATGTAATGACTGGCCGATTTGGAGCCCCAGTAAATGGTAAGTATAGACAAAAAGAGGATTGTGCACAGAAAAAAAAACAGCTTGGGGATTAAGGAATATCTGCACTACATAGATATATCAATTTCATACCTCTTTCAGTGTCGTAGCTTCATCCCAAGGGATACTGGATTTGTAATTTGCTAGAGAAACTCCTAGAGTGCTTTTGTCCACTCCCCTGAGCTGCAATTAAAGTATCTTGAGTAGTTCAGGACAGCAGACTAAAGCAGTAGTTCTCATACTTTGGTCTTCTGGGTGTTTCGGCCTTCAAAATCCACAGTCAGTTTGACCAATGGTTAGAGATTTTGGAAGCTGAGGTCCAAAACTCATAGCCCACCAAAATTTGAGGGCTGCTGGACAAGACTCCTGCAGAATAAAATTCTAAATGTCCCAGCAAACTACAAATTTCAGGATTTTGTAGATAGGACTCATGGCAGTTAGAGTGATATGAAAATATTATAACTGTCATGCAGATACACTCCAAGTTTTAAAAGGTAGCTGCTTGTTAACTTTTAAGAAATAATTTCTTGCCATTATTTGCCATTAAAATAATAGCCTCTAACTAGTACATTGCTTTTAAGATACTTTAAAAAAAATCAGAATGCAAATATGGTTAAATTTCCCCCCAAAGTAGAAAAAAAAAGCAACATTACTCATGAAAAGGGAGTAAGAGAGTAACTTTGCTAGCTGTTAACATTAATTTAAAAAAAGCTATCATTGCTCCTCTCCATTGCTACAAAAGTAATGCATTGCTGGTAATTGTTACTTGTAACACATTACTTCCAGGCTCTTCAAAAGTATTTGCCTCAGAACCTGGCTTTATGGCTTGGATGTTCTCTGCTCAGAGCCTTGGACTCACATCATGCTTCATAGGAGCCAGAGTTGCTTTACTTACTCCCTCCCCCAGCCATACGGTGGAGTCTTCATAAGTTCTTGCCAAATTGCAGGATAGGTTCAGTGGTTTGCTAAGGAAAGATGTTTCTTGGGAAATCCTTTAATGTAGCTGGGTTGTAATTCAAGAGGCAAACTGAATGGCAGCGTAACACAGATTTCAACTGCAGAATTGTCCTGTCTCAAGAACCTTCTGTGCACAATTAAATGAACTAAATGCTCCTTTTTCAGGGGTGTATTTCTTCACCTTCAACATGATGAAGCACGAGGATGTGGAGGAAGTGTATGTTTACTTAATGCACAATGGTAATACAGTTTTCAGCTTATACAGGTGTGTTAACTGGCATGGATGGACTTTTTACATTTACAAAAATTTTTAAAGTTTTGATACCTCAGTGGCAGGATATGCACTTTGCAGGCAAACAGAGCTGGGTTCAATCTGTACCATCTCAGGTTTAAGAAAAGGATCAGTCGACAATTGATGTGAGGAGGGTAGCTGCTAGTCAGAATAGAAAAGAGGGTGCTAAATAGATCAGCAGTCTAATCTGGTATACGACATTATCTTCAAATGGGGTTGACTGATACTGGAACTATCCATTGCTAGTCAACTCAGTCTGCAAAATACCCAACCCCATGCTTTCATGCTGCAAAATCATACCTGGGAGAGGTGGACTGTGTATAAGAAGAGGCAGGGGAAGTGGGTACTTAACCTTTCTCGTATCCTCCAACTGTCCTGATTTGGCAGGACTGTCCGCCTTACTCCTCTGTTGTTCCACTTTTTCAGCTGCTGTAGAAATATCCTAGTTTCTCTTGTCTCCTCCCATTTTCCCCCTTTACCCTCAGCTTACTTCCATTGCTGCAAACTGAGCTCAAAGTTCAAAAGTAGTTTCCACTAAATTAACCTAGCGGGGGAAGAGAAACAGGTGGAACTTTGCCCTTCCCAGTAATCTCAGGCAAAAGCAAACTGCTGCAGCCTCTCTTATATGGTGTGTTCTTTCTTAATACCTTTCCCATCATGACCGCACTCTGAGATTGGCTGATTGCACAATATCCCAGTTTTCATCTGTAAAATGTTTTCTCCCATTCACCACTTTCCCCATAATGTCCTCCTCACCTGCAGGAGTACCAGATCTGCATTTCATTAGGAAGTATTCAACTTGATGGCAAGATTAAAGTTCATCTTTGTCAACTCTTTATCCTTAGCTATGAATCAAAAGGTAAAACAGACTCATCAAGCAACAGTGCAGTACTTAAACTCGCCAAGGGAGATGAAGTCTGGCTGCGAATGGGGAATGGGGCACTACATGGAGATCACCAGCGCTTTTCCACCTTTGCAGGATTTCTTCTTTTTGAAACCAAGTAGATGAAACACTTAGGAAAGATATTGCTATTTTTTTAACTCTGTTCTTTGGAACAACATGATAATACATTAAAACTGCAGGGCCTTTATAGACACTAGTATTATGGTGTCTGTGGAGCATGATGAGAAAAGTTACGCATGAATGTGTATATATGTCTTTTGATTTCACTTTGAATCTTGCTCTAGTTCTCATACTGCCTGAGCAGAGTTCTTGAGTAGACTCACTAAGATCCTTTTTCCAGAAAATTTAACAGTATGATGATTATAGGCTATTTGTCCCAACATAGTGATTTTTTTTTTGGAAACTACATATTCATAAAGATTTCTTGCAGAAACAGGTATCTAGGGACTACTTGCTTCTCTGCAATTACTGAAAAAATAATTGGGTTAGGAGTTTCATATCTGCTCTGCAGACTGTCCATCCTTTAAAAGAGAGAGAGAGAGAGATGCACATGCAATCTCGCAGGCATACAGCGTTGGATTTAGCACAGGAATATGCTGATGGAAGCTAGTTCTGAACACAAATAAGCCTTGCTTAACTGAAGCAAGCCTATCCAGGACCAGTCTTTTAAATGTCAGATTTTTCTCTTTATAAATTTACTACAAACTTCTGAGTAGATCAAAGAATTTTAAAATTTACTGCTAACCTAAATATGAAGCTTCATTTTAGGAAAAACAATAGGTTAGGGTTTTTCTTTCTTCCTGTAATATTAATTGATAGGGTCTTTTAGTTCCTAGTACTCTACAATAACATTACATTGAACTGGGAAGATTAAGCCTAAAGTGGTACTGAGAAATTCTGTGGAACAGCAGCCACCATTTTCTTAGTCCTGCTGGCATCTGTCAAGGGGAGTACACGTTATTTTCCAATCCTGTGTAGAATTATTTGGCATAAACTGGTAAATGTAAAATGGTGGACTTCACAGCATTGTGGGTAGGAGTACAAAGCATTTTTTAAAAAATGTAGATTTGTTTATGTTGTGCCACACAAGATCTTAATGTTTCAAATAGGAAAATGTTAGCATGCTTTAAAAACCACAGAAGCAGTCATGTTAATTCCTGTTAACATTATTTCTGACTCTAATTCTTAGCAATATGAAATTCTTTTGCATTTGTTGCCATGAGTGTATTTTGTAAATTGAACCTTAATTAATTAAAGGCCATTTTGGATAAGTGTCTTGTGGAGAATATTGTACAGGGGGAAAAATCAGCTAAGCAATTCTAGTTAAAGATTTAGCTCCTATTGGACTTATCAGAAGATTTTAGAGCAGCTGCAAAATTAGAAAAACTTTAGGGTTGATTCACAGAATGACAAAAAGAACTTTACTGAAAGACTGAAGAGGTGGCAGAAGGGAACATTCCCACTGCAACATAAAACAAAAATTAAAATCGGCTTCAGTTGGCATGAAATTACATGGCTTTTCCTGCTAGAAGCGGGAACATAAGGTATTTTCAGACACATCATACTATGTGAAATGGTCAGAATTTGGAAAAGATACTTCCTGAGGAGATGACAAGTCCCAAAATCTCCAGCCAACACAAGCAGTGACCATGTTGGTAAGGGCTACTCTGATGGCCACAATTTATTTTTCCAGTGGCACAATGGAAACACATGCTTCCTTCTTTGTACCCAAGAGTATCTCTACATAAGCACATACCATGGAAACCAGTTTGTCGGATTATTCCATGTAAATCTAAGGTAGTGGCAGAGATTCACCAGATGTGGTTGTTCTCTGAAATCAGATGATCGTGTTGCAACACTCATTTACACCCCTTCCTCTGTATTCCATTCCATTCCTTTTTTAAAAAAATTTCCATTCAGAAGCACCATGTTCAAAAGTCTGCTCCTAGTACTTTTGTCAGAATTCCATGACTTGCACTTTCATCCGATTTTTAAAAGCTGCATGATTGTATATTTCAATAAATCCAGGTTCTTTGACACTGACTCACCCACATTTGTAAAAAATTAGTCTGTGTGCAAAGTAACAGGAAAATACTATGAAAACCTGGATCTTATCATCAGACACAGAAGAAGAAACAACCAAGTCTGAATATATTCTACCCAATTCCATCCATAATAATTATTTTACATTCTAAACATTCTAATCTCCTAATCCTATGTAAACAATGAATGATTGGGATCCTCAGTAATGATGTTCTCTCTTATCTTGTATTATCTTGTGTATTTTTTCCATACAAATGCTCAACCATGCATACTGTATCTCTGCTCTTCTGTTGGAAAACTTCTTTTCATGAAATATGTGTGCCAGTCACATTTTCTGTTTGCTGGCATTTGTTTTGTGTGGCTGAGCACAGTGGTAGCACAAGGCCCAGAACAGTGGGCATAGGTCTGAGGCCTCCAGATGATCCTGGTAGTGAGCAGTAGCATCTTTTCCCACTCCTTTTTTTTGGAAAAAAAAATCACGGCGGCTATGCTGCAAAGCAAAGCTTCAGTTATGCCTGCCATCTGCATTGGCCTATGACCAGGGGTGGCACAGAGCCAAATCAGATGTGACTTTACTTATGCAATGAATAATGGAATAAAAAAAAAAATAGCAGAACTGTCACATGTGCGTACAGGTGAGGGAATTAACCTTTAACCATGATCTTTGTCCCAATCTAGAAATCACCCCTACCACCACCACCGTACACACCTTCCTCCTGGTATTTACATCAAGAGGAAGGCTCTTTGAAACAAGTCATTATTACAGCCCACAGGGCAAACAGGTTCTTGTCAAACAGGGTCATCTGTGCAAACTGAGCATTCTGCGCCTTCTAGAAATGCTACATGGAGATGTTAACAGAGCACTGGGTCTAAACTGATAGTGTGCCATATTCCCTCTTCATTGTCTTTTGGAAAATTACTGAAGTCTGGCAGATGGTTACTCTAGCCCTGGGCTGTCACATTCCCTGCTTCTCTTTCCCCTACAACAAACCAGTTCTTCACCAAGGGGTTCAACTTAATACAGGAAATATAGAAGAGCTAGTGAAACTAATTAGAACATGCCAAAGCAATTCTTCTGCATTGCAAATATCAAGACTACAGAGAAAAAAAAGCAGGAATGTACAATGAAAGAATCAAGCAAAGAGACTATAAAGACTAGAAAATGAGTAACTATGGAAACATTCAAACAGATTCTGGTATCTGAAGGAAAAATAATAGTGCAATAAAGGGTTGATATCTCATTGAACTTTAACAAGCACATGCTGTTTTTTCTGCTGTAGTCTGTATAGAATTGTAGGCAATTAGCAAATATGTGCAGGAGGAAAGTAAACAATCACAATGTATAACAAATTAGTTAACTGCTGTCAAAAGCCTTGAACCTTTGTGGATGGCTCTAATACTGCTTCCCCAAATGGCTCATTTCCCTCACTGTGTTTCTTCTCAGGGTTATAGGGAACTTTCTGTTTCTTGGTCTCCTAGACCCAAGAGTGGGAATCATGCCACCCTCCAGAGGTTATTGGGTGGCAGGTCCCAGAAGCCCAAGTCAGGACAGCCAGTGGTGAGGAATGTCAAGAGCTGCAATTGAAAAACATCTAAAATGGCATGATTCCTAATGCTTCACTAGACTTTTCTAGGGACGTGGCCAGAAGAAGTGTGATGCACAACTTACTGCACAATGCCATTGTGAGTTGAGGTGAAAGCAAAGGGCTGGCTGCTTCTTCCAGCATTCCCGACTGGGGACTGCCATTTTCGGAGCTTCACAGACTCGTGTGACCGCAGAAAGCCATCTCCTGAGGGCAGTCAATGAATTTAAACTTGCTTTGAATTCACTGGCTGCCAGAGAGAGTCCCTAGGCTTCACTTAGGTCAGGCTCCACGGTTAATGTTACACCACCTTCCAAGGGCTGGCTAGTCACTTTGTGGCAGATCCTGACCTACCCACGCACCCACCCATTTTTGTTTGTTTGTTTGTTTGTTTTTGTTTCTGAGTTCATAGTTTTACGTCCACTGTTTCTTTGTCACAACTTGTATGGGAGGTCACATGGGTCTTGGATCCAGGACAGTTTGACACCAAGTGCAACCTGGCATGGTAGGATGAGGGTCACATTTGGGATTCAGGGGGTGCAAGGTGGTGGCAGGTGTGCCTGACTTGGGAGGACACGTGTTTCTTGCACCCCCTGGTGGCAGGAGGAGCATGGCTGGTAGTGCCCACTCCTGCCATTCCTAGGATTCCAGCTCTGGGCCGGAGACTTGGGCTCATCAGTCAATAGGCAAATTGATCAATGCCTGGATCCGGACCCATGCGTGTGCCAACCCAATCAGTATCTATAGCCAATAAAGATGTGGCTTTTTTACTTCCAACTATATGGTCATTGTCTTATTTCAGAGCAGCTTTACCCTGATCACACACCCTTGCTGAATGAGACAAAAGATCCATTTAGCCCAGTACCCTGTTTCTTAGAGTGGACGATGAGAAAGTAAGAAATGAAAAAGCAAGACATGGGAGGGAATACTATTCCTCTGTTATCTCTACTCTTATCCACACTGACAACCAATATGCAGTGGCACACTGTTTTGGATCCAAGCAAAAATAAAGAACATAATGAGAATAATCCCTATTGTCAAGGAGGCTCTCAGTTCAGCTCCTCCAAGCTTTCTACTTTCTATGCAGGAGATTTGGGATCCTGACCTTCTTGGGTGCTGCATGGGAAATGAGAATGACAAAATTATTGGAGCAAAGGGGCCTTTGCTGTTCTTGAGGCCTTTTCAACTCCCTGACCTCACCAACTGCTAGAGCTGGAGTACCTAAATGGAAAAAAGTGATCAATTAAAATACTATACCTAACAAGTGGTTGAAGTTTTGTACAAGAGACAGTGCTATAAAATACCTGTCCTGTAGGTCTAATTCTGTGTGAATTCTGCAACAAAACATTAATCCGGGGACTAAAATGTCCACTTCAAATGTATGAGGTTTAAGCTCCTTGCTCTGCATGTTCCATTACTTCAGCTTTATCTTTTGAAAATTATTTCAGCTACAATGCAAGTATGACAGGAACAATGGTATCTACCTTATCTTGAGCTACTCCATTGGCTCATCTGGCCCACTGTTTTAACAACAACTGGCTGCAAATCTTTATCATTTCAGGCTGTGATTTATTAGTTCTGCCTGGAAATTCTGGGCACCCAACCTGAGACCATCCGCATGCAAAGCATGTAATCCATAGCTAAGTTAAGCATCCCTCTCATTCATCTGCTTTAACCTTCAAAGTGTAAAAGTAAAAAGTATACAAAGAAATAAAAGCACCACAACCAAAGCTATTCCTGTTTCAAAGAAATCACATGCTGCCCTACCATCTGCAGAAGAGTTTTTGTGAATAAATTCAAAATTAATGAAGCACTAGATATACAAATAATTCAGTCTCTTGCTTTGATTGTTTTTACTCCAAAAATATACAGACAAACTGGATCTGATAATGCCAATACTTCAAAATATCACAGAACAACTGATCAAACCAAATGGGCTATCAGATGGAAGTGTTCTACTTTGTTGTTGTATATTGTTGGTGCACAATATAAATGAGATGGGGGGGGAAACCCTTGCCATTTTCACATTTGTCCAAACCCATGAAAGAAAATGGAACTACATTTTCTCCAATTACTAGAGGGCTTCTCTACATATAAATATTCATATCACTGTATCACTTATCAGTGTTGTAAAAAACAATGATTTGCCCTGGGTTACTTTTCTGGCAAATGTAAGTAAAAATATAAAACTAAGTATCCTTCAGAACATTTTCTGAATGAGGATAAATAATCCCAGCTTTTATTAGCAGTCCTCTACATAGCAACTGACCACCTGTGCTAAGTCGAGGCTGGGGACCAGTCACATAGGGACAGGGGGTAATGTTTTTGGGGCATCTCAGCTTGTGGCCATGCCCCCATGCACTGCTGCCCCCTCCATGCATCGTGGCCATGCCCTCTGTGCCACAGTCCCGCCCCCTCCACCCCTCCACCCTCCACCGCTGTTGGAGACTGTGAGGAACCTGATGGGAGGAGGTCTTGGCAACTGAGAGTGTTTAAGCTGACTGGATGGTGAAATGGAACCTTGGATAGCCCAGGGGAGGCGCTGGTGGAAAGAGGAAAATAACGGATTTTATCTGTCTGGAGTGTGTTTGAAGGGGAGTGTGACACACTGGAGTGTGTTTGAGGGAGGTTGGAGATTTGAATAGCTCTGAGGAGGAGACAACTGAGAAACTGGGTGTGCAAAAGAAGTGAATGAATTGAAAGAGAGAGGGAAGAATGGTGTGCTGTTTGTAAACACTGAGATACAAAACTAATTTACGCAACAGTGTTACAATAAATGTTTGAAGTTCTGTGTTCCTTAAAACAGTGTCACAGAGTCTTATTTTGAATCCTGGAATATACACACTACCAATAATATCATCTTGATCTTAGTGCCAACAGTACCACAGTCTTGGAAAATATAAATCACTGCTGATCCTTACATCTGGGAAAAGGGCAGATTTAGGGAAGGCAGTAAAGGGGAAGAGTCCTGAAAGGAAGAAGCCAAGGGGGGACAAGAGCAAGGAAGGGACTGCGTTCTCAGAGAGGGAGAGGCCCTGCCTTGATTCAGAGATCTCCCTGGCTGCTCAGTTCTGATCACAAAGAGGTGTCAGGCTGGGCAGGCCTTGGGTGCGAGGCTTGGGTGCGCCTTTTGCAGTCGGCACTGACGGGTGGGCAATGGTTTTCCGTCTGCTCGTTACAGAGACCCTTCAGATCTTCATGTTTGATGCATCTATTACAGTTGTAAACGAAAAGCAGCTGAAAAGCTGAAGTTTCCTTACCTCTTTGCTAAATGATCAAGATGAGTCCATAATATTTGCTCCCTGAAGCTGAATAGCAAAGCTTGCACACCAAGGTAAGGTGCATGACACTAAGGCTGGCCAATTTATTTTTCAACATGGTTTCTCACTGGGGATAAAAATATAGCAGCAGCAACAACAACAATAAATTAAAATAATAACTAATGTGCTGATCCTGCATGACATACCAAGTCAATTGATTCAGTTTTCTACTGCACTCTACCTAATAGTAGGACTGGCCATATACAAAAATTTATTTTTATTTATCCTCATGAAATTTAGCAAGATAGATGAATAGAACAGCCAGCACTGGACTACAAACCTGGAAAACAGGGTTCAATTCTCTGTTCGGCCACAGAACCCCACTAAGTGACCTTGGGCATGTCACACACTCTCACTCCCAGAAAACCCCATGATAGGTTCACTTTAGGGTCACCGTAAGTCAGAAATAACTGGAAGGCACACAACAATAAGGTGACTAGAACTTCAAGGATGAAGGAACAAAGCTGAATAATAGAATCATAGAATCACAGAAATGTAGAGTTGGAAGAGACCACACGGGCCATCCAGTCCAACCCCCTGCCATGCAGGAACACCCTCAAAGCACTCCCGACAGATGGCCATCCAGCCTCTGCTTAAAAACCTCCAAAGAAGGAGACTCCACTACACTCCGAGGCAGCATGTTCCACTGCCGGACAGCCCTGACCGTCAGGAAGTTCTTCCTGAGGTTCAGGTGGAATCTCCTTTCCTGCAGCTTGAATCCATTGCTCCTTGTCCTAGTCTCTGGAGCAGCAGAAAACAAGCCCTCTCCCTCCTCTACATGGCATCCCTTCAAATAATGATCCCATAGATACCTGTTCCCAGTACCCAGTAGCAGCAGATACTATGTACGTTGGTTGACTGATGGGGAAAACAATTGCTGCTCTGCTTCAGGCAGCAAAATATACTGAGTTAGCCCTAGAGGTTTTTCTTCTTCACATTTACATTTGCTGTATGATACTAAAGTTTACTTTTGGATTAAGCTGTAAAAAGCACAGCGGAAATATCTGGGCCTTTTGTATCTTGGCTTGCCACTTTGTTTCAGGCAGCAAAGTGGCTTGGGCCTGTCCTTATGCTGACATAAGGTAGGGAAGTGAGCTATAAGGCAAAATATGCAGTTGCTATTCTACCCACAAGAGATACTGCAGAACCTTTGAAACTGAGGCTGTTTCCGCACTACACTGTTATAGCGCTGTGATTCCACTCTCAACATCTAATGGAATCCTAGGGTACGCAGTTTAGGGAGAGGCATTTGGAATTCTCAGCCAGAGAGCTCTCTGGCCTCAGTAACCTACAAACTCCAGAATTCCACAGGATGTTGAAAGTGGAAATAATAGCACTATAACAGTGTAGGGCAGAAACGGTCTGCGAGAAAGTTGGTAGTGTTAAGTTTTTGTATACTGAAGCTACTTCATCAGGTGCATCAAAAGCAGACAATCTACCAAAACTTCTGCTACCAACTTCCTTCTTAAATCTTAAGGTACAAGACCACTTTGTATCCTGACCCAGACTAACATGGCTATGTTTTTGAACTCTACTTTTCAGCATATTTAGCCAATGAATGAAGCAATCGACAGCATGACTGATATTTTTCAGTGCCTTATCAATCAATAACAGAGGAGTGACCTCTGCACTGCTCAGATTCTCACATGCGTATGACACCCTGCATCTTCTCAGCAAGAACCTTTCTCATTTCTGCACCTCAGGGAAGCCCTCTCCACAGTTAATTTTATTTTCCAGGCTGCAGTCCATCCTACATCCACTAACTAGGGCCATTTCCACACTAGACTGTTATAGTGCTATTTTTCCACTTCCAACTTCCTATGGAATCCTGGGGTTTGCAGTTTAGGGAGGGGCCTCAAACTGCAAAACCCAGGATTCCATAGGATGTTGGAAGTGGAATAATAGCACTATAACATCCTAGTGCAGAAGTGGCCCCAGTAATATGCCTGACTGGCCTCAATTCAACGCTGCCTCTTTCTGACCACCTGCCAGTGCACTAATCAACTTTAAACAAAAAAGAAACAAACTTTATGCCAAAGGAGAGAATCCGCCCCTCCATGTTCAGAGACAATTGCTCCTCAACTCCATTTGGGAAGAAGCCAGCTCCTTTCTCTGAAAATACTGTAATCCTGTTCTTTAACAAAGCATTTTCCGTTTGTCAGCTATCATACAAGTCTGAGAGGAACGCTTTGAGGGGGAGTTAGCAGATTAGGCCTGCTAATACAAAAATAACTGCATTCAAATAAACTAAAGCAAAGGAAAAAAAAATCCTACTACTGTCTTCTACCATTTGAACGTTCAGGATTGACAGACGCTGGCCTTCACCGTCGCCCTGGGCTCCCGGAGTACAACTCAGCGCAGCCAGCGGCCTAAGCCCGCGGGGCCTTCAGCCTCTGGCAAGGAGGCGACAGGTCAGGCTCGCTGCTAGGCCCGCCCGGCCTCCCTCCCCTCCTTCCTCGCTTTTTATTGTCGCTCCTTCGGCGCGGAGGCCGAGTCATTGCGGCGGCGGCGGCGGCGGCGGCGATGGCGCTGGGCGGCGTGCGGGTGCTGGAGATGGCGGGCCTGGCGCCGGCCCCGCTCTGCGGCCTCATTCTGGCCGACTTCGGGGCGCAGGTCGTGCGGATAGACCGCTCGCCTCGCACGGCCATCGGCACGGATGTGCAGGGCCGGGGGAAACGCTCGCTGGCGGTGGATCTGAAGCAACCCCAGGGCGCCGCCACGCTGAGGAGGTTGTGCCAGAAGGCCGACGTGCTCATCGAGCCTTTCCGACCAGGTGCCGCTTCGCCCGCCTCGGAGTTGGGGAGGGGGAGAGAGACGCTCCCGAATTAGGAAAAGAGAACCCAAAACACCGACGAAGCGGGGAGGGAATCCAAGGTGGGGGGGTGTTGTTTCCTGTAAGGTTGTGAGGTGACTCCGTATTGGGAAAGAGTCGTGTAACTGCGGCATCCTGAGGTGGTCGCTGACACTGACAAGGGGGCAGCGCTGCGGGCGAAATTCGCCTCAGAAAGGCTGGGGGGCTGGGCTGCCGGGGGAAGAGGCGGCGCGGAGGGCTGGTGCTCTGCGCGGCCTCCAGAGATAGGGGGCCCTTTCACACTAACGCAGTTATAGGACGCTACACAATTAGTTACACTTTAACTGCCCAGGCTGCACACTGTGGCCTCCAAAGGTTCGTAGTTTGGTGAGGCACCGAGCCTCACTGAGACCATTTCCGCCCTACAATGTTACAGCGCTATTATTCCACTTTCAACATCCTGTGGAATTCTGGGGTTCGTAGTTTCCTGAGCCCCAAGAGGTCTCTGGCTGAGAATTCTAAATACTGCTCCCTAAACTGCAAACCCTAGGATGCCATTGGATGTTGAAAATGAAATAATAGCACTGTAACAGTGTAGTGCGGAAATGGCCTGAAGAGTCTAAATCCCTTTCCCTAAACTGCAAATCCCAGGATTCCACGGGAAGGAACCATGGCAGTTAAACAGAATCATAAAGGTAAAAATGGTGTGGTGGCTGTTGCTGTTCTGCTTGTCTTGTCCTGCACTTGTGGTGTGACACACCCCCTCTCTTCCGCTGAAAGCTGCACACACACCCCCCCCTTTGTATGCCTCCTAGTGCAATCGCTTTCTGAGGGTGAAGGCTGAACATTTTGTTGGAGTACAACTCCCAGAACCCTCAGGCCATTCAGGACTTTCATCATCGCCAGAGGATATCATAGTAACTTTTCCAGGCTTTGCTTTTAGACCAGGGGTGGGATTCATGCAGCCCTCCATATGTTGCTGAACTACAACTCCTAGTAGCCCTAGCCAGTGGAAGTGTAGGTGAGGAATGCTGGGAGTTGGAATTCAACATTGTCTGGAGCAACACAGAATTCCCACCCCATATTATAGACATTCATTAAATGGAACGAGGAAAGAATTGTTTTCAGCCTTTGTCTTCTCTAAAGTAGGAGCTCATCCAAATCTGTGTTGGAAATGCTGGGGAACTCCTTGTTCTAATTCAGTTCTGCCCTTACGAAAGGGATAATCTCACATGAATTCCATTAACTCAGTGTTTGTTTATAACATTTATAACAGGGATGGCACTCATGCGAACCTCCAGATAATGTTGGACTGTAGTTTCCAGCCTTTCTCACCACTGGCTGTGGTGGCTAGGACTGCTGGGACATATAATTCAACACTATATTAGTTTCACTCCTGAATAGTGTCTTTCCTTTTCTGTATTCCAGTGCTACTTGCAATAGATGAAAATACATTGATAGATCACAACACTGTAAAATAATACAAATGTCAGATAAGCTAGTCAGCTGAAGTCACTAACAGAATTTTAAATGTCTGGCTGATTTTTTTTTTTAAAGAAAAGGTTTTTGCCTTTTTAAAGAAAAATATGCTCTGCGTACAGAGGATCTCAAGTTCAGTCCCCAGCATCTTCGGACAGGGCCAAGGAAGGCTGCTGTCTGAAAACCTGAAGAGCCACAGACAGTCTGTCTAGGCTGGACTGACCAAGGGTCTCTCATTCACTGTAAAGGAGCTTCCTTTGTTGGCATCGAATACAGGTCCTCTTTTTCATCTGCTTCTTCCCCATAGGTTGAAGTACTTTGGAGAAGATATTTACTCAGTGGGTTTAATCCACAAATAGATTGATTAGGCTTAGATCTTTAAAAAGAAGTATTAGCTCTTTGAGAGCAAGTGTGGTGTAATGGTTTGAACATTGGACTACAACTTTGAAAACCAGGGTTTGATTCCCTGCTTCGCCATGAGAACTCACTGGGTGACTTTAGCTGCATTACACATTTTCAGCCGCAAAAAACCCTGTGATAGGTTCACCTTAGGGTTGCTGTAAGTTGGAAACAACTTCAAGGCACACAACATCACAATTAGCACTGTGTATTGGATATGGAATTAATTCACCTGGTTCAGTGCGGAGGTAGTTTATTTGTGTGTCAGCGTAATATCTGAGGAAGAGACGTGCTAAAAATTTGAAGCAGCTACTTTTACAGTTAGAAAAATTGTATCATGCTTTTTTTCTCCCTAATCATAGATACAATCCCTACTGTTTTCCTTTTGTGCTTCACATGTTTTCTGTAAAGAAATATTTGTACCGACTATTACATTGCTCACATAAGTACCCTTTTCTCATGTACATTTTTAATGCAGATGAATGGGTTTTTTGTCAAATGACCAAGTGAACTGACTCACACTTTCTAAGTTATAGAGAAGATAGGAAGAGAAGCTTGACTAGTGTTCAGTCTGGTGCCATTTGTGTGAAATGCCAAAAGCCACATAGCAAGCAAGTAGGAGGAATTAGAAATGCCTTTGCTTCTGGTGTCTGCCTTCCTCTGTCATGTTTGAAGTCAGAGTTTTGTATTTCTTCCCCTATGGGAATGCACTTCCTATTAAATCAAGAGCTTGTGAGTCTCCCCACAGGGGGAATACTGATGTGGATGTTCCATTCTGGCCATGCAAAGAAGCATAGAAACTGAATGCACAAAGGACTTGTACATCTTGTTCTTCCTACATCAATGCTATATCCAAAGTTACTCTGGTTTGCCTTTTCTCAAATAAGAGAAAATTATTAAAAATAATTATTAAAAAAACAACTGGCAATGTGGAATAAACAAGAGATAGGGCATCCATGTTAAACATCTGACCAAGCTAGCCAAAATCTGGCCAGGAGAGAAATCAGCCATTATAACCAACCTGTGTGCAGTTACATAATATGTGTATAGTACTGTTTATACATTTACGCTTATGGATCTAACTCTTAATTTTATCTTTCTGTCCAGGTGTTATGGAAAAACTGGGTCTTTCTCCAGCTGTCCTCCTTCAGGATAATCCCAAACTCATCTATGCTAGGCTTACTGGATTTGGCCATAAAGGGAAATATGCCAGGTTGGCAGGTCATGATATCAACTATTTGGCAGTCTCAGGTATGTGTGCACATACATGTACATGTAGATGTGCTTGACTGCAATTTAGCAGAGTTAAATTTTCTGTATTTGTCCAGCTGAGAAAATGAGTCAGTTTATGCCTGAACCTCATATCAGCCTTTTGGCATGTTGCTGATGTTTTGCTGACTTCAGAGTCCAGCTGTACGCAGTTGTTGCTGTACCTCAAAATGGTTTGGGTAATGTGCTACGTAACTTCTAGGAATAATACTTGTTGAGATTTACTTGCACTGCGTCTCTTCTCCCTGTCAGTTTTTATTGAGGTTCAAAACAATCTGACAAATGAAATCAATAAGTAAATGTCCAGTACCAATATAAGGGGGAAAAGATATGAACAGATTTAATAGTATAACTAATATAACTAAATAGCCATCATGGTCAACTCATTAAATATCTGAGAGGACAGATCAAGTGGGTTTCTGTCAATTCCAGTAATTAATGAGAATGTTCTGTCCTTCCCGAAATGACTGAATAGCATTCAACCACTCATTCCAAAAACAGTGTAAAGACTGGGAACAATACATTGTGTGACAACATGGAAGAATTCCTGCTATGGCATTCCAGTTCCAATTCCAATTCATGCTGATGGTAGCTTCCTTCTGATGCCAAGTTAAAACATGACTTTATACCTAGAGCTTTGAGATTTAATGATTTTGCCCAAATCTGTGCAGATGCATAGGTTGTCTTGAAATTTATTTCAATTTATTGTTCAAATTATTCCTTAATGTTTAAAAATTTTAAATTGCCCTAAACTATTTTAAATTGATTCCATCTGTACAGCATCCTGATATCTGTGCTATCTGTAAATTGATTCCCTCTATGCTGCCCTGATATAGGGAAAGAATATAGATATTTAATTAATAGTAAGCATATCTGCACACAGTTTTTCCCACTGTTGATTGACTGTAGGCTTTTTTATTGCCACGCTTTAGCTAACAGCACACATGCAACAACCAATATATAGAAAGCCATTATTCTTTACATTTTAAGTACCTGCTTTGAAGTGTTGCCTAACAGTATTATAAATTGATTCAGTTGTACGTTCAGATCTTTAATTTTCTTGTCATTACAATTAAGGCCCAATATTGTTTTACTAAAGGGCAGCACCACCAAATATGGGAAAATATATGATTTTCATTTCTGCAGCACCATGCCAACAGAAATTCCAACAGAGTTGGAAACATTTTAGATATTTTGATAGAAGTATAATGCCATCTGTACATAATAACATTCTCCCTTGAATTAACATCTAATGTATCATCTAGTCTGTCTGCGCAAATCTTTTCCCATCATTCTTGAAACACTTCTGTCCCAGTCATAACACCTGATAACTGAAAATTATTTATTTCTAAGACCCTACAATAAATTTTGAAAACTGTGCCTTTGTAAACAAGGAATAAAAGTTTTTCAAATGGAGTATCAACACAGACACAGCCATTCCTTGAGTTACATTCTGAACATCATTCCAGGTTTGAAGGTACTAGAAAAATGAGAAATACAAGGTTGCATTCCTCTGGGTCAGTAGAACATATGATGGGAACTATGAAATTGCATTGTCTTTTAACTGGAGTGAATACAGATAAAACTCAATGAATGAAGTAGAAGTGTTCCTGGGCATTAATTTTTTAAAAGAAAATTTGGAGACAGAGAGAGAAGTGACATGGAAAGCTTCCTGCACCACAAAAAAGAAGAGCAGTTCAAGATGTTTTAGCAAACTTCTAATCCAAAATTAACACCGTGCACATGTGAAATGAAGTAACCAGGTCAGGTAAGCCTTGCATAAGTAAACAAAAAGATTTTAAACCTTCTACAGACTTTCTAAAATGCATCCAAGGAATATTTTTTTTTCTTTCACCAAATTCCATTTTTGTTCCAATTTCCATTTTGTTGGCCAGCCTTAAAGGTCTGTGCTTTTTTTAATATGCTGGGGGTACCTGATGATTTAGACTTATCTGCTTTCCCCCTTTTCTCTCTGTTTTGCTATCCATACACAGTAAGGGGGTTTTAGAGACAGCTGCTGTTTTTAACCTTGCCTGTTGTAGAAAGACACACATAGTTAAAGGAGGGTCAGCTAGTGTAGATTCCTACTCTTCCCAGTTCAAACTTTATTGCATTATTTACTGCAAACTTGCCGCTGCAACCTAGTATGTACAGTCTGTGTTTCTCCAGCTCTCCTTCACCAGTGAAGATACTGCTGAAAATCTTCCAGCTAGACAGGGGTCAAAGAGAAAATGAGGCTGGATGGGTACAAAACATTTTGTAAACAGGAGCTTCTTTCTCAGAAGTTTCTTAAATGAGGTATACCAATCCTCTTCTTTCTCTTGTGAAATCCTCTGCTTTTGATAATAAGGGTAACACTGATCTATAATTGGAGGTAATACTTGTCTGTACTTACCTTGATAACAAAATTTCCAGTTAGATTTTCATGTAAAGATTTTTAGATAAATAATAAAGATTTCTGCTAAAGAATATTCTTTAGCTTTTTAAATTTAATAATAAAGAACAAATCTACATTCTTCAGCTAAATTCTGTCTGGTCGCATAATTGATATTGTTTGCCCAATCATGGATTTTAAACAAATGAAGCCACCCAGTATAATATGTTATAATATGTTATACTGGGTAAGGGCAACCCACCTTTGGTACTCTTTTGGTTAAAATATTAGATTTCACTTGGGGTGGTTTTTAGTTCCAAATATTTATTTATTTATTATATTTATATGACATCTTTCTCCCAGAGTGAGATCCAAGGGGGTTTCCAAAATATTAAAGAACATTAAAAAGCATTTAAAACAATTTAAAATATTAAAAGACATATAAAATTATAAAACCTTACATTTTTTAAAAAAAATCTCAATAAATTAAAAGCCCACCTGCTTACATATTAAAAGCTTACTTAAATAAGAATGTTTTTGCCTGTTAGCAAAAGGAAAGCACAGAAGGGGCCAGCCTAGCTCCCAGAGGAAGAGGGTGCCAGAGAGTGGGAACAACCACTGAGAAGGCTGTCTCCTGTGTCCTTACCAGGTGGGCTTGGGATGGTAGTGGGACCAAAAGAAAGCCTTCCCCTATGGATCCAAAAGCTCTGGTATAGGAGATATGGTCTTTCAGATAGTCTTGGCCTAAGCCATATAGGGCTTTAAAGGTCATAACCAGCATTTTGGATTGTGCCCAGAAATGAACAGGTAATCCAGTGAAGTTTTTATTAACAAAGAATTATGTGTTCCCTGTAACTGGCCCCTGCCAGCATTCTGGCCGCTGCATTTTGAACCCACTAAAGTTTCTGAACGTTTCCAAAGGCAGCCCTATGTAGAGTGTGTTCAACCAAGATGTAATCAAGGCATCTGTCACAGTAGCCAGATCTGACATCTCAAGGAACAGGAACAGCTGATGCACAAGTTTTAACTGTGCAAGTGCACTCCTCACCATTGCTGAAACCTGGGTATCCAGACTCAGAGTCAAGTCCAGGAGAATACCCAAGCTTCAAGGCTGAGATTTCAGGAGGCAGGGTAATTCCATCCAGCACAGGAAGAGTCTCTGTTTCCTGATCTGCCACTCAGCCAACTAGGAGCACCTCTGTCTTGTCTGGATTAAACTTCAATTTGTTTTCCTCATTCAGTCATTTACTGACAACAGACATTGGTTCAGTACCAAGACAACTTCCTTGGAATCAGATGGAAAGGTAGAGGTAGGGTTGGGTGTCATCAGCATATTGGTGGCTGTGACACTGTAGGTTTCTTTCCAGTCTCTTAAGTTGACTACCACCATGCAAGACTGTAAATTCCCTCCCAGCGTTTTACTGGGGTTCTTGCCAGCCTCCCAAAGCTGACTCCCACACTTGGAAAGACTGGCAGTCTCCCCAGCTCGATCAGGTATGCTGCCACCACCCCCCTGAATTATGAATCACTTGGACAGAACAGGAGGGACTCTGCCCAATCTCTAAGCGTAAGGATCTTCCACCTCCCCTTCCCCCTGAGTGAGAGGTCCTATGTAGCGTGTGCCAAACCTGGCATGGAAATGGAGAGAAACGGAGGTTTATAGAAGTGTTTAATCAAGGCATGCAAATAAACAAAACCATTTCACACTTGGGAGACTCCCCTCTCCCAGGTACACTTAGTTACAAGAATTTACAAAACAGATATAACAGCACAGATACATTCTTAAGATCAGCCAATTCCCAAAATAACAACATCCCTAACGCAACTAACTACTTATTTCTAGTTACTCACAATTAGGTTATAGGCGTAGATGGTCTAAAGGAGAAGGGGGGGTCCAGGAGACACGGCATGCCTGCCAGCTTGACTGGCCCAGCTCTCCTCTCTGTCTCTCTCTCTGTCCACATGGCCTCTCAGAAGTTTTATATTTTCCTCCTTGGAAGGATCTGGAAGCATCTCCAAGATGCCCACCTCTTTTCCTTTTGGTTGGTCAGTTCTCACCGTGTGACCTGTGATGCTGACCCTTTCCTTTTGGTTGGTCAACTCTCACCCTGTGACCCTTGATGTAATCCCAACACCTCATTAACCCTTGGTTTACCTGAAGAGGGAAGTATCTCCCTTTGATAAGCCTAGATAATGGGAAGCCCCATGATCACAGTGGCACTGAACTCCAAAACTGTAGATGACCTCTGCCAGTGGCTTCATGTAGATGTTAAACAGCATGGGGGACAAAACAGAACCCTGAGAGACCCCACAGACCAATGGCCAGGGAGTTGAATAGAAGTTCCCCAGCACCACCTTTTGAGTTTGTCCGTCCAGGAATGACTGGAAGCACTGCATGCCAGTGACCCCAAGTCCCATCCCAGAAGGATACCATGATCGGTGATACTGAAAGCCACTGAGAGGTCCAGCAGAACCAACAGGGACACAATCTCTCTGTCTAGTTCCCTGCATAAGTCATCCACCAAGGTGACCAAAGCCGTGTCGTCCCATAACCAGGCCTGAAGCCAGATTGAAGTGGATCTGGATAATCTATTTTATCCAGAAACTCTTGGAGCTGGGAGGCCACCAGGTGCTCCAGAACCTTACCCAAAAATGGAATATTAGAGATTGGCTGATAATTATTCAGAATGGTGGGATCCAAGGAGGGCTTTTTTAGTAATGGGCTCACCACAGCATCTTTCAGGCAGGCTGGTAAACTTTCCTTGCTGCAGTGAGGCATTCATCTCTTTTCCTTTTCTTATTGATTGCTGATTGAAATTTAAAACCATTAGTGAAACTTCAACTGGTAAAGCAAGGAAGAAAAATACATTCTTAGGTGATCACAAGAATGCATTGCTGGTAGTACAGGAAACACCCAGATTTTGATGCACCTGACTCATTCTTTCAACACTTCCAAATTAAAGATAAGTTCCATTAATTTGGTGTTGGGTTCAGTTCTTCTTGTCTATGGTGGCTTGCCTGGTATTGCTTGTACATGTGCACAGTCCCAAATATTGCCTATGGAA
The DNA here is from genome assembly GCA_948472985.1 of Iguana delicatissima. Taxonomy (NCBI): domain Eukaryota; kingdom Metazoa; phylum Chordata; class Lepidosauria; order Squamata; family Iguanidae; genus Iguana; species Iguana delicatissima. The sequence goes on from CAOKZL010000293.1 coordinate 581,647, forward strand.
AGAGTGGATCCCCTGGAACTTTTCTATATTGTATGTCTCAAAACAGTGGGCTTCCATCAGTTCTTCTTGCCTGGTGAGAGTCACTTGGGACCACATGGGTGCTGCTTGCCAAGTGACCTCAGCAGGTAGGGAAGGTGCTAAGCCAGCTGAGAGACTTTACAAGCAGTACGCCTGAGTTGCCAGTCCCACACAAGCCTTCATTAGTCCTTCGTGCTCCCTACAGTAGATGAGTTTCACTTTTCAACCATTTCTGCTTTCTGACAGTGCTCTGGTTCCTAATCTATCAGATAAGTGAGGAAAGCCTGTAACATGTTGTGTGGTAATACAAAAAACGTATTTTTTTTTAAAAAAAATGCCTCCTAATTAGTATAATTAATTTAGATTGATAAACAAGTATAGTTTGCTTCTAATGTCTGTTAATTGGGAAGCAAGCTGTAGTTATTGAATGGTCAGTGAAAAACCTACACTTTTTACTTGGCAAAGGTGAGTCTTAGTTGTAGTTCTGTCCTGTTTTCTGCAAGTTCTCTATGGAGGCTTAAAAAAAAAAGCTAGTTAGAAAACACAGAGCACATCCTCCAAGAAGTTTCATTGCAAGGCTTTGCCCCAGTCTATACATTGGAGAGTTTAAAAATGAAATGAAAGGGAAATTGCTAGACACTTAATTTTTTTTAAAAAAGTTGTCTGTCTTCAGAAGACATTAGTATGGACTTCATAATGTAATTGTCTTCTTAAGTGTTCTTTATTTTGAAATTGAGTGAGGAATGATAATACGATTATTACATTATCTGTGTATTTTAATATGTACTTAATTGCATACAGGTGTTTTGTCAAAGCTTGGAAGAAAAGATGAAAATCCTTTTCCTCCAGTCAATCTCCTGGCTGATTTTGCTGGCGGAGGTGTCATGTGTGCAATGGGCATCATTATGGCACTCTATGAACGTACTAAATCTGACAAAGGACAAGTCATTGATGCAAGTATGGTAAGTTGAAAACCAAACCAAAGTACAAACTCCTAAAAGGCAGGTGGAACTGTGTGCACTTGGAAACAAGAGCCTAATGCCCTCTGTTCTAGTAACCTATGTCTTAATCCAGTTCTGGTTGTAATGTGTCGTGTGTGGCATGTAGCCCTAGATAGGAATATACAGTCACCTTCAAGGGCATTGGCTAGATTCTGTAGGGCCAAATGAGCAGAGTGGTCAGGTGAGCAGCTTACTCAGCTTCATGTTATTGGCTGATTATTTGGAAGTCTCTTGACATCTTGTTCTTATGGTGACAAATTCAAATAAGCACAATCAGAATGGTTTCCTACAGCAGCGTACCTGATCACGATTTTAGTTGTTGAATGATTAATCAACATGCAGCCAAATTTAATTAATTCAGAAACTCTCCTCTAGAATTTAGGCCCACGTCTTTCTGGAGCAACTATACTTAATGCTAGCAACCAATGGAGAGCATGGTGAAAGCTCAAATGCAAGATCTGAAAACAATCTTTACTTTTTAAAAATACAGGAAGATTCTGAAGGAAAGTAAGGAAAGCAAAAAAAGAATTTGTTGTCAGATTAGAGTATTTACCTCAGTTATAGGAAGACATGTCTAACAGAGAAATGCCTCTGTCTCTATTAACAATTTTTTCCATATAATTTTACCCTTTTAAGATGAATTTTTATTTTGTCTTTAAGGTAGAAGGTGCAGCATACCTAAGCACTTTTCTCTGGAAATCACAAAACCTGGGCCTTTGGAACAGACCTCATGGAGAGAACATGCTGGACAGTGGAGCCCCTTTTTATGAAACATACAAGACCTCAGATGAAAAATACATGGCCGTTGGTGCTCTTGAACCACAATTTTACAAGCAGTTCATCAGTGGTAAGTTGGTTGACATCAGGAGTGGTTTTAAGAAAGGATGGAGACTTTGAGTTTTACATTTTAAACAGGTATAAATATTATTAGTAATAATGTGGCTAGGATATCAACCTACAAGTTGCTTTATTTTATTTTATCTACTGTTTGCACAAAAACATTACTGCTATTTTAAAAGTAGATCTACTGAAGTTTGAAATCCTTTTAATCTAGACCACACAGCAAGTTTAATGCAGCTGTATTAACTCATGTTCAAATCCTAGCATTTTTAAAATCTGCTAGGCTACTCAGGCTGGACTTCCAGCTTCTCCAAACAAGTGGGAGCTTTTATTTCAGTAACCCAAGTTTTTCAAAAAAGAAAACCACCCTGTTAATGTGCATCTGCAGTTTTAGAAAAAAATATTTGCAGCCCTTATAAATAGGAATATTTTTATTATTATTTTTTTAAGAACACTTATACTATGCCCTTCATCCAGAAGGCTCCCGGGTAGCTTACAAATCAATTAATTTGATAGTCCCCTTGCAATCTAAATAAGACATGACACATAAAGAAAAGAGAATGGCAGTCGGACAGGGGATTAAGTCCAGCAGATACTGGCTGTTGTTCTTTTTCTCAGAGGCCAGAGCAATGGCAATTGGCATATGGAGGGAGTGACTCTTACCAGCCAGTGAGCAAATCAGGATGGAGTTGTGCTTGGCTACTCCGCTCTCTCTCTCAGAAGCTAGAGTAGTGGCAGCGGGAGATGGAGGAGGGACCTGGCCAAAAAAGTTCAGGGCTTGTTTCACACTAAGGAGCAAATGACTGGCCAGCCTCTTTGTTAAAGATTTAAGCAAATCAAAAGACTACTAGTATTATTGTCATTGCAACCTAGTGTATTGAATATTAGCCTTCGGGGCAAATGTATTCAGTCAAACTGAATGGAGCCTTTTCCCTGTTCTGTTCTGGATTTTTGTTGTTAAGGATATGGTCTGGTAAGCTCTGCTTAAACTCTTAACTAGGATTGAACAACTGCCAGGGATGGCGGACAGCAAACTTAGAGGGCTGTCTATGACTTTGGGATTCGGCCTGTTCTCAGCGTACCAGCTGAGGGCTCTCGGGGACTTCAGAAATGTCCTTTACACTTTGCCCACTCCTGCCTTATGCCACCTAGTATCAGTGCATCCAGTTCATAGAATCTTAAAGTTGGAAGAAGCTCTCCTGAAAGATGCCCATCCAACCTCTGTTTAAGGACCTCTAAAGACAGAAAGTCCATCACGCTCGGAGCCAATATTCCACTCTGAAACAGCTCTTACAGTTTTTCATTAAGAAAATTGTTCCTAATGTTTAGATGGAATCTCTTTTATTGTAGTTTGAATCCTTATTTATTTATTTATTTATTTGGCGCCATCCAGCCCCAGAAAACCCTGTGATAGGTTCACCTTAGGGTTGCCATAAGTCATAAACAACTTGAAGGCACACAACAACAACAGCAGCAAAGACAACAACAACAATGTATATGGCACTTTACAAGGAAAGCAACCAAAAACAGCAGGTCATGCCAAAGGCATATAATCTAGTATATGTATATATACACACAAACACCAAGGAAAGGAAGGAATAATACAGCTATAACATTCAATTTTAAAACAAATTATCCAGGTAAAATACAAAATATCCAGTATAATATAAAACAAATCAAGAAACACATGTAATCAAACTACAGTTGACCTGCCACTTTCACATGTGTTCAGGGCACAGAGCCCTCGCAAAAGTGGAAAAACTGTGAATAACTCCCCCGCTCCACTCCCACTCCCACTCCCTTCCAGGGCTCCCTCTTTCCTATTCCTGTGCAAAAGGGAAGGGAATAGGGGTGGGGGAAGGCTGACACCAGCCTTCCTGTCCCCCTCTGGAGCTCCCCCTGCCATTCCTATGCATTTTGCCCTGGTGCTGAGAAGTTGTGCAAACCTCCCCCTACAATTCCTTTCCGTATTGCTTCGATGCAGGTTCTTTGCACTGGGGCAAAATTTATAGGAATGGCAGGGGGAGCTCCAGAGGTGGGGAAGGAAGGCTTGCACGAGTTTCCCCCCACCCTCTTTCCCTTCCATTTTGCATGGGAAGGGAATGAGGGAGGTCTGGAGAGGAGAAATGAAGGCTGGCACAAGCTTTCTCCCACTCTCTTTCCCTTCCGTTTTGCTTCATTGCGGGTTCTTTGCACTTGGGCAAAATGCATGGGAATGGGTGGAGGGGAATGAGGGTGCAGGCACGTGCACTCACAAATAGTCAAATTTGTGAACATGGGGGAGAACACTGTACAAAAATATATAATAGCATTAAATTAAACTCCAAAAGCTTTTGAAAACAAGAAGGTTTTTAATTAAGGGAAGGGAAGGAGCAGTCCACAAATGTTCAGGGAGGCAATTCCAAAAGTATAGATCAGCCAGTGAGAAAGAGCAAAGCTGAACCAAGGAAGATGAAACTCTTGGTTGCATGAGAAGCCTAGAGTTCCTAGAACACAGATCTTGAGCTGGTAAAAAGAAGTAAGGGTTGAAAGTTAGTGTTCTAGTCTCTGGAACAGCAGAAAACAAGCTTGCTCCTTGTTCTATGTGACATCCTTTCAGATACTTAATGATAGCTATCATGTCACCTTGCAGTCTTCTCCAAACTAAACATACCCAGCCTCCTACGTTGTTCCTCATAAGGCTTGGTTTCCAGATCTTTGATTATTCTTTCATGGCTCTGGATTCTGTAGAGAGACAGAATAGTGAGGAGGCAGTAGCTCTTGTGTACAGCTGAGCTAAAATACCTCTCATTTAATATATCATCTGTAAAGGACGTTTACTTTATGAACCGAACGGAAACTTCCACGACAGGAATATATGATGTTTAATGCAGCTTGGCACAATATTAAATGCTGCTTTAATAGATGCTGTTGCATCTATGAAAGCTTCTATGGAAGAATAACTTCCAGTCATCCTATTCCAAAATTCTTCTAGCTCTCTGCAAATATATTTTATAATATTTTTCACAGGTACTTGGGGTATGTTTACATTATAGACTGCTTTGCTTCCTTTTGGTGCAATGTTTTCAGAGTCAACTGTTCCTCTCAGTACATCTGTATAACTAGTTCAGCCTGTTCCTAAATATATTTGGGGGCAGCTGGCTATTCATCCTAGAAACATTGGGGTATGGCCTACCTCTCTTATTGTCACATTTAGACTACCCCTTGTTATTGATTATGAGAACAGGGATCACTTGCAGAAAGTAACAAATGTCACTTGCAGAAATAACACAGCTATGCAGAGCTCTGATATTCTGTAGGGCAGGGGTGGGAATCACTTTGCCCTCCAAATGATACTGAACTGCAGCTCCCAGCAGCCTTAGTCATCATAGCTAGTGGTGAATTCTGGGAACTGCAGTCCAGCAATATGTGTAGTGCCACTGTTGTGGCCAGAAAAGAGGCGAAGACCAGGTTTCCAGGGAAAAATCAAAAAAGCCTTTTTATTGTAAACAATTACTTGCGCAAGGACGACAAATATTCAGGAATTGTCGTGCCCCTTAATTAAGGCAGCATCACTATATACCTTTGGTTTTCTGTGTCAGCAATCAATCATTTATTTTAGCCAGCCTATCACAGAAGAGATTTTTGGTTAACTTTCTCATTACATCATTGCTTTAGCATACACGTATATAGAGGAAAACAATGAGTTAGTTCAGAGAGTGATACAAATTATTGCTTTTGATTAGTAATCCTCCCTAAGTTTTCCCAGTAGATAAAAGTACAAAGCGAGCCTTTTGGACGGCTCTCAAGGTTACTTCTGTAGGTTTGCAGAGAGCTCAATTAGCACTTTCACTTACTGAAGAAGGAACAAAGGGGGAGCAATTCACACCTATTTTCTATAGCTTGCAGCTTTTGCAGAAGAGGAAGTTAACACTTTCGCTTACTGTCAATCCCAGCATTCTAGCCTCCTTCTCCTTCACCACATGGTTCCCATATCTGCTGTAGGAGATGAATGAGCAGCATCTGTGAAATCAGTGCTCTTAAGTAATTGACATTTTTAAAACAGATCTGGATTGGTGTAAGGATTAACTCGACTGTATTCAGGTACAGGGATCCAGACGAAAGAAGAGGAAAAGGACACCACAATTTTATTGGCAACAAATACACTAACTAGGCCTGTGAGGCTACACTACAGTGCAGTCCATTTTTGAATGGATGACTGACAAGATATCTGTACAATACATTTGTACTTAAGACCTCAATTGTAAGAAGGATATATTAACGAAACAATGTAAGCCTACTGCAAGATACCTTCAGGAAAGGGAAATCACAAGTCTGGCAGACCTGAAGCTTTTCTGGTTGGCTCAGGGCAATGCATCACAAATGTAACAGGCTAAATTCTGTGCTGCCACAAATGGAACAGGCCTCTTCACAACGCAGGAATTGACAACTAATCTCATTCATCTTGGAAATGGGGAGGGAGGAATAGTGTCAGGAGGGGGCTTAGCACTATAGAAGACTGTATGAAGTTGAAAACGTTCCAGGAGTTCTGCAGCCCCTTAAAGACTAAATTGCTTATGTTTTCTATAAGCAAGCTCTCACTCCATTCACAGGTGAACTGTATAAGTGTAATATTATATATGCATAATATCAGAACATGGAGAACAGAAAAGAACAAAAAAAAGAGTAAATCTTACCTAACAAGATAATAACATAAGAACGAGACAAAAAATAAAAAATAAAAATATAAGTGACAACAACAACAATGATGATGATGATGATGTTAAAAGACTTCTCTTATGTTAAGGGAACAGCTTCAGTTATATCACCGTATACCAGCAAAGTCTATCAATTTCTTTCTGTGGTTTACTGTCAAAATCAGAAAGTCAGAGTAGAAAAATTCTAGGTCCAAATTAACTTTGTGCCTTAAGATTATTTGCAGTTGAGCTCTCACCAAATATCAGAATTTTTTCACCCTGTCACAGTTCCACCAACTGTGAAGAAAAATCCCAATTTCTTTTACCATATTTCCAACATTTGTTACTTGTGTCTTTACATGTCTTTGCTCTTTTATCTAGAGAGAGGTACCACCTGTACAATATTTTCCAAAAAATTTCTTTTATGTCATTACATCTGGTATATACGTTATTCCTTTTCTACAGTTTTTCCCAGTTTTCCAAAGCTACGTTATGACTCAGATCTCTTGCCCATTTAATCATACACTCTCTAATTATTTCATCTTCTAAATTAAATTTCAATAATATTTTATAAATATTAGCAATCATATGCTTGTCTCCTTTTAGTAAGTAATTTTCAAATTCCTTTTTTTTGTTTGTTTGCAAATCATGTGTCCTAGTTGAGTGATTTCTGTTTGCAATCTCTTTTCTTGTATAATTTGTGTTAATTTTCAACACAGGGATCCAATAGCAGCACACATTCACAAGCTTTGTAATATGAAAACAGCACAACTCTGGTTCCACCTGCCTCAGATTGGCATTGATTTTTCTTAAATACCTGGGTAATAATTTTAATAAAGTTAGTAACTTAGATCAGTATTTAAGGCAAAGAGAGATCCATTTGTGGCTGGAGCTGCCTACGATGGTATCTTCAATTTTTTTTCTTCCAAACTTGTTGCTAAACTCAAAATATTTGATCATCATCCTTTTTCTCCCAAAAATGTTTTTGGTTTTTAGTACTGAAGGATGTTGTTCTTCCTTGGCGTTGGTAAGGAGGTAATGTAGGCTTCTCCCTAGAAGCCAAGATGACTAAACTGAGACTGTCATACTTTGAACATATCAAAGAAGATATGACTCATTAGAAGACAATAATGCTTGTTAATGTAGATGGCTATATTACAGGAAGACCACTTTACAATTAACAACAAATTAGAGAATTTCTGCCCCATCAGGGTGCAACTAGCATCAGCATTGCAATTCTTCCTTGGAGGTTTTTAAGCAGAGGCTGGATGGCCATCTGTTGGGAGTGCTTTGAGGGTGTTCCTGCATGTCAGGGGGTTGGACTGGATGGCCCGTATGGTCTCTTCCAACTCTACATTTCTATGATTCTATGATTCTTTGGTGGCAGATCACCCCCCCTTTTTTTTTGCCAAGGGTATTTTAATTGAGTGATGTATTTTTTTTTACAGCTCTGTTTTTCTTTGTTTTGATTATGTGTTCTGGAGTTTTTATGGTTTTGTTTCTATTGTTCTAATCCTCTTTGTCCACTGCAAGGAATCCATAAAGATGAAGTGTGATTTTAAAAACTATGGATTTTATTTATTTGAAATGTTTGTTTCCTGCCTTGCCATACAGCAGAGTCTACAAAGAAGTATAACTTCAGTATGTATGTCTAGTAAAACAGTAATACAGTCACAGAATCAGCAGCAGTAAAATAGCAAGGCCTTAATAAAATCGTATAGGTAGCAATTTGCCCATAATGATATGTTTCTTATCCCTAAGTCTGGATGACAAATCAGTGGTATGTTTCCCAAGCAACAAAGTGTTTTTGGCCAAAGGTATTGTTTTCCAAGCTCCCACCCCTCAACTTCTGTGAAGCTGCCATAAAACAAAATAAAAAGCAAAGTCAGAGATTAAGAGCTCCTGGTTTATTTATTTTTATTATATATTTGGAACATTGTACTGGTTATTGGCCAATAAATGTGCCACATTAAACTCTTTTAGTGTGGCTTTTTTCTGTTTAGAACTTGCCTGAAAATAGATTCTGTCAGGCTGTAATTATTATGTGTAATTGCACAATGGAATCATGATATTTATACAGCTTCAGGTAGGACGTGTTGGTTTATATATAGCAGAAAAACAAAATGTTTAAGATCTCAGTTTGAAAATGCCCTCATAACAAAACCCACTACTTTAAGTGAGAATTTTTTCATGTAGAGTAATATGTATTCTTGTGTAATTTATTGTCACTTTAATTTCCTGTTGTCTGCTTGTACTGTGTTGAGTAAAACATTAAAACTGATGTAGAAATATAAAATGTTACTTGAAGATTCATAACACCAGTAAAGGAACCTGGGACTTTCTAGATGGTTTTGGACTGCAGCTCCTATCATCCCCAACCCACAATATCTGGACAAGCACAAGTTCTCTACCACTGCATAATCCATTAGATTCCATTTTTTGTCCCAGGGAAGCAGCATTCTCTATGAGCAGCCTGCTTTGCAGGGTCCACAACATGCATTTCCTCTTATACCAACCATGAGGACCAGCAATAGAATAGGGGCAACATGCAGCTTCCTACATATCTGGACCTGCAGGGATCAGGTATGCAGTACTTGATTTGTGAAATCCGTGTCCTTTGGATATGCATAAAGTGTGTACAGGCTGGAGACAAAAAAGCATCTTTTTCTTGTCTCACTGCTCTAGCTCCCCTTTCTCAGATAGATGAGATGGTAAGGGAGGAGGAACAGTGAAAGCTAAGGGGCTTGTTTCGCCTGTTCTTGTTATCTTCTGAACTTGGCCTCTTCTTTTACAGAGACGTTAAAAAATGTTTAGTAATGCTTGGAATCAAAATGTGCTTCTAGTATTCTCCAAATTTATTCTGGGAATAGGCCAGCTCTTAAGTCTCTAAAGTTCAGTTGAACTTTTGAAGCATTCTCTCATTCAAAGGATGAGACAGATTTTGATGCCAAATGGATTACCTATCATTTCTGGATAGAGTAGTATGTTTAGAGGTGTGTACAGGAGTTTTGAGTGAGACCATTCATTCTTCTAGCCCAGTATCATCTATCTGATATCAGCTATGATGGTCTAAGGTGTTGGAAAGGTATGCAGAGCAGAAGCTATGGCACCAAATGAGTGAACATCACATGAACAATAACAGAATTAATGTGACATGAATTTTCATTTGAGTAGAGTCTGTTTTGTCTTCTACATAATCATAAATATAACAGTGGTGAACTTAGCCTCTGAATATTCATGCCACAGTAGATGTATTAGTATTAGAAGTGCATTCTGCTTTGTTCCTCTACACTCCTATTCTTACACTTCCAAATATCAGAGTTCACCTTTCTGGTGGGTAATGGCCGCTAGAGGTTTTTTCAGAGGAGTGCAGTGGTTTGGGAGCAACCTATAGATAATTCCAGTCACTTGGGGTAAAGTTCCTTTTTGTTTGAACAGATACTGGTGCATCAGCATAATGACTTTGGAATCAGTGATGATTGTGCAAGAGCATTTGTGCATCAGCACACTGTGTGTGTTTATAGGTAAACATGCAGTGTGCGAACACAACCTTTTTTGACATTTCCATTGCCATAGTTCATCTTTATGGTTCATATTCTTTCTGACTGCTAATAGTAAATTCAACTTTTTTCAGTAAAGGTCAGTGAATTAAATTGGTTCTTTTTTCCTTCTTCTTTTTAAAATTTCTTGCAGGACTAGGGCTAGATTCTCATAAACTTCCTAATCAGATGAGTTTCTCTGACTGGCCAAAACTGAAGAAGATCTTTGCAGAAGTGTTCTCAACAAAAACCCAAGCAGAGTGGTGTGCAGTCTTTGATGACATGGATGCCTGTGTGACACCAGTTTTGACTTTGGACAATGCTGCCTCCCATCCACACAACAAAGAATGTGGCTCTTTTCTTACAAATGATCAGGAGGAGATCAGTCCTAGACCTGCACCAATTCTTTCTAGGACCCCGGCTATCCCTTCTTCCAAAAGGGATCCATATATAGGAGAGCACACCAAAGAGATCCTCTTGGAGTATGGTTTTTCCAAGGAAGAGATTTCACAGCTCCTTTCTCTGAAAGTTGTTGAATGTAACAACCCAAAAGCTAACCTATAACATAAAACTCTACAGATCAAGAGTCTTACACTGGCAAATTGTATTTTTGATGCAATTGGTGCTTTACTCTTAGCAAAAACAAAAATGGCAAATGGGCAATGTGATTTATTAGGACCGCTATAGTGTTACAAGTATTACATAAGTGTAACCAAGAAATGAAAGAATTGCTTTTGTAACACCTTAGTGATCCTAATACTATTTTTGTTTCTATTTCTGTGTGTGTTTATTTTTTATTTATGGGCCATATAACTGCTTTGTTTTTTGTTCTTAGGAAGGAGAAATTTGTGACAAAATCTTACATTTATAGTCTTCTGCAAGCAATGATCGAAAGGATGTTATTACTGCTTAGAATTGTGGTAAACTGCCCAGTTATCTTCTACCTACCTTCTACCTTTCAGATAGATAGATAGATAGATAGATAGATAGATAGATAGATAGATAGATAGATAGATAGATATTCCTTTCTCAGTTGATACTTTTTGAAAGCTATGAACTTGGTGAAACTGGGGGATCACATAGCTTCCCCATGTGACTGGGGAGGGTTGTACTCTCATTTCTCTCCCACATTCCAGCCCCTCTAAATTTGGAAATTCATTTTTTTCACCCCCAGATGGCTTATGGCCAAGCCTCCAGGCTGAAAAGACTGAAAGGGACTCAAAATGCTGGAAGTAAAATGGCAATAGCACCCATCTTGGAAGCTTGGTTGGAATTTCTGGGTGTTTGGGGGCACAATGGGGGAGTTGGGAACCCTATTTTTTGGGTGGGAGGGAGCCATAGTGATCCTTGTGGGCTACAAAAATGTCCTTGGGTCTACATGATTTAAGATACAGAAAATAAATCACTATCCAGATGACCATACTGACTCATATTGATTTGGAGATGGTATCAAGAACTACACTATTGATAGTATAGAAGTTGCTTGCTCTTATAATTACTTATGTAGTACATTTGTTGGTTTGTGCATTAATCTGATGAAAGAATAATTAATGCCAAATGGAGGCAGAGTCTCTATAAGGTCATGATTGAATGGCTAGAAGCCACATTTGCTAATAGATCTATACTGCTTTTAAAGCGCTAAGACACTTGAAGTGTTTGTATGAATACCTTTTAAGTTTTTAATCACCCAGCAGACCTTAAAACCTATTGTTGCTTCTTTCAATAACCTTATTCTGTGTCAGCCTTCCTCAACATGGTGTCCTCTAGATGTTTTGGAGTGCAGCTTCCATCAGCCTTATTTAAATAGCCAATGGTGAGGAATCATGGAGGACTAAAATGTCTCCAGAGTACCAGATTGGATAAGGTTTAGAGGAAAGGTACTGTAATATGCCCATCTTCATATGTTTGTGGAGTGGAGGAGGCAGTGCATTTCACATTATTTGTTTTATTGCCCTATAACAGTACATGATGTACAAGCATCAGATGTTGAAGGGGTGTGGATACTGGCCATTCTCCTCCCTTCAAGCAAATAATAGCTCCCTTTATGTTAACATTAGCCATATGGCACAAGAATATTGCAGATATTTATGTGCTAGATTGTGATTTGGATAAATGATTTTATTCTTTACCTTTTTAATTTATGATCTCAGTGAAGGAGTTGTGTCTGACAAGTTTGGCCTTACCCTTTTTGATTTTTACATTTCCAATTTATTGTATAATCTGGTTACAGTTTATATCCTAAACAAACACGCCATTTAAAATTAGTTGAATGGAATAGTGTACAAATTATGTACCAGGATATTGCAATCCTTGAGTTTCTAATTTATACTGTAATTACCTAAAGAGAAATGGTTTTCATAAAATCTGTTAATATACTTTTTAAAACTTACAAATAAAACATAAATTCATTTTCTATGTGTTTTGGATTATATGACTGATATGTACCTGTTTTTAAACCAGGGATGAGGAATGTTGGTCCTCAAGATTTTATTGAATGTCATTTCTCTCATCCCTAGCCAGCATAGCCAATGGTCAAGGTGCAGATTTAGTGTAAGAAAACCTCAAGGTGGACATGTTCTGAAGGACCCTGATTAAAACCTTGGTGGACATACCCTTCCAGTTTTGATTGGAATAGCGTTCATGCTTTATGCTGGTGTAACAATCTGTCGAGCTGATGGTGCATGAGAAAGCAGATGCTGGTGGCAGGGGGACAACAGAGAAAGATACTGATTTTGCCCAAGAAAGTTGGTCTGCTGGCTCCTGTTTTCAGTGTGTCAGGGGCTACAGATATGGTCATGAGGCCTCCCGTTTGTCTGGCCTTTTTAAAATTTAATTACTTCTATATAAATTGGTGAGATGTGAGAGAATGCAACAAGTAGCAGAAACAAGCTGCATTGCAAAACAACCTAAATCTTGAAGTCCCTCAAATCTGAATAGCTACTCTTCAGACCGCTTGTACTTCTGCCTGTGGTTGTGGTCATTCCCATACAAAGTCACATTCTAGCCTGTTCCTTTCAACAGCTTAAAAAAGAAAAAGTTCAGCAGCACTTTGGAAATGTGATTCTGTACTGTGGCCTATGCCCAATATTCTACTGGAGAAACTTCCCTTACCTTCCAACTGCAAGCTTCTGCACCAATTGAAAATTATCTCCAGAAGGTTTACTAGACTACCCCCAGGGCTATTTTGGAGGCACACAGAAGCTGTTCTGCTGGCGAAAGTTCACCATGGTTTCCTGTGTGCTTTGTCTGTGTGCTTTGTCTTTTGGCTCCTGTTATACATACATATGGCAGTTTTGTGCCTTATATTGAGGGAGAGGGAAGGAGAGTAAGTGAGCTTTCTGCTAGCTCTGCCTGCGTGAAAGAGAGATGGAGAAAGGGACAGAAATCCATACCTGTGTGTGTGTGTGAGTGTGTGTGTGTGTAGAGAGAGAGACATGACAGGAAACAATTGTGGAGTTCTGCTGATGGAAGAACAGCTTCAAACAGAACAAAGAAGAGGACAGTCTTTTCCTTTGACTTTTGTGCTTCTCTGTGTTCAGCAGTGGCAACCTCCATGCCACTCTCTGTAAATCTCATAGACTGACCCAACTGTAGTGCTTAATCAATCTGATAAATAATGATAACTTACAATGCCATCATTGGTGTTTAGACTAGTGAATTAATGTTCTAACATTTAATATTACTGAATTAATTTTCAAACTGTGTAAGAGAAGTTGGGAGAGAGACATCACGACTTGGTCAAAGCCCACCAGAAATGCTTGGCCAAGACAAGGCCTGACCTCAGGTCTCCCAGACCCACCTCAGTCTATGGCTACACTGTCTTGTTTTTTAGCCAGGTCATTATATTCAGAGGGTAAGTATTGCAGCATGGTAGAATTTATATTTTGTTATTTTTTAAAATAGTACTTAGCTTATTCTTAGCCTTATGTAGGAGTTAAACTATAGTAATGAAATGCTTAAAACAGTGGCGGGAAATGTGTTTTTAGAATTCTTTGGACTGTAGCTCCCATCTGTTACCCCAAAAGGTGGGGGATCATAAGGTCCTCCAGCAGTATTCATCGCTCTGTGAAAATGTGGGGAATTATAGCTCAAAAGAAGAATATTTTTAAGAATATTATTAATTATTGGGAGAAATTCACACACACACGAACAATCAAACAGTCTCATGAACAACACAAGGATAGCTAAGGTAAAGGAAAGAAAGGTTGGTTAGTGAGTTTGAGGTGCAGTGGGCAATAGTTACCATTCCTGAAGCGGTAGAGGATTGAAGTGGGATGTCTCAGACTGGGGGAATGAGGGCAGTACAATGAACTGGAATCTGGGGGCCCTTACACAGCATAACATGCCAATGTGTGTCCAAAGTAATGGGCTGAGCCAGGGTTTAAATACCCCTTTTCTGTTCTGAGGGTAATGTGCTAATTGCTCTTTGGTAGAGCCAAGAAAAGTGGCCTGGAAGGTTCTGATCGTCTTTGTGGCAGGCGCAAGGTATCGAGGGAAGTTACAATAGCCTTTTAATGACTGGAAAGGTAGACAAACAAAGGACAGCTTTAGTCACAAGATATCAGCATTTTGGATGCTCCTTTTAGCACCTTCGCTCACTATTGTTTCTTAGGCTTCCCTACTTTAGGGGACCATCTAAAACTCATCAAGCTCTCTGATTAATCCTTCCGAACTTATGATCTGGTCATGCTGAGGTCCTTTATCCAAGCTTCAGGAAGTTTCCAGTCAGAGTCCTTTAACTGCCACACAGCTTTAAACCATAAGTGTAAGATTTATATTTATTTCATGCCAATTAAACTGATTGGGGGTGTATGGCATGATAACACATCAGTCCTGGTTGGTGTAGCCATGGGTGAGGGATGGAGAAGTTGCAGGTTAACAATGTCAGGAAGGCCACACCGTCCACCATTTCTGCTGGAGAGTTTTACCAGCACGCAAGTGGTTTCAGTAAACATAAAGCAGAACAAGATCATTCAGAGAGAACTGTAATTCTTCTTCACCTATTGATCAGAACACTTTGGAGAGTTGAGAACACCTTTCTTTTCTATTCACCAGAGCTCACAGTCCTTGATTTAATGCCTAAATTATTAACATGATAAAAAGGGACTAGCATGTATATTACAATATTATCACTGGTTGTACATGTCTAGTCATAAATCAGGCACAAATAGACTGCCATATATACAGGCACTGAGAAATAGCTTTATGTTACAATATTTCCTAGTTGTATATTATTTGTGTTTTTGATAATTTTGACAATATATTCTAACTTTGGCTTTTTTTTAAAAAAAAAAAAGAGCAATGGAGTAGAATACTGTCACTGTATTTTAATTTAGGTAGAGATAACAGAGATTTTTGTCTTTAAATGAAAGCTGAGAATATAGGGAAGGCGCTCAAAAGTGCTCACAGGGAATACAGAATCCAGGATGCAGGAAAGCCAAACATCAAAGCATCCCAAGCATCAAAGCACATTGGATTAAATGCCATCAGAGGGCTTGCGAGAGCCAGCATGGTCTAATGGTTTGAGCATTAGACTCTGACTCTGGAGACCAGGGTTCAGTTCCCCACACAAACACGGAAACACGCTGGGTGACCTTGGGTGTGTCACACACCCTGAGCCCCAGAAAACCCCATGAGAGGTTCACCTTGGGATCACCATAGGCTGGAAATGACTTGAAGGCACATGATAGCAAAAACAAGAGTGCTTGCAGAATTTGCACTATTTCTTCCTTCCATAGGTTTACAAATATCTGTAAACAAGTTTAGCCCTATAAACCTATTGTTGCCTGAAATCAAGGTGCAGAAAGGTATCTTACAAATGCATCAATATCCTGGCCAAAGTTTGGAAAACTTAACTGACGGACTAACAACTCTTTCAAATCCTCTAGCCATCATTGCCAAAGGGATTCTGGGTTCTGCAGTTAAAAAAAAATTACAAATGGTCAATATTGTTTTTAACATAAACTATACATTTGTAACTCCCCTGATTTCTTACTACCTAAGCTGATAACTCAAAAGCTCACACATTTTATAGTTGATCCTAATAATGGCATTGCCTACCTGTGGATTTTGGATTTTGCTTGATTGCTGCAAATTGCTAAAATCTTGTCCTTTCCGGGATAGTTCAGAAAGTAACTTCTCCAGTGCAGGCTAAGTATACTGGGAACTGCAGTAAAAAAAAAAAAAAAAAAATCCAAACTCTGGTCTGGCTGCTTTGCTGAATAGAAGGAAATGGCTTATGAGATTATTTTGCAAAAGCAATTTAAAACAGCCATACCTTTAAACTAATGTTGTGGTTGGTGTGTGAAAGCTGTATATTTGCATGAAACATTTCTTCACCCTTTTGAAGATAATCCTGCAGTCATAGGGAGCAGAGAACTCCCCAGTCAGCCTGGAGCTCTAATTGGGCTAATCTTCCGTCAGAGGCACACAGACACACAGTACTTCCCCCACCACTCCCCCCTCGTATAA
Source organism: Iguana delicatissima (assembly GCA_948472985.1). Classification (NCBI taxonomy): domain Eukaryota; kingdom Metazoa; phylum Chordata; class Lepidosauria; order Squamata; family Iguanidae; genus Iguana; species Iguana delicatissima. Next base: position 598,192 of record CAOKZL010000293.1, read on the forward strand.
CTTGTGATTCTGGAGCCATGAAAAGAATGCACGCCCCTCCTCTGGTTCTTTTCATTTTTCTCCAGCCTTACTCAAGATCCATGCCTGCTGGAGTACCCGCTCCCAGAAAGCAGCCTGATGATTGTAACCAAGCCAGATTTGGCTGGGCTGCTTCCACGGCCCTGTGAGATGGACATTGCCAGCATGGAATGCAGCGATGAGAAAGAAGAGACCATGTTGCAGTCCTTGGCAGGGGGAGACCCCTTTGGCCAAGTGGAGCCCCCCAAGAAGGCAACGGGGAAGTTGGTGATGCATAGTGTGGTCATGTTTGGCCGGGAGTTCTGCTACGCCGTGGAAGCTGCGTTTGTCACCCCTGTACTGCTCAGTGTGGGCCTCCCCAAAAGCTTGTATAGCCTTGTGTGGCTCATCAGCCCCATCCTTGGCTTTGTTTTGCAGCCGGTGGTCGGCTCAGCCAGTGACCACTGTTCTTCTGGTTGGGGCAAGCGGAGGCCCTTCATCTTGGTCCTTGGCTTGATGATGCTGGTGGGAATGGCTTTGTATCTCAACGGAGACACTGTTGTCTTAGGTGAGTAAGTGAATGTTTCAGGCCAAGGAAAACATGCTTATTGGAATAGAAAAGGTGTAGTGGAGGGAAGAAATTAGAAAAATTACTTTTTCTGGACTACAACCTCAGAATTGGCCAGACAGTGTGGCTACTGTGCTGCCTGGAGTATTCTGCGAGCTGTAGTCCAAAAAAGTAAGTTTTCCAAGCACTGATGCAAGGTTAGAGAAATAGTACATGTAGCACCAAGGTAAAATAGTGGGATCAATATACCAGAATCCGCTTTGTACTTTACTCATGGAAGGACTGAGCAGAGTTGAATCCCTAGTTATTAGAAATACCTTAAACTGAACAACCATAATCATGTTGTCTGGGGATTCTGGGAGCTTCAGTCCAACCAAGCAACATTTCAAAGTTCAGGAAGAGGAGTAAAATCATTCTTAATTAGTTCTGGATAGGATGTTGGTTGTGGGCCTGAGTGCTATGGACTAGCTGGCATTACTTTTTAAAAAATTAAAGTTTTGAGATAAAAATAAGAGGGACATCACATTAACTGCCTTTCAGGCAAACTGCTGAACATTTATAGCAGGCTGCTTGTTTGATACGGAGAGTGTCTGCATTCTCCATTCTGTTCGATATGCGAGTTGGTGACATTATTGCATAAAGATTCTAAATGAACAGAGGCAGGTAAAAAGCTAAACGGATGACTCATCCAAGCTTTGAGATTAATCCAATTGCATTGTTTATTTCAGGCCTAGCTGCCTGAAAAAAAGTGGACTATATTGATTATTATTTTATCTCCTATTCCAGGTAGTAATAGAAAATTATTTTTAAAAATGGCATTTCAGTTCCAGTATTTGGGTGTTCACAGTGCAGTTTGGTCAGTCTGTACAGTATCCTTTTAGTCCAGTGTTAGATTCTGGATATACACAGCAGTTACGCTTGAACCTACAAAATGGGACCCCTGAGCTGATCTAGCGTGCAGGGCTCCCACTCCGTCCCACAGAAGTTTTCTGGGCACCTTGTCCGTTTCCTAAAGCCCTGGAAAAAAAGGGAGATTGCCACAGTCAGCTTTGCTCTCTTGTTGCCTTCTCCAAGCAAGAAATATGAGTGGCAAGCAAAGAGTATTCAACAGATGCTAACAATAGTTAGCTTTTAGACTGTAATCCCAAACAATAAATGATCCAAGTTGTGCTTATGAGGCAGCTACATTCTGATCTTTGGACCCAGCCAGTTCTCAGCATACCAGCTGAGTGCGCCTGACTCTC